>CM056993.1:301684759-302888759 GCA_029891345.1 Dryococelus australis | reverse complement strand
GTAATCGTAAAACAGTGATTACAATAACAGTGAATCCGCGATTTCACTTTTTCACCAGTGAGAAAATACACATACACAGTGGGGAAATTACAATTGTGATGTATGTGCAAATTTACTTGCCGGGAGAGAAAGATACACGAATTTTGCAGTTTATTTTGTGCTATATAGTATTAGTAATTTTACACCTACGGACACCACGACTAAATTATACCATCCACGCTACAAAGCACTGGCTGCACGTAGTGTGATACTGAGTCAATTAGGGTGAAATAAGTTCTGTAAAGGAGAAAAGCGGGGCCCAGTAATGAGACGCCGTGATGGTTCAAGTACTTGGGAAGAGGACAACATGCCCCCGAGTTAGCATTCGCGGTAATTTGTACATTCATGGGTTGCTGTGAGGAGTGAGAGAGAATTATTACTTTCAACTGCACTGCCGCAGGGACCACTTGTAATGTCTCGTGCTGTCATTCGCCATCAACACAAACACATTCTCCAAGTCCTACGTGACTAGAGTGTGCTTAGACTTCTAGCCTTCAGTTCAGTTATGAATGACCTCAGATACTTACAGGAATGTAAGGCGAATTTTTAGTTCTGCAACTAACAAGACGGGACGGGACTCCAGCCCGACAGCCAGCAATAATCACTGTCAGAAGGTTGTGAAACTCTATAGTCGTAAGAGTGTGATGGACCCCCGCATTTTCTATGAAATAGTTGTCTGCGCAAATACGCGCATCTCTGTAAATAAATGTTCTGCAAATACGACTTTTCGTCAGAAAAGATGAATAACAATTATCTATACCAATATTTTTTTAAATTTTTACTTTTGTCATATTAGGTGTATTCTCGGAGAAAAAAAATCGTGAAAATGGTCAAATATCGCATTTTTAAAGCTTTCGTATGCAGTTTCCTTAAGCCGCAAGAGAAAAAAAAGTACAAGATAAGGGCGTAGTTTAATCTGGGGGCTCTCATCGCGAGTAATAAAACCCTGCTGTTACAGATCTGATATGCGCAGTACGTCACGCCTGGAAAAATTGTACGCCATGCGCGTAGGAGCGACGAGGCACTAGGTGTGCGTGTTAGTGTCGCCCGTATCGCTCCCTCGCTTCTCGACCTTGGACGCGGGGTTCTCACGGGGGCCCATCCCACTCTTCAACAAATATCGCTTTCTATACTGTTATGCTAGGCAATTACATAAAAGCAGCGCTGCCGCTCCCAGATGTCGACCAACCAGCGTAACTCCGCTGTACTCTAGTAACCTACCTTTCAGGCGCTGCAACACTGGAGTAGAAGCCAGCACTGATTCATGTTGAGTGTGTCGTTATTGTTTTCTTGATGTTCACTGTGATTTTGGTTTATCTAGTTTCTTTGAACTAGTCGCTTGTATTAAGGCTGGGGCCTGGTTAAGAATTCGGTACAGGGAAATTCGGTATTTATGAAATTCGGTGTTTTGAAGTCAATTTTGTAAATATAAACTTGAAACAAAGTCCTACGTGAGAGAAATGATACTCGCAAGCTCCGTATGAAAGAAAATATAAAAGATTGTTGTTCAATAATTTTAATTTACTTTTTTGGTCTTTCCAGGAAACAGGCTATACATTAATGTTATAAAAGACTTCGATAGCGAAGAAGCACGTAATTTTCTGCTCATAATAGTTCCTGGTGTTATATATCTTTAACAGGAACGTCAAAAACTGAATTTCATTAACACGTATTCCCCTACACAAAATTCTCAAACATGCAGTAGCCTTAATAGTGATTTGTTTGTTGAAGTATAAAAAGTTTTGTGCATCCTAATCTTGATAATATTATAAATGCGAAAGTTTGTATGTCTGTTTGTTACTCAATCACGCCACAACGGCTCGACGGATTTGGATGAAACTGAGTACAGGGGTAGATTATATTCATGATTAGCACATAGGGTACTTTTTATCTCAGAAAAACAAACAGTTCCTTAGGGAATATATAAAATATGCCAGCAAACATTTGAGTAGGCGCTGGTTGGTGGTCTGTTTTTTATATTTTGCAGGCGGATGGAGCCACGTGTAACAACTAGTAATATCATAAATAAAGGTGGATTTATTGTATTGTATTGTATTGTAAAGGGCTAATTAACGTCCCCTAGTGATATGCCGGATGTCTTATCAGGGGACGGCTTACAAACTAACTTATAATATAACTTAACACCCTTACATAGGATTCGAACCAAGATCGGCGGTGCACCTAGGGACTGTGCCACGGGAGGTGGCACATGAGTTGCGACTTGAAAGTCAAGTTGATAAATCTGGAGATCTCACATAACAGATAGTGGACGCGTTTTTATTAGTATCGTATTTTGTAAATACGGGAAATTATTAGGTTCGATTTTCTGCGCCATTTTTATGTAACAAATATTTTTACTGCATGAATGTTTATGGTAATATATGGCTTTTCAATTCACTTGCTTATTTTGTGTCTACGAAACTGGCATGTGAAATAAATATTTATAAATACTTGCAATTCTTCAGTTTTTTGGCTCATTAATGCAGACATAATTCCATAGGAACGAAAACAAAACAAGGTCGCTAAATGCTCGCAGCCAAGGAAAAATCTACCACTACAAAAAAACAGAAGTTTCAACAGTTTGGAATTAATTGTAAACTTATGGAACTAACGGAATCGGAAATATTGTGTAGCATATGTAAAGTAATAATTCAATTTAAAACATTTGTTGAAGCGCTATTATTTGCCCAGGGTGGCTACAGGCAGCTAATACTTAGAAAACAGGGAAAAGGAAGAGAATTTTAAACAGTCAAGGAAAAAATGAAAATGTCGCGGAATTTGTTGAGAGGTCAGGAAATGTTCATGTTTTTTTTAATGTTGTCATTAACTACTTATACGGCAATTATAACATTCAAAATAATATTCCTATAACTGGCGTCATGGTAAAATGGGCATTGCAATGTGTTGCAAGTGGCGTTTTTTAATTCATTTATAATTTTTGCAATAGCATATAAAATGATGGTAATTATTTGGCTGTGTTTGTTGTCTTACTTAAAGTTTCTTCAAATCTGCGATCCTTTCATTTTGTAGGTTTTCAAAAATATATTTACTATGTCTGAGATCTCAGTAAAATTCTCTTTGAGAAGGTGGAAATTATAAAAGACGAAATTTTTTGCGAGTACATTATAAAACTTTCTTCTTATATGCAAGGACCACGTTCTGTATTGTATATAAATGTTTCATGAACGTTATTATAACATAAAACACATATTCTGTTAAAATGATTGACTGCTGAAATTCCTTTAACTAGATAGACACAAGGGAAACCGTCATAAAAACTTTTTTTTGCTAACGTGCCGTACATTAACAACAAAAGATGTTTTTTCTGTCCAAGGCTTCAACCAAATTAAATGTCTAGAAAATTTATTTTCATTGCATTGGTACAGACCAGTGGAAAAAAAAATTTCTGGTGGAGACAGAAAGAACCTGGGAAAGTCGGATAATATATTTTTTTAATGATCTGTGTAGCCACTCTGTTCACGTTGCTGAGAGTGACAGGTCTATTAATGATGCTATATATTTACTGTAAGTGGTTCGTGATTGGCTGAACACACCTGAACGCGCTGGATATTATATTACGGCCGGAGGTTGTCATCCCCACAAGTACCGTATATTGCTAGCAATGCCGTCGTACTAATTACTGCACTCGAAACCTATGCGTCCATCAGGTGGCATTGAAAAATTAAAATAATAATTAATTACTTTTAAATCGAGACATACGTTAGTAAGTATAACAAAAGAATCCTATTTATGCATTCGTATATTTTTTTATTGCAATTTCAATTAAACATCGACTTATAAAATTTCCTTTCTTATTTTCGTGGTTGGTTGAGATTTTTTAAAATCAACAAAAAAATGGTCACTGTTCCGACATGCATATATTTTAACGGGCACACTGACTTAGCGTGCACCCAGTAAATATCGTAACGACGAAGGGAAAGTAGTCCCAAGCCTTAACGTTTAACTAATAGTGCCGGGTACTCATTTGCAGATATTGGCTGTTCACGGTAAAATTAAGCACATTTGAACGCCGTGCTTAAGATCTACTTGTATACACACTGTGTGTCTTCTTGCACCATATTAACTTTAATACGGGCCTGATTACTTTATTCGTGCGTCGGTCAAGGACAATTGCAAAATTTCTAGAAAAGAAAATATTTTTCAAATGTTTTCGTTCTTACACTCATATGTATAAAAAAAAACCCAAAGTAAAATAAACTATTTCCGTATTCACAAACGTTTACTTAAAACTTGAAATTTAAAGTTAACTCGTGGAGCTACTTTCTCTCCGACGTTGCCAACTTTACTGGGCGCGTGACATTTTTCAAAGGTTGATTTCATAAGTGCTCATTTTACTGTGAACAGCCTTTACCGAAATAGTATCTTTCGCTTAGTTTTTTTTCTATTAATGCAAGTGGCACATTCGTAAAATATTCGATTTTATAATAATTTTCACAGTGGGCATGACCGACGCATGAATACAGTGATTGGGCTAACGACAATGGTTAATTTCGCACACCGGGGAAGAATGCACAATGAACATAACAAGTAGATCTTCAGCAGCGCTTTCAGAAGCGTTCGGTTTGCAGTGAAGAGCCTACAATCGGGTCAGTAATTTTGTAAAGATTGGTTTATTTACAGACGGAGTTTTTTTCGACGTATGCTAAAAATCCGTCCGATTAACCACGAACGAGATATGTTTTCTCCAATTTTATGGGGGTTTAGTGGTGACAGACTGTCGCGTGGCGCTCGCCCCATCGCACTTCCCCACGATCACTCGCTGTCTACATGTAACGGGGAAACAAACAACTGATGACCACTAGTGAGGCGGGAAGTGGAACGAAAAAAAAAGTCAAGGGTGAAAAGGGGGGGGGGGGGGGGTGGATAGATCCCGGTTGCGGAATGGAATCCGCGACCTCAGCACCGGATCGCGAGTGCCGGAAATAACCGGTGGCGGGTTGCGACACAGGCCCGAACAAGCACACTGGAAAGGAATGTGGCGGTTAAAATCCTACTCCTTCACATATAAAAAATAAAACGAATAAAATGTCACCTTGCGAAATTTTAAAACCATTGAAATCTGTTCAGCGACTCACGGGCGCTGGTAGCTGTTGTCCTTTCGAGGTTGCTTCCAACTTTCCTGAAACTCTGCTAAAGTTCTACTTTCACGATATTCCTCCGCCTCACGTTTGAAAGCTCAGAAAATTACACCAGAGGGCCGACGCACTCGCGTTCGTGCGCACTCAGTGTAATAATAGCTTGCATAAGAACTATTTCTTACTAGGCGTTACCAACACGCCTATTTTCTCGCTATCTTTATTCACATTGGTTATAAATGAAATACTGTTTTTTTAAAGATTAAAAAGAAGTAAAATTTCAATTCAATAAAAAATAAGGTGCGTTTATGTTAACACGAGTAAAAACGCTTGTGTTAAACGGCATTTAGTAAACAACCAATCGCGCCTTCACGGGATGAATTTCCAAAGGTTTGGCTCACAAAGTGCAAAGTTACTGAGAATAGATTATAGGATGTCACAGTATTGTGAGCACTATTGCAAGCACTCTCATTTCGAATAATTGCCAATAAGTATATCTAATTTTAATGTTAAGACGTTAACTTCCGAGTGCGGTGCAATGTGCACACTGTGTTTATAACCTGCATAACAATATTGATTTAAAAAGGTGGTTTAAGGACAAAACATGGCTGGAAGGAAAAAGTAACTAGGGCCTGAAAATGTTCACTTTACCGTGAAAAGCCTATATAAAACTATTTGCACGAAATATCGTTCAACGGGAAGATGTTACACGTGAGTCCTATTTCATTTAATCAGTTTTCTTTAATAGCGGATAGTTTTTGCATCACGGCATGTAAAAATCAGTTTCGGTGGTTCTGGAGCGTTCAAATTAAATAAACGAAAATGTTTACATAAAATTAAACAAAGGTGACCGAGAGTTTATGTTGAGGTACATTCAGCAGAATTTACTTTACCAAATGTCATAGACTGTTACATATAAAAGAAATGCCAAAAGTTCTTAATTTCTGCAATTTAAAAATATTCCGTAGCGTGATTTTAATGATTTATTGAAGTAACACATAGTACCTTATTTCCTTAAGAATTTTCTCGTTTGGGTGAGTTATTTTTTTTGTAGTCCCAAAACACTAAAATAGTGATTTCGACGTGCTATTATGCAAAATATATGAGGCGTAATTTTTATGCTAGTAATTAGTACGTGTAAGTAATGTTTACAAGTTGAACAGTATTTCATAGAAATTTAAAATAATGACTTTTTTATGGGCGAACAGCAGACTTAATATTTGAAGACTTTTTTAAATTTCTCTGTTCAGAACGTGAATTGGGAATTTGCACCTGCAAGGCGAGAAATTCTCTTATTTTGAATCATGTTTGTGTTGAAGAACGATATTTGTTTACAAAAGATATTAAATGAAACTATCTTAAATTCCGTTATTATTATAATAGTCGTAGTTATATACATTTTCCACATTATAGATAAGTGAGGCAAGGATGGCAAATTTTTGTTCATTTTCCTAAATTTGCTGTTTTCCTTCTCACTTATCGAATCCAAAATCATCAGATTCACTTTTACTGTTGCGTTAATGTAGCAATATAATTCTCTTAGTCTTTCAAACACTTTTATATACATAACCGGACTATACTTAAACAATATAATCTTGCAAAACAGATAAAACAGATGACGAGATAATGTATTACATTCATCACTTCCATAATCATCAGTCTCAAAATTTAAATCCCTGTTCACGGCCCTGGAGTCAACGTGTATCTGAAATCATAGCGTCTTCGCAAAAAGAGGTCTGGACTTGCGATTGTCCCAACCCTCTTCCTACCGCATAATTAATTTCATGAACTCTGGGTTTTCAAGAAGTTATAAGCTTATAAAAATCGCGAAAGTTGTCACCGTTGATATTGTTGGTCCTTTTCCACATAGACCCTACTGTTGTGAAGGTCTCTTAGGGTGACATTCCAACATAAAGGAAGACAGGAGGGAAATGGCGATTAAAATTATTATTGAGGCTAATAATACCTTCTAATAACAGAATGAATTATTGTAACAATTCCACTGGCTGTAGGAATAAATTAGGAGAGGAAGGGGTGGGAACTGCTCCTTTTACCCTTTGTGACTCAGCCCTGAAGAGCCGGAGATCGGAGTCCTGCCGTCTCTCCTGGTTCAGATCCCCAGGACAACCCTTCTTGACCCCCTCCACTTCTGAGTGGGCTATAATTCATTCCCATTCGCCGACAGCCTGACGCGGGCGAAGTTATGGGTGTCTGCTGATGGCTGTCCTTAGGTGCCAGCCAGACCTAATTAACACTCCCCAACTTGCAGGTTCTCTTTGCCGATAGTGCTGCTCGTGCTGCCACAATCTCCTTAGTAGGCTACCGCTGACCGCATTTTTTTCATCTGCGCACTGCGTAGTTAGTGTTGCAACAGTAACAATGCCCCTAGTTGTTCTCGTTGCACTTGAAACGCTTTCCCACTTATGTTCTCAGGTATGACAGTTGGTGACAAAGCACTTGATATGCTGTTCACGGTCAAATGAGCACTTTTAAATGCCCTGCCAAACTACTTGAATGCACGTTGTGTATTCTTCCGCCTTAAGTAAAATTAACATTGCCATCGTCCTCATAACTTTATTCATGCGTCGGTCAAGTAAATCTTGAAATTATTAGGAAAGTCAATATTATAAAAATGTGCTCATTTTTAACACTTCGGTGGATTAAAAAAAAAAGAAGAGAGCAAAAGTAATAATTTTAGTTATCATAAATGGTTACCTAACACTTTTTATTCGATGTTAAGTTATGGAACTAATTTCCATTAATCGCTACCAGCTTTACTGAGCAAATGTCGCTCACTGCGCCTATTAAAATATACGTATTCAGCGGCAGAGACCTTTTTCTAAGGTTCGTTTCTAAAGTGCTCACTTTATCGTGAACATACTTTAGGCGACAACATGTTCGCCGTTAGCGGCACTTGATAATGATAATGATAAACCCGCATTTGATGTGCTTTGCATTGCAAAAATGTATTTCCTGATTTCAGTTCATGCTGATATAACTTTAGCGAACAAATTTCCATAACGGTTACTTTATAAAAGTGAAAGAAACACTGCAGTAGCAAATGTGTAGCGTGTGGCCCACAAATCAATGCATTATTTTGTGTGTTGTGCTGCAAGACATAGGAGTATCAAAAAACGGAAATGAATAATACGGCCTTGTTTTGCTGTAGGCCAAGGACTTAACGGCGCAGAGGTGGTATAGCGTTGCCTCCGGATATGTATTATCCTGCCCTGTTACAGCCAGCGAGTGTCGCATGGTGCAAGGTAGGGTAAGCTGTGACCATACCCTCCACCTCCATCACTTTGGCGTTGACGTACTCTGAAATTCGCCGCGCTTATTCATGGAAACGTCTCCCAGGCTAGCCGTATTTTTTGTGCTTTGCCACCGAACCTATGCTGGTTGCCTCCTGTATACCTCTTAAGCCTTTCTGAGCATAAACATCCGATGCCTTCAGTCCCACAGGTTCAGCTGGCCGTGGGGTAAACAAGTGGAGTGGAGAGATTTGGACTGCTGTTAACGAGGTCTTGAGAGCGGATGAGGGTGGTTGAAGTGAGTATGGAGCAGCGCCGGAATGCAGCGGCGGAGGAAACGGGAAATCCCCGAGAAAACCCGTCGACCAGCGGCATCGTTCGGCACGATTTCCACTTGCGAAAATTTGGGAGCGACTCCGCTGGTAATCGAACCCGGTTCGCCCTGGCGGGGGGGGGGGGCGAATAGTCAAACCATTACAACAGCGCGGCTCAATGGGGTACTCAAAAGTGTTTACTCCCCCTCCCCGTCATTTTGTTCAAGCCCAGGTAACTCAATAATTTTCCTCTTTACTGTAATGAACATTACCTATAACAGCGTGTCATTAAAAACTGTAATCGGTAGTAGCTTGTTGCAGGCCTTTTAATGAACCACAAATGTCACAGAATTTTTTTAATTTTAAACGTCCCAGGGTTTCTCACAAATTGGGGCTTGGAACAGACTGGAAACACCTGTACCCTACAGGGTCGGCTTGGTGCGACGCAACTTGCAAACTTTACAAACGCTTTTTCTGACCTCGTTATTACAGTCACAGCACGTCAGCTGTTACTTTTCAATGAGTTAGAAACAACACTCAGCACCGTACTTGGGTGTCGAGTTATACACAGACTATAAAAGAGTCCTAATATCAATTTTATTGTCTAAATATTTGTAGTATATTTTCTAAATTTTTTTTTCAGAGACATACTTGTATATTTAATGTGGAAAATCACAATCTCAAATTTTTTGGAATATCTTGGGTTGAAATGGCTAACTTGCAAATTTTCAGGAATGCTGTGGTGTATTAAGTCTTTTACTTAAAATTCAGTATTCCAGCTGCGCAATAACTATTTCCTAACTCCAAAAATAAACGAATATTTTTTCAATATGATAGTCAAAACGACGTGTCTTAATAAATACGTGATTTAAAATGTTAAAACAATTTCTCTTACCAAGTTCATGAATGTTGTATTTAATTGCGCAAAATATTATTCATACAAGAGTTGAATGAACAGTAATGTCTCCACCTTCATAAATCGTGAAACGATGGCAGCACCATACTGCGGGAGGAGGGGAAATGTTTTCTAATTTTCCTTTCACACGCTGCTAGAAAGAATCCTTTACAGAACCGACTTAAACAGTGCGCCCCCATAGAGTTCTCGACAGCAGAAGGTGCCCTACAATCGGAAATTCACAGAAGAATGCAAGCTGTTACGGAGAATGTGTTTCATGTCAGCACTGGCCGTCTTTGGGCCATCAGATGTAATGACGGCGAAGAGGGAACATCCGATATGCACGATAAAGATTTGGACGGCCTGTGTCAGCAACTGATGACTATCTCGGGAAACGATTTAATGAACTGATGAAAGACAATCGAGATATCACTCATCATGAAATTGATTGCATATCAGGCATTTCAAAAGAGTGTAGATCATATTATTGGTGTTCCTGGAAATCAGAATCTGTGTACGATAGGTTTCTCGGATGCTGACCCCTAGCTCTGAAAATTCAAAGCCTTGAAATCTGCCGGGCACTTCTGTCACGTTATGAAAAGGAGAGTGAAGGTTTTCTTCGCAGAGATGAAACACGGGTACACCACTACGAACCTGATACTAAATGTTAATCCATTGGATAATGTCACAGAAATTCGCCCCAGAAAAAGAAAACCAAATTACAGCCTTCACCCGGGAAATTTATGACATCATTTTTTTCGGATGCAGATGATGTTATTCATGACTATTTTGTGTAACATGGGACAGCTATCAACTTAGAACGTTTCACTTTAACGCCTAAAACATTAAAACATCCATCAAGGTGAATTATTAGCGAAAAAGGGAAAACTTTTCCTGCAGTAAGACAATGCAAGCAATTGCGGGACTAAATCTCACACATTACGTCGTTCTCCATACATTCAATACTTGGTGTCTAGAGATTTTTAATATTTTCTCAAAAGTTAGAGAAGACTTTCGTGAACATTAGGCCTACTCCTTGGAAACTGGTTGCGGAAACAGTGTATGGGATTCTTCGGTGATGTCTTCACAAACCTAGTTCAGGATTGGAAAAAGTGGATACTCCAAAATCTGAACAGTTGAAACTGCTCCAAATCAGTGAATTGGACTGCAGACGTATGGAATCTGTTCCTCTTGAATCAGTAAAATTCTACTGACCATTTTAAGTTGCTGATATTCACTGACTAAACGGTAATTTCTACTGATTCCTAGTGAACTGCAATGGCCTGGCAGTAAAACATCACTGCATTCCACTGAGACCCCAGTACATTAATTAACTGAATATTCAGTCAAATAATTCTTCTGATTTAAATCGATTATTTAATTTAAAGTGCTTTCAGTAATTTGGTGATTATGATGAGAAATAAGTATATGTGATTAAAGGACATATTCTAGGTATTATATCTAGATCTCAGTTATTAAACTATCACGGCACAATCAAAAGTTGGGCGGCGGTGGCTGAGCTGTTAGCGTACTCTCATCCCACCAAGGTGAACTGGGGTTCAATCCCCGGCCGGGTCACCCTCGGACTTTCGCATGTGGGAATAGTGCCAGACGATACCACTGATCGGCGGGTTTTCTCGGGGATCTCCGGTTTCCCCTGCCGTCGCATTCCGGCACTGCTCCGTAGTCACCTCGCTTCACGCTCATCGGCTATGAGGACTTCGATTTTCAGAGCCGCCCAAATATCTTTACTTAATCTTCACTGTATTATTTCATGATTTTTTGCAGTATTACAGGCAAATGATGAGCGAGTTTTGGGGACATGCTCAGAGGATGAAAAGCGCCTCATTTTCGGTACGTCACTGTACGTCATGTTTTCTTCCGAATTCGGAATTTCGGAAACCAGTGTCGAACTTTGGCTCGGTAGAGGAGGAGAGAGTATCTAGAGAGAGAGAGAGAGAGTTTAATGGCCAGGTTAATATGCGTGCTAACCGAATCAGCGCAGTCCCAGCACGCAGTCTATCGAGTACAAGCCCGGCTTAGTTAAACCCACACACGCAGGTGATTGGGTCACAGTCGGGGCCCAGAGGGGGTTGCCGCCGTCGCACTCCGCAGCTCCAGCGACGACTGACACGAACTTGGGCTCCGGTTTTAGTCCGCTCGCTGATTAGCCGAGCTTCCCGCCTGCAGAACCTCCTCAGGGGTACTCGATAATCCCATCACGCGCTGCCGAAATGTGATCAGCTCTGCCTAGCCGCCGACTTACCTGTTCCCTCTGGCACTACAACCAAGACGACGCTGCTACACGATCTCCCCTGAATATACAAACAAAACAATTCCACTTTCCTTTACCCCTCGCCGTACACAATTTTATTTATTTTTTTACGTCAGAATCCAGATTTATCCGACTGACGTTTCCAACAACCTTCGAAACTATTATCCCACTAGGAGGGAGTGAAGACTTTTGATTGGCTCTTTAATATCGAGATCTTGATTGCCGATGCGGGTGAAGCGATAGAGTATGGAGTAGCACCGGAATGCAAGGGCGGGGGAAACGGGAGATGCCCGAGGAAACCCTCCGACCAGCGGCATTGTCCGGTACGATTATCCCACTAGGAATTTGAGATAATAAAGGTAAAATTAAAATTTGTATCTTTGTCGGGTTTTTAGTAACCACTAAAGTACACATTCTTTTGCCAGAACGCTAAATCGGTGGGTAGCTAAAAGCCAAACAAAAATGGCATACACATTTGTGGCTAATTCGGGGTTTGACACTGTAAGCATCTTGTATAAAGGTATATTAAGACCGCAGATCAGAATTCTCAATTAGGAAAATATGTTAAGCCCCATAATCTACTACTTCAGGTTTATGCACCAAATATTGTATTTCCCTCCTTAGTTACAAGATCTTGTCCACTTTCAGTAGCCACACTATAGCGAGACTAAAATTCCGGTTAACTTAGCCTAAGTACGTAAAATGATATGTACTTTCATTAATACAACATCAACAATTATTATCATTTACCACGTAATTCATCATGTATGTTCCTTAAAGATAACCAGGCCCCGCCATCTTGAATTTATACACTTTTGCCACGAATTCCATTTGAGAACGTTTAGCGAAATTTCTCACTCGACACATCATAAATGGTATCTTCTAAAGCTTCATCAAATTAGTTGCTCGGCCGTATTTTTTTTTTTTTTAATTATGACTGCCGATAGGAAGTAAGCGATTCTTTTCTTTCGAGCGACTACAAAAATGATTAAAAAACAGTGGTCAGGCAATATTTATTTTTGAACATGTATTTATCAATGCTCCATGCCGCGTCGATGCCTTAAATAAAATTAAAAAATCTATGATGGAGAACGTGGTTAGAATTAAGTAAACCCAAGACGGTGGGACTGATTCGCTTAAGTATATTTGCATCCATGAATTAAATGAACTAACGTTGATTTAGAACATGTTTGTTTCTTTTATGTGCATCAGAACAGCTAATCAATGATAAAAATATCTCAATATACTGAGATGCAACCTATAGGCCTACTTAAAAAATATTTTAATACATTATAATCTTAATCAATGATTTCCTTTGGCTTTTATATATTTTTAATACATTATAATCTTAATCAATGATTTCCTTTGGCTTTTATATATTTTTAATTGGAATGGTGTTGTTGCCTCTACTTCCAGCAAAGCAATATTTTTTCATACACTTAAAGTTGCCCCGGTATTATATGAACTACTTGAATCTAGGTTAAATAGTGTTTATTATGGTATGGCCAACTTGACAAACAAGCGTTATATAACCGTGCGCCTGAGTTCGCTAAACCTGGCAGTTTTTGTACAATGCCTACAAACTGCGAGGCAGCAGGTGAAAATAAAATTATTTTATCGATTAATGGGCATTTGTTAAATTAACTCTTGATGGTACATCTGCCCCGTTCGCGAAACCGCGCTTCATCCGAGTTCTTTTAAAAGGAATAACAAGTGGTTGGCTATTGACATCGAAGGTAAACCCCCTCTGGGAGACGGGAGCTGGTCGATGAGGAATTCTATACCTGGAGATCGCGATGCTGCAGAAATGTAAAAGTCGGCACAGAAAGGAGACTTCTCGTGAGAGAGGGGAAGCTTTCAACGATATTGGAGCGAACTGCGTGGCAAGCATAAGATAAACGGAGCTGTTTGCAACATAGGGACGAAGGGAACTGGAAGGTATAGATTGTGGCAGAAGTGGGGTAGACAAGAAGCGTTCTTCCGCTGGAAAAAAAAAAAAAAAACGCAAGATGGTTTTCGAAAAGAAGAAAAAACCCACGGTTATCTTTCCCAATACACGCCCCCCCCCCCCCTGGTATTTGCGTTTTACTATGTTTCCAAAGACTGAATGTATACCACGCAGTCTGCAAAACTGCCTGAATAGCCGCAAAAAAAAAGATTTGCACGTAATCTGCATTAATTAAATAAACTTTCGTCGATTATACAGTCGGAACAAACTGTTTCTTTGCTATTAAGTGCATAATACTGAGGCTTAAGATACAAGCAGCACAAATTCTGTATGAATTTCTGTATGGATTTATATATGCACACACACGCCCACACACACACACACACACACACACACACACATATATATATATATATATATATATATATATATATATATATATATATATATATATATATATATGCAGAATTACTTAAACAATTGTACACTTCTGTAAACTCTGCTCATTTTCTCTTTTCTGCGCTTCGAAATTAAGGAATATAGGCTTCGAAGAAATTACGTGATGACCATATGACTCAATGGTAACACTTTGGTTGACTCAATGGTAACACTTTGGTTTTTGTGAACGGTGCTTTCCCACATGCAGTGAATGGTGACCTAATGACAAGTGACCTTCGTTAGAAATATACGTAGTATTACTCTTTGAACATTTCACTACACGAAAAGAAAGCGGTTTAGTGGCTACGATTTATAAACTTACACTGACACAGAGCGACTCGCCATAAAAGCAGACTTTTTAAATTATCTCCTAACATTACTGTGGGGGCTCAGTTAAATATATACGTTTAAGTATACGCACTTTCCAGAATAAATGTTTAAAGGGTTGTTTTAAAAAGTGCTTCATGCGTAAATAAAGTTTGCTATTCAGAGTTTTAACAACGTAGAGTAGTTTTTAGATTTTATTAGGAAAATCGTAAATGGCTTAGGTTACAATCTATGCATTATAGTATAAAAATTGCACTAATGTTTTATAGTGCTAGCAAAACTCTTTTATTCGTGCTGTGATAAGTCCCGACCACTGTCGCGTTGTTATGAATGGATTTTAAACAGTACATACAATTCTGAAACCGGCCTCACGCCTTCAAAGTAAAACCAGGACGCCAGGGATTGAATAAAAGCAGTGCGATAAGGATAACCGCCCCCACCAACCAGGGAAAGAGGCCAGCTATGTCAGAACGTCAAACAACGCAGCGATATAGGCCGACGCTAGGCGAGCCGCCGAACCTCTCCATGACCGGCCAGACTACAGGGAAGATCACAGCCATGGGTGTGTCCATCCGACGTCATCCGTACAACTAGATACAACCTCCGGCATCAAGATTCAGGTGGGGACTGTCTAACATAGATATAAATAATTATAGCGTGCGGTGTACATAACTTGAATTAAAATAATAACTTAACATTTAAAGTAGCTCCCCGTTACAGTAACTCTTACACTAGTGTATTGTCTGTGTCACATAATCGTGAATAAAATCCCTCATTTGCAGCTGAGCTCTACCGTCTCTAGTTACGGCCCATAAACCCTGTAGTTCGTAAATAAAACGACAATGCCCATATTTTTATTCATAACAGTGTGCAACGCACTAGCCCGTGATACTGTCAATGTGGTGATGCCACTGCTACTGCCATAGCAGCAGCTTCTGCAAGAGAAACGTGAATGCCGAGCTGTTGACATTCACATGTCAAAAGGAGCTCGAGACATGTATATTTTAGTCCAATATGTGCGAAAATAACCGAATTATACGTTTACTGTGACACAGCTCAGAAAATTTAACTACCCGTTCGTAATTGTGGCATAGTTTCCTTAGTTGGTCAAGGGTTCTGCGGTAAGGTATATAGGCTGTTCACGGTAAACTGAGCGCTTTTGAAAGCCCTGCTTAATATCTACTGGAATGCAAGTCGTGTATTCTTCCGCCTCATGTAGAATTAACATTGCCGTCGGCCTCATCACTTTATTCGTGCATCGGTCAAGTGAAACTGTGTAATTATTAGAAAAGTAATTATTTTATAAATCGACTGATTAATAAACACGAATGCATTAAAAACATAACGCGAAATAAATAATTTAAATTACTACAAACATATTTTAGTCGACGTTGGAGATACTTTCCATCTATCGTTACCAACTTTACCGGGCGCATGTCACTCAGTACAGCCGTTGAAGTATATGTAGACATGGGCAGCACCTTTTTTCTAAGGGTGGTTTCCAAAGTGCTTACTTCATCGTGAACAGCCTTTACAGTATGTTTGGAAATCCCGTTTCTTTCCCCTTAGGAAACCAATAAACGTGAGCTCAAAATACTTATCTACTGTTATGGCAAAAGAGGTTGCTGTTGCTGGGTGCCAACCTCGATACGAGTGGCAAAGTGCCACTCAATCACCGACAAGAGGAGGGAAATTGGGGGCGCGGCCAGACTATATAAACGGGGTCACCAGAGTGTCGGCCATCTTTATCGTTCACCACACTCCGGGTCACTGACGGCGCAGGCACGTGAAACTTTCCGGCCTCAGAAATATCTTGACCGAAATTTTTTTTTTTCTATCACTATATTTTCTCTCAAAGTTATTAAAAATAATTATGTAGTTACCTAAAATAAATAAAATTCATCACTAAGGATAAAGGCTTGAAACATGTCAAATTATTTTTCTTTGAAATTAAATTGATGTTTCAGTTGAACTGTGTTGTTATACTTAATTTTGAAATAAGCTATCATGGGCTGCAAAAGCCAGCGTTTCCCGAGCTCGAGTTTCTGACAGAAAACTGCCAGAGTTTTGTATTTACGTCCATAATTCAGAGTTACATTGTACCCAGGTCCACTACGTTAGATGGAGCAGCATGAAATTTCAGAACTATAGAGCAAGTCACAGATGTTCTTCAGAATCTTCCAATATTTCTATCCAATAAAGGCTTGCTGTGGTCAGCAGGAAGCCCAGTATAAATGGGGCGACTGGCAGAGTCGCGGACGCTAATCGAGAGAGAGAGAGAGAGAGAGAGAGAGAGAGAGAGAGAGAGAGAGAGAGAGAGAGAGAGAGAGTGAGTGATGGAAAAAAGGGGGGGGGGGGGGGAGAATGAGATGGGGGTTAGGGAGAAAAGAAGAGATAAGCCCTGCCGTCGAGAGTAGCAGATTTTCTCTCGTGGCTTTTACGCGGGATTGGGAAAGTAGTGAGGTGATGCGGTAAACAGTCAGGTTGCGGAGGCCCCCGCGTCAGCTAGTTCGACGGGTTTCGTGCGTGGACACGGGCTCACACTGAGCGAATCTAGCGTGTAGGCTATTAGCGGTTTATACACAATTTTTTTTAAAACAAACCTTTGAAAAATCACACCATGTATGATTTGCTCGGCTGTTTCGTAAGCACACTCTAAAATTTTTTTAATTTTTACTGAGAAATTCTTTGTAATTTTACAAATGCTTGTAAACTAGTAACACAAGGGGTGTGAGTTCTAATCCCCGTGCAGGCGATGTATCATATATATATATATATATATATATATATATATATATATATATATATATATATATATATATATATATACACACATATTTGTAATTTATATTTTGAATATTTTTTTTAGTTGTTCTCTGTTACTAATTCCTTACATTTGTTTTTAGAAGAAAAAAAAAGTAGTTTTATTTACATTTCTCAATAATTTCAGTTGTAGGCCTAATACAAGGCTACCATTTGTAATATTACAAAGAAATGTTTTGCAGATTTTACAAGAAAACTCTTTTTAGTTTTACAAAGGATTTTCTCGGTAACTGGGTTTCCAAGGATTTTTCTTGTAAAAGTACAAAAAAAATTTAGAGTGTATGTTGAGTATCACAAGCGTGTTATACTAGTGTTGACATAAAACTACAAGTTCGTTGGTTAAATTGAAAAGGTATACGTTTTGCCTAAAATTATAATATTTATTTTATAGTAAACACGAATACAACAGGGAAAAAATGGATGTCTTGGTAATGCCTAGTGAGAAATAATTGTTATGCAAAATATTATTTCGTTGAGTTCTCACGATTTCGGTGCATTGTCCTTTGGTGTAATTTTCTAGACTTAGTACTTGAGCTTAGTTTGCTCAAGGCGAAGGAATATCCTGGAAGTAGAACTTTAGCAGGGCCTCACAAAAGTGTGAAGTAACCGCCAATGGATTATAACCAAGGTTGTCATAAGTGCTAAGTCAACTGAGATTACACAGTAGATAACTACACAGAAACAAAACGGCGTAGCAGCTATTTGGATTGGCTGCGCGAGGATCTGTAAAGTGGCCGTGCGTGTCTGATTGGCTACTGCAAGATGCCAAAGTTTTCGTTTTGGCCGCTCTGCTAGGTGGCGATAAGGTTACCAGGCGCTGACTGGCGGGCGTTCCAACATGTCACTGGCGTATGCAGCTGGAGCCCGTTCTACTTCCAGAATATTCCTCCGCTTCGTGCAAACCAAGCTTAACTAAGGCTGTTTCCGGATTCTCAAGAAATATATACTTGTGCGTACGTGTCCCCAGAAGTGACATCACCATGTACATACTAGCGCTGTCCGAATTCCTCGTATAGCAGGCCTACACACAGGCGCTACACTTGGTAAGAATTTGAAGTTGTATTCTTGGTGGGCATACTTGCGTACTTAAGACAGTCGCCATATTGTATTTCAGGTGTGAAAATTAACGTGCACTTTTGTGGTTATAAAGCTCGCAATTTACAAAATGTCGTTCTGTTGTATGTGTAAATAATTGTCTGTTTAATAAATGTGCTTCCGATTATGAATAAAATTCCGAGCTTTGTATAGATGTCTGTAGCATATTTCCCAGGCGTAAGCTTACAAATAATATTACATTTGCATTCCGCATTTCCAAGTTATTACAAACCTTGTTGAATTGTGTTTCTCTTTCTTTTGTTATAAATTTGTACTCAAGTGTACAACGACCAAAAACATACATTATATTGGCATATCTGTGAGTATTAGTTATCGTTCAAAACGACACACACCTGTTGCCTTGCTGCTCTGCCTGGAAACCAGTACAACAATATATCTGTGTCGCCTTTCATTTCCCTCCTGTACATAATACGCGCCCACTAATGTTCCTACTAATATCTCATTCCCAGCTAAAGCCATGTTTCAGCGCTCTAACTCGTGAGATGTCAAGGTACAAAACCACGACACAAAAATAAATACATAACAAATGTTTATATTGCTATGTGTGTCGACTTAGTGCATAATCATAGAAGCTGTAACGTATATGTAACACCATGCGCCGCATTTTTTGGTGTTGTCACATAGTTTCTGATATTTCAGCCAGAATGTGCGACCAGTCTAACACGAAGAGGCTATGACCTGTCCGAATAGTTTCCACAAGTACACAATAAGTACACATCACAGCTAGTACGCAAATGTACGTACTTACACGTATATACTTACAAACCGGAAACAGCCTAAGTTTAGAGAACTACGCCAAAGGACAATGCACCGAATTCGTGCGCATTCAGTTGTAATTATATTTTACATATGAACTATTTTTTACTAGGTGCTAACAACTCACAAGTTTTCTCACGTTTTTATTTATAGTTATTGTAAATTAAATATTAAAATTAAAAATTAAAATACAGGTTTAACAACAATTTAATGAAAATATGATACTTTCATGTTAGCAGATGTATAAACGCTTGTGATACATGGCATATTCAGGACATAACTGAACACGTCTTACATGGGGCGATTTTCCAAAGGTTTGATTCAAACAGTGTGAAGAAACTGCGAATAGACTATGTAAGCGGCTGTTGCACCTCTGTACTACTACGTACTCTGTGCCAAGATCCATCTCCAAAACCTCGTGACATTACAGCACGGCAATGGCATTACGCGAGAGGGAAGATGACACTAATAATTACGTGTAGTTAACACAGCTCTACCACTTCCAGTATTTCTAGAAAAAAAGCGGGAATTTCTCGAGTTAGGATACACGTTAAACACTTGTCGCATTTGTGATGGATCCCTCTCGTTTCCTAACTCTCTCTGCAGGACTTTTGAACGAGCCAATACACACGAGGAAAGAAACCTACTACACGGGCTCTGGAGACGTCGGAGACTCATCTCAAATCTCTGCGTGTGAATACTTTCTCCGTTTCTGTAATGGGAACTTCCAACTGTCGTTTTGGGTGCTCAAAAACAATATATCTGTGCTCTATGTGAGAAACTGAAGCTGTAAATGAAGTGCGGGGAAATGGCGATAGTCAGCGAGTCATTGAAAATAAGTCTTCTTACTTCATAAAGCTGAAGCCAAAATATTCTGTGAAGACATAAGACAATTTCAAGATCCTGTAGAAGACGGAGAGATAGATGAACATGGAATATCAGAATGTGCAATATTTGACCACGTGCAAATATACTATATACCTATACAGAAGTCATTGGAACGCAAGGCAAATGAAGTTTTCACCGCCTACTAATGGAAGCTTATACTGAGCCCACTGGGATTTGAACACCTAATGAAAGTCCATTACTGTATGATTTTATTGAAAATAATGTTACTGCAAATGAGAAAGCTTCACATTTTCACAAATTCCTGAACAACTCAAAACGATAACAAATTTATGATGAAATATTTGTTTAGTTTGTTGATAAGTAGTCGTTTGACCACAGCCGCGATAAATTTCTTACCAAAGGCCATACATATTTTCCACGAAGCCGAAATTTTGCCTGCTTAGAAATCAAGAAAGCAACATACTGTCTACACTTCAGACCAATAGGTTAATAAAAGAACACCAGTAACACGCACATTGCTGATACTGAACAATACCTGATTGCAAATTACAAGACTTCGTTGTCCAGTTTCGATGCACCTGTCCGTGTGTCCCAAAATCGAGAGAAGGAAATGGTAAAGTCTACTGGTCATATAAATTTCGACTCCTACATACACTTGCACCTGATTATGGTTTGCTTAGAATGTGCCACGAAGGTGAGATTCGTCTATTAATACACAGCATTGCCAATATTTTGTACAGTTACTGCAGAAGCAAGTAAATCAAAGCGAACATATGGATGTTGAAATGTTGATTTAGAGAAAGAACCTGCGGTTCTGACAACCAATTTAGTCTGCACTACTTAGTTTACTACAAATAAACTACAGCGAAAAAAAAACTAGTTATTGTGGTTAAAATGTAAATATATTGTGCAAATAAAATAAAACAATTTGTTTTATTTATTTCAGCTGGATAATTTTTGACCCCAAAAAATACATGAAATCGATTTCAATGCCTTTCAAAACAAAAAAAAATCGTGGATCTCAATATATTTACCACTACCGCAATGATTTGAATTCCAAAATAAGAAATAACTAAGTAATTATGTATGCCAGCATACTGAATGAAAATATAACGGTAAACCAAGTGGTTTTAGTGATACAATGAAAACATATATTTCTCTAAAATTTGTTCGACGTACATGAGGTATACTGGATGTCATGGCTGCAATTACACATAAAACGCAAAAGTGCAATAGTTGCGAAGGCTTGCATGGCACCGTTCTTTACATTGTTGTTAGTTATGTTGAAAACAGGGAACCTTACGCCGTGTGTCTATAGTACTCTACGATATGGCATAACGGAGTGTGAGTAATAGGTATTACGCAGATATCGGGAATGAGCAAACTTTTGGCCCAGCACAAAATATTATATCACACAAAGCACTGGCAAGCTCGCAGTGTTTTGTGACGCCTTACGTAAAGCATTCCGCGACTCCGGTAAAACCCGTCAATCAACCACGTGTCAAAACAGTGTAAAGCTGGGCGTTCTACACAAATGTGAATACAGTTTCGGTGCTTGCGGTCTGTTAACGTTATAAAGTATCGTTGGCGGTTCTCCACGAGTCTGTGGGCACTCGCAAATCAAGCGGCGACTGTTCATGTTTTTTTACTTCCCTCCACTTTCGAATTTGTTGACATGCCTCTAACAGAGTTACAATTTACGGGGGAAAATGTCGCTTCCCCCCCCCCCCCCCCACACCGCTTCATCGTGCCGTTTCCCCACTGGCTTGCAGAAAGCCATTATGGCCGCAGGGAACGCGAGGAAAAAGTAAATAAACCTTTTCAGAAGTGATTTGAATAGAACACAGAGGAGGGGAAAACTATACTCGCGTTGAGGCCGAAGTGGTAACTGTTGCTGACTGTAAAGGCTTCAAACAAAACGGCCTGCAAGAATGACACACATGTACAGTTACAAACAGCAGGAGGAAACACTCACCGGGAGAATAACGTTGCGACGAAGAAGCAAAGACAATGGTGAACAGGAAGTACGTACATTAGGCGCCAGCTTAAAAATACAGGCATTCTACGCAAGGGAAGAGTCGTGGAACTATCTCTCACAAACTTAGTAGGGCCAGCACTACAAGTTTATTTATAAAATATTAATACTCACCGATCTAAAATTACCACTTATTTTTTATATTTCACTACCTATCACTGCAACGATTTAGACGTTTAAACATTTAAATATTGTCTCAATCACTGGAATGAAACTAAATAACATTATTTAGTACATCGTATCATTTTAGTTGCCAAGAATTAAAATTTTAAAACTGTCTCGACTAAATTAATAACAATATAATTTCTATCAAGATAATGATTTGTTGGAACGCGCTTAAAAAGTGATAATTGTACCGAAACAGAAATAAAAAAATTACTTACATAACAAATGGAAATGTTAGCGAATGATTTTTATTTACAGCGTAAATGAATGTGAGCATTAAAAATATAAATTTGTGTGACATAAGTTCTAAGGTGATTCCTGAGATTAGTATACAGCTTTAAAAGTGGAGCTGAATCATTAGTCAACAGAAAATATTACATTAGATATTTAAATCCAAGTGACATTTAACTGTCAGCCACTTTTAAATGTATTTTTTCCTAAAACTGTTTCATTAACAAACTCGACTTTCAACTATTCATTTTCTTGAATTTTGTTATGCGAAGGCATATCTGTATTTTAAAAGGCAAATTATTTTTAATCATTTGTAGTTTCCGTTTTCTCAATACGCAATAAATATGGAAATACGAAGAGTGTAAGTACAGCATTAAAAAATATTCCCTCTCTTCGTAAAAGGTTCCATAAAATACAAGTGTTTGGTGTTTCTTGGCTTGTCTCCAGCTGATTTAATTATCTTCAGCGAGAACTTAAAAAATGTAAAATATTTATACCCTCTGCTTTTGACATGTTAAGTTTCTCCATTAAGGACGAATAACGACTATTTTAATTACTCACAGTCGTTTGTCCTCCCCAGTTCTTGTGATAATTCCACTAGTTCCTGACGTACCCAGAAAACCTTTTTTTTTTTTAGATCATGTCATATAATGCGAAATAGGTAACACCTGCAATTGAATTGTATTATAGGCCTATAGGGCTTTTTAAGGTCCGCCGCTTTTAAGCCAGAAAGCGTTGCAGGGGGCGGCTTACAGACTAACTTATAACCTTAACTTAAATTAACACCCATGTCTTACCCGGGAATCTAACCCAGAGCCCCCCCGCACCCCAGATCGCTGGGGCACCAACCGACTGCGCCACGGGAAGTCGACCGTGCAAATCAAGTAATTCACCTTAAGTGCAGTGATCAGACGAATAATGATTCAAGTATTTTTCTCTCGGTGTTATCCTTACTAATTGTTACAAAATATGTGCGTAGAAAAGTTTCTAATATGATGGTCTTATTTTGATTGAAAAAAGTGAACGAAAAATTATCTGCTCATATATGTGCACTATTAGTGTGAATAGAATAAATAAGACACATCTTTAATAAGTGCTAATAATAATGCAATTACCATAGAAAGCTATCCATAGTTACTATTTTATACTTACCAAAGCAAGCACTGACTATTTTCCATTAACGTACATGCTTAGTAAAAGATTTGTTGTAGCTGAAGCATTCTGAGTTCGCCTCACATTGACGAAGCTACTGTCACACAACTGTGGTACCGCCCTGAAAATATGCCGTCGTACTGACGACGTCACGTTTACACACGCACTGCTGCGTAATTTTTCCCAGCCCTTGGCAACATCTCAAACATAGCAACATTGACTTACCACACTCGAGTTTCCAGCACACTAGGTCGCTCACTCACTAAACGCAATAGTTCTCTAGAAATACGAGTTTTGTAATATATGGAATGGTAAAACGATTTTGCATATAGTTAAAGAACTGCATTAAAAATAATTAATTGTAGCAGGAGGACATAGTTTTTTTCTGGTGCAGGATTCGGGAGTCGGGCTCAGGGTTCTGGTCGCCATCTTGAAGATTTCCCTTTTTTCCTCAAAATTTCCTTTTTCCCCTCAAAATCGACCAAAATATCCTACAAATCTAACTTTTTCCATAAAATTTTCCTTTCTTCTCTAGAAATTTCCCTTTTTTCCCTAAAAATAATAGAAGCCCCTCATGAGCACAATCCAGGGCCTCGAAATCCAATTTAAGCCAATTTCTTCCTTCTAGACCAGGCCTTTGATCATGACCTTTGACCTTTAACCTTGAAAATGTAAAAATCCAGAAAAATTTAAAAAAAAAATCACAGAAATTCTAAAAAAATTTCAAAAAATGAATTACTAAAAATGAATTATTAAAATTTATTAAAATATTATTTAAAAACATATATTAAAAAACTTACATTTCCGAAGGTACCCCAGCACCACCATTAGTCACATTCGTTTTTATCTCCTCACTCCCACTCCCCTCACCTATACTCATTCCGCCATCTTGATTTTTCGTTCGTCATTTGTTTATACATTACTGAAAAAATAAATACAAAAAACCCACAAAAAATTCAAAAAATCTAACAAATCTAAGAACATATCATGTTAACCTCATACTCACCCCGGCACTTTAAACGTCAACCCCTACCCTTGCCTTCCCACCTTCTAATACTACAAAACAAAGAAAAATAAAATTAAAAAACCCTAAAAACTCTGAGAACATATCACGTTAACCTCACACTCGTCCCACCACCCTAAACATCAACTCCCTTCCCTTACCAACACAACATCTAATACTACGAAATAAAAAAAAATCACAAAAATTGAGGAAAAATATACCAAAAAATCATAACTCCGGCATGTCTGTAATGTCACCATTACCATCAGATATCAATTACCATCAGATACCAGCCAAATAGCATACCACCAACCAATCAAACAAACCACCTGATTATACCAACCATCCATACAAATAAAAATGCTGAACACCACACCTCAGACATATGAAACAAAATAAACACAAAAAATATATATAAAAATTCAAAAAACATATCACATTAACCTCACACTCATTCCAGAACCCTAAACATCAACCCCAACCCTTACCTACCCACACTCCAATACAAAAACAAAGAAAAATAACAAAATATTGAGAAAGTATACCAAAAATCGTAACTCCAGCATGTTTGTCATGTCATCATTGTCATCAGGCACCAACCATAACATAAAAGGTGACAACCTTCCAGCATGCCAACATACTATACCATCTGAATATATCAACGAACCACCACAGCAGATAGCCATACCAAACAAAACACATATCCCAAACCATATAATTCACCCTAACCCAAGCATACCTAAGTCCTGCTATTAACAATACAGACCACACCAAACACCATACCTCAGACTTACTGATCAATCATAACAGTCAACTATATTGACTAACATTTCAGCCCATTTAATTTCACCAGTTACACATTTAAACAAGCCATACCAGCCCACTGTAAACCATGCATGCCATCTGCTCTACAAACCAACACCAGACGAAATATACTCATAGTTCAATCTCTTACTATAACCCAAGCTTACCTCAACCACGCAGTTCACACTAACTTACGAAAAATTTACTTACTGCTCATACTTTCTGCTCTACTGGTCGACACCAGCCAAAATATATACTAGTCACCATACCAACCAACCATCCATTATAGACCAGTCATACCAGGCCAACCAGCATACCATCTAACCAAAAGGAAAAATTCAGTCATACTAATCAACCGCACCACCCAATACACCAAGCACAATATACATCATAACTCAAGCTTACCAAGCAACTTTACAGCTGAGGCCAGCCCATAACCTAACACCCATTCTACTTGTTCTACCTACAAACATTGCCTATACCTACCAACCATACCACCCACTATAACTCTAGCATAGCTCAACCATTCGTCCACACAGACCATACAACGCAAAAAGACACAGCCCATATCAGTGACACAATCAACTTCTTCTCATACCATCCACCAAGCCGACTGACACCAGTCAAAATACACTGACCACCCATGCAAAACACTTTAACTCAAGTATGCCTTAGCATTACAGAACTCACCGACACACCCATACTGTCCACACAATTCGACATACACCAACAATCGCAAGACAGATATACTGGAAGAACATATCACCCAACATACCAACTGATTGCGGAAGCGGAGGTTGAGCTGATTGGTATTGCGGAGCTGATTGCTATTACGGAGCTGATCGGTATTGCGCAGTTGATTGCTATTGCAGAGCTGATTGTGGTACTGATTGGTATTGCGGAGCTGATTGCACAGCTGTTTGCGGAGCTGATTGTAGTTGCAGAGAGCCAGTGTAACAAGTTTCAGAATGCCTCTTCAAAATATCACTCCATGTAAACTGCCTGTGGCAGAAATCGCATTCAAATGTCACATGTGAAGTTTTCTTCTTGTATGTCACTATTTCATGTCATCATAAAATTCCACATAGCTGTATGAGAATCTTTTTAAATCACCTTCGTTCCCCCTTTTGTAGTACTTATAATATATTTTCGTAGTGTGTAGGACTCGGAATATTTTTTTTAACTTATTCACATACATTCAACCTCATGCCAGGAATTGTAAATTTGACCTCTGGTGTAGGACTCGACCATTCACGTAGGACTTTAGTGAGTGATGGTGCAGGTCGCTGCTCCATGATAGTAGAGGTCATAGGGAGACCTTCGTATTTGCAATTTATCTTCGCGGTATGTGAGCACTCTGAGAAAACCCAAAACACTTGTTCGCCCCGGAAGAAACCACGCAGGTGCTAAATTTATTCTATCAACAATTATGCATATACCTTACTTATATATAATTATATACATATATATTCATATCATATATATATATTTATAAACCTACATTATATATTTATACATACCCCTTATATATGTATAAATAAATATTCCTTTCTTATATATAATAGAAAGAAAATGAGAATTTCAAATTTATTAGGAATATTCAAATAAAATACATCAAATCAATTACAAAAATATTCAGGGAAGCTTAAAAATTTTGTAATAATCCATTTTAAGGGCGTTCAGGGTGTATGTGTTACCATATATATGCAGTTAGTTAGAGGGCAGCGATATATTTTTTTTCCATAGCTTGATGTAAAATATGCTCCTTTTATCGTTAACATCCTAAAATAAACATTCAGTGATGCATATGGATGTTCGCACGCACAGCTGGAGAGCCAGTTGCGGGAAGCGGGCACCAAGGTAAATATTTAGTCACTGATACCAAATATATTTATTAATTTTGTTTACATTGAAAAATATTTTGTTCACACAACGAAAATGCTCTTGCTTCAAACATCCACATACATCCCCTTAAACAAAATAATGTATTTAAAAACACATGTGTTGGGGCCAAACACCTACTTGGTTGTGTCGACATCATGTATCTTATACAGTCAGCCGTTTCACGAATGCGTAATCAGCAACTTTCGGTTCTCTTTTAAGTTTCGTAAACATTTTGGTAGACTCAAGTAACTAGTTTGTTTGAAATCGAGACAGTAATTTCTTGGCTTGAACAATCTGACTTAAACCTCGATTTTTTTCTAACAACAAATTCAAATGGTTAAGTTACCGGCTTTCATTTTACTGTAGTTATTGTGATCGAGGTATATGGGATTGTTTGTTCGATAGTACAGCTGATGCGTTCGGTTACAACTTACGTATCAATTAGAACATCATTAGTGCTTTTCGGTATAGCTGGTGAAGAATTACGTTGGCATAAACAATCTTGAAATTGTAATGAAAATTGAAAGCAAAAGAAAATATATAAAACGCTCTGGGTTGTAATTATAGCTATGCTATCGACTATTTGCAATATTAATTTAACTGCGTATTATAACTTTAGATAACGCTAAAAATTGCATAAACCGATTTTAACATATGTACATGGCATATGAAAAAATGGTTTTCACGCAAGTGTAGTAGAAAATGAGAAGTTTGATGCAAGGGCGTGGGGCGTAAGAGCTAGGCGCCGACCGGCCGCCATCTTGGGATTTTCCTTCTTTCCTTCAGAATTTCCCTTTTTTCCCTCAAGATTTCCATTTTTCCCTCAAAATCCACTAAATTTCCCTAAAAATTTCCTTTTTCCCTAAAAATGTTCCCTTTTTCCCACAGCAGGATAGTAGGATTCGCGACTCCGGAGAGGAGGATTCGTGACTCCGAGCCAAGGCAAGCGGACCTGTGAGGACCAGCGGACACGGCCGTGGCGGCCATATTGGTTTTTTAGACATTGGAAAAAAGGAAAATTTTGAAGGAAAAAGCCGATCTCCCGTGGCGCAGTCGGTTTGTGCGCCACCGATCTGGGGCGCGGGAGGCTCTGGGTTTGAATCCTGAGTAAAGTATGTGTGTTAATTTAAGTTAGGTTATAAGTTAGTCTGTAAGCCGTCCCCTGCTAAGCTCTCAAGCATAAAACCGGGTGACATTAAAAAGCCCTTTAATAAATAAATAAAAAAATCGAAGGAAAAAAAAAAGGAGAAAAAAAAGGAAATTCCAAAATGGCAGTCTGTCGTCGCATAGCTCCTACGCCCCAAGCCCTTGCGCCAGACTACTTAATTTTCTACCACTTGCAAGCATTTCTTTATTTGCAAAATACAAATTGTTTGAAACAACTAAGTGGATGTTTATATAAATTTTGGCTCTACTCAAACACGATACTTTGTTAGCAGAAACAAATGTTGTACGCCCCAATAATTTCTTTCTTTTAATTGACAAACAACAGCTGAACGCCGCAACTCGTAGAGCGAACATCGGGTAGAGCGATCACGCTAGCTGCGCGAAACCAGTTCCCGTGGGCCAAAACTGGAACTTCTTTTCTGCCAACACGACTATCAAAACGACGTGGATAGGGCTTGAGGCTACAAAACGTTTGTAGTCTATTCGTATTTCCTTCACACTTTTTGAATCAAACCTTTTGAAAATCACTTCATGAATGACGGGTTTGGTTTTTTCCTAGTTACGCAATGTATCGGAAGTGTTTTATACCACTGTTAACATAAAAGTATCTTATTTTTGACTAAATTTTACCTTTACTTATGTTTAATATATTATAAATAATATTTTATTTGTTATTAATATGAATAAAAACAGGGATAAAATTTGACAATGCTTAGTAAGAAATAGTTCATAAGAAAATGTAATTTCACTACGTGCGCACGAATGCAGTGCGTCGTCCTTTTGGTGTAATTTTACAGTCTTGGTTACTATTTGCATGTGGCGGATGAATATCCTGGAAGTAGAACTTTAGCAGGGCTTCAGAAACGTTAGAAGTTACCATAAATGGCTTACACTTACAATTTGTAATGCAGTGTGATTCAACGAGTTGAAAAACAAACACGTTCATCAGTGTCGGCCACGTGACTCTTGACAGTTGCACTGGTGTGGGGTAGGTCAGTGTTGCGGGTACGTGCGCAGAAGACGTGAAAAAAAAAGTGGGTCCTGTCTCTGCTTTTGTTTATGCAGCAACTGCGGAACTGGCTGCCGGCAGTCTCTTGACCTTTTTTTCTTCCCTCAATCCCCTGGCCGCTTTTGTCCGTTCCTCATTGTCTTCCCGGAGACGCGCTAGTTCAACCCCCGCCCGCGGGAGCGCGCCAGCTCCTCGGCTGCCCGTCACTACCCAGTGTTTTCTTGTCGCCGTCACAGCAACGATGAGCGTACCCCTCAGGCTTCGTATCCCAGACATTGCGTCCTCGTTCCTTCCTATCTCTCTCTCTCTCTCTCTCTTCCTCTTTTGTTTCTCATTCACCCGCCGCGTCGCTCATATTGTTTCCACCCAGCTGCCCTGTCCTCACCCGTCTTTCACTCGCCCGCATCAACCTCCACGGAAAGAACGACGCGGCGCTGAAATTAAAAAACTGTTCGACCTGCAGCAGTGAATTAATTTTTCATGTCTGCGCAGTACTAATTAAAATGAAATAAAGGCGTTCTTCTTAATAATTAATGCTAGTAGCCGTTGTCCCGATGCACACCCAGAAAATATATTCTGGCTATTATGGAACTTCAACTGTGCAAATGTGCAGTCTTAAGGCGGATTACCACACGCCATCTTGGATTTATAGATGTTTCGCCAAAGTTTCTATTTTAGAAGGAATATTTAAATTCCCCGCACGACATATCCTAGATAACAGTTCCCCAAACTTTATCGAACTGCCACAGCTTCGCTACATTTGCTAATTTTATAGCTGGTACCTGTCGAGGCGAAACGCAACATTATTTCTTGCGAACGATTACAAAGGCGTCAATCTCGACAGTAATGAAGAAAAGTTGACCTCTGACAATGGGCTAGACAATGCTCTGTGCTCTGTCGTTCCAAAAAAAAAAAAAAAAAACGTGATTCGAAACTGTATTTCCAGAGTATGAAAAACATTTCGTAAATCCAAGGTGGCGGGTGGAGATCCGCCTTAAGTGAATTACGAAGCGCAGCAATTCTCTAAAACATTAAACGCAGTTTCCGCGAGGTGTGAAAACTGCACCTTCATTTGTTCATGTGGTTAAGGTCGTGGGGTTCGACTCTCCGTGCCGGCAAGGTGTGGGTATTTTTATATAGGTGATTCACGGTAAAGTGAGCACTGATTTTTTCTTTTTAATAGGTTTCTATATTACTGTCACTTTTTAATATAATCATTGCCATCAGGCTAATAAACTTAGTGTATACATTTCACCAATAATAAAGGTTAACGTCTGGAGCTGCAATAAAATCAGTTTATTAATGGTTAATGCCCGCTGAAAGGGGCTTAAAAAGTGTCCAATTTACCGTGAACAGCCTATACACGGGTTACATTTCGAGAGAATTCATTCCCTGTTCTCTCGCATTTATTCATCGCGTTTGATTTCCCAGACAAAACAAATAAGTTTTATTTGCGCTCCTTGAAATGCAAAACTGTAAATTGCAATATTACACATATATGTATTGCAAGAAGAAAACTTTGCAAGAAAACTTTGCATTTATACAAAATATTTTTTCGCAACAGATTTTCCAAGGATTTTTCCTGTGAAGTAAACTTTTTTTTTACAGTGGAAGAACTTATCTGTGAATAAATATATTAATAAACCGCTATAAGGTTTAATAATATGAGTAGTTCGTATTTCTACAGGCGAGCACAAATTCTGTAACGCATTTGTTTCGATAACGAAACAAGAGCTGTGTTTAGTTAAAGTACTACACGCATCAAACAATTTCCTATTTGCAACACCTTAAACAATCAATTAAATCGGCTCTCAAAAATCTTAGATTATTGTTTTCTGAATCACGCGTACTCATAAACAAAATTTAGTTGCGCATGCATTATAGATGCTGTTGGATCTTGCACGAGAAAACTCCTCGATAAAAATTTAACCTCGTATTATACGGCGTGCGGCTATACACATGCTTCTGACTACATGAGGCCTTCATGATTGTAGCGTGCACCAATTTACTTGATTCAGGTTTACGTGGAAGTCTGAGAACTAAGCCTTAACGGTCAATTAAAACTTCAAAACCAGAAGAAAAACTGACAAATACTCTTTATTTTCAAATCGGACCTCTTAAACGTTTTACGCAACATGACATGATCAATTATTGAATATAATTATTTTTGCACTAAAAACGCAACTATGGTACTAGACAACTAAAATAAAAAGTATTAACTGCACATTTCGCGTAAAATTAAAAAAATAACACATTTAACTGGCAATAAAATGCTTAACATGCGACACGAAATTGCTTCGTCAGCAAAAAGACCACAATTTTACCTTTTTTTTTTTTCTCAACATTTCGTAACAACACGCCCTTGCGTTCTTCTGAAAGACCGGATTTTAGTAATATTGAAGAAAAGGTTTCAGACTTACTATGTTACACAAGTTGAAAAATAAACCTGAAAAAATTAGTTTATAAATAGTTAAGATTAGATAAGCGAACTAGGTTTAGAGTACTTAATGAAAATTTAAGCAAATGAGACCTTCGTTTACTATCACGACCCTTCAGTCTCGATCTCATATGATGGATATAGGTCAAGATTATCAAAAAATTAAAATAATTGTTTCAGTCTTAAATTTCTAAAATGTGCACACAGATAATAATATACATTTAAATAAAGTCATCTTTATGCAAAGCAGTTTACACGCCTCCTACTTTAACGGACAAGGTATGAAGGCGAGTAATTTTGAGAGATGTAAACCATTCACGAGAAAAACGTCCCCAGCGAAACTTTCCAGGATCGTATTCACAACCATCTGAACTAGATACAGAACATGCTACCACGTGAGAAAGCTCGCTCGGTACTGTAAAATACGTACATGATGTAAACTAAGCAGGCTTAAAAGTCGTCTCTTACTACATGGTACCTAGCGCTGCATGCACCTGTGTCTTGGTGCCCTACTTATATTGACTCGCGCGAAGCTGCGCTTCGCTCGTAAGCTGCAAGTTCAACATCTTCGCGAATGTGTCATCACTGCGTTAGCAGTATTAACGTTTGGATTTATTTCCACGTCATGTTTCTTTATTACGACGTGTGCACGTAAGTCATTCATATCAGATATATAAATAACGATTAAGACAAGTTTCCCTAAATGCTGGCGCTGGCCTGAATATCTCGCTAGCAGAACTGTTTAACTTCCTGTCCCGGAAGTAGAAAAGGAGCCCCCTAGAGGGCGCTGCCTTCGCTCTTCGTGTGGCGGATTTAAACAGCCCTCAGAACAACGTATGAGTCGATAAATGCACGACATTCCCCAGGCTTTGATTAATTATTAATAGACATGTCGATAATACATGCGAGACAAACGTGTAAACAACTCATGGAGTTTGAGAGAGGCTGAATTATAGGGCTGCGAGAAGCAGGAAGGACGGTCCGTCTTTTGGCTAGGGCCAATCGGAGTTCACAGTCGATTGCGTTTGGAATAATGAACTCAAGAAGTTACCCGTACATGACGGATAGGTTCTGGACGACTCCGAGAGGCCACCGGAACGGATCATCGTTTGGTTGTCAGACAGGCACAGAGGACATGATCAAGCTTCGCTAGAGACTTGTAACTCTACCCAGACCTGTGCCCAGATGTTAAACAACGGAAAATCTATGCATACTATCATTAACACATCGCCATCGTCGCCTACAGTTGCAGCGGTTTCAGCAGAGCGCAAAGAGGAATACCTAGAACTAGCGACATATTTTCTTAAGCGAAGAAATAACCCTTTAAACCGGAACAGATCACCACACTGTAAAACATGTTCTGGTAAATATCCTAGACTTTAATGGAAGTTTTTTTAAAACCAATACACTATATGGAAACAATACCACACATCAAGCTGCAGATGCAGGAATGTTTATCGTCGCTACTACACAACGTTGGGAACTCCCATAAGCACCTGACTGCTTCCTGAGCAAATTTAGGAAAGCTGCAATGAATGTATAGCGAAAAATATTACCATTCCCGCTTTTTCACTAAGCGTATACACTGGTATGGTAAGTTGACGAATAATTTCTTAAGAGTGCACCACGGCAGACTGTGGAGAAGCACAGGCGAGCGTTTCGATCCCTTCCTCTCTTTACTGTTGCGTATGTGCCCTACTAACGGCATGATTTTCTGGGGTACGATCGTGGAATACGATCGTCGTTCGCCGGTGGCGGTGATACGAGGATCACTGTAACCGCAAGTATGAATTATTCCGCGGCACCCCGTTTCGCATTTTCTGGTCGAATGCCCGCGAGTCTGTCCCATCAAGGTAACGCTCGCCTGGACAGAGCTTTGTTTTGCACAAGTTCTTACGCCACGTTCCAAAAATCCCATCGAAAGTTTGTAGGGCCAGACGAGACGCCAGCTGCTTCGATGTTTAATTATTCGTGATTTGGTGAATATTTTGCCAGTTGGTACTACGGGGAAATCTGACACAAAAAGCATGAGCATTTTTTTATTACATGCCTAACGTATCGGCGCATGTACAAATTTGGGAGATGACGAAATATCAATGATACCACTCTTCTGTAATTTAGGTGGACGGAACTTTCCTTTGATGCAGTAATATAGTAATATTGCTTCTTTCATTTGTTTATTAAATGTAGTAAACTTGTGTTTGTATCCAATGATAACTTCTTGGTGCGCAAATGTTTGCGTCATTTAGAGTCGTTGAGTAGTTATGTAGTGATTTTATAACTGTTTGCAGTTATATCTCAGTGCATATACAGGATGGTAAATCGTCGCCCTTCTGAACTCTTCTTTATTGTTTCTAAGTAAAGGAAGGGAGATTCGTGTTTCGCATTGACCAAGGAGTTCGGTAATAACGTGAAATATAATAAAAAATTACTTATCACTCGAAAACATACAAAATCTTGTATATGATAGCATCTCTTGCTGAAACTTAAATTTTTTTCCGTAGTTCTTCGATGTAATTCAGAGAATTAGACATATTGCATATTGTCGTATGCCAAAACTAGGATTATAAAATCGAAAACCATAAGATAATTAACACGTCGTACATTGTTTAAAAAACGCTGTAGATTTACGTAAACGTTTACGGAGATATAGAGTTAATTTTCGGAAAGGCACTCCGTAATGACGTACAACGGAAATCAACTCCGTAAATATAAAATACGGAAGCTCTTTGTATCATTATGGCTACGATTTTGAGACACGAATAATGCAGATGATACCTGAAGCGTATAAAATCCCGTCTTCATAATACTACTTCGTGTAAAATAGTAGTAGGTGATTGGTGAATTAGTCATGGAGTGGTAATTCGTTTATTGATATTCACGTTCCGCTACAGGACAAAACATTATGTAAACACAGTGAAACACGCACATAACGAAAATAAAACCATTTTTTCTTAACCTCGTTTTATAAACCGCAAAAATAACTAGCGCTCTAACGCGACTTGAAACTAAGAGAGATGCGTTCGTCAGTTTCATGTAAAATCCATATTTACGAAATACTTCGAGTAAAGATGTGGCAGGTGAGTGGTTCGAGTTATTGATTGTTTATTTTTCGTTTCGTGTTCAAATCCCCCAACAAGATAAAATATTTGTGTTTTATTGCTCCGTTTTACTCAGTGAAATATATTACGAAAATAACATGACTAGAAACCAGGAGATACATGGATCGTTCAATATAAATTCCGTATTTACAACAAAACTTCTTTTACAAGCATGGTAGGTGAGTGGTGAGTGGGTGAAGTGTTGGTCTGTTTAAATCTTTTTCCGAGTTCAATTCCCGATACCGGAAATATTTTTTTTGTATTTTTTTTAATAGTCGTTTTTCTTCACAGTAAATCATCCACAAAACGGAAGTAAAACGTTTTTGTTGCTCCCTTTTTTATAAATAGTAGATTAAAAATATATAAATCTGCAAGATTGTGGACAGGTTCCGTTGATTCACGGATATTTATGTGAAATTTACGGAGAGAACTTTATTGAGAAAAAAAAAAAAAAAACGAAGAGACCGTAATTTAACGCAGCTGTCTGAATCATATGTAACCGTTTTTTTCCCCCCGTAATTTTCCGTACATTTTTTCTAACAGTGTGCCTAATATTAATTTTTTACTAAGTAAGAATCTTATGTGTGAAATGGTAGCCTCTCGCCCCTTCACTGGAATGAATAAGTACGTAGTTGTATTTAGTTGTAACTTTCAATTGAAAAGTTATTTTATATTTATTTTAAATATCCCCAAAAATTTTAAATAGATAGCACAATGATTAAAACTGAAATTTTTCGACAATATAGTGCTTACTAATTTAGAGTAAACATTTACCAAAATTTCTTTATTACGTGTAACATATTGTTTGATATAATTCCGTTCAGTTCCATATAATTCTATTATTTTAAAGAGGAATATAGTCTATAAATATCACATTTTCACATAATTAGTTACATTTATACTTTCGAACAACACCATATCATGGACTCTAAAATTATAATATAAGGGGCACTCTTTCATTCCCTTTATGGATATTATGACAACCACGTAACACTTGTCTAACAATTCGTTACCAATCTTACAACACATGCTGTAGATTACTTCGGCCCACCTAGGCTCCAAAACGGCTCCATTTCTTGATTTCATAAATGAATGTGAATGTTTGTGTGTGTGTATATATATGCATATGACATTCTGCCTCCTTTTCTTCGTCTTAAGTGTACGTTAACTGTCTGTCATTGCCTGCTAACGGAGACAAGTGCGTCATACATAACATACTTATTTTCAGGTTCAAGAAATATTACATCAGTATACTTTCCTTAGGCGTTTTAAACTCTCCTTATTACGCCAACCCACTCTCTCACATATTTTCTTCCTGAACGACGCAGGACCAACCATTTTTGAGATCTTGACTGAAAACTAAACAAAGGAGGTAGCACCAAATTCATAAAAAGCCATTAGAGACTCTCTAAGAGAAACTTCGAAACAAAATTTTAAACGTGCAGCTAAAGTGGTTCGAAAGTAGCGTCGTAATGAAATTCGGACCATCAAAAAATACCCACCCTCTAATTCTATATCCTCATATGGTTTTATTAGGGAGGGTAAGAAAAGGGTGGAGACAGGTACGAATTTGTTTTGGTGTCGCAACCACCCCCCCCCCCCCATCGCGGCTATAATCCATGATTTAAACGGAATTTTTAGTTGGTCAACCTAAACTTTTGTTTTTTATTTTAATACTTATAACGACATGTATCTAGTTCACAATATAAGGTGTTATGCAAAATTATCTTCCTGTTGTTACCATATATTTGGAATCCTTCAAAATAATGACTTTCAAACCATAAACAAGCATTCATTGAACCATTTTAAAGTGAAGTCGTCTTGTTCTTGAAAAAACCTACGATTTATGTTTAAAGGCTTAGCAGGCCTACTAAACTGAATTTATGTTATTTGCTACAGACAAGTAATTTTTAAATGTATTATGAATTTTCGCTTCAACGTATTACCATCCTTTCTCACGAGACATAAATTATACTGCCCCTTTGCCTAATTTAATAAAAAATTAGGCCAACTCAACTAAATTTGCAGCAGATTATACTTATGACACTTGTGGTTTATGTACGTCACATAGTCATAACGTTACGTACGTTGCACATTTGTTTCATTTGCTACAAAATTATTGAAGGTGTAATCATTCGTTAAATGAATAATCTACTGTAATTAAAAATTCTTAAAATCTTTCACTATTCATTACAATCTTTCTCTCTCAACATATAGTAGAAAATATTATATAGCTTAAAGTAGGCTTATAATTAAAATATTTCCACGTAAACACGCCGTTGCGGAAGTTATGTCCCTTATTCGATTTAAATGTAAAGCAGGAGCTCGAGATAGCTCCCCAACTTTCGAATGCAAATCAAATTTGCGAACACCCTGGAGTCAACGACTTGTGCTAGGCGAATGTGAATAGTCCAGCGAGGCGCATAAACTGATTTTGCAGCTGTCTTTCTACGCTGTTTGCCGTTTAACGAGATGTCAAGCAGAAATTTACCGTCAACAACTATCCACACTTTGTCAAGAAGAGGAAGATTTTTCCACATCCCTTTTTAAATGCATTCAGCAAATAAACATACTCAATTAACTTTATGAAGCTTCCTGTATTAAATACTGAACTTATGCTGAGTTCGTGATAGTCCTAACAGACCTTCTTCAATAGGAAAGCGTTTTATTTTTAAATAATAAAGAAGTTGGTGTTAGTCGCAAAGGCGTCATTTCCCATATGCCAAGCAAAGATAAACCGAAGATGATTTGAAACCCGAACGTGTCATGAATTACAATTTGAACTCACTGTAATCAGGAGGCATCACACCAGTTTTGCATAACTTTGCTGTACAAGACCCAAATAAATTTCTAGTGAAACATCTTATGTAAATAGTTCAGGTCCGTGTGTATATTTGTGTGTTTTAGTGTATGCGTGTTTGCACGTACTCATCTGCCCCTGGTCTCTCGCATCATAAAACATTTGAACCTTAATTAAACATAATCGTTCTGCCTCTATAATGAGAATATTTCGGTACACATGCCAGCACGTGATATCTTTAATTTTACAATGTCAGATTATCTATAGTAAAGTTACTTATTTCCGTCCGTATTAGTAACCTTTCAGGATAAAGTATATCCTGAATATCTGACTGCATAAATCTAAGAATAATAACATAACAGTTTTAGATTGTCTAATTATGAGCGAACAGTGATTTTCCTCGGTGTCATGAGTTTAGTTATCACGCAATTTTACAGCTGATGAAAAGTGTAAAAAGAAAAAAAAAGTGTGCAAGGAAAACTAATAGCTAGGTACATATTAGATAAATCCTGCGAACTCTTACCGTTTCCAGTTTTCTAGTGAAAGTAATCATTACTATGTTGACTTAAATTAATGGCGCATGATTAATATAGGTAAACAGTAAGGCCTCGGTAATTTTATTAGCTCATTATCTTTATTATTTCATGGCTTGTATAAATTCAAATTCTATGGAGTCAAAGTATTCTTCAATCCTCAGCACCTGGAATAATTTGAAAAATAGAACACGCTACAATTTGAAAAAATCGGATTCAAACAAGCGCTTGTTTGCTGCTTCTACAAGAAGCAAGTATATTGCACGTTTTACATACATACCTCCACGTAAAACGTGTGAGCATTTAGATGAGTAGGTTACCTTACTAACCGACATCAAATTCAGAAAACAATACGTTTATTTCGAATTAAAATTATCTTTTACATTTCGAGATTCTGAAGTAAATATTTGATTTATGGGTGCTTTCCGCCAATCTACTGAAAGTATATTTAAAGTTCAAAATATCCCAGGGTAAATAATTTTTTAGGTTTACTCTTTGAACTTAAATTTACATCGTATTTTAAGTATTAGCATTTTTCGAAACTCTTCCTTCTAAATTATACGAAACGAGAAAATGAGACATTTTAATGCTTAAATGGTACTGTGAAATAACGGACTTTGCCTCGCCAACTGCTGAGGTATTTGTATTGTAGTTAAGTGCTTTTGTCATCACATTTTCTTTCATATTTTATTGTGAATCAGTAAGAACATTATTAGTTGGGCATTATAATTACGTTTATCTTTCAAATTAACTTTTATTTTCGTTTACATGTAGTTACAACATCGGACAATGTGCTTCACTATTAATGTCTGTATAATGCATGTTCTCTTCCAAGCAGTGCCTGACGTCGTTGCTAAGTTGGTTTTCAATGTCTGGTCTACGTACCAAAGACAACCACACTCTACTAGTTAGGTTATTTCGGAAATAACATTTGATTTTTTTTTTTTTAGATACATCTTGCAGCATGCACCTGAAGAATACAAGCGAACTCCGGGACAGAAGTTGTCAATTAGCGGAATTTCTTCTTCTGTCAATTAGCGGAATTTCTTCTCCAATGGATGCTGAGTCCAATGCATCAAACAAGGCCCTCCGCGAACGTCATCTACTCCAAACTGGCTACCAATGCCTTCCTCCCAGACATCCTCTCCAGACGGTGCAGGAATTCCATCGCTTCTTCGGAGAAAGCCAGATAAGCCACAACGAAACTCTCGCGGGTCCCATTTAAGTGCTTTTGCGTGTAGGAAAAGTCCACAAAGTCTCTGGGTAACTGTTCGAATGGTCGTCTCTTTCCAGCTGAGAGAGCATTAAGTTTTCAACACTAGGCGTGAACGCTTTTTGAGCGGCCGGATTCGCACACATTTAGGTTTAATACTTAACTAAATACACCGAAACTTATATTACTGAAAAACGAATATGATATTTATGGAAACAAAAAGTAATAAATGAAAATCATATTGCTGCAGTTTTCCTTCTAAAACACAAAGTGTAGTAAAAGCCCCCTTAACAAAGTGTTGTTTTATTTAAATCATTATTCTGCTATTTTTATTCTACTTTTTAAGTAAGCCTAGTACTCATTGGCATTTGCATTTTATACTCTCTCACACTTCTGGTGATCTAGGCTATTCATGGTAAAATGAGCACTTTTGAAAGCACTGCTTAAGATCTACTTGTATGCTCGTTGTGTATTATTCCGCCTTAAGCAAGATTAACATTGTCATGGGCCTCATCACTTTAGTCACGCGTCGGTTAAGTGAAACTGTGAAATTATAAGAAATGTAAATATTTTACAAATCTGCTCATTTTTACACTTCGATCCAATGAAAAAAAAAAAAAAAAAAATTGTCAGAAATAGTTACGTAACCCTTTTTATTTGACGTTAAGATACGGAACTACTTCCCATACATCATTACCAACTATATTGATGCACAGTGGCGGCTGGAAACTTTTGAAACTAGGAGGGCTGTAGCGATCCTAACTCATATCATTAGAAATATCATTTTTAAATAGGCACAGTGATAAATATATTGCGTACGGCAGGCTTAAGTAAGTGTAGCTTATGTGGCTAAGTACAAAAAATAAGTGTGGTTGTTTGAAGATAAATGTATCATCGCCCGATTTGTAATGGTCAACATACTGTGGCCGCTGGTTCAGATCTCATCACTAACACAGGTATGTGTTTGTTTTAAGTTTGTTTGGGTTATATGCCTTCCAACCTGTACCTACAAAGTGTGATACATTACACGAGACGATGAGAGATAACATAATAATACCAATTCTACCCTACTAATGACGATAATAACTTAAATATACTAAAATAAATATTTTTAAAAATCAAATACTAATTTACATAGCCTACAACACATACAAAATTCATGTCAAATTTAAATTAGAGGATGAAAGTGGCATCTTAATTAATATATTTGCAAAAAAATCCATTCATCAACCTGTACGCGCTATCTAACTGGCAATGTACATTCACCTTACCAAGCAATGAAAATTTTATGGCATTTTTTATATGTTGCGAACATAATTTATGTCTTTTAACTTTGTCTCCCAAATGTTTTAAATGTTTTACACCATTGACAGGCCACGCAAAATCATTAGGTTTCATTAGGAAAAATAATTAAACAAAACAACACATTTCCAACTTCACACCCGCATAGCCAGTCCACGAAATTGTATGTAAGTCGAATTTTCTCGTATACAAACCATTTACTATCTTGGCTTTGTTGTTGAATTATATTTAACCGTGGCCTTGCTGGTCCCAGATTCTGTAGCTATAGTTTATTCTCGTAATTGAAAATCTTTGTCGTAATAAGGTTTAAAATGTTACTCGCCGAATTAACAATTATTTAAAAGTTTACACAACACGACATTAACAACAATTCAACCCTGATTCTGACCGATGCCCAGCTCTCTCCGATTTACAGCATGCGATTGGCTGAAAAGGGCCGAGCCTCTAAAGTCTTCCCTCCCTCCCATAGCACCCTAGTCCTATGTTATAGTAATCTCTCTCTCTACTAGCTCTACCCACTTCGGGGCGAAGAATCTGCCGCCCCACCACTCGACATTTTCAAAAAGATTTCTCTCGTGACAAGAGTCTCGTCCATCTCAAAAACATTGGCTGCAAAATAACCTCTGTATTCGTACACAGTATTATTTACTGAGTAGCAGATAAGTAGAGGTATACATTCTGAGATTTTATTAGGAGGGCTGCGCCCCGCAGCCCTAGCTCAGCAGCCGCCACTAGGATGCATTTCACTCATTGTGCCGGTTAACATATATGCAGGTAGGGGCAGTGACTCTCTTCTGAGGTTAATTCCAACAGTGATGACTTCGTCGTGCACAGTATTTAGATAATATTGTATTTTGTTCCATAATGTGGAATACTTCGTAATTGGCGTATCATGTTATGTGGCACTAACACTTTTTCTGCTTTCATTGAACATTGAGAGCAGTGTAGAAGCAGCGAATCCATTGCAGATATATCTCCATTTTGGACGCATATTTTTCACTCAATACGAGGTAGCTGTTTAATTGACAATTCCGCACATCAACGAGGCTGTGGTGACTGTGAATTCGATTGTGTACTGTCAGTTCAACTTAGGTTAGGAACAAACATTGACTTCTTATGGGAGAGTTTGGTATAGGCAAATTTTCCCCCTTTTGGTGAGCAGTGTTCAAAAGGGAACTTTTAATTAACATTTTAAGCAGTGAGAATAATAAAAGGGAAATCTTTTATTTGGCTACATTGTTATTTTATATATGATTTATGGTTATTGCAATCATCCTGTTTTTTTTTAACACAGAAAATAGAGACAATCTGGATCTTCACCGACAATAATGCTTACCGAGTGGTAAAAATTTCCCCCCTTTTCCAAAACTTTAACAGTGATCTTCTCAAACTGTAGGAGATGTTGCCCTTGTCTGTAAGCTGTCATCACTAGTAATCATGCGACTTTGCACTTATTATACTTCAACATAGTATTCAAACCTAACAGCACCTCTAAATTAACCTAGGATAGTGGGTGTGAATATGTGTATTTTACATTTTAAATAAACCTAACCCACAATATTAGTCGAATGAGTGTTTTTGAAGTTTAAAATAACCTAGAATAGTTAGTGAATAAGTGAGCCGTATTCACGCTTATGTGCAGTAACCATGACTGCGATTGTGAACAGACACTTATTTTAATTGCAACGCTCACAGCTGCTTCTTTTCCCAAGAAACTCAATCATACGCGTATATATTTAGCCAGGGGAAAGGGGAATCGTGTTTAGCTTTCTAAATAACGAACAGGAACAATGTCTTGTGATGGTTACTAAGTCTTCACGCACAATGCTAGCACGCACATGCACAACAATAATAATAGTAATGGAACTTCTCACCCCTCTTAGCCAGAGGTCTTTCCAGGGTTTTGAGTGTATCCTTATGATCATCCATTCTGCGGGTTCGAGGCTACAGAACCCTTGGGTGTAGGGGGAGAGCTTGCGCTCAGCCCCCACCTCCCGTCCCACTGCTCAGGATCATTAACTTTGCTTCGCCAGCTGTCACATGGCCGTCCTGTTCTCCTTATGTTTGGGAGAACTCTACTACCATAGCAGATACTTGAGCATCTAATCCATGCACTCCCCACTGCCAGCACGAGTCCTTCCTCATTCTGACTTCTGCTCTGGGCGCTGGGGAAAGTAGGCTTTCTGTGAACATTAACCTCTTTCTTCAGGATTGTGCCATCCGCCCGCTCCCTCCAGCTGAGGACACCTCTACGGGGAAAGTGAGGTCAACCTGTACTCCTCCTTCCTTTTGTCAAGGGTTCTCCACCTCGGTGGGCTAATAACACAACCCAAGAGAGGTTCTTTACCATAGCTTGAATTTCTTCACTTTGAGACTCAACTTTTGGGCCCCTCTGAACGTAAAGGACTCTACTCGCTCACCACCAAGAACCACCATCATGATTACCCATGATTCAAGCTTATCCTGGGAAGCAGTTGCCTCTTTTAGTAACCAAGACATAGGGAACACCTGGGAGTTTCCCACTTTTACTAACCTCTATAAAGACTTTGTCCAGCAGTACCACAATAATGTAGTGGGTTCCTTTGGGCTAGGAAAGGCTATAAGAGATGCTTCAATAGCCCTTTCTGGTTTCACACTCTGCTTACTCTCCTTTACTAGAGCTTGCATTAGCTCCGATACTTCTCAGATCAGATGCCTCTCATTGGCGTCCCCCGAACACCAGCCACGGTCATTCAGAGCAGACAGAGGGAGCAAGCTTTTCTTTCAGTCAACAAATCTCCCGCAAGGCCTTAAGCTACCCAGCGATACCACCAGGAGCAGGGCCAGACTAGGAATAGGTTTCCTGTAGTCAACCATATTCCACTTGCTAGAAGTGCCATCTGCAGCGCGTAGCCCATGATATATGGCCCGTGACATGTGTTGGTTAATCGGGTATATAATATGCCGACAGGCTGGCTGTACACGTTGCCCTTCCTACTGTGGATAAGGGAAGCGATTTAACAGAGTTGCAAAAAGGTATGATCAGTGGCATTCGGCCAAAGGGGGCAGCATTCCGGAAACAGCGACGTTTGTGAACTGTTCACGTGCCTCTGTTGTAAAGGTGTATCGTGAGTGGACCAATGGCACCATTGGGAATAACCATCATGGAAACTGTGGAGCTCCGCGCACCATTTATGTCCGAGGTGAACGCCGACTACGATGGTGCGTGGAGGCCAACCAACAAGCTACAGTGGAACAGGTAACTGTCCAAATGAACCAGGGGGCATCTAGACACGTATATACTGCATCAGTTCTGCGAATCCTTCTGCGAATGGGGTTCCTGAGTAGACGGTGTGTGACTGCACCAATTCTAACACAAGTGCATCGACAAAAACGACTGGAATTTTCTCGTCAACAGTATAGCGAGTAGACCGCTGCTGGTTGGCGACGGTTAGCTGGGAGGGAAGAGAGGTATATACTCATATTCACAAAGATTTTTATGTTCTCCGACGAGTCATGTGTTCAGCTGCATAGAACAAATGAACATCAGAGTGTCCGGCGAGAAAACGTCGGAGAACTGACACCCTTCTTCCATTACTGGACGAACACAAAGCAGTGGTGGCAGGGTTATGGTCTGGGAAATGTTCTCGTGGTATTCTCTAGGTCTCATGTGGAAAGCACTCTTGATCGATTTGGTTGTGAATCCAGTCTCGGCGATCACGTCCACCCGTACATGATGATTGTCTTTCATCGGAAGGATAGGATCTTTCAGGACAATAATGCACCTAAACACGCTGCTAGAAGTGCCCGCACATGGCTGGAGGAGCACAATCAGGACTTCAAAGTTCTTCCCTGGCCCCCAAACAGCTCCGATCTCAATCCAATTAAACACCTGTGGGACCAACTCGATCGTCGTATTCGAAGTCTGTCTCCTCCACCACGCACCCTTCAACAGTTGTGGGATGCACTGCAGACAGCGTAGCTCTAGATACCCGTGGAGACCTATGAGCACCTGACTGAGTCACCGCTTGCTTGTCTAGCTGCTGGCCGTGCTGCGAAGGGCGGGTTCTCTAAATACTAGCAGATGATCATAGTAATGTGATTCGAATGTGTATATGTGGATGTCAGAGAGCTGCTGAGAGGTAATGACATTGTGTTTACTCGCCGTTAGTGTGCACAGACGGAGTAAGTATGTCGCATTGAAGAACACGACAACCATACAAACAAGTATTCGCCTATGACCGCAGGAGAAACGTGGCATATAGGGATTGATGATTAAACTACAGCAAACTGGTTCCTGTATTGGCAGAAATACAACCACATGAAGCGGATTTGGGTTCGATGGGACAAGGAGGTAAGGGCTGAGACACATTCAAGAAGCCAACGGCTCTGTCACACAGACGAGCATGAGGGCAGATATCAAAAGTGCATGACGATTACAGACCATACATCGAGCATGTAGCACATCAGTCTGTATCCGCACGCCTGCCGGCATCCCAACATCAGTTCACGTCATTCCCAGATTCAACACATACTTCCCCTTGAGGGAAGCCAGTTTGAGAGCGGGATAATGTGGGCGGAGGGGGAGCGAAAACGGGTCCACAGACCCCCCTTCCGGCTGCACCTGACTAAGGACTGGATGAACCACGAAAAGGGGTAAGAAACATAATGAAAACTTCATTACCCTCCCACCCACCCTCTCTCATAACCCACCGATTGTGACATACCGATAACGACAATTTCTTCCCCTTAACAGAGGTGTTCAGGGAAATACCGATGATGACAACTGCAATGGACACCAAAATGAGATTTTAGAAGGAACTCCAGGAATGTAGAACCGGGTATTGAATGAGATCAACAGAGAGTAGGTATTGGAATGTGTGTGTGCGTATGAGTACCATTTTCGTTTGACTGCAGTGTGTAAAGTCTATGCCTTTTGCGCTCGGGGGCGATGTGGCGGGGAATGTTTCTGGTCAACCGGGCACTCCCCAAAACTGAGTCCGCTGCAACTCGAGCGTACTGGGCCGTAATAGCTGTTAATGGGGATACCGGCATGCTTAAATTCAACGCGAAAGAAGGACAGTGCTTGTAATGCGGGTAGTTAGTGAGTGAGCAGTATAGTTGTAGTGATTCTTTTAAACTTTCGGACAGCACGGCGGTTTCAAAATTGCAAAGCACCCGGTGGACCCTAAAGATCAAAGAGCCGATATAGCTTTTGCTTTTTCGGGGGTAAAATATAACGGTAAGAAAGAAGTGCTCTACTTATGACCTTTTAACAGGTATCAGCCACCTAAAGGGGAGGTTTGCCCAGGTGCTTATTACCTACTGTGTGTGGCTGCCAATGACTGCTCGCCACAGGCACCTGCGGCTGCAATGGTGTGTGGAATGTCGGTTCTGGAGGGACGAATATCATGCTGTAGTTTTTCCCGGCGGGTTCTGCTTCTACTTGCAGCACCACGATGGCCGTGTCCATGTCTGGAGGCGCCGTGGTGCACGCCTGTCCGAGTTCTGCATTATGCACAGTCATACCGACCCAGCACCTGGAGTCATGGTACGAGGTGCCATCGGATTCCAGCCCCACTCGTGCTTAGTCTGCATCGGAAGTTATGAAGCTTGTTGTTGTACCATATCTTCCTGGATTACCACCATGTCTCGCTGTTTTTTTTTTTGCCTGCGCGTTCGCCGGATCTTTTACTAATCGAAAACTTGTGGTCCATGATCGGTCAACGACTGCTCTACTCCCTATAGATTAGAATTTAACCTACTTTATAAAGTTACAAACGCCCTATATGAAAACTGACTGCAAAGGAACTTACATTATAAGTCCCATTTCTCCCCCTCCCATAAATTTTGACGTTTCTCTTTAAGGGAGACATCACACAACTACAACTCCATTATTATACTCTTCGCAAAGGAAACCCGATATCTCTATAAGAGGTGCCAGCTGTCTATCATTCAACGATATCTGCATAAGAAGTGCAACTGTCAATCGTAGAAATAATCTATCGGAATCTGATAAAAGATTGTAAGATATTTGTGGTACACTTGCCAACAAATAAATCTGTGGCTAAGCTTGATGGAATAAAATAATGGTTCGTTGTCCATGACCAGGCAGATAAAGAGAAAGAAACATGAGAGAAATAGTGATTATGTTATAAAACTTAGAAAGGGGCGCCTAAAAATGTTGTTGAATCATTTTCCGAAGTATATAATGAATGACAATACAGTAATAGAAAATTTGGAGATTCACAGTGCTGAAAGTTTTCTTTTTTTCAGAGGATACGAATTATTTTTGCAGTTCCTACAAATGTGTCCATTATTGAATATAAAATAAGAAACCTTCTTTTTCTACAATTGGTAATAAATTTGTCTGTGATTACTATAAAATAAAATTTGAGCTGAGAACACACATCTGTCATGATTGAATCACACAAAATGTTTTGCAACTTCGAAAGAAAAATTTTTTTTATGCAAGCCCTTTGGAAGTTATTCTTTGTTATGAGAGAAGTAAAGTTATGGTGGTTACGACCCATGGGCGTGCTTTTTAGTGGTTTTGCCGAGGTCCTACTCGTGCTCGCGGTTTGATGAAGGGGGAGGGGAGGGGGAACAATGGCACACGCCAGGCAAAGCCTGGGGAAACTTGACCGCTCCCCGCTCCAACACCCGCGCTATGAGGGCTGGAGTGGTAATTACCATCCCTCTCGACACCGCGGCCCCTGGAGAGCTAAAGCTAGCACCACCCTCCCGCACACGGCTCTGCTGACGACAGGCTACAGCCCGAGTTGCTCCTAAGGACCGAGAAGGGGTGCAGAACTGTCGCTAATAGATGCCCGGGCCGCCCAGTAGCAAACTGTCGCGGCAAGTTGGGGCGGCGCGCAAACTTCACAGCTTGATCGCAGTCTGCGATCTCTCGAGGCACCACTCGACGCCTGACAGACGCCGCACTTGTCAGCGTGATGGCACGTCACCTTGCGCCAACCTTATCCTCCTTCCCTGGCGATAATTGTCCACGAACCTTACAGTGGAGAGATTGGGGCGGCTCTTAACAGCTAGGTCTTGAGAGCCGACCAGGGTGATTGAAATGGATATGGAGCGGCACCGGAAAGAAGGGAGATCCCCGAGCAAACCCTCCGACCAAGGGCATCGTCGGGCACGATACCCACTTGCGAAAATCCGGCGACTCGACCGGGGATTGAACCCTTGGTGGGAGGCGAGCGTGCTAATCGCTCACCCACCGTGGCCTCATACACAGCGTCGAATTAATTCATTCTTATCGCGTGCAACTGTTCACTGGTAATGGAAATTTCAAGGCTTAATTATACAGTTTGGGACTGGTCGCCTCGCCACCCAGTGATGTATGTGGAGTCGATGATACGTTCCAGCACGTGCTTTTGGAATGTTTGAAGATTGAAGATATACGAGAATGGTTACAGGGAGTGATATACCAAAAATGATTGCAGTTCGAGATGGGAAAAATTATGACAGATAAAGAACTGTACCAACTCTGGAACAACGTTGCTATCAGAGTTTGGGAAAATATTGGAAGATATGACCAGTGGCAGCTGACACATTCCGATGGCCATGAGGGCGTACTCGGGTAAAGGCTTAATGTACAAAGTCAGAGCATTGCCGAATGGCGAGGAGGACAGGTTTTACTGAGAAAACGGGCAGAAAGCCGCGTGAGAATCAAGGAAGGCACAATGCACGAAGGCCAGAAGAGGAGAAAGTGTCTTAACTCAACCGAGTACAGTTGCAGTGTGGGAGAATGGAGGGTGTGCCTGCCCTCGGGCCGTAAAACCCGTCGCTCATCACCGCCAGCTTTTTACTCACGTGAGTTTTCTGGAGGACGCCTTAGATAATGACTGCGAAAAAAAATTGTTGCGGAACCCTCTACACTGTTAAAATACGAACAGACAATCTTATGGATTGTGGCACCATCTAAATATTCTTAACCTAGATCGCTCTACAACAATATGTACAGAAGCAGATACAATCACAGACAGCAATACAGCAAATAGTTGTGTAAGTTAACGATATTAAATGGTATATAGGCCTACTATTCACGATAAAATGAACACTTTGGGAGGCCTTACTTACGACCTACTTGTATGCACGTTGTTTATTCTCTCACCTTATGCAAGATTAACATTGTCATGGGCGTCATCACTTAATTCATGTGTCGGTCAAGTGAAACTGTAAAATTTTTGGAAAGTAAGTATTTTACAACTCTACTCACTTTTACACTTCGATGCATTAAAAAAACAGAAAGCAAAAGAAATAATTCAAATTAGCAGAAATAGTTAACTGACACTTTTTATTCAACGTTAAGATACGGAACTACTTTCCCATTCGCCGTTGCCAACTTAACTAGGCACATGTCACTCAAGGCGCCCGTTAAAATTGAGGTCCTTTCCTCGTCCTACACTGTAGGGCGACGCGAGGTCTCTTTTCCAAAGTAACTATGACAAAAACAGTGGTACATCAACAACCCCCCCCCCCCCATATTGAAGCAGAAATTGGTTACAAAACTACAAAACACACACAAGTTCTTTGAAAATTTTCTCTATATTTTATCATTAAAGTTACAATCATTATGGCTCACACCAAAAATACAACAAGAATACTGAAGTAATTGAGCAATACTAGCGATACTACATTCCAAATACTTTTTTCATGTGGAAAATAATGTTTTCATATTCATCTCAAAAGGACTCGCAATTTAATTTCAAATATATATAAAAAAAAATGACAATTCTTGCATTCTCAGGCAGTTATTTTAAAATATTTAAAAAAATACAATTTTGAGCAGAACCGCCTTAAAATTTTGGGCATTTTCAAAACTCTATCATGCCACGACCCATTTTAGGAATTAAAATTCTCAGTAACATTTTTGAAGAGAAATTTCCTAGATTTTGTAAAATACGTTAGAATTATATTTACTTGTTTTCTGACAAACCATATTTTCTAAATAACGCACATGAGTTTACATTTTCAAACAAAATCACAGGCTGTAAAAACATGGAACCTCTACAACAGCCTTAATTTTAACATTTCTGTTTTAAATGTGTTTTATTTCGCTTATTACACAACATTCTAAGTAATTATATGAATGCTCTTGTCGTTGCTAACTTCATCATTTATTTTATGGGATGTTAAGTGATGCTAACTGAAAATATTCAACATTTTAACAATTTTGTATCCTTATCTGGTTTAGCTTCATAATCCAAGTGTACAGACAAATATTACTTCTACAAGTAATTTTGGACACCAAATGTCCAATTCTACATTACTGGCTTTCTGAGCCCTACGTTGTTAATATGCGACTACTTATCTCAGGTGTGATCTCGTCCCCAGCAGCCATTAGTCTCTGCCGACCCAAGCTGCTGCGGAGACATAAATACTAAATCAAAACTAGGGATGAATCACGAGAGGGGGTAACAATTTTACCCTAGCCAATCAGAATGAGTTGCACGTTCCAGGAGGTGTATTTCGCAGAATTTACGAGTGAAACGCCATCAATCTTATTTAGAATTACGGCGCGTGCTCCCTGTAGGCTCGACGACGCTAGCGCTCTAGGCGCGAGCATTACGAACTATGGATGGCTACCATGTTTCCCAGTCTGTTCCCAGCGGTTATGCTAGTTGGATGCCCGTGCCGGGATCTGCAAGCGAACTTCGCGTATTCGTTACCGTTCGTCGATTTCACACTGCTAAATCGTGTAAGTAACAGTTAGTTAATAAGTGCACGACTTTCATGTGCAATTCTCGTAATAATTTCGCCGTGAAACTATGATTTTGCGTCGTGCACTTTAGCAAGCCGGCGGGCTGACGCAACAGAGCGAAGTCGAGGCAAAGGCAGTCAACTAGGAATGTGTAGACGGGCTGGTATTTTCCCGTGCACAATGAGACGTCACCGTCTCATCATATATGCAGGTAGGACGCAGTGACTTTTTTCTAAGCTTTATTTCGAAAGTGCTCACTTTATCGTGAATAGCATTTACCTACAATTCTTCAGACGACTGGCCCAATTTTAAAGGTCTAGACTCTTTCTACGACCATTTTTTTTTATTGGTGCAAAGTGACCAAAATTAGATTATGTAACCTGGCCGCAGGATCAGACGTTTTTAATATTTCAATGAAAAACAAGAAAGAGATTTTCTGATAGGAGTTCCTGCACAAAATATCAAACGCATAGTTCAAACGATTATTGCCACAGAAGTAGAGACTAGGATGCATTGAATAGACATCCATAAAACTTCTTTGTTTAACGCCGCAATGTCAGACGCTATAAACAAGAAAAACAAATATTCTTTGTTAATTTGTTTGAAATATTGTGTAAAAATTTAAAAATAACCATTTTGTTTCAACTTACTTGAAGTTTTAAATGTAATTTCAAATAAAATACTGCGTGGCAAGCCGTTATCCACAATCTTGGGAAAAATCGAAAGAGCTTGGCATTTACGAAAATGGAGGCGTCCTATATCGGTGGACTGTGTATCCGAAATCATTCATTCTGTTAAACACTGACGGCAGCCTGGCGATGAAACTGTAGGTCTTCGCTCCACATTTGCCGCAGTAGGTGGCAAGCTCTCATACGCATAATTCGTTTTCAGTTCGCGTGAGAAGGTTTTTTGATGGCGAGGGTGTGAAAGAGAGTTACTCGAATACCAGTGGCTGCTTCTCGGAGTCCAAAATACAAATCTATACACTGTTCACTCTCGATAAGAGCAAAGAGTGAATGAGTAATTTTGTAAATGGGCGTCTTAGAAAAATACGGTCGTACAGACGCGACTGGCGATATATTTGCCGTTGAGTAGAGAGATTTGGGATGCTCTTAACAACGAGGTATTGAGAGCCGATGAGGATGAAGCGAGGTGAGAATGGAACAGCGCCGGAACGCAAGGGAGGCGGAAACGGGAGATCCCTGAGAAAACCCGCCAACCAACGGCATCGTCCGGCACGATTCCCACACGAGAAAATCCGGAGGGACCAGGCCGGGGATTGAACCTGGATCGCCTTGGCGGGAGGCGAGCAGGCTAACCGCTCAGCCACCGTGGTCCCAATGTATGAATAAAAACAGGGAGAAGATATGCATGTTGATGATGCATAATATGAATTTGTTCTTATGCAAAGTATTATTAAACTAAATACGCACGAATGCGATGCATGGTCCCTTTGGTGTAATTTTCTTGATTTAGTCGATCTGTTTGGCTTGAGGTGGAGGAATATCGTGGAAATAGAACTCAATCAGGGCTTCAGAAACGTTGGACGTAACCGTAAATGGACTATAGTTCAATTGTTGTTAGGTACGTTCGAGTTGCACGCTCGGGATGGCCAAGAGGTCTAAATTGTACAAACAGTCATTTCCGTAGATGGAACGCTGGTTCAAATTCCACACCCTCAAATTTATTTCAAATCATAAAATTAATATAAATATTTTCTAGTTGTAGACACAGTAGGCGCAAGTCGCGGAGATAATCGCCAGTCTAGTGACACACTGCGAAACAAGCCCGAGAACTACATCGCGAATAATCCAGCGAATAGTCCATTGGGGGTCTCCTCTGTCACGCTTACATATACAGAATGTATCTTAATGCGACCGACAAACTTCGGGTGTAGGTTAATCACAAAAAAATAATAAGTGAAAACATGTATTCGATATATGGTCTAATAGTAATTCTAAGGCAGGTACACATTTTTGAAGAAGATGTAGTAGAAGAAAAAGTTTATTACATTATCACTGTAATGTACCTCTCTCTGGAATCTTCCCCTCCCTTTAATAGCAGAAAGGAGTGTTATTGAGTATTGTGCATGCTTCACCTGCTAGGTAGTGGTAAATATTATTTTGAAAGTAAAACACGAATTACTCGAAAATGGCGAGGTTTAAGATATCTACACAAGGTGACAATTTTGTTATATTGTGACATAAGAATTAATAATCCATCCTTTAAACCCCGAATATGGTACCGCAACGTGTATGTTAGTTCGAAATAGGGGTAGTAATATTGATTATTTAATTAAATAATTTTATTACAGCGATAAGTGTTGCGTTTGAAAATCTTTGTTCATTTAACCATTATCCAGACAATCAGTGTTCCATCTAAAATATTATCTCCAATATTTTCAATAAAGAAGTGTTTCAGGCCCAAATTCAAAAATTTGTACCTCCCTTAGTATTCACTTTAGACCACAGGGCGTATACAAGATGTTCGAAAAGTACCTGTCGAAATTTGAGCCACAGCATCTGTGGGCGAGCAGTAGCAAGAAACTCTAGTTACAAATTGTTCGGAATGGCCATTTAGTATATTTATATATAGAAGTCGAATTTCGGCAAACGACGCCGGGTGTCAGCAGCCGTATGTACCTGCGTACACAACCAGTTGCGTTACACGAAGGGGAACAGCTGTATGGTGACATGTGGCCAGCGCCTGTATGTAGGCAACTAAGATAGTCTCCTGCTCACCTGCCATTGCGGTGACGCCTGTGTGTAGGACAGTGGCAGCCCATTCGACCGACAGGTAACGCAGAGTGCCGCGCGCAGCACTGCCGTGTATAAGTTCGTCTTAGTGATATGCAACTTTTTGTGCACGCAGGTACATGCGGCTGCGGACACCCGGCGTCGTTTGCCGAAATTCAACTTCTACTTAAACATACTAAATGACCCTTCCGAACATTTTGTGGCTAGAATTTCATATTTCTATTCGCCTACAGTTGCTGTACTTTCAATTTAGACAGGTAGTGTCCGAACATCATGTATATGTTTTCAACTTATTTTTTCGTGATTTATCTACAGCCGAAGTTTGTTGGTCGAATTTAGATACGTACTGTATAACGTGGCACAATATTGATGCTATTTTGGCAAGCTGCTGCTGATAGCTGCAGAAGACTTGAGCCTAACGACACAGCTCTCTACGATGTGAAGGCTGTTCACGATAAAGTGTGCTTTTTTTGGAATCAACCTTAGAAAAATCTCACTTCCCCTGCCAGCATATTATTTTAACGGGCGCACAGAATGACATGCGCCCGTTAAAGTTGGCAACGATGGATAGAAAGTAGCTCCATATGTTAACGTCGAATAAAAAGTTTTAGCTAACAATTTGTGACGATTTAAATTATTTTTTACGTTATATATATTTTTTTTTCGCCTCATTGTATAAAAATTAGCTGATTTATAAAATATTTACTTTCATTATTAATTTCACAGTTTCATTTCACCGACGCATGAATACACAATGTGCATACAAGTAGATATTAAGCAGGACTTTCAAAAGTGCTCATTTTATCGTGAACAGCGTATATCGTCATATGACGCGTACGTTCACGCGTTTGCTGCACACACGACCGATGACGTACTCGCCGTCGAGTGTCGGTCTGGGGATACACAGCGACGTGTCTGCCCTTCACTAATCACTTCGAGAAAACACGTTGCGATACATCAGTCTTTACTACGACACATCTCTGATACTGCTATAGCAGTGTGCTTCGCTAGTACTCACTTAAGAATCTGCACCATGCAATCTTTATATATAAATTTTGGAGCAAAATGACAGCAAGTTTTAGTTTCTCAAAATGCAGGCTCTCAAAATCTGCCTGATGTTTCTGCAACACTGTGACTTGTGTACACTCGCAATGGGTTTTAACCCGCACGGGAAACATCAATAAAAAAATACAGGAATACTGATAATTTCAGAAAAATCAGAAGGTCTCGGATTCGTCACAGACGAAACATTATGTCAAGGATGGGTGGTTTATGCATATACATAAAATTTAATTATGGGTGTAAACAAATATGGCTGCATTTATTACTTTAGAAATTTATTGAGTTCTTGAATAGTTGCTGCTTTTATAATTAACTGCAATCAGAGAGACTACAAAATGAATTAGAGACTACAGCCTTTAGGGAATTTTCAAAAGTGAGTAGATAAACCTTAATTGGAATTGATATTGTTTGTTGTCGGAGCCTATAAGTTTTTCTTTGTTTGGAAAATGAGGGAATTTGAATTAAAAGAAATGGTTTTATATTGGCAACAAAAATGGAAAACAGTTTCCTTCTTACGTCAGCAGTCGAGGCCAAAGGTAGACAACTTCATAAAATCAACTGGCAAGCAATACACGCCTGTTACTGCGCAACGTTTAATGTGTGTTTGCGAGTCTGTGTGCAATTTTTAAGGGCCTCTACAGCGATAAGACTGTAGCTAGCAGAAATGTCATCGGAAACATATCTGCAGGAAGCTCTTTTGTCTAAGTTTCTGTTCGCAAGTGCAGAAGGCATGTCAAGTATTTTTGGTATATAATTCAAATTGTAGTAATTTTCCAGTGAAATATTACTCATCAGAGACGCTTGGTAGCACAAATCTTTCTGAGTGAGACAACTGTTCTGTTCAAATATTACAGTATATAGTCTATTGATTTTTGCCTCCAAATTTTCTGAATCCCTGCTTAATTTCTACTTTAATCCTATTCCTCCACCTCATACAAACGAAGTTCAATTACACTAAAAGAAAAATACAGAAAATTACACTAAAAGAACAACCCGCCATATTTGTGCGCTTTCAGTTTAGTAATATGTTGCACTAGAACTATTTATTTCTAAGCATTACCAACACACCTATTTTTCCCATGTTATCATTTGTATTACTTATAAATATAGAAATATAGTTCGTACATAACATATAAGTAAAAGTCCAATTTAACACAAAATAAAATATTTTTATGCTAACAGAAGTTTAAAACGCTTGTGATACATATATTAAGAAATCAACCATACACGTCATATGTAGGATGATTTTTCAAAGGTTTGATTCAACGATACCGCAAATCGACTATAGATCACCAAACACACTATTACTCTTTTGAAATGCCGTGCGATTAAAGGAAAAGGCATTTTCAGCATTCTGTATCTAATATAACGTTACTTTTATTTTTCTTACAAAGAATGCGAAATAAATTTTCAAGGAAATGTGACTAACTTTCCGCTGTAAATAAAGTTACATAGACTTTTTTTTTTTTTTTTTCAGAGACAAAATCAACTAATAAATAGGTTTCAAGTAGTTAACTTCAGCATTATTATAATTGAACTAGACGATTAAGTTTTGCAAAATCCAATTTATATTGCTCAATATTATATGATTTTTCTGAGTTGGTGAGCAATAACTCCAGCAGTAATATTAGGAGTTTTTTACCTTTAAAACTAGCAACAAGGTTTTTTAATTTTTGTGTTCCATAGCTGTGAGCACCACTATATTAGTTGAACGTCCTTAGTATTTAACTACTAAATTATTGGTTAACTACATACGTTTGTGTGAATTATAATATTATCACGAGTAAAATTTTTATGCTTCGAAAGCTCGTGACGGTTATACTTAAAATAATGAGAAAATTTTAAACACTTACTTATAGCGCAATAAAGGTCATCAAGGACACATACTTTTTTTTTCTGTGATAAATTTCTTACTCGCAGAAAGTCCGAGCAAGCAGGACGTCATGAATTAAAGTGAACATCTGACCTTTGCCGAGGATCGAACGCATCTCTTCCACTCGGCTTCTTCAGGGACGGGATTAGCTGTCGCGCGCGCCTAATTCCCCGAAAACTTCTGGCGTTCCGCTGCTCGTTGTTTCGCGAAAGGATTTGTTCTTCGCTCGCTGCCTTCTGCCTTCGCAGTTCTCGTCCTTCCCGAAATTTACTGCCATTATTCGTTTCCCCTCTGTCCCTTCCCGCCAGCCTGGAATCCACCCCCACCCTAGGCTGGCTGAACCAGAATTTCCCCCGTACCCCATTCAAATCACTTTGGACGGATTCTGTTTACCTTTTATTTATTTGTTTCTTCGTGCGTGCGTGTGTGCGCGCGCGCGTGTGTGTGCTCGTTCAAGTGCTTGACGTCAATGCTGGCTCAGAAAGCACCCCTCCTGCCCCTTCCCACCCTCACCACGGACGCAAATGGCAAGGAAAACTGTGACAATTTGCCCGTGCCCGAACGTAATCTTGTTACGTCCACGTCGGTAAACACGTGCGGGGGGGTGGGAGGGGGAGGAAAAATTCTACCGTGTTCCCTCTAACTAGAATATCTTTGGTGCCAAATGACTCGTGAGTAAAGGGGAAAATTTCCACTTCGTAACTCCCGTACCCAGAGTCTGCGCCGAAAATTTGAATGCGCTCTCGGGAAAAGAGGAAAAGGGTATTACGGGCTCGCTACGTTTACTGTTACAACGAAGCACTTGAATGTTCCGAGAAAGCAGTCGTGAAACACTTAACCTTTTACAGAATCAAGTTTACGGTCGCAAGCCAGCAGTTCATACCGCCATGAGTTTGTATTTTTTTTTTTTAACTTTTGGAATAGAGGAGTAGCTGGAAAATGTTATACTTTCTAAGCATCTCCCACATAAGTTGGCTGGCAGGCTTCTGCATCATTAAAAAAAAAAAGCGATTTTTCACCACTTGTGTTGCATTTGATTTTCGGGGCTATCGGCATGATTACCTTTACAAAATCCGTTATCGATGCATGTGTAGCTATATTTATGAAGAGAACATTTAGATGAAAGCCAAAAAGAAGCCGGTTTTGCAGTGCGCCCATCTTTATTATTGTAAGCCAAACTGTTTAGAAGAACTGATGGTTGTCGTTTTCTGAAGACAAGCATGTCTGGGACTGTGATAAGAAAAACATCGCAGTTACACTTATGAGGTCTAAGTTTACGAGGAGATCTAGAGAATTGAATGAAAATAATTCTGGGAATATCATGATAGTATGTTGATAAATCTTGGCAAATGCACATATTTATCTGCCCCGAGCTAACTTAAGAGAATGGCTGGAGAAAGTTCAGATTTAGAACCTGCGAAATTAACTGGAAAACTTATTTGCGTTGATAACACTTATTATCTGAGAAAACTTTACTATCTTTGCAGTTGTGCAGGTTCCACGAGGTATACTTGCCGTTATATTAACAAGCTATTCATTGAAACGTTACCCGCAAAAATTTGCTTCAGCATTTCGTCAATACTCTCCCTTTTACGCATAAAGTTTTATTCTTTTAAAGTTAAGTCATTTTATAATTGACAGTACTATATAATTATAATGAATTTTACCCGTCACACACACTGTTTCTCATCGTCCATCACAACTGTATCCATCATCGCTACTGCATATTGACACTGATACAGTTTCTTGACAATTTTGTAAAATAAGCTGCAAGTTGAATGGAATAAAGGTGTGCTGTGGGCCTGTTGATTTACAAAAAATTACTTGTAAAACAACAAAATGGTATAATGGTTTATTTTTAGAAAACACCTTTGGTCTGGGTCTAACCATACGGCTCAGCTACATCTTATATTTGAAGACAAACATTTTAACGGAAGAAATACACAGTGTTGGAAAACGCAGTCAAACGAAACAAATTTAACGATTTTTTTTTTTTGGACAATGTTACATATTAATATTCATATAAATATTTTACTGAATATCAGAACACAGAAAGAGCATTACTCTTGCCCGTGTGAAACTTCATTGCTCTAGATTTTAAAGGTCGCTAAGTGATGAAATATCACGGTATCTTGATTTGGCAAAATTAAAAAATAGTCTAAGTATTTTGGCAGAAGAAATAATACAACACACATTCAAAAGAGTTACATCTAAAAAGTATGTATATAAATATATATTTTTTTTGTTTCACCACATATTCGTGGCTGTAACTGAATACTTGTTAGGAAATATTGGAATCGTAACTGTTGTCACGAACAGGATTGTGTTTCACGCTTTTCGTTTTAGAGTCTGTTTAAAAGTTAAGGTCAGCCATTAGGTTTCAATTTAAATTCATAAAGAGAGATCATTTAATTTATATTTACATTATTAGTTGACGCAGAACCCATCATATTTTTATGCGAAAGACTGAAAGCCGTGACTAATTTGACATTTAGCAAAATATTAAAGTTTTTTACGATAGTAAGCATAACTATATTGCCCTGCTCTACGAAATATCTGATAAATGAGAGATTCTGTAGAAATTGCTGGAAAATGTATTGTTCACATTTTTATTCTACGTCAGACGTAGAAAGGCAAATGTAACGTACTGTGCACTGCACTGTCTCGATATTATCTCATCAGGTGTAAAATTTACACCTGCCTCCTTCACGACCTAGTCAATAAATGCCGATCTGCAAAACAACAATTTTATATAAACATTAATATTGTTGAGCTTTGGCCAAACCACACAAAATTAAGGACATAAACTTGTATGGTAACATTTTTACCCCACAGTTTAAGTATTGTTTCAGAGAATTGGTCATATTGACCTACCGGTATATTAACTAGTTTTCATTTGGCTATGTTTAAAAAAAGAGTGAAAATTGCTATGGATTTAAAAATGTATATATTTAACGATACGATATTTAGAAAAAAAAACTAGTTTGAAGAAAAATTAGCAAACGGAGAAAAACAAATTGATTGGTTGAGAGATAGACATAAGCAAATTTTATAATATGAAAAATGCAAGTCTTCGTAGATAAACAAAAGTGGTTAAGCGCAATATTTTGAACATATGTCATTACTTCACTATGTGTAATTCATTCTCCGTTTCAAGACTGGCATCTTTAAACAGTTCAGGTTATTGCCGGGAAAGCAAAGCGACTGGATTAAAAAAATACTAATAAACTGATAACTCTGAGTTAAGGCTTGCGACGGAGTGAAAATATGCGGTCTTCAACTCACGTGAAGACTGAGCATTATATGAAAAACAAAATAACTTCCGGGTGATAAAGGTACATGTTAGAGCGTCAAAGGTACATGTTAGGCGCCAAAGCAAATGTGAAAAGACTGGCCACTAAACAAACTTTACTCATGCCAGAACCACCTGTGTGCGGTAGAAATTGGGTTCTTCAATTCTTTCTGGATAACTAGTTTCCGTGACAGCTGCCATATAGTTTTGCGGTTGAAAAGTAACTATCACGAGAAAACTCGTGTTCACGGGGGGAAAAAAAAAGCTAGAACAGCGCTACGAGAAACGAAAGTTACGTATGAGTGATAGTGAATCTAGAACGTTGTGGTTACTGTAAATAAAATGCAAGACACAGAGTATTCCCGGATGTGAAACTCTTCCAGCGAGCAAGCGTCCCCTACCTGCCTTGGTCGTCTAACAGAATAATGTACGATATACGATCCTAAGACGTTTACTTACATCGGAAACTTTCATAGCCACGAGGTTCCGCAGTCTTGAGCCTTTTTATGTTGTTAGTTATATCTCCCTTGAATTGTACCTGAAAGGGGCTATAGAGTATTGGCATTTAATAACTGGGAGTTAGATTGAGCACAACAGTGTAAGTTAAGGGTACATGAACATTTAAGATTATTCAACAACAAATATACACTATATATTGCTGACTCAATGCTAGGGAAAATGTAAGTGAAATATCAGGATTTTAGATAATTTCACTAAATTGATGTCACTAAGTCATTTATTATTAAAGTCGTAACTGAAGAGTCCCCGACTTGTTCATGTAGTGACGGCTGGGCACACCCATTTCCAGGCTCCTCCTTAGGCCGATGCTCCGATGACACAAGGACACCTCCATCCCCTCCGGCTCTTCTTGCTGGCAGGTAAAAGATATTTCTGCGGTTGTTTCTCACAGTGTGTTTGGGTAATCATGGCCCGTGCCCTGGTTTTCGACTTTAATGTTTGAAGGTGTGATCAGACCAGCCTTCATCTAAGGTATGATCACAGTTCATAATAAACCACAATAATGCGACCTTGAACCTAAGCATTACAAGCAAAATAATGAACGTGCTAACGACTGTGTTTTTGTGATTTTTATTTCACGAGACCTTTGATCGAAATTTGTTGATGATGTTGGGGGATCTGAAAGGATTCCTTTATATTTCACAAAATTAATATTTTGTGGTACATATATTTATTACGCACGATTGGTTTTATTTATATTTTTGGTGGTATTGTTTTAGCCCATATTGGCTTCATGAAATTTTGCTATGTTAAAAATTGTGGGTATAACAAATAAAAATGGTATCAGATTAAGACTTGGTTCTATTGACATTTGAAGGTAAGGTATGTCATAAGAGGAGACATGAGAACTTACTGTGATATTATTGGCAGACGAGTATTTACGTTAGATGGTGATGTTCGAGAGTTCTGTCTTGGTCGTAGCAAGAAAACATGAGGCATTTCAGCTTTAGATATGAATATTAAACTATGACCACATTTGCTTGTGCAGTTTCCTCAGCGTTTTTATTTTGAAGTGCTTTCCTCGAGTATTTCCAGTAGGGGCCGAGGTGGTGTTGTGGTTAGACTACTTGCCTCCCGCCTGGGCGAACCAGGTTGGATTCCCGGCGGAGTCACTCCCGGATTTTCGCATGTGGGAATCGTGCCGGACGATGGCGCTGATAGGCGGGTTTTCTCGGGGATCTCCCGTTTTCCCCCGCCCTTTCATTACGGCACTGATCCACACTCATCGGCTCTCAAGACCTCGATGTGAAGAGCCGACAAAAAATCTTCACTCACTTGCTATTTCCAGTAAATATTTTGGTGCTCGTGAAAGTAATTTTAGATGGTCATGACGGGGTGCATATTTCCTGCTCGTCATTTGCCGACAACGAGGAGAGGGTTCCGCTGAGTCCGGCGAAGGGTACTCGCTTGTTAGCGCCGCACGTCGGCCCGCTCCAATACCTCTCCGGGTGCCTTCCTTCCTTCCTCCTTCCAGTTAAATGAGGTAGCTGAATCACGAAGGCGCAGTCATTTGAGCGAAAGGTCCTGTGCCTTCCAGACGTCTCGCTGAATACTAGACTCGCCCATTGTTCTTCCCTTCGCGTCGCCAGCTTTTCCAAAGAAGGGCATTTTTATTTTAATCACGATGCTACGCGTCTGTTAGCGGGTAGGGGGGAACAGGTGAGTTCTGGCGCTGTGAAAAGGCAGCATGATGGATTTGGTCACGAAATACGTGCTCTCTATTCTGAGCCAGTCGACTTTAAGCGAACTTTCTAAATATTTACCGTAAGCTATTTCTTAGTCCGTAAACTTAAAATAGTGAACAGTTTGAAATATGTAGATATTGTTTCCCATTACTGGCTTTGCCGAAATGTAACAGCTGATACCAGCGACTATTAAATACCGTAAGCGAGGGTCACTTTGTGTCAGGGTGGACGACGTTGTAAGACATTTTTAAAATGGTATTAAAATTTCTCCCATTTCAAATGGATATTTTAAATATTCAGTGGCGCCAATTTTACCACTGAAAATTTGCAATAACGTACAAGAAGTTAAGAAAAAATTTGAATGCCAAGGAAAAAAAAAATCAGTGTCACAAAGACAAATACTCAGTCACAAGTTCATGGCAATTTAACTTTGAATTCTTGTTTGTTCCCCGTGAATTCCAGCTGCAATGCTTACTATTTTCTGGTCTATTACACTGATGTACTATTAACTACCTGCCTTTTGAGTCACACACACACACACATATATATTTTTTTTAATGAGCGAATTTTTTTAAATTTTGTTGAAGAACTGTAGTTCATTTAGGTGGCCACGCAGAGAGCAGTAGATACCCTATCAGGGACGTCCTTGCAACAGAACGTAACATCTCTTCGAGTATAACAAATTTTGGATTATTATTGGGTGACAGACCAGTTAAAATTGTGAAGTAAATAATTTTGAATTTTGTGTGTATAAGTAGAACATTTCTAAAGAAATTTGAGGTCACTTAAAATCGCCAAACGTATCTAGCATACGAAGGTGAAGGTTGCCTGATGTGAAGCCGCACAACTAAAATCACAATCGGGTATGCAGTACGTAGGCAGCGGTTGTTGTGCCTCGTGGTCGTAAGCTGATGTTCAATTGCGTGTGGTGACAGTGCAAGTGTAGAATATACGAGAATTGGGAAGAAATGTCTGTGTATAACCTGCTTTGGAGTAGTGTGCCTGCCTTGTTCGGAGACGTACTGGAAAACAGACTCAATCAAGGCATGTCCACAGATGTCCCAGGAAAAGTTTGGAGGCAGAAGTGCACCTGGTAAGTCGACCATTTGGGTCCTGACGAAGAAACTCGAAACCAAAGGGACTTCATTCGACATGAATGAAGTGGTCATCCAAAGATGTCACGGGAAACTGTAAAGAATGTACGGCCCCGACTACTGGCCTCTTCAAAGAAGTCACTGGGGCGACTTTCTTAGGTAACATGATTTAAAAAAGCATTTTTTTTTACCGTGCAGCAAAAAAGCCAAGCTCAACGTGTACCGTATCACCGTCGTCTCCGAACTCAAGGAGCCTGACAAAGTGAAAAGTGTGACATACTGTCGCTGGTTGCAGACACTAATCCATGCAATTCTTAGTATTTTGGATTGTTATTTTTCCCCGATGAAGCTTGGTATCACCTTTCAGGTTGCCGTATGTTGATTCTCAGAACGTCCATCTTTTGGCAATTGGAAATTCCCACACGGTGCATCAAGAACCTCTCCATTCAGAAAAGTGTGTTGTTTGGTGTGAAATTTCTTGCCGACGCATAATTGGTATAATTTTCTTTCGAGACGATCACGGCTGCTGTAGGTGTACATGGACATTTTCAACATCATTGTTAACCAATTAGACTTTTTATGATGTCATCACATCTTACACAAATCAAAGAGTCTGTTGCGAATTTAGTTACCATATCTTCATTATTGTCAAAGTTACTAACGAAAACCTGGGTTCGGCTTGGAGTGAGATACCCTTAACAAAAACTGTATGCCTTTTTGTTATAAAATAAGTGAGGGGAAATTCAGACAAATAATTCTCCGAAAAAACGTCACGAGACAGGAAATAATTAATAATAAAAAAAAAGATTATACACATTACTTTAAGTCATCGAGTAGACGCGTAATAAGCTTATTTCTCACATACAGTTATGTTAAACTGTTGTAGAAGAGGTTTACTTACACAAATAGCCAAAGTTATAAAAGCTGGATCGGAGAGCTCATATACCTTCTATACAAAACATTAAAATATTTTGTATTTTTTTCTTACAAAAACGACGAAAATTTTTAATTTGATAACTAAATTCACGCACTGTAAAATTATATTTATAAGTGGAGCAACTAAATTTTAAGTTAATACTAACATGTCCAGTTTGCTTGCTCAGGGCGGAAAACCGATTCAAACATCTGTTGTACCACCTGGTGGCATGCTGATGGATGGCATATTGGCATGTGAGAATGTTAGACAGACAGCTACTCCACAGCAGGACATACATGGAACTCCAGAGAGCCGGATGAATAAATGCAATACGATTAGGTTATCAACCATTTAGTTAACACCACTCTCTGTATAAATGATAATCCGAGTGGATTTTAATGTTAAATACTCTAATTGCCATAAACAAATTGCGCACCATGAAGAAATGTTATTGGTGTGATAGTAAATTGTGGAAGGAATTGTAGCGCTCAAGTGTGGTCTTCCAAACTCTGGTTTGGTGATAATTCGTACCCATATAAAGGATACAGATAATAACGTCACCAATTTGTGGCACTTGATGTTGTCCTCAACTGATATCGCTGCAAATGAAAGCGACGCTGCTAAAGTTTTAATGGCAGAACACGAAATGGTCGCCAGAATAGCAGATTCGCCTTGCTTGATGTCCAAAATTACTACAGGTAGAAAAACACCGCTCTATTTAAGCCACCACATGGCACTTAATGATGGACAAGGAAGCTACTGGCACTGTTTGTGACTGTGTGACAATGAAAAAGTTACACCGTCTGGTAGTTTGCCGGGATCGTCCAGAACCTGTATGCCATGTATGGTATCTCCATGTGTTAGTTGCTTTTAAAGCAATCTGACTGTAAAGTTGAAACGGTTCAAATGTAAGGAATTCCGACGCACTATTAACCCCACATCTTACAGTCCTGGCAACCAGCTACGATCATCACCAATTGTTTGCTGGACCCTGGGCTACAATGAAGGGTGCCGCTCAGCAGGCTTCCTCTCACACTTTATCACCGTGCAGCCCACCTCAGATGGTATCGCGAACTACGCAACTGGAGAGATGAATGGCGCGGAGTTGTGTTTTTGATGAGAGCAGATTCCATCTTGGCGCCAGTGACAGACGTTCTTGAGTGCGGCGTCGACTAGGAGAGCGGCAACAACCGGATTGTATACGGCAGCGACATACAAGACCAACTTCTTGCATCATGGTCTAGGGGCAATCGCCTACAGTGGTCGTACGCCCCTGGTGTTTGTTGAGGGAACACTGAACAGTGGACGCTACATCCAGAAAATCATTTAGCCCATTTTGTTGCCGTTCCTACAACGCCAAGGAGATGTGCCTCTTCCAGCAGGACAATGTCTGTACACACACGTCTCGTTTTTCCCAACGTGCTCTTGAAGGTGTTCGTCAACTACCCTGGCCAGCACGAATACCTGACCTGTCTTCCATTGAACATGTGTGGGAAATGATGGGACGGTGTTTGGCGCGGTCTGCAATACCGGCAACAAACCTCCGCCAATTGCAACAGCAGGTGGAATTAGCGTGGAACAATATTCCCTAAGATGACATCCGACACCTTTATTATCGTCTCTACGCACGACTGTAGGACCATTTCGTCCCTAAAGGTGGCGACACAAGATACTGACATTGTTGTTCGAGACACTCTGTAGCCTCTGTCCATAGGCGTAAGACTCCGTAATCATTATCATATACAGTGTACAACCAAAAGAATTTTTTTAATACAACCTCCATTTATGTGGGACCATTGTGTTCGGGTGTTCTTTGTTCATTTTCCAACAGTGAATTTTACCGTTATCCTCTTGAATAATAGACAGCGCGGAGTAAAATTAATTCTCCTATGTCTTCAAATTACCGATCGTCACAAAATAAATTCTGAAATAAACTTATAAGCAAATGGAGAAGTTTGCTGTTAGACGAAGCTGGAGCTTTCAATATTTCCTTTTATTATATAGAATATGTTGCATTTTAATGTTCCAGCTTTATGCTATGGTGATGACTTTGGAGGGTTGGGGGGGGGGGGCGGTCAGCTTACTTACTAGATTTGCTTAAACGCACAATTGGTAACATTTTGTATACGCGATGAAATGAATGTCGATGAACAAGAATATCAGAGGGATTGTGTAATATCGTGCAGTTGATTGAAATTCCATTAGTGAGACCTCAGAGCTTCTGCCAGTTTTCTGACTGCCATTATGAGTCTGGTTCGGAGAGGGAAGGATGGTTATGGAAATAATTGGACATGATAGAATACTGCACTTCCCTAATGGGTTGGATGACGCTCCCTTGTCGCCATTTACTGCGAGGGATAATACCCCCTTTTCCTGCGACACGGCTGCTAGCTGGAGTAACTCGTTATATAACGATATGCATTGCTCGGTCCATTTTACCAAGTAATTTCGAATGACTCTCTTTAATATCCCGACATGACTGGGTGACACAATAAACTGTGGAATTCTGATTGGCAAAGGAGGCACGAATTTATTCTCCACTTCGGGAAGTAACTTAATTAGTATTTGTGGTTAAACTATTCGGAAAATTTCAACAATTATATATTTTCTGTGTTCATAAAATAAGCAACAACTTGTAACATTTTAAGTAATTTTATAAAGAGTAATAAATATGTCAGAATGGTTCTTATTACTCAGACATTACTCGCTCTTAATATCAGCCAAATTAGAATATATCCTTATTTACTCGAATAATGAAAAAATTGCGCTGATTTGAATATCACGCTTCATTTAATTTAATGAAGTGTTTTGGCTAGTCTACTTATAAATTCTGGCACTGCAACAAGGCAATTGACATAAGTTATCAAGCTGATGCGTGTTCGCGGTGGCTGAGCGGTTAGACTGCTCGCCTCCCACCAAGGCGAACAGGGTTCTATACCCGGCCAGGCCACTCTGTATTTTCGCTAGTGGGAATCGTGCCGGACGATGCCGCTGGTCGGCATGTTTTCTCGGGTATCTCCCGTTTCTCCCACCCTTGCATTCCGGCACTACTCCTCACCTCATTCCACCCTCTCAAGATCTCGTTGTTAAGAGCCGCCGAAACTTCTCAAAACTCTTCAACACAATTTGATGCATGGTTTAAATTCATATCTAATTTTATCCACTTATACTATTTTAAGTAAAAATCCCTGAATTGAAATGGTTTAAGTATTGTAATCTTAGCGTATCTCAGTTAACCATGTAAGGATTAAATACCAGTTTTTTTTAGAACGGCACTAAAATGTTTTATTTCTTATAAAATCTCTACTGGTCGAATGGGTCTATATTTAAAAAATAAAACATACCGCTTAGTATGTTCTTTAACTTAATAATACATGGCATTGTACGTATCTGACAATAGAACTGATTTTTTACATACAAAGAATCTATCGGTATTTAATTCACAACTCTTTCTACTCTTTATTCGTTACATCGAAATATACGGCACCCGATCAGCATACTAAGGGCTAAATAAATAACTCCACAATAAGATACTGATCAGTACATTGATTGTTTTACCTAAGCATAAATAAGTTACTGTTCAATTTTATCCAAACTTGAAGAATTCTCCAGATTCTGGAAGATTGGTGACACGTTATGCGCTGTGCAGTTGGGTGACCTAGTTTACCTTCAAGCTTGAGGCTAAGGGAAAATATCCAGCTATTGTTGATTTACATTTTAATGAGAAACTTTTGAGAGTATTGTTTATTTTCACTTTTCTTTTCATGCTACGTTATTTAAGGGCTATGGGAATCCGGGAAACTTAAATCAAGAACAGAATTTGAGATAAATAATATATTTCGATGGAGCTTGCTTTATTGGCTTGATATTTGAATTCACCAAACTATCTCATACTGAAAAAGTTGGTACAATGTACAGTTATTGAATAAATACTGTCAAATTATATTAAAAAGTTCAATTTATGTCCTAGATTTTATATTTCGGGATTCATGGCTCTTAATTACTTGCAAATAACAATAGTTTATTCGTGGTTTCTTCACACTTTTCGAAAAAATCTCCCCGTATGACGTTTTTGGTTGTTTCCTAAACATGCCATGTTTCATAAGCGTTTTGTAACTGTCATAACAAAAAGAACCTTATCTATTGTTACATTGAACTTTTACTTATATTTTATCTACAAATTATGATAATACTTTTATAATTAATAGGAATAAAAACAGTGAGAAAATAGGTGCGTCGGGGTAATGCTTAGTAAGAAATAGTTTTTATGCAAAACATTATTACACCGAGTGCGCACGCATGCGGTGCGTTGACCCTTCGGGTTAATTTCCTAAGCTTTGTTTCCATGAGGCGGAGGAATATCCTGAAAGTAGAACTGTGGCAGGGCTTCAGAGAAGTTTGAAGTAACCGTGAATGGACTATACGTCTTGGCATTGGTCTGAATCAGTGGTGAAGCTATGAATTTCTCAAGGAGGGGTGGGGGGAGGGGGAGGGAAGCCCAAGTGGGAATTACACTTAGTTAAGTGAAGAGGAGAGAGGCAATACCACCATCAACGGTGCTGACATACGTGTTAATTAAACAAATTATACGGAGAAATTGTATAAGAACTGTTTCTTACTGGCGTTACCATTTCCTCCCTGTTTTTAATCATATTCATTGTAAATGAAATATTATTTACAGACAGGATATAAGCAAAAGTTAAATTTAAATAAAAGTAAGGTTCTGTGACGGTTGTCCCTGCACATCGAACCTACGGCTAAGTCTGTTAGTAGCCAGAAGAGCTCGTCGAAGACATTACTTACCTATGCTGCGTTGGGACGTGTTTGACTGACCAACTCATCAGCCGTTGATCGCCTGCCTGCCCGCTTCCATATCATGCCTACCGGGACGCCAGCCAGCCCACAACGTCATACAGGAACATTTCCGCACTAAGAATATTTTAAATTGTTCTCGAAGCCTTGCTATTATGTATATAAGCATGGTTCTTTCCCCTGTGTGGAGAGGCAGGCAGGGATATTCTAAGAGGAGGGAGGTTTGTACCTGATTTTAATTAAAAGTTAAAAAGGTTGGGGGGGGGGAAGCTTGCTGCCATATATCAAATATAAGTAATCAACTTTTTATTTTCACCTTATGTTTATGTTATATAATAATTTCAATGTAATCTCAGTGGGAATTAACTTTTACCGGAATTATATTTTTATACCTTTATATAAATTATTCAACCGGGAAATATTTTTGTAACATATGTTTGGATCAACATAAAAAACCTTATATTCTATTAATTGTTTCACTGAAGTAAACCCAACTCCTTTTGATCATATTGTGGAGGGTTCCTTGTTTCTTCAAATGTTTACCATCTAACATTGAAGAATCAAAGAGACCCAAACACCTCTCTGCTTGTGCTGGCAGAAACTATCACGTACAGAGAGCAGTATAAAACGCTCGTAATACGTGACATACTTAGTAAGCAATCAAACACGTCACACAAAGGGTTGAATTTATCAAAGGTTCGTCGAATGGCACCACATCTGTAACAGTATAAGGTAAGGAAAACCTAATCCCTTTTTAATATAAGTCTCTGTGTAGAATATCTGCACGAATATATCGCAGAAGAAAAATATTGCGTTGTGTGTTGTAACACGTAGATGACCGGGCCATACCAACAGGCAGCTTGACGTCATCGTGGAAGAGAGGCACAGGCTGTCAGATAGGGCGAAAAACTGGTGTTTCCATTGTGTACACGAGACACTCTTTACATCTGATGAGGTTTTCCGATGTTAATGGTCCGCTTTCAAGAGTTTGTAGTTCCTGTGGGACAAAGACAAGCCACGAGAATAATATAGTTCTATACGAGATGGTACTATTCAGTGTTGAAATGTTTTGGAGTGTAGACATGTTAACGAAACAATAACACTTACCGACTGCTTGGAAATATTGAAGATATAATGCAGTCCACTCTATGAATCACCCACCGCCAGAAAATAGGTAGTCACTACCAGCCTTCCTTGGACTGATATATGTTTCCTATACTTGGTGTCCTCTTTCTCTACCGCAGGCCCCACTTAATTAACCAAGTATTCGAAGCCCGTAGGCGAAGTTCTAGTATTTTATTTGTATTTTTCACTAACTTTTTGAAACTTCGTATCACTCCAACTTTGAGGCACCATACACATTTATATATATGTATGGTTAGGTTTGCCACCTCCGCATACGTTTGTTACCTTTTGATTTAGTGATGCAGATAAATGTAGGCTGATGCAGCTGTTTGTTGTTCACCACAGTCTGAGCTGATGGATCGCTGGCAGCTTGCAGGATTCGAACTCCAGCACGAACTGAGAAATAAATTCTGATACCGCGTGGCGTAACCTTGCATTGTACACTAAGAAATTATTCGTAAATTCACCAAATCGGTGTATACATATAGTAAGAAACCGTAAATGGTATGGACGTTTCCCATACATCAATGCTAGCACTCCTACATTTGCACAGGAAACAGTCAAATGCGTAGGGAAGTTCCCAACTCTGTATAGTAGCGACGCTAAACATTCCTATATCAAGTCAGATGTGTGTTATTATTAATATACATTGCTTAGGTTAAAAACATCCATTACAGTTTAGGAAGTTTACTAGAAAATTTTGTTACAGTTTATTAATCTTGGTACGCAACTTGGTAACGGGAAAAGCTTCAACGCGCATGTATGTACGCACTATAAGAATGGACAACTTGAATGAACAGAGACTAAAAAGGCATAGATAATTTTAAAAAGTTAGAAAACAAAGTGAATAACTTTGTGACATAATAAAAATACAAATTGTAATAATTTAATGGAAGATTTTAACTTTTCTTCTCGAGCTTGTTCTTACATGAATGTTGTAGTATGTTTGTATGGACTTGTATAGCTTAATTAGCGTAATTAAATGAAGTGAAACATTTCGTTATATATATTTAAGTTAGTCTTTAATTACTTAAAGTGTAATTTAAAATATATCTCCCCATATGTTAAGTAATGATTCTTATACTAATTAACACCTTCAACATATTGTTCAGTGTTAACATGTTTCTTTTTTGTACCTATAAATTTACTTCAACAACGTTTTAAAAAGCTGTGTTCATCAGTTATTTGTAAAAGTTGGTAACCCAAATGATCTGTAATACGTATTGTAATATTAAGCATTACTGTCTTAAGCGTGCACATGCAACTGAAAGAACGAACCTGCTCATTTGAGTAGATAGTCCCTCCTCATAAAGGAAGTGCTATGGTTGAACATCACACTGTCCACTTAACAATCCAGGATGAGGATTTACACCAATTAAGCTGCAGATATGTTTTAAACCTCAAGCCATGTGACCGCCTTCCTCGTGTGCGCTACTGTGAGAGGTTCCAGTATGGACATGGCCGTGAATACAAATTTTACAAATGCTTATAACATTACAGAAAATTCTCGTGTAGAACTACTCGTTTGTAAAATTGAAAGAGCCGTGTTTGTAATATACCTCAAGAAATGTTTGTACTATACTGGACCGTATCCTCAAGCTTCAATAAAATGGCAGACACTCAACAATGTAAAACTGTATAGGCCTATAGCTGTTTGTACAATAACTATAGGCGATGTGAAGTGTAGTTGAACCCCCGGTGTTCATCCACTGGTTACCCAACTCCACCCCAATCCTCCTTCCTACACTTTCAGTAAAAGAAAAGGTCAGGTTGTGGTGCTCTTAGACACATAAAATCATCAAACAGCAGAATAAGTGTAATTGTAGAAACTGGTGGCGCGTATTTCGGCCAAAGATAGTTGGGAAACAGATTCACAATACTAAATACCAAAACTCTCACAGAAACCCCGTTTGTACAATATTTGCTGAGTAAACGCAAACAAATTACAATAAACAAGTGTACCACAACTCACATTACTTCTCTTCACGTCTTTCATCAATTGATCACAAACTCGTAACCTTTTTATGATTAAGCAACTTCCAGGTACACAGTACCCGAAACACCACTTCAATACCCTATCATAAAACTCAATATACTGCGACACTCTGGCTATAGAAGGTGGCAAAAGGGCATATAAACCAGCGCAGTATCACAGTAAGTCAAAATGAAAAAATGGAAGAATCCAAAAACCAACCTTCAAGACAGTGTGTTGAAAGCATTCTCCAACCCAAGCAGTAAAAACACATGGAAACATTTCACTTGTCTTTATTATAATATTTTTATAGAAAAAAAATGTGAAAATGTGACCTCCTATCTCATCACAATAACTTCACCGACATACTATATCTGGCAAAACACCCAGTTAAAATTAACTGTGAATCTATAGAACTATGAAAAAATAACAAAACAAGATATTAAAACACCAGAAAAAAATCGTTTTTTCATACGATACCTAACTACTCATTGATAAAACACTGTATCATAATAAAATATCATAGACTTCCCTCTATTTAAAACAATGCACAGCTTTCTTTATATCCTCTAGAGAAAATATTACCATCAACATACAGAACCATCCTGGGTAACACCTTCCTGCCCTTCCTTATCTCTCTTTACAAAATTTTGTCACCAAACAAAAATGACCTCTTCAAAACTGGCTACCACACGCCATTTACAATTCATTACAAACAAGCATGTTATAAAATTTTATTAACATCTCCCCTTTTTTTCGTTATACTCGTCGCACTACACCACTGAGTAATTATACCTGAAAAACAGAACTTTATTTAAGTTACTCTCACCCAATTTCAATTTTCCTTCCCAAAACATACACCACGAGCCTCTCTACCAAGCACCAAACTTAGCCAGACCCAAAGACCAATGAGGATATGCTCCTCCCCTCTCTCCATAAAGTGGCGGTAAGTCTTTAGATCTATAGACACTCGTTTCATTCAGTGGAAGGGTGCCTGAGGATATTCTCCCTGACTGTACACCTCACCATACACATACAATAAATTCAATGGCAAAAGAAGAGCTAGGGATATTCTCCATACCAACTTCACTATACTAGAGTTGTGGCACTTCTCCTCTTTTTGCCCAATCACACCAACTACTCTCACACATACACACTCCCACCCCGTCAACACATTGCCCTTCGATCCCAACCACACTAACCACACGAGTACTATTGAAGCGAAATATTTTAAGTCCAACTACCATCTCCGAAGAAACCAATACTTAACTGCAGCACTCCTCTTCTGCTCTATGACGGATTCTACTCACCACTAGAGCCCACGAGTTTGCTCGCGCACCGTATTTACACCAATTCAAACGCCCCCACCAGTACCCACCGTTTTCCCGAGATTGTTCCTCTGCGTTCCCTATACAGAGCTAGCGACCTCTTTAATAGCACGCTGTAAAATACAAGCTTTGTTTTTGTTCTTGAGGCGGGAATTCCTAAACCACTCGCAGACCAGCCGCCTTACAACTCCTAGAATCTCCCGCCCACTGCTACCAGTCACACACTCCCGCTTGGCAAGAAGCAGCCCAGTAGGCGTTTCTCACTGTAACAGATTGCTCTTTTAAAATACCAGCTTGTATGTACCTTACATTACCGTCACGGAAACCCCGTCACACAGTTGCGTGCAAAAATAAATGTATTGCAAGTTTGAATAACGTAAAACAGTTAGAACAAATCAAATAATCATTATAAAACGACATTTCAATAAAACGTGGCCGTATTACTCATTAAATGTTCATGTTTCCTAGCTAAAGAGAACTAATAAATCGGCTCTCAAGACCTCGTTTTTAAGAGCCGTTCAAATCTCTCAACTCAACAACAGAACACTTGAAATAAAATAAACGTATTATTCTTAATCAAATAATGTCTTTAATATTTGGTATATACTTTCATGTATATTTACTATAAAATAATTATTAATCATGTAAGTCAACTTGGTCTTGTGGTTAAAGGTACGGGCTGGTAATGCGACGGGCGCCTGTTTTCGTCCCCATGCTCGCAAAGTGTAATTATTTTATTTGTAAATTATATATTGAAATGCATTTTATAGTTATTCTTTGTTATTAATTCATCGCATTTGTCTTCTAGAAGAAAACAATAATTTTGCATACAATTCTCAAATATGTTAGTTGTAATGCAAGGTTATAATTTGTAATATTACAAAGATATGTTTTGCAGATTTTACAAGAAAACTGTTTGTAGTTTTACAAAGGATTTTCTTCGCAACTAGATTTCAAAGGGATTTTTTATTGCTAAAGCACAAAAGAGTGTTTAGAGTGCATGATGGCGTATTCAACATTCACAACAGTCACGTATGGGCAACAGAAAATCCCCACGCAACATATTAGTGCAAATGTGTGGTAGTGTATTCTTGGAAACAAGATTGTTGGCTGACATCTGCACATTAATATTTTCGCACTGAAGTAAAACATAAGTAAGGGCTTCAAATCGCAAACGTTAAAACTGGCACTATAAAAATTTACACTTATCACACACTTGTGCCAATGGCCCAAAGCTTTGACTAAAATTGTATTAAAATGTACATCACGCAGATGCCATAAAAAGTAGACGCTATTTGGTTTGCGTCCCGAGTTAATGACTAGTATAAAATTTAGGTGAATATTGTGACGTAAACGCCGGCGTTGGAATTGGGCTATAAACTCGATGAGACAGTACTTTAACCCTGCAGCGAGCGATATTAAGGCGAGTATGCAAAACCATAAGCATACACACAGGACGGTCGATTTCATAACACTACGTTCTACCCGACCGCCTGGCTGATGCTTCATATCATTTCTTACTTAAATGTGTGTTTTTTGAACTAATTGAAGGTGTACCACTAGTTACTCGTCGCCGCGTTTGGTAGAAGTTAACTACTGAGATAAATTTCAAGTTATGATTTCAAAAGGAAATATTGAATAAACTATCAATAAGCGTATTTTAAACCACACGATAAGAATAGCTAGCGCGCCAAATTCAGCTCAGCTCGGTTTGATTATTCCAAAATGAACAATAAAATGAAACATAAATTGTAACTATTCTATTTAAAAACAATAACTTGCCCATCAGGAATTCCTTAACTCATGCTCTATGTAATTGTACTCTTGGTATTTTTATTTATGGGTTTCATTTTGGTAGTTACGAAAAAAAAAAAAAATTAAATCTTGACAACTCCGGTGGCACTATCTTACATAATGTCGAACATCATTTACGAATAATTATTATTACTGATCACCAAAACACTTTTAGAATATAACGTTTGGTTGAAATGTGTAACACGCATAAGAAGCATTTCTGCTATTCGGTTGTTTAAAGATAGATGTATATAATTTTGAATGGTTTTCTGACCCAAAGCTTGGCCGGTGTGGGAGGTGAGGTAGAAAGCAGACCTCACACTCCGATCTCGCGGGCAAAGGGGAGATATCATGGAAAGAGGCAGATAGATGGCTGAAAAAATGCTTGAGAATAAGAGATGGGCAGACTATTCGTTTTCTTGTGACACGTCTATAGATATCGTCTCTTCAAGGAACGCCAGAGGGGTTAACGTCTGCTGCTATCCACTGCACTCCTCCCTCTGGCCCCTGAGAGTCGAGCCAGGCCATCACACGGGCGTGATGTGTATAAAAGCAATAAATACGTAAGAATTAAATAGTAAGCGAATATAAATAAAATTAAATGATAAAATTTTATGATACGCGATAGCTTTAAAATCAGTTTTCACGTAATTTAAAATAAAAGTTTTGAACGTACCCACATGAGCCTATCAGGATGGCAATTATTTTATTATCAGTTTAGCCCTGTCGATGACATTTTGTGTCATAAAATGTTTCCATTATGTTAAACTTTTGAAAGTATAGAAATATATTTTCGTGTCATGTTTTGCATAGTAAACGTAACATTACTGAGGAAAATAAATGGATTTTGAGCTGAGATTTAGCCATCTTTACAAAAGATTTTTCTCAGAAATTGTCCTAGTCATTACCAAAGATTGTTCTCAGAAATTGTCGCCATTTTAGATGGTAATGTTCAAAAATTTTTAAGTGAAACAAATTTAACTATGTGAATCAAATGCAAATTAAGTATTACCAGAGATTGTTCTCAGATATTGTCACCATTTTAGATGGTAGGTCTCAAGGATTTTAAAAGGAATAAATAATGCTTAATTTAAAAGAATGCGCCTTTCATGTTTATGGAATGCGCCATTTTATATGCATATTGAGCTTAATCTTGAAAAGGGCATCAAAATATTTATAACAGATTTGTTGAAGACAAATTATATATATATATATACTTTATTGCCTTATTAAATGTTCCTAAAATTCTTTGAAAATAAAAGAGAATAAAACAGTTCTATGATTAGTTGGTAGTTGTTACCTATTTTTTGCTGCACTTGTCCGCTTTTAGAAGCTGTTCCATTTCTACGGGTTTTCTGGATGAATTTAGGGCTGGTTTTACATGCTCCTTTGCCATGCCCTTGGGATAAGGGCGTAGCTGTTTTGCAACTGACAGAGCGTGCAGAGCACATGCATAACTACCACAAAGTGAGAAATGAAATACTTGAGTATAATAGCGTGTAAAACTACCGCTCGTTACACTGCAATAAACGGAACACACGCAGGTTGATCACGGATTAATGCGTTTACCCGCGTATACTGAGAAGTTTGTTCTTCCATTATTTTATAAATACAGAGGCGCGCCATTTCTACAGAATTATATTAGAATATGTTTGGAGGTTTAAAAGTTATTTGGAGGTCATACATACAGTTATTTTCCCGATCTTGTAAGCCTCTCTTTCCAAAGAATGTATGCTAAAAATGAGCGTGTACTGAATATAAATACTTAAGATATCTTGGTATGTAAAGCAGCCCTTTCTGGTAGACTCTTGAAAACAGGTGGTCGTTATGAGCAACAGCGTTTGGAATTTAACTTCGAAGTGGCGGTACTTAAAACATGTATGGACACTCCTGGAGGCCGGAATGCGTCATCGAGCGTAGTGAAGTGACCACGTTACACGGTTTATTAGCCTGCGCTACCCATACTAACTCCAAATTCCTTGGAACTTGCGCGCGGCAACAGGGTCTAGGGCGTCGGCCAGAGAATGTGCTTGAAGTTCCTCTGCTGGCGCTGGAGATTAGAGGAATTCAATCGACTGGATCGTCAGTCGCGAGAACACAAGAGGCGGGAGAACGAGGTTGGTGGCTGGAGCTGCGATAAGGGAAAGAGAAATAGTTTCCAAGTCGCCTGAACAACGAGCTGCGAAATACACGTGAAACAACAACCTGTTTAATTCATTATACACGATGAGTCCTCTAAAAGAGGCCCCGTGGGACGGCTATCGATGCCATCCCGCAGCATGTCTTCGCCCGTCTTTTGGTGTCGTCTGCACACCTGCCTCGAGGTTAGTGGCGGCCACTTCCAGCACCTACTCTAAAGTATTTTATTGTCACATTGGACTGTGTCTCCTCATTCCCTCGCTCCGTTACACACATGTCCCACGGGGCCTCTTTTAAAAGGACTCAGCCTGTACATGTTGTATCTAAATTCAACCGACAAACTTTAGCTGCAGGTTAATAACTAACAAATAAGTTGAAAACATATATACAACCCATGGTGTTAAAGTGAATACTATGGCTAGTACACATCTTTGAAGTTGGACCTGGAACACTTGTTTATTGCAAATATTGGAGACAGTATTTAAAATGGAACACTGATTGTCTAGATAACGGTTAACTGAACAAAGATCTTCAAATACCACAACACTTGTTGCTGTCATCAAAATATTTCATGCAACAACCAATAAAAATGTCACCTTCTATAAATACCCTAAACCTTACCGTTCTCGAGTAATTCGTGTTTTACTTTCAAAATAATATTTACCATTACCTGGCAGGTGGCACACGCACAATACCCAATAACACACTCTTGCTGCTATTAGAGGGAGGGGGAGATTCCCGAGAGACGTATATTACAGTGGTTCTGTAATATACATTACAGTGATTTTGTAATAAACATTTTCTTCTACTACAACTTCAAAAATGCGTGTCTCCCCTAGGATTGATTTTAGACCATATGTCATATATATGTTTGCAACTTCTTTTTCCGTGAATAATCTATAACCGAAGTTTTTCGATCGAATTTAGATACACTCTGTAGAACAGTCCACGTTAAATGGAGATGTCGAAAAGAAACAACGGTTAAAGTCCCTCAAACAGAACACCAAGACGAAGTACTGGATTTTTATTTTAAGCGCGTGTAACTGTTTGGCAGTCTGAGGAGAGAGAACGTTTCCTATTTATACCCACCTAATTATGAAGTCCTTACAGAGTGGTCGTAAAATGTCACTTCATGCTAGTTTATTACAGTATAGAAAATAAAACTGCGAGCAATCAACGCCAAAACAATTACAAACATATATTTATGGCCAAGTTTCAGTCCGGCGTTGATATTTAACTCACGGAATGACCGAATGCTTGGCTTAAGTAATGACAAACTGTTGATTCTTATATTAAAATTAAAGTAGTGGACTTAACTGTCTAGCGCGTTGAGTACTCAGAGTGAACGCCATGTGAAGCAAATAGAATTTTAAAAGCTTACTAACTGTCGGTCCTGTGATGCAATAAGCTTTATGATTCTCCCCTGAACTGAATCATGAAATTGTTAAAGGAATTAAGTCCAGTTTTCAGCTGTTATGATGTAGGCGCATGCATGGGTTTTCTATAGGTAGGTGTATGGGGTGGTGTTAACAGAGTGCATGTCCAGCATATTCTTGATCATGTATTGAAGTTGCAGTTTTGCATGTAGCGTTAATAGGCCTCAAGTCCAGGACTCAAAGTTCTTTTAACACTGTAATGATATACAGATCATAAACAGCAGATGCCATAATATCATAATAGATTTATAGAGACCTGAAGAATTCGCGGATTCATTTTGTGACAGGCTAGAATTAAAAACACGTGTGTTTATTTAACTTTAGCCATTGGTGCACATGATGTTTGACACCTCCTGGAGAACAACGGCCCAATAGTCGCCTTCCACCGTGTCAGCGACAACTAATGCACAGTTGACATCGCCATATTTGTGCATAATACAGTAGTTTCTAGCCTGCAGGTCATTGAACTCGCGAATTTTTCAGGTCTCCATAGATTCCTTCATACCATGCCTACGGATAAAAACAAGAATGAAGGACTTACCATACCATTACTATTTTTATATATAGTACTGTATTAGCGCTGAATATGGTGGATGTAAATAAGCATGTCTATGACATAATGAAAAAAGGAAAAGTATAAGGAATTAAAGTAACTATTCAAGGAATATAATAAAACAGTCATTTTAACAGAGAAACAATACATATACCACAGAAATAAAAATGTTCCTGCAAAGAAAACTGGAAAAATGTTTAGGGAATTAGTATAGTACGATTATGTCACATTACTGTTATGTAACGTTACTGATGTAGACGTAAAATGAACGGGTGGATAAATAACAGAAGATGAAACAAGTTTTAATGTATAACAAATGTTATTCTTGTTTCAGCTCTTTAATGGGACTTGATTGTTATAGTAATGTAAAATGTTGAGTTTCGAGAGAAAACAACGTTTTTATATAAAAAATAAACACCGATAATAGCTTTCTTTTTAAATAGAAATGCCTTCATAGTAAACACGACATTCACTATGTAAGAATTGTCAAAAGGTTCTAACAAGGGAACATCGTCGACTTGAACCCATATTTTAAGGAGAAAAATAGCGCACTTGCATAGTATCAGGCCGAGCAATAGGTCCCGCGTGAAAAGTCGGTCAGGTGTTACTCAGGTCTGAATGTACAGCATATGAACGTTCGCGCGCTCCGCTCCATTGTAGCCGCTTGGCGTCCGAGCGCGAAGTACTGTACACGAGAGCGAGTAATAAGCCTGTATTCGCGATGGCGGCGAAACCACGAGGGACAGCGCGGCACCTCCAGGAGCGGTACGGAGTGACGGCCAGGTCGCAACGATTAAATGTCGAAACACGGGAACTCCTGAAAGTCGTACACTGGTAAGCATTAATATTTGCGGCTATTCGACTAGCTTTTATACTACACAAAACAAAAGCGCATGGGACTTGTTGATTCTCGTCGCAGATATCACAGACAACTGCACGAATGAAGACGTGCTAGAAATAGAAGTAAATAGTGGAGTGACGTTCCATGCTTCTTTGCGAGAGGATGACGACGATAATGAGGCTGCCCTGTCGCCATCGTTTCATCCGCCGAATATCTCCACTGGTCCAAAGGGGCAGGATGTCAGTGATGATGACACCTACTTTGAAGATGGAAAATCGTCAGATACCACTTTGCCCCTGTCCGTAACAGAAGAGTATATGAAAAGAGCTGTCGCCTTTTGGAAAACTGGAAAGGAGGGAAATCGGTCTTTCGGCACCACCGAGAACTTTAAACGATTACAACAAAAAAGGTGTGTGTATATATATATATACACACACACACACCTTTTTTGTTGTTTCTGGACGATCTCTGGCAAAAAAAAAAAACGAAAGACTTCGACACAGTTGCGCAGTCTGTCAGTAACACGACGCACAGCTACACAATAATGGCCAACGGTATCTGCAGATGGGCACTTGCCGTCGCCTCTGTGTGTAGTTTTAAAAGAGCCGACCGGAACGTTCGGCCCGCGAAGCAAGCAAAGTTTGTTTCATGAGGACAATAAACACCGTGGAAGTCACGTCATCTTCTGGATAAGTCAACAAGGATGACCTACGGATATGGTAAGAGGGGGTGTTTGCTACAAACCTGCAAGATGACAGCAGAGCAGTTTTAATCGTTGACTCGTTTTCCGGCCACCACAGCTTGTCGACGCACGAAGAGCACGGGGCAGAAGACAGGGCAGTTACCGTATTGACGAAACCACCAGGTGAAACACGATACTGTCAACCGCTCGATGTATAGGCTGTTCACGGTAAAGGCCCTTTTAAATCTTTACTTTCACCCAATTTATATTTTCCTTCTGCTTTTTTTTTAATACAAACCTGGCAATGTGGCCAATGAATACTGTGTATACACTTCACCACCATCAAAATTTAACACCTAAGGCTGGTTCCACAATCGTGCGACGCGTTGTTCTGCGACGAGCTATACTTGCTGTTTCACAACTAAGCGATGATCTGTCGGCGACGGACGCCGTCTGTGATGGTGCTGCTATCTAGTTTAAGGGTGGAAATTATATTTTCAGACCTCACGAATGTAACCAAAGACACGCGTAAAAAATTTAAACAGTATGTTTTAAGTGGTAGAAGATATAACCAGGGTAGTATGAACGCGATGTGCGACGAAAACTAGCGGAAACGAGACATCATAAGACGAAGGATAATTATTTTGATATTAATAAACGAATCTTATGATATAAATATAAATAAATATATATATATATATATAAGAAGCCTCGTCTTCTACTTTGCACACCCAAGCAGCAATAATAAAAATACAAATACGAAAACGTCGGCGTAGACGCGATCGTCGTTTTCAATTTGTAATAAATATATATGTTTTTATTCTCCTTGTAAACAAACACTTCTTCTTCTTCTTTTTCTCCGTCGCAGGCTGACGCCGACAATCGCAACGCAAGAATTGACCGAAACGCACTCACCGTAACGCATCGCACTATTGTGGCACCAGCTCAAAGCAGCAATAAGATATATTTATTAGTGGTAAATGCATCTTGGGAGGGCCTTAAAGAGCGTTCACTTGACCGTGAAGAAGCCTATATTTGGCTCCCGCGTGTTCGAGGGGCTTCGCCGCAGGTTGACCAACTCCGCACGTCTTCTGGGCGTCGATGTGAACCTCCGCGTCTTTACAGGTAGCTGTGTGCACCAGGTGTTTCCGCCGGTCTACCAGAGTACGCTTGGTATCGTAGCGGCTACACATACGTGACAAGCCAGAGCACTTTTAACATCCAGTGAAATAACTTTTTTTTTTACATCGGTAACGTGCTTTGTTCATTTTGTCAACGTGCGCGGTTTGTCAACCTGCAGCTGGTGCCAGAGATCTTGTTCCTCTGATAATTATTATGTTGCGATTCGCAAATGGAGTAGAAACGAACGGATGCGTCATTCGAGAAGTAGCGTAGCGTTATTTTTCTTATTGATATCTTTGATACGCGTTATTTGCCTTGGAATTTTTTAGGCTGACACTGTTAAAGTGAAGTACGCTTGCAGGAGTTGCGCCATTCTTCAACACGATTGGCATGGTTACACTGTACACTCGAAAATCAGTACCTTCATTCCGTACTAAATGTTCCGTCGCATACGTTTGTACCTTTGCATTTCGAGGCAAATATAACAGCTTGAGTATATCACTATGTTGTTATAATGATATTGAATGTATGCACGCGCTGATTGACATACCATGTATTTACATAATTTATCTTTCTTTTCGCGTCAAATAACACGTATTCTCGAATGAGACTTCAAAGCAGGTTGGGCAGACCTGGCCCATACTCAACCTCCTCTCCCCTCTCCCTCCGCATCAAACGTTTTGGAGGGCTCCTGGTTGTCACTCTGCAGGGTTGCCAGTTTGGGAGATTTGTCACCGTTTGGACTACTTCAAGGCAAAATTTGCGACAAAAAATTTCGAAAATGCTACTATCGCAATTTGGGCGATTTTCGTAATTAATTTGCGATGTTTGAGCTACTTGGAATTATTTACTTAGTTTTGGTATATTTTTTGATTGTGAACAAGATAGTTAATTCTCACAAGTAAGATCAGTTTTGCAAACGACAACCACTGTCGATACAATTGAAGAGGGTCTCTTCTTCAGACCCTTGTTACTCGCTGCGGACAATGAATAGGCGAAATGAATATCACGCGATTGTTTATGTGCATGACATATATATTTCTAAATTTTGTGTAGGCCTGTCTCACTTTCAAACTTTAAAACAATTCGTGTTTAATACATATAAAACATTACATGAAAAATTTACAATATATTTAAAAAAAATGGATTTAACATAAAGTGTAATCAAATTGGGTGACAATTGGGCGTCAAAATATTGGCCAATTAGGCGACTTCAACAAAAACAATCTCGCAACCCTGGTAATTCGTTCTAGGATATCAAGCGGCTCCAGTGTGGCAGAGCGAGTGACGTACAACCAGCGCGCTCGAACGTTTATATGCTGTGCATTCAGAGCGCCACAATTGCGTAACATGTGACTTACGGCCCACGCGGGATCGATTTCTGGGCCTGATACAATGCAAGTGCGCTATTTTCCGCCTTAAAATATCAATTCAGAGAACAGTAGCTTGCCGGTTGGTATTCAGTGCCACTCTATGTGCGTCCTGGGTGCCTAGCGAAGGGCAGTTCCAATAATTTAATTTTCGTGTTTGTATGAAATCTATGGATGATGGCACATCCAACTGAAATATTCACTGCTTCAACAGTACAAAGCAATACAACAGCATCAAAACGAACATATTTGCAACAGTGTAAATTTCGCTATACACATAACCGCGAAGAACAATTCCCTATATTTGTATAAATATATAAATGAATGAACTCTATCATACTGGCTCGTGCGAAAATTGTTATATTACTGTTATTTAACTATGTTAATTGTGTTATTGGGCTGCACAACGGTTACGCATGCAGGTCAGTAAAATTAATTTATCAATTGTAACTGTTCGGACGTACGTCGCAAATATTGAAGTTCGAAGAAAAGAATAATGTCCTTCGATCTGCGGAAGTATTTCATGCAGTTTTTGAGCATGGCTGCGGATACATTTATTTACCTGTATATTTCTGGATAATTGAAATTTTCACCGACCAAAATCATTTACATGCTAATATTATAACTCTGCCATTTTTTCGAAGGATTTATTGGCAACGCTGGTACAATTCAGTATTGGTAGATTATAGATTTCAAGTTGTAGTAGCTCCATTATGTTTGATGAAAACAGCGCACAGAATCCATATGAATGACTTTCAGTTGTACATTTAGACCTAACCACTAACAAGATCAGCGCTCGAGAATGTTTTTCAATGGGGATCAGAATCATTTGTTTCTCGCGAATCCACAGCGCCATTTACCGGGCAGCAAAACTCGCGAATGCTTCGAACAATCATCAAAGTTTATTACAGCCAGGGTACACGTGCTAACAATGAGCATTCGTGTAACCGCCGAATTTGTTAATCGCTTTGCTTTGTCACGTCCGGCAGCAATGCCGATATTGTTCCGGGATTTTATTTTTTTAAATTGACGGCCCTGAAATTATTTTACTACCACAGATTACCATGTTTTGTTCTTCGTTCCTCTAAGCCGTAAAATGACGTGGCTTGCAGACAATGCCAGCCATTATCGCGTGTTTTAGCAAGTGAGCTGTAATATGGGAACTTTCCCCACTAAATTGTACTACATTAATTCACGCCCACTTGAATGTTATTTTGACTAGTAGATGGCGTTGGTTCATATCATAACATTCATTTGACACATTACGCAGAATTCTATACAGTTCACTGAATTAAAACATTTTTTTTATAAACGCTGTTGTTTAACTTAGCATCACTTATCATTGGGGGGGGGGGTGCATGGTGGCTGAGCGGTTAGCCTGCTCGCTCCCCACCAAAGCGATCCGGACTCAATCCCCGGGCGGATCACTCCGGATTTTCGCATGTGGGAATAGTGCAGGGTGATGCCGTTGGTCGGCGGGTCTTCTTGGGGATCTCCCGTTTCCCCCACCCTTTTATTCCAGTGCTGCTCCATACTCACCTTAATCACCCTCATCGGCTCTCAAGACCTCGATGTCAAGAGCCGTCCAAATCTCTTCACTTCACGTATCATTTGGAACATGGCAGTCAAAACGGGATGGCTCAACATTAAACCACGGTAGCTATTGAAATACATTATTCACCTGAATACGCACGGTAAAGCCAAGTGAAACGCGCAGAACTACAACTGCATTAAAGGTGAGTAATTATCGTATTTAACAAACTAAAAATTGTAATTTAACTGTGAGTTCGAATTGCTCACTCGACGTAAATTTACTCAGTGAAATGCCGGGAAATGTTTCCAAGTCAATATATATATATATATATATATATATATATATATATATATATATATATATATATATATATATATATATATATATATATATATATAGGTTGTTCCCGGTAAAGTGAGCACTTTTAAAGCCTTTCCATTCTGCATTTTTTCCCCCTTTAACCACCTTTTTAAATAAATATTGCCATATGAGCAATAAACCCTGTGTGTATTTTACACCGCACTCGGAAGTTAATTTCTATGCTTAAAATAAAATATATTTATTGACTATTATTTGAAATGAGAGAACTTTCAAAAGTGCTTACTTTAACGTGAATAGCTTATAGGTGTGTGTATGTTTATAAATACATAAACAAATACAGAGTGTTCCAATAATACTCGCCTGGGGGAAATTTTCTCACATCTAGAGGAAGAAAATACTCTTAAAAAAAAAAGAAAGTAAGCAAGGAAACTGCATCTCTTTGCTACAGTTCTCATTTTATAAGTTAAGTTGTAGAACGAGCGGGAATGACTTCATGGACACCATGCGCATTGTACATTACACCGCATATCAAGACACTGCAGGAAACGAGCATATATCGAGTACATTACGATAAGAAAGGGAGCTTGTCGATCGCAAGTCCGCAGGTGTTTTTAAGGGAAAGGTCCATCGGTGCCCTCCGCCGACATGAATGCGCTTGTGTATCCCTGGAGAATTTCTGATTTTCTCGCAAAGTTCCACAGAACGGTCGCGAAGACTCCCTACGTCTTGCACTTGGATTTCACACACGAGTGCTTCTAAATGTCCCGACGAATACGTGCCCACTGAATTTAAATCACGACTACGTGGTGTCGAGGTTTACCTAACTAGCTGCCACGGACGTTTTGACTGAGAAACCAACAAACACCGACGCATAAATCGGCGGGAGCTCCATCATGCATAAAGTACAGGATGAGTCGTTTAAAAGAGGCCCAGTGGGACATGTGTGTAACGGAGCGAGGGAATGAGGAAATACAGACCAGTGTGACTACAACATATCATAGAGTAAGGTGCTGGAAGTATCCGCCAAGTGACCTTGAAGCACGCTGCGCGCAGCTCCCGCGCGCTATGGTCCGTTGAGTGAAGGGCAGCGATGAGAAACGTTGTGAGTGTGTTTCGGTACATCGGCTTGGTGTTGACGGTCCAGCAGCGTATTTCTGCGGTGGACACACATGCACGCGACGGCTCTTGGAAGCAGTGTGCAGAATTGTTTCAGACGGAGTTTGCGGTGGGTGGGCCCACAGGGAAGCCCCCTGCCAAATCGGCCAAGCAGAAACTGGTTGCAAAATGGCGTGCAACCGGATCCGTGCTGAATAAGCAAAAGGTGCGTCGAGGTCAATGGCGGCCACATCCAGCGCCTACTCTAGGTATCTTGTTGTCACACTGGACTGTATTTCCTCATTCCCTCGTTCTGTTACACACGTGTCCTACGGGGCCTCTTTTAAAAGGACTCGCCCTGCACAAGTTTTGTAGTGTAGTCCACTTACAGTTTCTACTGCCATTTGACAAAGATACACACGGATACACACACACACACACACACACACACACACACACACATATATATATATATATATATATATATATATATATATATATATATATATATAGAAAGAGAGAGAGAGAGAGAGAGAGAGAGTGTTACAAGCTCTACTTAGCCGATAGTTTCTTCCTCGGTCGAAAAAAAACAAATACCATGTCACTAGGGCCTACGCACCATATGTTGCGCTGTTATTCTAAACCGCAGCAATGAAATATGCTTCCATTGGGGCAAGCTAAATATTTCAATATTTCAATAGGCAAAGGTTAATTTACAAATAGCACACCGAAAACTTGGTTCAAACAATATTTCAACTGTGAACTATTTCTTACTAGCCGTTGCCAAAAACATCGCTGCTCTCACTGTTTTTAATTCGTATTGAATACGTAGTAAATATTACAAATTATAGAATATACTATGGTAAAGTATCATTTATTCAAAACAACTTTAATTTTTTAAGTTAATCAGTGTTACATACTTGTGATAAACAAGTAATATAAAATAACAGGTTAACATATTAATAATAGGGTGATTTTTTCGAAGGTTTGTTTCAAAACATCCGAGGAAACGCGAATGTACAATTTCCGCATTCGGACTTTTTTTTTTTTAAAGTACAATATGGGCATTCTTGTATAATGTTTCATATGTTTGTCCCGTTGAGCCTGTGTGGAAGAACATGTGGTTATACTTAACAATCACCAACAACACAGGCCCAAACAGTGACTGAATTGTTAATGCCGCAAGTGAACATTTGCACGAGGATTTTTGTTTATCCGTACGTGCTATATTGTGGAAATTCACCATATGATCCCGTTTGAAATATGATCCCGTTCCAACCGTTAAAACGGAACTAATATTTAGCGCGTTTCACCAATTCGCGAACTAAGAGATACAAAATAAGAGAAGTTATAGTGATTTGTAAGTCATTGAACATCAGAATATTGAGAGACCTTAGTAATTATATTAATTGTTCTTACGTTATGACATACGTACTCAGTTTGCAAGACTGCATCCAAAAATCTAATGATATATTAATTTTTATTACATATATTTTGGAGTGCATTTCTCTAAAAGTAATTAAAAGTTGAGTATTTCTAAATACTTTTTATATTGTGTTATTTTTTAAGTATAGGATTATAATTAATCGTTCCTGTCAGATGATTTTGGACCAGAAGAAGGCTTTTAAGGTAATGTTAGGTTAAGTTATGTTGGGTTAGTTACGTTAAACATAACTGATGATAACTCAGAATAAAATAATAATAACAAAAAAATGATAAACACAACATATTTTTGGTTATTATCTCATGTGTTAACTAACATATTATAACCAATTACATTGCACAAATAACTTCAATAATAATAAACATTCACAAATAACAACTTATCAGGATGTTTCCACAATATGTCGCACTGCTGCTCCAAGTAATTTCGTGCGACTACTGCCACATTGCGACAACATTGTCCGAAGGCCAGTCTTGAAAATCACTGCAGTCGCTGTGCAATATCCAAGGCTCTTTCGGACATTGCAGTCTCGTCGCGAGCTTCTGAACAAGGGGAGGCTAACGGGCGCCTTCCAACACCAAGCAGGCCAGCAATACCAAAAAAATTGCGATAATGGGCCCTAAAATATGCCTGACACCGACAAAGAGCCATTACACCGTACTGACTACATTTACATTTGCCACGTTCAAACAACCGAGTGGTTTCAGTATTTGAAACAAGTTACTGCGCTGCGGGGTTTTAAAGCCAGAGTATTGGGTAAGTATTAAAACGTTTCGCTGTAAACATATATTCAAATCCAAGAGCATTCGGCACCATTACGGAAAATATACAGGATGTATTAAAATTTGACCGATATACTTCGGCTGCAAGTTAATCGCCAAAAAATAAGTTGAAAACACATGTACGACCTATGGTCTAAAATTTATTTTAAGGGAAGTACATATTTCGTATGTTTTAGCTGAATAAATAGTTTATCACAGTAATACTGCAATGTACCTCTCTATGGAATCTTCCACTCCCTTTAATAGTCGCAACAGCGTGTTATTGGATATTGTGCGTTTCCCCACCTGCCACGTATTAGTAAATATAATTTTGAAAGTAAAACACGAATCACTCCAAAACGGCAAGGCTTAGGGTATTTACACAAGGCAACATTACTTTTGATTGTGACATGGGGATTAATATTCCATATTTTAAATCCCAAATATGCTACCGCCACATGAAGGTTAGTTCGAAACAGGGAAAGTAACCGTGATTATTTATATGGCATATTTTGATGTCAGCGACAGGTGTTGTGGTTTTTGAAGATATTTGTTCAGTTAACCATTATCCAGACAATCTGTGGTCCATCATAAATATTATTTACAATATTTACAATAAACAGGTGCTTCAGATACAATTTGAAAGATGAGTACCACACTCAGTATTCGCTTTCGATCATGGGTCGTATATCAGTATTCTACTTACTTTTTCGTGATTAACCTACAGCCGAAATGTGTCGGTCGAACTTAGATACATCCTGTATATAGCTGGTCTCTCAGTGATTTGGGAAATTAAAAGCAAATAAATGCTAGTCAAATCAGTCTCTTAAATCGCATCTTCAACTATTTAATCACCACAATGGGGAATATGCGAAAAAAAAAAAAATGTCGGTAATATTTTGATTAAATGGCCACACAGCAGAAGAAATCACTTGAAAATAATTTCCCTCGCACACGTGTTGGTTACTCATTTAGAGTGAAGAGATTTGGGCGGATCTTAACAGCGAGGTCTTCAGAGCCGATAAGGGTGATTGAGGGATGGAGCAGCGCCAGAGTGAGAGGACGGGGGAAATGGGAGATCCCCGAGAAAACGCGCTGACCAGCGGTATCGTCCGGCCCGATTTCCACATACGAAAATCCGGGAGTGACCCGGCCGGGGATTGAACCCGGATCGCCTTGGTGGGAAACGAGCAGGCTAACCGCTCAACGACCATGGCCCCTACTCATTTTAAATGTCCGCACTTATATAATATTGGAACAAACTGATATTAATTATATATTTAAAATCCGAGACTAGTTCTCTAAATTACTCCGGCAATGACAGATACCTACCTATATAAGAATATTCTATAGGACAAACGTATTAGTACTTTTCCTTACAAAAATAATAAAAATATTTAAAAGAATTGAATTAAACAAGTTATTTGCGTCTCGTGTTATATAACGCCGGTTTATGCTTTGATCAGTGTTGGATTTATACCGCGGGTCACTAAATATCTAAGCAATGATCGGCGATTATTAGCAATTTTATAGCATTTTACTCATACGGTCCAGCGCCATATTATATTATGTTTCTTAAAATATCCGGAAGAAAAATAAATATATTTTAAAATAAACACAGCAAGTGTAAAACAGATATAGGGGAGATTTTCCTATATCGTACCACTTTTTACATTTACAATTGTATCTGTCTCAAATGAAAAAATACAAGGTTTTACGAATTTGTATCAAAAAGTATGACTATTCATTGGTACTTTTATGTGGGTTACATTTCAAAATGTAGCATCGTGGAAGAAATAAAGAACTTTTGGTAACAGGCTGCAACTGGTACGATATAAGAAACTGGTTTCCTAAATCGTACCACCTATGTCCTAAATCGTACCACAACGTTATAAATTAAAATAAATGAGAGAACAAACAAGACAGCATGTAATAACACACAGGATTATTGTAGCATTTAAATACTAATAAAGTTTGATTATTTTCCTACGGTAAATGCAAGAAATATTCAATTATTTACAGGCTACACAGACAAATGTTTCAGTTCTGACTTAACACCCGCACAACTCTCATGAACCCAGGATGCACACACTAAACACTGAACCATATCTTCCACAAATGTTTCTTTACAAACACAACAATACAATGTGGAATGTGGTTGTGCTCTGCTATCTGATATGCCAGATTGCGTACATCGTTAATCGTGACTCCAAAAAGCAGTTCTTCCAATTTTAAAATATGTTCTGCAAGTGGACTTTCCATTTCAAATGGCAAGGTAGTAGTCCGTCCAAGCGCCTTCGTACCATCGTTAGCAATTACGTTTTTACAGTCCAAGTGGCGCTTTAGCGTTGGTTTTGGATTCCCACACTGACGGCAGCACTCGTTGAACCTCATGTCCCCATTTCTCTACGCTTGCAGAGCCCTTTGCATGTCTGATTCACTCCAGGCGACATATTTTCTTCCCGCCATTTTTTTAGCACGCAATTAACTCGTGTGTTATTTGTGTTTATTTCAAATTTAGTTAATTTATTCAAATTAATTGCAAATATAGAACTTCAAATAATATGGTATCCCAATTCGTTCCGGTACGAATTAGGAACTCCACCTGTGGTACGATTTAGGCAACTGCGTACAACTTCACTCTTTACGTCATTTCTAACCTAAAACAGGTGCCTCGCTACAAAGCGACCAGCCGTTACGTTCAATATTACTTGCACCACAATGATAACTGCATGAAATCCAGTAACACTTACCTTGAAGTGCTGTATTATCTTACATACGGAGTAGAAAAACTACATCAGCAAACACTCAAATAATATAACTGCAATAAAAACTCAACACCGTGCTTACACTGACCAGCTGCTTTCACGGACTGATCAATACATCTAGTAGTTCAAGTATTCACCGTGAGAGCGCTCCATTAGTCCTGCTTTATAGAAAACCAACGGTGGTATGATTTAGGTGGTGGTACGATGTCGGCGACTTTCCCCTAAGTTACCGCGAAATTATGTTCTAACGCTTTCTAGTATATGCAATTGTCTATAAACTGCCGTACTCACAGAAACGACATCTGTAGCTATTATAGAAAGTTCGGGAACTTCCCTAAGCACTTAAATCTTTTCGTGAACAAATGTAGGAACGCCACTATAGATATGTGACAAAACCATTTACTATTCGCGCTCTCCAAAATTGTGAATAGTTTCTTCGGGTGAACGTCATAGTTGGAAAGTGTCGGCGTGAAACTTACTCAATAAAACTTGCGTGTGCGTTGATAACAGATACGCATAACTATTAATACGCAAAATAATAGTTTTGAAATTCCGAAACACTCGTTTTCCAATACTGCGCTTTATATAAATAAACAAATAAATAAGTATATATATATATATATATATATATATATATATATATATATATATATATATATATATATATATATATATATATATATATATACACACCATACATAGTTAAGCTGAACTCACAACCATCCGTCGTATCCGTCAGTCACTCGTCCGTCAGGCGGTCACGTGACATTCAACCAATCACCGGGCAACTTTTTTTTCTATCCACCAATCCGTCAAATATTTCTCAAACTTTAACTTTCGACGGACTGACGGATGGGCCACCGCCTTCTGACGACAATCCGTAGACGCGAATACGCACTTTGAAATAAAATGCAATTCGGTGGATATGTGTATATTATCTTTGGTGGCAAAATCAGGAAGTTAAAATCTAAACGATTGTTCAGTATAAAATTCCATCACGTAAAAAAATTATCTCCCCAAAACGTTTCTCTCTTGAAAATGTTTTTCCAGCCAAAATACACATCCAACTAAAGAAAGATCGCGATGTTATGTTGTCGCACTGAAAATTTGCCGTATAAAAGGATTGACGAACGGATTGTTGTGAGTCTCTTTCAACTGACGGATGAAAAACAAACGGATGACTTATTGACGGACGGACGACTGACAGGTGTGATAGATGGTTGTGAGTTATGCGTAAATGCACGTGATATAGCAAAACATGTACACGTATTACTTCAAATGCCACAATATTGTCCACACGTTATATTTTGAGCACAGAGCTGCACAGTAACATTTCCTACCTCACAATTATATATATATATATATAAATAATTGTGAGGTGTATGCATATATATGTATATATATATGCCAGAGGTTAAATTTGTACTAGTATTCCTACGGTCTAGTATCTCACGCCTGAAAGTGAAAACCATCGTGTGCACCACCATTTTGTTTCATATCAGTTATTTTATTTAATAAGTCAGTAACATGTTTAATTTACGTGACCGAGATGTGTTTAGGAGCATTAAAAATTAACTTTAAGTGTGTTTTTGAAGAGGCGTTTGTTAAGTCCATTCAGATTTACTGGATAAGAGTGTTTTAACTTAAGTCATCAAAGAGGAGACATTTTGTATTAACTAACACGCTAAAATGTAACTACGAGAAAGTTTAAATGTAAATTAAATTTATTTTTACCAGTATTTTACAAGTATTTTATTTTCGGGGAGAACATGTTCATAACATAGCACATACGAAATATAATCTCTTGTTTCGTAAACAAACATTAAAATGCAACAGCATAAATCATGTGGTAGCGTGAAATTTTTTTGTATTATATTACCTTACTTTATTTTAAAGATACGGGACATAAAATTTGAAATTTTATATAAATTTCGCAGTTCATTCATTTATATGCATCTATGTTTTACTCACTGTTCACGAACCCCAGAAATTTTACAGCAGCCACGCACAATACGTTGCGTACAGACGGTGAGGTAGAAGATGAAGTAAACTGTGGAAGGAAAGAGGAAAAAAAAGAAAGACGATATTGATTCTTCTGCTTCGCAGAGGGGGGACCCCCACCAGAACTGGCAAGATGAACTCACTGAAGGCGAAAGAATACGACCAGCAGCGTGGCTTCCAAAACTTCGCTTACGTTTGAGCACTTTTGACGAGAAAAGAAAACGATTGTGCAGGCAATTTGTAGCCGCACTGCTGACTGGATTGGAAACTTTTTTTTATTTTCTTTGGAAGTTTACGTGGAAGGAATTTCGTTCGAAACATCTTTGGAAACTGTCGAATGAAACCTTCGAGTAGACTGACTGACAGTATGACTAAATAAATATGTTAACTAAAAAAATGCAACTTTTTAGATATAAAATCTATATCTGAATATAACATTTGGCTCAGCTATCCATTGTTAGTGTATAGGCTGTTCACGATAAAGTGAGCACTTTTGAAAGCCCTGCTTAAGATCTACTTACATGCACGTTGTGTATTCTTACGCCTTATGCAAAATTAACATTGCCATGGGCCTCATCACTTTATTCATGTGTCGGTCAAGTGAAACTGCGAAGGTATTAGAAAAGTAAACATTTAATAAATCCGCCAATTTTTACACACTGAGGCGTTAAAAACAACAGAAAGAGTAAGACATAATTTAAATGATCACAAATGTTTACCTAACCCTTTTTATTCAACGTTAAGATATGGAACTACTTTCCCTCCATCGTTACCAACTTTACTAGGCCCATGTCAATCAGTGCGCCCGTTAAAATATATGCAGGCAGTGGGCGGTGACCTTTTCTAAGGTTGATTTCGAAAGTGCTCACTTAATCGTGAACAGCTTTTAACAGTTTTTACTCATGAGTTTTTTTAGTCTAATGTTAAAGATTTTGCGTATACCTGTTAATTAGCGTGTAAAGACCTACAATAGAAAATACTCTTTTATCCCGATCTGAACTTAATATAAAGATAAAAAAAGGCATTGTCAATTCGCGTTTTTCCTCACACTTTTTGCATCAAGCATTAAGAAAAAAAACTTCCCATGTCATGTATCACATGTTTTATACTTGTGCTAACATATTTTGGTTAGTTTGAGATTTACTTATATTTTATCCGTAAACTATAACATTTCATTTATAAATAATACGAATTAAGACACAGAGAAAATAGGTGCATTGGTAGCCCCTAAAGCCTAGTAAGAAATATTTCTTATGCAAAATGTTATTACACTGATTGCGCATGTATGCGGTACGTCGGCCCTCTGGTGTAATTCTATAAGCTTTGTTGGTATGAGGAGGAGTAATATTCAGGAAATAGAACTTTAGCAGAACTTCGTAAAAGTTGGAAATAACCGTGAATGGTTACATATGTTTAAAGATGTGATATGTCGCACGGCATATGACCTCTCTTGATGCTGCTGCTAAAAATGTACCATATTAATAAGTACATTTTCTCCCGTTTGCAAGATTATGCGTGTAACGAGGCGGACACGTAGATTCATTATCTTGTTAGAGAATGTATTTTCGAATAAATATGAATTTTGCGTTAAGCAAGTAACTTCATGTACAGTATATCATTTACCTAACATGGCACACATCAGTTAGGATAAGATAATCAAACAATTGATTAGTATATTTCAGCGGTGTCTGCTTACAGATCGTATGAAACCGCTTCAGGTTCAGTAAATAGTCTCGATCGATTCCGTTTATCATAGCTAGTGAGTGAGTGAAGAGATTTGTGCGGCCCTTAACATCGAGGTCTTGAGAGCCAATGAAGGTGATACGAGGTAATTATGGAGCAGTTTCGGAATTTACGGACGGGGGAAATGGGAGATATCCAAGAAAACCAGTTTACCAGCAGCATCTTCCGGCACGATTCTCAAATGCGACCTAGCCGGGAATCGAACCCGGTTCACATAGGTAGGAGGCGAGTAGTCGAACCACTACACCATAGTATCCCCTACCATAGTTAGTGTAATTAATAAAAATGATGTAAGCAAAAAACAAATGTATGGAGATAACTGCGAGAATTCTGATACATAACTTCACAGTTGCGTAATAATGTCAAATATGCTATTGCGTTTTTTGGGGCCGGTTTCACAACAAGGAATGAATTAGGTTCCAGAGAATCTTAATGAAACAAGTTGCAAATATTCTCATGTTGGTAGTGGTGTATTGTGATCATGTGACTAAACGAACCAATGAGAATTATTTCAACGAAAGAAAAAAAAATCATCATTTCCCCCGAAATGTTGTTTCTCTTCTTTTATGAGCATACGAATCCTAACGAAATATTTGTTTTATAATAAACGATTAAATCCTTATCGTTTGCCTGACGAAAAATAAGAATCAATTAAAACAAATGTCACTACATATACGAAAAAGATGTGTTTTCGATTTGTTCAACTAACTACGCATACCGAAATTTATGTTAAAATTACATTCATGAATAGATAAGTTTTTAATTTTTCGAGACTAATCTACTATCATGGAAATGTTGTGGTGCAATTCTGTGATGTTTTCTGATCTCGTTTTTATTAATTATCACTGCCAAGAAGTGTTATTTTTCGCATCAATAGTTACAACGATCTATATTAGTTCTGGACTGTTTTTTACCAGCCAGAATGCTAATTGTTTTATATTTTATCTACTGCGGTAATGTTTTAGACTGGTTGCATATATTTAAGTATCTTTCGTCAAGCACTTATATATTAAATGCTTTATAAAAAAATAATACGTTAGGTTAATGAAGAAATCTTTAAAATGAAACTGTTGTCTTGTCTAGGTACTGATTAAATATTCCCTAAACGTAATGTATATTACGTGTAAAAATCGTATCGCCCTCAAAAAACAACACTGGGCCTACATTTACTACAGTCTACAAGGCCATTCCGAATTTTTCTACTTTAATAGAACTGTTTTATGTTTTACGCACGACATTACTGCTATGTTTTAAAGATTCGGTTTGGCTTTCATCACTACATATCGTGCATACATGCAGTGTAGTGCAGGCAAACATTTTTCCATTTATTTCAAAAAGGTACTTCCGTAGCTTATGGGTACTCAAGAAAATCATACTTTATCAATCAGCTACCGGCCTTCACACTCAATTTCCTATGTATATATTGGGCTTGCCTCTTGAAAATACGTGCAAAATGTATGCCTGCCACGAATTTAGTTTCCGATAATCGTCATAGGTTATTTCAGCTAATAAAGACTTGCACCCAGACTCAATAACTTTGATACACAAATTTCTTATATTTATTTATAAAACTAAATACTTTATAGCACATTCGGGGTTATAAACACGCAACTTTTTCAGTAGCAGCCATTTCCCTTTTAATTAGTTTACAATGATTTAAGCAGAGCTTTAAAGAGTTAGGGCATCCGATTTCGGCTGCCTAAACTAAGAGCTGCTTAAAAACATTTTAAGACGAGCTTAAAGTTGGTGAAACGGTACAAGGTGCCAGGCACAACTTATTCAGTGTTTAAGTAGTGCTTAAATTTTAAGACGTGTTGGTGAAATCGGCTCATTGAAATTTGATGGTCACGTTCTAAAGATCCTCAGTTTCATTCTGCATGGTTGCAGAATAGCGTGCCAGCTGACGTTGGAATGTGCATAGAGCTGCTGAAGACCTTGTTTGGCATGCCGGCGACCGCCTTAGGCCCTCCGTGTTGAAGTATGTTTATGGAACAGACAACAGAGCTCCAAACAGACGGAGCGCTATATAAGCTCCCTTGAGAGAGAAAAAACACACTGACTCTTGAATCCGTTGTGGCAGAATATACAGAGCTATGGATTATATTAAGCAGCGGTTTGCTTAAATTACAGTAAATATTTCTTTCCTTTTTGAAACATAAATAGTTTTTGCGTGTGGATTAAGTGGTAATTAATTTTTATTTGATATATAACTACGCGTTTATTTCCCCACTTCACACAACATTTCACCTGCACTTATTTATGGCAAATATATATATATATATATATATATATAATATATATATATATATATATATATATATATATATATATATATATATACATATATATATATATGTATTAAGAGCTGACAATTAAAAAAATAGCAGATATTAAGGATAATTCATAAGTTCTTAAACGGACGTAAAATAGTAATTAATTTAACTGTCGTAAATCATAACAACTCTGTGCTAATTAGAAATAAACTACAGAAAATAAAACATACAGAATACTGACTCCCTCAGAACAAGATCAGATGCCCCCGAAGCCGCGTAAGAAAATTATATTGTAGGCTACATTAAAGAAATTAATAGTGTTTCTTTTTTTGCGTTTGGGTCTTTTAAAATTCTGATCTGTAGTTTCCACTTATACTCACATTCCGGTCCCGTCCTCCTTAACATTAAGCTTAAATAAATATTTATTAAAATATAATATTCATTCTGTACATAAATATTTCTTTAAGCAGCTTTTCGTAACACGAATTTTTCCCAGCAGTATCTGCTTATACATTGACTTCTTTCAACGACAGTGTGCTTGCAAGTTGGCATTCGTTTGCATCCTTTATATTTTCATAAAGTTTTTTTTTGCCTTCACATTTTATTAAAACTTTTATTTTGTAAATATTATTTTTTGTACTGCGATGTTTGAAGAAATATTTTTGCTTACGGTAGTTTCAAATTCATTTATGAAGTCCATACCTGTTAGTATTTTTTATAGTTGTATTTTACATTACAACAAAATTTTACTGATTGCTACTGGATGTAATTGTTCTCGATCTGATAATCAAACAGGAAGTCACAAAACGGCTATATTCCAAGAACTTGAGTGATATTACTGATAAAGTGCACATTGTTAACACACTTGAATAGCTATGCAATATCAAACTAATACTCCTGAAACGAAGCATATGGCGGGAAACATGCCGAACAGTAATTTTATAATTCCATGTAGTGTTTTGCGAAACGAAGTGAATCAGATGGCAATAGATATTGAATCTCCTTGCTAACGGTAGCGATATATATATATATATATATATATATATATATATATATATATATATATATATATATATATATATATATGTGTGTGTGTGTGTGTGTGTGGTGTGTGTGGTGTGTTTTGAGAAAAGGGGTATTGTTATATGTAAAGTTCAAGAACTTATGAGAATTACATCAATTACAGTAACCAACACTTGATGTTTAGAGTTATTTTAAAATATAAAGAAATCGTAGTGTTTTGGGGCATAAATGTGTAATTGTAAAGGCGAGATTACAAAAACCCGAAGTTTAGTCACTCAACAGAAGTGCAGTTTGTCGGCATTTTTAAAGAAGATTCCTGAACATGAAATCATGTAATGTAGTTAATTATCTGCGATTAGCGCCTACCAGTTCTGTAACAATCAAAGCAGTTGTGATTTGCGGGATGTATAACCACACATTTCAGAAGTGATACAAGTTCTTCACGACCGCATTGAAGTTAAACTCAGAAATATCAGTGAGTTGTATCCACAGTACGAAACTCGAGCTAAAAGGACCCAGCTCCCCTGCCAAGGAGACAAGGTATCACTGCAAGGCGTGATATATGGGTCGCTCGAGTACAGTATCAAGTGATTAAAAACGATCACACAGCAGGTTGGAAACGCAGAAGTCTGCATGTTAAGAGGTAGATCAGATGACGACGTCATGCTTGCAAAGAATATCGCCGCCTAAATCCATTAGAACGGAGTAATATGGCCGGACTGTAAAAGAAGCTGGATTCATCTTAGCCTTGCAGTCGACACTGTCCCATGTCTCACGATGTGCGGAGGTGTGACTGCGTATAGGTCACACGTCAAGTAGGGTAGGTACTGGTATTGCCAGACACACTAGAGGGAGATATGGTCATATCCACCGACGTGCAGTAGTAGGACGTAGCACGACACCCAGAGATACCTTGTAGTCTATGGAGCCAGCATTACACTTTCTGGTCTCATCAAGAACCACTCGTTGCCGTTTGAATGAGGCTGGCCTATAGACACGACGTACACTGCGTCGTTTGCCTTTGACCTCTCGGCATCGTGCGGTACGCCGTTAACGCTGTCAGTAACCTCAACACTGGACAGAGTAATGGCGATGCACTGTGTTCTCCACTGAGCCCCGCTTCCATCTAAACACAGATGATGGCACAGCACAAGGGTTTGGCTCCACAGTGGGCAACGCCACGATCCTGCACTGATTCGTCACGGACACCAGGTGTTAAGGTTTGGGGTGCCAATAGTTATGATTCCCGGTGATGTCTCGTGGTTGTTAAAGGCTCGGATACAGTACAGCGATATGTTAATGACGTTCTGCGGCCACATTTTCTGCCAGTTTTGTGTAGAATCTCCAACGATAACACGCAGCAAGATAAGATCCTTTGCCATACAGCTCGCATCACCCAACAGGTTGAGCGGTTAGCCTGCTCGCCTCCTACCAAGGCGAACAGGGTTCAATCCCCGGCCGTGTCACGGGACTTTTGCAAGTGGGAATCGTGTCGGAAGATGCGGTTGATCGGCGGGTTTTCTCGGGGACCTCCCGTTTCTCCCGCTTTTTAATTCAGGCGCCGCTCCATACTCACCTCAATCACCCTCATCGGCTCTCAAGACCTCGATTTAGGAGCCACCCAAATCTCTTCACTCAGTCCCCATTGCCTGGCCAACCAGGTCTCCTGATATGTCCCCTATTGAACACTAATGGGATATGATAGGGCGACGTTCGTGTCACGGTCAACTGCCGGCCCCAACACTGGCTAATATACAGAATGTGTCCAGTCCAGTTGCAGGAAGCACGATGGCATGTACCTCAGGACACTATCCGTCACCTGTATGATGGAATTCCTCGTCGCATTTCTACATGTATAGCCACTAGAGGAGGCTGTACGTCATATTGAATGCATGCTTTACGGATGAAAAACAACACGCTCCCTATGAGTGAAAGACTAATTACTTTCTCATTTGTAATAACATCTATCAGTCTGTGATGGTTAACTAATTCTGACGTAAGGAAAGATGATTTAGCGATTTCCGTGTTTAGCTGTGTGTGTAATCGTGAATTCTAACCGCACCCGTGACACAATTCAGTTGCAATAATCATTACCGTACAGAGAATTGCTTGATACAAAATTCTTGCAATATACACATTTGTAATATTTACATTATTTGTACCAAAACATGTATCTCCATAACGAAACCACGAAGAATACATTGGTAAGATTTCCAAGTTTTGTGGCGATAAGTAATGAGAAATACTTTTAGTAAGAAAAGAACATTAGTAAGATTCATTCATTTCGCGTGGCCTTGAAACTGCTTGAAGATATACTGCCTTACTTCGAGTAATACAAATAGCAACAATAACCTCAGAGTTTTCTGTTTCTCAATTTACTCTTAGAGAGACCAAGGGAGTATATCATGAATTTCACAAACATTATTCTCTATATAGATAATGTATAAAACGAAATACGTAAATAGTAAATATTACTCGCCCCAAAAATAGAAGACTGTAAAGTCTCATCTATCCCGTGTTTGAACGGCAGACATTTCGAAGCAGGGAGAAGAATACTGATGTCTATTGAAGTAACTGGAGATTATATCATTAATTAATTTTCATTTTACACCTATCCAACTAGGCCATTAGGCAGCCTTTATATTGTGTATGCTAGTGTTGGCTGTCAGTACTAATTTTTCGCTTATGTTGGTGCTAGTTTTCTTGATTGTTTAGTTCTGATTTTCTGGTCCTACCACTATGATATTTGTTTTTATCACTGTACGACGGTAGATCTTGTTCGCTGTCACAAGTGAGTATAAAACGTCAGCCTGGACACAGCAGATGACTGTGTATTAGCACATTATAAGCTCGCTTTCGGCAAGATCAGCCGTTTAAATTTCCCTGGTGGTCAGTGAAGGCAAGGAGAACGGCAAACGATTTTGGCTGCTTGGGAGCTATTTTTATATTTGTATGATTGAACACATTAATGGGGGGAATTTTGGAGTATCACTCGAAGTGTTTGGTAAGTGTTATGTCGTGCTGCGACGAACTTCATGCTCTGCGTCAAAATCAAAGACATCAGTCAGTGAAACACCAATTTAAATTATGTTACATATATGAAATATATATATTATATAATATATATATATATATATATATATATATATATGCAATGGATAGACTTTCTGTTACGATCTCAGTAAAGTTGGTAGCGATATGGAAAAAATAATTTGAAGCCTCTAACATGTATTAAATCTCTGACATTTAATTTCATGGATTCTACTTTTAATTATTTTATGATATAATTATAAACATATAAGTAAAAATCGTCTTATTAGTAAAATATTAACGTTTAGAAAAATCTGCGAACAGAAATGTGCAGGTCGTGCACAGGACTTTCAAACGCGATCGATCAGCTGTGAGCTCCTAATAAACGGAAATTTGCAAATAATCAGCTAATACAGCCACACAAAGAATTAATATGCTGCCATTGTTTTAAGTGGCAAGTGGAAAACTTTTGATTGGTTTGACTGGTTCGGAATTTTTTTTTCTTTGACACTGAGAGATGCCGTTTTTTTCAACTCCGTTCAGTGAAAGTCTCCTTGGTTTATATGAGTTTCAGCGACGTAAGAAGTCGGGGAGGATTCCTACGCTACCGTCGTAGTGGCTAGTCAGACGCAAGGCCCGTTTCCAGAGCTTTGAGCAGCCAATAAAAAATGCGTACGGCCATTTCGTCTTTGTTATGGCTGTGATTGACATTTCAAATGATCGTGCTTGCATTGGCCATAACGTATTTATTGCACAATGGGATTAAAATACAATGCTTCATTTATAGCAACAAAAATTGTGTGCATTATTTTGTTTCTTTAAAACGAATGTGATTGTTTTCGCAGAATATGGTGGAAATATAGCCAGAGAGAGAGAGAGAGAGAGAGAGAGAGAGAGAGAGAGAGAGAGCGAGAGAGAGAAGGGGGTATATACACACACACAGTGATTCTATTATGACTGTTCACAATGAACTGAACTCTTTTGAAGGCTCTACTAACGGAATACTTTAACTTTCCATTTTGTATTATTTTGCCGTATAAATTAACATTGCCATGTGCCTAATCGTTTTATTCATTCATCATCCACGTAAAACCGTGGAACTTTTTGAAACGTAAATGTGGCTTTAATATACAAACTCCTTTCATAATGTGTATAAACATTTATATTGACGCAGCATGACGTCAAGTGTTAAGAGCTATTTTTAGCCTATTTTCAGAAGGAAAGTAAGGCTCATGTAAGCAATTTTTTTTGGCGTGTGTCTGTATGTGTATGTGCCTCCCCTCCCCTAAAATATTTAAATGCGAAAACCGAATTTCACCAAACTCGGTTCACGTGAAGTACTTGGTAAAAACATCCGACTTTCAACAAAATTCTGTACGCTAACAGTATTCATCAGAAGCATCAATCATGCGTACGGAGATACTTTTTAGCAGCTCTTTATCATTTATGCAAAAAAAATCTAAATTTACCATGTTCTGAAAAGGAAGTGAATACATTTTTTTTTACCACAAACCTGTTCCCAATTAAAAAAAAAAAACAATAATTAGTCCAGTAATCCCAACATAATTTTCTTTCCCCACAAAAACAATTGATAGGGTAAAGATATGAGAAAATATATTGATTTTAGCCTTAGACGTTAACTTCCCAGTGCAGTGAAATACACACACTGTTCTTATTAATTACATGACGATATTTATTTAAAAGTAGGTTAAAGAATAAAAAATGGTCAAAAGAAAATGTAAATAGGGTCTCAAAAATGCTCACTTTACAGCGATTAGCTTATACCAATATTTTCCTTTATGTTTGCGAAAACACATGGTAAGTTCATCATATGTAAAGTAGTGCCAGAGGAGAGTATGGAATGTTTGATATATTTCCGGAACTATTCAACTGATTTACACAATACACCAGTAATGCTACAGAATGCCACTGTATCTTATATAACTTGAGTGGGGTTAGACACAGATTCTACAAATGGTGGTCATATAAAAATTTAGATATGTTTGTTATTTCTGTATATTTAACTAAATTCGCCCAAATTTATATGTTGGCAGTGCATGTTAAGTTTGTCATATCTATATATTTCACAAAATTTACCCTAATATTTATGTTGAAAGTGCATATTAAAATAATCACAAAAATTAAAAGCTTTTTAGGCAATTTTATAAGATAAAACCAAATAAGAAAACAAATATTTTTATGCCGTAAATGGTAACCAATCAACCGATTTCCACTAAATTCTTCATTCAAGTAGCACTACAGTAGCCAATGTAAACTCACTTTTTTTTTTAAGTGGCTGAAATACTTGATTTTCATCATGGCGGCGCTGTAAATATCATTCAAAATAATAAACTGATTAGATCCGAAATTGATGTTCCCAATACTAAAGACTGTTCGCGATAAAATGAGCACTTTTGAAATCAACCTTGGAAAAAAGTCACTGACCCTGCCTGCGTATACTTTAATGGGCGCACTGAATGACATGCGCCCAGTAAAGTTGGCAACGAAGGACGGAAAGTAGTTCCATGTCTTGACAAATAAAAAAGTGTTAGGTAACCATTTGAGAATAATAAACGACTTCTTTCGCTCTCTGGTTTTTTTATGCATCGGAGTGTAAACATTAGCAGATTTAGAAAGTATTTATTTTCTAATAATTCTACAGTTTCGCTTGACAAACGCATGAATAAAGTGATGAGGCCCATTGCAATGTTACTTTTACATAAAGCGGAATAATACGCAGCGTATATACAAGTAGATGTTAAGCAGAGCTTTCAAAAGTGCTCATTTTATCGTGAACAGCCTATACAAGGAGTAATACAGTTGATTGAACGCCAGATTATGGTAATAGGTTTCCTGGATTCGAGTCCCGGTTAATGCACGTGTGTATTTGTAACTGTTTCGCTACTATTGTGTATGTTTCTGGTTACATCCCTACTAATATTTCTGCAAACGAGACGTTAAGTACCACATTGTTTCTAAGCATTCACTAACTTCTTTAAACATTATTTACACCCATGTTGAGGAAGGTAGACTCACTAATAATATAAGCAATTTATGGTGATTTAATCGCTGAAAAAAGCTGCCCACTGTAAAATGTCCATTTTTGAAATCCTAGCTTACGATCTACTTGTACGTACGTTGTGTATTCTTCCGTCTTATGTAAACTTAACATTGGCATGGGCCTCATAACTTTATTCATACGTCGGTAATGTAAAACTGTGAAATTATTAGGAAAGTGTATATTTTTAAGATATGCTCATTTTTGCACTTCGATGCATCAAATAAACATAAAGCGAAAGAAATAACTTAAGTTATCACAAATGGTTACCAAACACTTTTTATTCGATGTTAAAATATGGAACTAATTTCCATCCATCGTTACCAATTTTACTGGGCGAATGTCACTCGGTTCGCCCATCAAAATATGCGCAGGAAGGAGCAGTAACGTTTTTATAATGTTGATTTCAAAAGTGCTCACTTAATCGTGAACAGCCTTCAACTAACTAAGAGCCTACATGCCAGTATGTAATGTAGTATGCGGGACGTTTCAGTAAAAGTTTACAAAAACTGGGAACAGAGGTCGCGAAGCTAGCGAAAGGAGATGTGGGAATCAATGTGTGTAACATGAATGCAGGCGTCCTAATTGCTTACTTGCATTACTCCAATTGGGCGCGCACGCTATTGACAGGCAGTACCATACAGGACCATTCCACTGAAAGGCAGGCAGTATCGCGTGAGTTCGTGCCTATGCCTCGCCTAATTTGCTCCAAGTGACGGCCACAAACGTCGACGCAAACATGGCAACAACGCGCGATATTTTGCCGAACCCGTTCAAATATCCGAAGCGTGCTGCAACCGTCGTTGATACACGCATGTTCTGTAGCAATGCAGGGACGACAGATCTACGTTGTGGACGACAGCTGAACTACACACACACACACCAAGCGTCGCCCGCATGTTCACGCCCAAGGATAGTGACAGATATCGATTGGTTTTTAATCATTCCTTAATTTAAAAAAAAAAAAAATTCAGAAGGATCCATTTCCGCTGACGAAAATTGAGTGTGCTCTTCGGCATTTAGTTAAAGCCCGCATATTTTCAGTTTTAGATTTAAATAACAGTTGTCACCTATGTTTACCACACTATCCCAAATCCAAAACGTTTCGTGGCGCTGCCCCTACTCCCATTTTCATTTTTGCGCGCTCTTACTGAAACATCCAGTATACGTAGTTGCGAAAAGTATATTTTGACGTGAATACGTCTTTAAATTTGCTACCATTGTGGGAGGCAATCCAGAAAATCCTATGATAACAAAATCAGGGGATACAGTTTGGCATTACAGCTCCGAATCTATCGTCTACATTAAAAATTCAATTACACCACTCGATTGCCAAATAATCAAAGAATATGTTTCGTCGAGTGAAGACTGCGAAGCATCGCGCGCGTAGGAAGGGGAAAAGGAGGGAAAAAAATGGGGGGGGGGGGGCGCAATTTTGAGTTCGTTTCTCCGCATCTCATAACTTCCGCATAGTATAACTTTTGATTAGGAGAAGTTACGACGCACGTTTAAGTTTCAGTCGACAGCTCTCATCAAGATCAATCGATTGCATATATAAAAACATTTGTGTGGCGTGGTAATGGTGAAATTGTATGAGCTTAATGCAAAAAAATTAAGAAAACTTAACAAAATTTCGGCCTTTACTCCTCAAAAAGCCAATTCGAAATACAGAAATCGCATACGGTTGGAAAGATCATCTCAAACGTAATCAAGTGATACCCATAAAACCCCATACGATCGAGTGAAGCGGTACCGGGATCGTAAAAGAATACATCAAGGCGTCGGAGCGCGTCAACGAAGACTTATTCATGAAAACAAACGGCCGTGTCACCAACACAGCCAAATCTCATTTTTTAATGTTTTTTTTCGAAAGTGCTCGCTTTACGGTGGACAGCCTATAGCGATTGTCAGTAAAGTCCGATGTAGAGGTGGGTTCGCCGTGCCACGAGGTCCTTCTCAAGTCCGCAGGACAAGGACGCGATCTTCGCGCAGCTGGACTGCGAGATTCTCCTGATATTTCCCGTCTCCGCTGGCCGCCGTGAATAAAACATGCCGAGCCCGTGTTTCGCGAGGACGCCCGTAATGAGCCCGGGGCACTGGTTTAATTACCAGCCGTGGCGGGCGTCGTGAGCAGGGTCGTGGGGAACACGTCACTGAGTCCGAGGATGTGTACAGCGCGTCAGCTGGATTAAGCCATCCTTCGCCCCCTCGACCTGTCCGGCTACGCGGGGCAATGCAGTATTATAATTATATTTCAGAGACTTGTCAGCAGCGCCCAGACGCGTCTCTGCGTCTCTGAAGTCTCTACTGCTCCAGTGTAACTTTGGAATGAGGACGTGTACAAAGAAAACAACGTTGCTGCGAAAAAAACAAAAATAATTTTACTATGTACTGTGAAGCAAGTAAATAAATGTTTTTTTTTTTTTTTTACTACAAACTTGTTCCTATAGGCTGTTCACGGTAAAATGAGCACTTTTGAAAGCCCTGCTTAAGATCTACTTGTATGCACTTTGTGTGTTCTTATGCCTTATGTAAAATTATCGTTGCCATGGGCCTTATCGCTTTCTTCGTGCGTCGGTCAAGTAAAACTGCAAAATTATTAGAAAAGCAAGTATTTCAAACATTTGCTGATTTTTACACTACGACACATAAAAAAAAAAAAAAAAAAACAGAAAGCTATAGAAATAACTTACGTTATCAGAAATGGTTACCTAACACTTTTTATTCCACGTTAATATATAGATCTACTTTCCCCTCCATCGTTACCAACTTTACTGGGCATCTGTCACACAGTGCGTCCGTCTAAGGTTGATTTCAAAAGTGCTCATTTTATCGCGAAGAACCTTTAATTAATAGAGACATGCAAAATTTGCGTTATTATGTGGGGACACGTTAAACTTGAAATGTGTGTAGCATCTTTGCAATGTATTTTTCATTGGATCATGCTTTATGTGACACGCCCTGAGTAATACTGGACCAATAAATGAACGCTTCGGGGTTGTGTCCCAGTCGCGTGCTGTTCAGTCAGAAATGGAGTGAAATGACATCTATGCAGCAGCCAATGGAGAAACGATGTCAGCTCTAGTGCATACAGTACTGTGCAGTTTAGCCTGATACCAAAAAACAAAGCGAATTTCGCATGTCCCTACTAATTAAAAAATTAACAAAATTTATTCCAGTAATCTCAACATAATTCTGTTTCCCCGCAGAAATAATTGACAAGGTAAAAATATAAGTATATGATTTCTCGCTATAGGCTATTCGCGGTAAAAAAAAAAACACTTTTGAAAGTCCTCTCGTTTGGAATAATAGTTAATAAACATAATTTATTTTAGCCTTAGACGTTAACTCCCCAATGCGGTAGAATACACACAGTGTACTTATTACTAACATGGCGATATTTATTTTAAAATTTAGTTAAAGAATAAAAAAATGGCCAAAAGAAAATGTAACTAGTGCATCAAAAATGCTCAATTTACCGTGAACAGCTTATACCCATTTTTCCCTTTCAGTTTGAGAAAACATAGTCTGTTCAGCCTTCATTTTCGAAAGACGTTTCTAGTTGTAATAATAGATCTCATTAAAAACAGATTTGTCTTTTCAAAATTTCATATAACTAGGGGAAATTTCAATGATCTCATTAAAAACAGATTTGTCTTTTCAAAATTTCATATAACTAGGGGAAATTTCAATGTCAATCTATTTTTCAGACACAAATGAAAGTCGATATATGGTTGCCAATTTATAAATTTGTTTGTTGAGACGTAAAGGTTGTCTTTAACTGTCAAAGTCAGCAAAAATCGCTGTATGTGGCCCTCAGTTTACTTTATTTATTCTTCTATTGAAATCTTATAGTCACCACTTAGATTTAAAAATAACAGTATAAAATTAATATTTCGATTATGTGACATGCGGTGAGCAGAGGTATAAACTATTCACGGCAAAGTGAGCACTTTTTAAGCATTGCTAAATTTTTCATCTCAATTAATTTCCATCGCTCTGCCCCTTTTTAATGTGAACATTGCAACATCACTAATAAACATAGTGTATACATTTAATCACTCTCATAACGTCTGAGTCTGCAATAAATATATATATTTATAGGCTGTTCACGGTAAACCGAGCAAATTTTGAAACCCCTACTTAAGATCTACTTGTATGCGTGCTGTGTATTCTTCCACCTCATATAAAATTAACATTGCCATAGGCCTCGTCACTTTATTCATGCTTCGGTCAAGTAAATCTGTGAAATTATTAGAAAAGTAAATATTTTACATATATGCTCATTTTTACGCTTCGGTGCATTAAAAAAAACCGGAAAACAAACGCAACTATATAAGTTGTCACAAATTGTTACCTAACACTTTTTATTTGACGATAAGCTATGGAACTACTTTCCCACCATCGTCACCAACCTTACTGGGCACATGTCACTCAGTGCGCCCGTTAAAATGTATGCAAGTAGGAGCAGTAACATTTTTCTAAGGTTTATTTCAATAGTGTTCACTTTGTCGTAAACGGCATATGCCTAGTGGGGCGGCGGCTTCTGTGCTTTACTGCGAGGAGATGGTTGTTGGCGGCATGGCTGCTTACAGGTTGTCGTGGTCCATCATTTGTTTACTGATGATCTGGTGCGCTGTGGTCTGTCCACCTTCTCTTAAAGACTGTTCACGATAAAGTGAGCAGTTTTGAAATCAAATTTAGAAAAAAATTCACTGCCCCTGCCTGTATATGTTTTGAAGGGATCATTGAGTGATATGCACCCAGTAAAGTTGGTAACGATGGGTGGGAAGTAGTCCATATCTCAACGTCGAATAAAAAGTGTTAGGTAACCATTTGTGATAACTTAAATTATTTCTTCCGCCTTCTGTTTTTCTTAATGCACCGAAGTGTAAAAATGAGCAAATATGTAGAACATTTACTTCTCTAATTATTTCAAAGTTTCACTCAACCTACGAATGGATAAAGCGACGAGGCCGATGGTAATGCTAATTTTACATAAGGCGGAAGAATACACAACGTGCACACATGTAGATATTAAGAAAGTTTTCAAAAGTGCTCTTTTACCATGAACAGCCTATACCACCGAGGTAGCCAACGGCGACACTTGTCATCGGTACGTTGCATGTCATGGCATTTGTTTTATATAATATTGTATTAAAATGTAATATTTAAAGGCTATTCGGGTTAAAATGAGCACTTTTGAAATTCCGGCTTAAGATCAACCCGTATGCACGTTGTGTGTTCTTCCACGTTGTGTAAAATTAACATTGTCATGGGCCTCACCACTTTATTCATACGTTTATTTAAAAAGTATTTGAATTGAATTTATTTAAAAAGTAAATATTTCACAAATCTGCTCTTTTTTAAACTTCGATAAATTACAATTAAGTACAAAGCGAAATAAATTATTTAAGTTGTTACACATGGTTACCTTACACTTTTCATTTGACGTTAAGATATGGAACTATTTTCCATCGTTCGTTACCAACTTTGCTGGGCGTATGTCATCAAGTGCGCCCGTTATAACATATGCAGGCAGGGAAATTGACTTTCTGCAAAGTTGATTTAAAAAGTGCTCACTTTATCGTGAAAGGTCTGAAGTAATAATTAATAATTAAATTTAATAGTTTTATTTTATTAAGGAATATGCTGGAAATCTTTTAATGCAGCCATTTAGGCAGAAATCAATATTATTTATAACTTTTAGTACATTTTAATAAAAGCTTTGGCTTGAAAACCATTTGTGTACTATATATTGTTTACTCATTTGTTAGCAGTCTAATGCCACAATTAAACGTCTTGGTTTTTCTCATTCGTCACTGGATGCCGCCATATTTGTTTGTATTTACATGGAGGCCGCCATATTTGGTTATTCGTTCGCCATATGGTTCCCCCATTAGTTCTGGCCACTAGGAGCGTCACAATTTTGGTTCTGGCATTGGCCGCTAGGTGCGCTAGTGTCGCTCTTGTTCGATTAGTCGCCGCCATATTTGCTCTGAAATTGACCGCTAAGGCCGTTGCTTTTTTTAGAACTCAACATACCATCTGGAATAATGTGGGAACGAACTGCCAGACCTTGGGTCGCCATACTTACGCTTTATACCACTCGGTTATTGCGACATGTGGTTGGACAAGATTTTATTTGAAGTATATGGCATAGAGATTAAAAATAAATAATATATTGCCTCTCATTAAATAAATTAAATTTTTATACATAATATTATCTTTTTAAGTATTTTATTTTAAGTGCTTTTAAGTATTTATTTTTTTACTATATGAATTTAATTCTAATTTTTTGAGTATTTTTATGTGTATATTTTTAAATATATTATTTTTAATTAATTTTTTTAAGCTTTTTAAGTGTTTATTTTAAGTTTTACATTTTTACTAACATATAATATTTTTTGACTATCCCAGTCTTAAGTATTTTATTTACATGCAGGGGCTAATTTCTCATCTTTACTTGGCATCCACTTAACCTAGCCACCACACTCTAGTTAACTTCATGAAAGGTGTACCTAAGAAATAAAACACAGCAAACTTTTTTACACAATATTTATTGTACACTTAATATAATATACATAATCAGTTAATAACAATTATTGATATTAATCTTCGGTGTTCATTGCTCGATATCTGCCTTGGCGACCCAGGAATTGTAGCGGGCAGGGAAACCCACCACGTGATGTAGGCCCTTCCATTATGTCGTTTCAGCACCTTTTCCACCAAATACAATTCTGGAAACTTCGTCGGCTGGATCTCCTCAGTGTAAAAACTTCCATGGATGGGAACATTGTTCAGATCTTTGAGATAGTAGGTCGCTGGATCATAGTTACATATATGTCGCACACGAAACAGTTTGGGGCTCCAATTTGCTGTGAACCCTTTCTCGAAGACCCCTTTATGTTTGGAGATGCACACCAGCTCACCAGCTCACCAATCTTGGCTTTAGGCTTGCTGGGCCCTTCCTCTTCAGAATAGTATACACAGTCCGAACCAGGGAATCGTCCTTGACATCTTCGGGCTTCATGCGAATGGTCGAGTGCACTGTAGAATTATACTCGCAAATGAGATTCGGCAGTAGCTCAAGCAACTTGTAGCTACCATTTGCTGCGAAATGCTTCCACATCTTGCCCTTCAGAGTCCTGTTGAACCTCTCGACAATTGAAGCTTTGAGATTACTGTATATGGAAAAAAGATATAAAATATGTTTGTTCATCAGGGCCTTGAACTTTGCATTGTAGAATTCCTTACCCTGGTCGATTTGCACACTGGTCGGGATATGACCTTCTCTCAACACATCAGTGATGGCCTTGGTGACATCATGTGCATTCTTCGACTTGACCGGCCTAGCCCAGGCAAATTTGCTATAGGCATCGATGACTGTCAACATGTATTTGTAGCCTTTGTTGACTGGAGCGTATGGTATCATCTCGACGAGGTCGGCTTGAAACAGATCACTCATTCACCAAATCATGACCTTGAGACGATGGTAGTTGCGCCTGGGAGACGCATGCAGTCCATTGGCAATACACAATCGATGTATAGTATGTAGCCCTCCTCCTTAAGTTATTCTATGATTGAAACTATCTCGTTGGTGTGGAAATAATTTCCAACACTTTGCGAAGCAACCAGTAGCTGCAGCCAATCGACCAGTTTGTACAGATCATCCTAAAACATGCAGTGAATGTTTTTGTCATTGTCTATCTTCTTTAGACATTCACCGCTTTTCAGTGCTAGGCTGCTGAAGAGGTCTGCGAAAATTTCAATTTTTTTCGTGATCTTCGCCCTTATAATCACCAGTATTGGGATCGTTATCTTGGTAGAGTGCATGTGTGAGTTCGAGCAAAGTCTTGTATTCCAGCATGTCAGATTATGTAAAACCCTGGGGCTACTTGCAAAATAGATGTTCATTTTGCCCAAGTGTTAAATGTGTCGTGTAATTGCCAACTTGGATGTCACCGCCTGGTAGAAACTCTGTTTCATCAGCACCAAGGAACCATTTATCATTGTGCTTGTATACACCATACGTTGTATCATTATTATGAGGTGTGTACGATCTTAGGTACCGTCGAGCCAGAGCATTAGATTTTAGAGCTTTATTCTGTATTTTCTTCTTGTGTGGCAAATACGCATCCAATCCATCGTCCTGATCTGACTGTACTTCATCATGTTTTCGCTTCTTCATAGGCTCAGCAGTATTGTCGACTTCAGTCTTCACAGTTACAGGTGCTCTATAGCTCTCCCTGAGTACATCGAGACAAGGAGTAATGGGCTTAAACATTTCTTCATTTATATGGTCACGTGACATTTTGACTCTCTTGGCGAGCAAATACTTGGAGAGAACAGATTGAATCGCCCGATGCAGTTTGCTGGCAATATCAGACATCGTACTGAATAAAGATTCTCACTGTTGCTCTCTTTTATAAGATTAGTCATGAGTCTCTACCAAAATACTTTCGATCTTTCCAAGGTGTTCGTTGCAGACATCGAATATGTTCCTTGTGTAATTTTGAATATCCATTTTCGTGGCGAGGTGGGAAATCGAGGTAGCGAATGTAGATATGATCTATGGAATATTTAAGCAATTTTAGTATGTCTTCATTTTGTGCAGATTCCAAATTCAATCTGACAGTAATTTGAATTTTAACACTTAATATGTGCTCGTCCATGGCCACCATATCACGGATGATCTCGGTCTTCACAAGATTAATTTTCGCACCCAGCTCGGACAAGTAATTACGAAAGAATGTGGTTTGTTCAGCCAACATACTGCATAATTCCGAGATGAGGACATTACCAGTTTCGATGACAAAATGTTTAGTAGCAGCATCTTCAGAATGGCGGGTTTGCCAACATTTCGAATTATTCTTCTACCAGCATCACAAGTTCCTTCGTTTCTTGGTACGAGACAACCTCCATCTTTGTCTTTGTCAAGCTGCAGCTTGAGGCAACTCTGCCCGAATTTCGATATGCTGTAACTCATTCTCGATGGTCGACGATGAACTGTTCGAATCCGCATCGGTACTTACCATTATAGAGAGGCCAGTCTTTTACGATCACCAAAAATCCGTACTTGCCTTTCCAGCATAAGAAACACATAACTTTGAATTTTGCAAACATCATGTCCATATTGATGTGGTGGTCGTACGCATGCCGCAAGTTCATATGGTCCATGCGAAACAGCTCCAACACATTAGCATTATCATGAAGTATCTGTTTGGGTATGCACGAATAAGTCTGTCCAAGGTACATGCAGTCCCATGCTGAAGTACTCCTGTATATGAGTTTGCTTCTCGCAGGAAATGTCGTCGAAGAAAAATACCGAGTTTCGCTGTGCTTCATTTGGAGGTATGACGGCCTGCAGTACTCATGCCATTCGCTGGTGTCTCAGTTCCTAAAGCGATTTTGAGTACAGGTACACATTCTCGGACCAGAGCCCATTCTCTTCTTCCTGCAGGCTCAGTAGGATGCACGTCTTGACATAACCTGATGGTCCCACGATGATGCACCTTACTATATTCGGAAATAGGCTTCCATGCCACGATTCGTGGGAGACAGCTTCATCTTCAGCATGAATGAACATAGGTAGAGTAACATCTTGCTTGATGATCTGTAAACTATTTTCTTCTGGTGGTGGTGGTGGTGAAGAACCAATGTTGCAAATTTTAGAATGTCTCTTTAAAGCATCATGTCGAGAAAACAACTTCTGACAGAATTCACACTTAAATGTCATATTGGAATATGCAATACGTCCGTTCTGTTCCAAGTCTAGAATAATACTGCAACAAAAAGGTATGAAAGGAGTGTGTATATAATTTTCGCTCAGTTCACCATGATGTCTCGACGAGGTAAGATCGTAACTGGAATTGGGGTTGTCGATACGCTGATGAACAGTATACCACTCGTGGGTCGGGGACCAAACTAGCCAAAAGGCTGTCACACGGCGATACGAGCATCAATGCACTGGATGAGGCATGCAAGCAAGACGACATCGCCTATTCCCAGCACAAGGATCAGCAAGCCAGACACCAGGAAGACAGAATACTTGCACAGAAGGTGGACAAAATAAAAAAAATCATCAGACACCAGACTCGAAGAAAAAATAGCGTGGCGCTTTTCCAATGTGATGAACGCTAAAGTGAATATGGGCATGGGAGCGAAGAGCAAGCGGAAGTCACAAGGGAAACGAAAACTTGCGAATAAGGGAATAAAAGCTCACAAGTCCAAGAAAACATTTACAGGTGGATTTTTCCCATTGATTTTGCCTGCATTCGGAGCCCTAGGGGGTCTAATCGGAGCCACGAGTGGTATCGTCCGAGCCATCAACACAGCATCGCACAAAGGAAAGCAGTTGTCTGAGGCCAAAAGACATAATGCAAACATGGAAGCTATTGATATGGGTAAAAAAAAAATGCCCAAGGCCTCTACCTGATGCCATACCCAGTAGGAGGTGGAAGTGTACAAAAGCAACGAAGCAGGAGGAAGCAATAATGAAAACTCTAATGAAGGAGCTGCTCACGAACGTGTATTTGGAGCTGTTTGCATGCAAATTGAAGTTACCTAATTTTATAGGAGTGTTTATGCGAGATGCTTTACCCTCTAAACCAAAATGCTATGAGTACACCATATTTAATGTGGACACAGCAGCCGGATCTGGTATGCACTGTGTAACTTATGTAAGAAAGGGTAAATATGCAGACTATTATGACAGTTTTCGAAATTTGCGTCCTGCACCCAAACTGTGACTGTACCTGAAAAATTGCAAAAAAAGTGAGTTACAACTACGAGATGGAGCAGATACCAAACACATGGAACTGCTGGCACTTATGTATTCGCTTCCTGGTTCGCTCGTACAAGTAATTGTATAAAATGGCTATACACAGTGAGCAAACCATCAATCATGTCGATAATGCTTACCTTGACGGACCGTAGCTGCAAGCTGCATGCTGTACATTTTACTCCACTCGACCTGGAGGGGGAATGGTGCATAGGTTTGGTCGATTTTCATACCTACAATGCGATACCGAACATTGACGAAAAAAAACTGCACGATATATCTCGTGAAAAGTAGTACTGTCTCCTGTGAGGTGTCACTGCCCATAGGCTCTTACGAATTAGACGATATTGCAAGGTACATAGAAGATTCGCTGTCTCCCGACACAGAATTTGAACTACATGGAAATTCCAATACTCTGAAGAGCGTCATCAGATCCGGCAAAGATATTGGCTTTACGAAACCAGATTCCATTGGACCGATGCCGAGGTTCGAGCCACGCATTTACGAAGCTGGAAAAACACACGTGTCTTACTGGTCAATGTGATATGAATAAACTGTAATTTGGCGAGCGGTACGTACCTCTATGGCATGCTGAGCAATACACTGCATGAGTTTTCGCTGATGGTTCCTCTAGGTTATAAACTGGTCGTGCCACTGCAAAGCATTATTTATGTTCTAGTCATCGCGAAGAGAGCACACGAGTTGGAAGTGAATGTCGTCGACCATCATTGAGAGTTGGGGAACTATCGAAACGAAGAAATCACCATACGCCTGCATTTGAGAAGATGGGAATAAGATTTAAATCAACCAGAATATTTAAAACAAAGCAGTACATCAAACCGGCAATCAGTACATCACATATCTCCAAGGCGTCAACATGTGTTAAAGAGATTTTCCTTCGCAGTCTCGGCTGCGAGGTCAATCGTCATGGAAGATTTCTCAAACATCGAAGAGCCAGCCATTTTCGAAGACAGCATAACGAAAGTGGAACTTCATGCATACCAACCTTTCCTGACCGGGCCATACGTACTAGCATCGGAAGTTCGGATAGCTGTCCAACACCAGGATATCTGCACTCTTCCTTGCCAGTCTTTCCTGGGAATCAGGGGGGCTCTAACAAAAGAAGCCCGGCTTTGACGAAAATAACGAGCACTGGAATTATTCACCTGATCGATAGCATCACGTATTTACTCAATGGCATCGAGGTGGACCAGTCGCGAGATGTGGGCATAACCTCAACTATCAAAAATTACCTTTTGCAAACACCGAATGAACTGTCTGCAGCCAAGATGGCAGACTGGGGAATCAAAGATGACTACAGTGTTCCTATATGCCCTGGAGGCAAGTTCGAAGTATGCATTTCGCTCTCCTTGCTATTGGGATTTGTCGAAGAGTTATATTCAATTTGAAGCACGAATTGGTGCTGCTCCTAGCCAATACACATGTGGACACCATCATGGGTATGGGCGAAAACCTAGTGGCAGTGGAACTGAAACTACAGTCTATCGACTGGATGCTGCCTAATGTGCAGTTAAGCACTGCAGAATACATAAAAATGTTGAAGAAAGTGGAAGATGGTAACAACATCGGTGTGGCTTTTAGGTCGTGGAGTCTCGAAACGTACCCTTGATTGCCGCCAAGCAAGTGTATCAAGTGGATGGTGAAGTCCAGCTTTGCTTCAGAGAAATCGAGGTACATCATTGTTGGGCTACAGACCGGAAGACAGCGCAATGTGAGAGTGAGTCGTTCGCTGTTCGACACATATCAAATAAAAATGTGAAAATATATTTGAATAGCGAAAGCTAACCAAATGTGGATTTGAATGTGGACTTTAAAAATGGACATTACCTGCTGGTATATCAGATGTACGCTCAATTCCAATCTTCATATTATGCATGCACCCAATCTGCGATATTGAGCTTTGATACTTTCAAGAGATTGGTTCTGCTCATGGTATTCGATGTGAGTGAACAGGATGAGCGTATTACCTCCGATGTAATCGATTGCAGGATCGAATTCACTACATATGGAAATATTCCTGCCAACACGTATGCATTCCGCCTAATACTTCACGACTGGCTTGTATCATACAATTGCCGTGACAAGACCGTCCAAATACTGTCATGACCAGAGCTGAGGATATATAAATATAACTGCTCACACACTAGAACTTTTAAGCCGACTTCCAGCAGCATACACAGCAGCAAGATGTACTGTAATCTGCGAGGCTTCCAGGCTTCCAAAGCCAGGGCGGCTACATACTCAAGGAGATCGCAGTGTACTATGACGACGATGGTAAGATGTGCAGTGCGAGTATGGCTGTCCTTCGCTGTGCAAGCTGAAGAAACATTATGACGACCAGTAACGACACGTCTGCGACAGGTCAGAACCTGCCTGGACACATGCGTGGAGGAACGCACAGCTGCTGCACAAATGGTGTGCCTCGTCCTTGGACCATGAATCTGCTGCCTTCGACTAGACACGAAATCGTCTGACTCGAAGCAGATGAATAAAAATAATTGTTTTTGCTGATTATGTATATTATATTAAGTGTACAATAAATATTGTGTAAAAAAGTTTGCTGTGTTTTATTTCTTAGGTACGCCTTTCATGAAGTTAACTAGAGTGTGATGGCTAGGTTAAGTGGATGCCAAGTAAAGATGAGAAATTAGCCCCTACATGTAAATAAAATACATAAGTCTGGGATAGTCAAAAAATATATGTTAATAAATATGTAAAACTTAAAATAAATACTTAAAAGCTTAAAGATATATATAATTGAAAATAATATAATAAAAATTAAAAAACTTAAAAATACTTTTAAAATATAATTAAAACTTTACAATGAAAATAAATTCTTAAGAATACTTAAAATTAAAATAAAACAATTAAAAAGATAATATTATATATAAAAATGTAATGTCTTTAATGAGAGGCAAGATATTTATTCGTTTCCATGCTATATACTTATAATAAACTCTTGTCCCACAACATGTCGCAATAGCCGAGTGGTCTAAGGCGTAAGTCTGGGTACCCAAGGTCCAGCAGTTCAATCCCACATTATTCCAGATGGTATTTTGAGTTCTGAAAAAAGCAGCGCCTCTAGCTTTTAATTCCAGAACCAATATGGCGGCCGAACGACTAATCGAACAAGAGCGACGCCATTGCTCCTAGTGGCCAAAGCCAGAACTAATGGGGGAAACATATGACGAACGAAAAATCAATATGGCGGCCTCCATGTGAATGTAAACAAAGATCGTGGCCTCCAGTAACCAATGAGAAAAACAAAAATTACATCGAACGAATGTGCGAGATAAATGTAAACAAATGATGAACGAAAGGGAGAGAAAGGAAATAAGAGAGAAAGAGAGAACGAGATAGAAAGGAGAGAAGGAAAGGAAGCGAGGAGAGAAAGAAAGGAAATAAAGAATGCAAAAGTAACAAGTGGTAGTAATCTGAAAATGCAAGAGCCTGAAAAAATGACTTACTGGTTACCAAGATGGTAGTCTAAGATACGGCGTACTGGCTACAAATATGGCGGCCCATTATGGTGGCATAATGGCTTAAAATATATCGGTGTACTGGCTAACAACATGGCGGAAACGTGTCCGGAATGGCAGAGCCAGAAGTCCGGGATCCAATATTTTAAAGAGTACCTTTTGAAGAAACAAACATTGGCTATAACTGCCTCAGAATATCAGGACGTGTAACTGCTACGTATTTAACACAAGAATTTTTGTAACTTCAGTTAAATTACATCGTAAACAAAATACGTCCGTTTGCATAGACAAGGTTTCCAAAATATCGACCGATGTTTCTTAACAGGGATACCTAAAAATAATTGTTAAAACTAATCTGTATTTTCCAGTCAGCAAAAGTAATGCATCTACACTTAAATATTACATGGCGTGCTTATAAATACGTTTACAATAATCTTACGCAAAATATACACAAGATAAAGTGTAGTGTAAATTTTCTCTGAAAATAAGATACGTTCAAAGCAAATGAGACGAGTCCTTTGTGAAAGTATGAAAATTAATCACAATTTGAGCACGTCGAAACTGATTCAATCAGAATTTGTCGTTATTCACGAAGCAAACAAGTCTGTGTGTGAATAGCGAACGAGGACAATAGTGAGCCGCCATTCGATGATCAAAGGCACCGAAGATGCAAGCAATAATTTAACATTCAGGGCAGTTGTTCTGGCAAGCAATGTACAACAAGTGAGGGAATTTTGCTTAGGTATAAGAAAAAGCATACTAACGAAAATATTTCATACCAGAGTTGATTAAAATTTTACAGAGGATATGTTTAAGAAACAATACGTACATTGCATTTATACTCAGGTGTCTACTTAACGGATTTTGGTAACACGGAACGTACCTTGTTACCGGATTTACCATTAGCAATATTCAACGAACAGCGAGTCGTTTAAATTGCACGAGTTAAAATTAAATTTATCTTGTGATGATGTTTTTAACGTAGGCTAATGGAAAAAAAAAAAAAACTGCCGTAATCAAGGTAGGCAATTTATGAGTGCAAATATTCCTGTGCGAGAAAAAAAATGAATTCCCATTTCACTGTTCTGTTATAGTTGGCCAGACAAAGTTTTTTTCTTTTACGGTAACGCAGAATGTGGACGGACGAGTTCGAGTGTTATACTTTGTAAGTTACGTTGTTTAAGCCAAGTCTATTGTGGGCGGGACCTAACATGTGATTAGTTCCTCAACAATCGTATATTTAGTATTGGCTAAAAGCTTTCTTGGTAAGTGCTACACAAGTTGTTGGCCAATGGCAGTAAGAAAGTGAGATCATATATCAACGCGAAGTTTAGTCTGCAGCCTCAAAATTACGCTAATTATGCACATCCCTAGTGATCACGATTACGAACACTGTAACTGAATACAGAAAAAAAAAAAAGAAATGATAACCTCAAAAACAAGCTTGGTAATCGTTTCCAATAATTATTTATGTTGTTTTGATACAGCTAACTTTGCTTTGAGTGCAATAGTACAACGGATATGGCTGTATGCCCTTGATTTTTTATTTATTTCAACAATGGCAAAAAATCCCGCCAATTTTAGTTATCTTAGCATTACTGTTGTACTTAAGTAACACCAGTTTAACATGAGAAAGAAAATGTTGCGATCAGAACCGTTTCGGGGCCAATTTAACAGTGAACGCTGTTGGAAGTGTTTTAAGTGAAGTGCAGACATTTTAGCTAACTTTGTACCAGCTAGAGCAGATCTGTACAGTATCACATGCATAATTCAATTTCTGACTATGGCTCAATGAATCTCTTCACATTATCAAGTACCTTATAAATAAAAATCTGTAAACATTTAATTGCGTACTTCTTCAAAATTACAGGCTGCAAAACCAGGGAAACTCCACTACAGCCCTAATTTTTACATTTCTCTTTTAGATGTGTTTTATTATACAACATTCTACATAATCTATGAATGCTCTTGTCATTACCGTGATCATTTTTGTCGTGGGAAGCTAAGTGATTTTAATACTTTAATATTCAACATTTTTAACAATAATGGTTTTTCTTATCTAGTTTAGATTCTATATCCAGCAACCAAAAATTACTTCTACAAGTTATCTGGACAGTAGTTGTCCAATCCTACATTAGTGGCTTTATGAGCCCGACATTTTGAATATACGAATACTTATTTCAGGTAAGGTCTCGTCCCCAGCAGCCATCATCAGTCTCTGGCGACACAAGCTCATGCGCGAACTTAAGTACTAAATCAAAATTAGGGGTGAACCTCGAGATGGGGTTACAATATTACCCTAACCAATAGGAACGAGTTGCAGGTCGAGTAATTCTCCGAATTTGTGCATGGAACGCCATCTATTCTATTTAGAATTACGGCGCGCGCTCCCTGTAGGCTCGACGAAGCTAGCGCTCTAGGCGTGAGCATGACGAACTATGGATGGCTGCCATGTTTCTCAGTCTGTTCCCAGGGGTTATGCTAGTCGGACGTCCGTGTCGGGATCTGCGAGCGAACTTCGCGTATTCGTTACCGCTCGTCGATCTCACACTGCTAGATCGTGTACACAGTTAGTAACAGTTAGCTTATAAGTTTAAAAAGTCTTTCATAATAAGTTTGCCGTGAAACGATGATTTTGCGTCGTGCAATTTAGCAAGCCGGCGGTCTGACGGTTGACACACAAGGATGATGTCGAGGCAAAGGCAGTCAACTAGGGGCATGTAGGAGGGCTGCTATTTTTTACGTGCATAATGAGACGTCACCGTCTCAACTTATTTTACCTAAAACAAAGCAACGTGTTTACAAATAACTTGATATTGAACAATAATCATTGAATTGGAGAGAGATGTTTCCTTTAAATTTTGTTTCTTTTGTAAAATATCTTCACTGACATTGACTTTAATTTCAAAGCTTATATGATCACGGTGTTATGTGTATTATTCCTGCCCAGATATTTTTTAGCCAACTGAACAGGCTGGGATCATAATTTATTGTTTCACAATGACAGTAATTGTCACATTCTGACGAAAATTTCATAAATCATACAATCATAAAACTCCATCAGTGTAACTGTTAAATTTACCTCCAGACTTAAAGTCCTTCTGAAATGCAGCAACTGCATAAATTGCTAATTCTGATCCTTTTAAGGGGTAAGATTATTATAATCTTGCTCGCTTTAATAAACTATAATTTCAACACTAAAACAATATGAAGCCATATAAGTCGAAGTGGCCTTGTTGTAAAGTGTGTGCGTTATAAGCCAGACATTGCGGGTCCAAATTTCGATGCTTGCCACTTTTTTTTTTTAAGTATTTTTTTTTAAATACCATATTTGCATTAAAATTTGTTTTCGAGAGCAGTAAAAAATATGTCTGTTTCCACTTTTCGGTTGTATACGTTGAAATAAAATACTTAATTTGTACTATAACAAATATTCGTATAGCGTGTAATTTTTCCAAAAAGAGAAAGGAAAGTTTCGTAGTGCTACAAAAAATATTTAGCAACTTGTTAAAAAAAAATATATTTGTAAAACTACGAACACTTTGTTGCAGTGGTGTAGTTCTGTGTCCCGTGCGACAGCAGCCTAAGAGTAATTGAGTCGATAAAATAATATAGTTAAATCGGTACAAAATTAAATTTATTACTAGTTGACCTAAGATAATTCTTGAACTTATATTTTTACAATAAAACTAATATGTTTGGCAAAATAATATACTTGTAATAGATGTAAAGTTAGAATTTTTATTTTAGTTACTGGCACCAACATAATTCTGAAGTTCTCCAGATAGTATTCATGATAAAATATTTGCGAATACAGAGGATTTTTAAAAATAAAGAATTCAGATGTGTTCACTTGAGAGCGACTGACCCTAACACGAAATGCTGGAGACATGTGCCACAAGTACGAGCTCGACAGATAGAAATAATTGGCAAGTGAATCGTCTTGATTGCCGCATGAAGAACAGAACCCTCACGCGGGATCTACAGGTAAGGGCTGAATTCAACCGACAAACTTCGCGAGGTGAATCCTTATGCAAAATCAAGTATCAAATATATTGGACACTTTGTACCTAAACTAAATATTAATGGCGAAATAAGTCCCCCGAAAATGGAGATTTTGGAATGTATTTTTACGAAATATCGGAAACCAGGTGAGATGAAAGTACAATTCGCGGAGCATTGTATTATGTTATCGGGATATTCAACCTCAGAGCAAAGCCACAACAATAACACTCCCCGTTACGAAAATATCGGAAACCAGGAGAGATGAAAGTACAATTCGCGGAGCATTGTATTATGTTATCGGGATATTCAACCTCAGAGCAAAGCCACAGCAATAACACTCCCCGTTACGAAAATATCGGAAACCAGGTGAGATGAAAGTACAATTCGCGGAGCATTGTATTATGTTATCGGGATATTCAACCTCAGAGCAAAGCCACAACAATAACACTCCCCGTTACGAAAATATCGGAAACCAGGAGAGATGAAAGTACAATTCGCGGAGCATTGTATTATGTTATCGGGATATTCAACCTCAGAGCAAAGCCACAGCAATAACACTCCCCGTTACGAAAATAACAGGGGTGGCCACCCTCTTATTGCCGGCAAGTTCGTTGCCGTCGGGAAGTATGAACGTTTGATGCAGGTTTAGTGAGCAGTATAACCTAAGAAACAAAAAAGGTCCCCTTGCTTTTTGCATTCGCCTAGGAACCACCGCATTGTTTGCAGTAGGTGTTAACCTTGTCCGCCACCATCGGCTGTGCTGTGGCAATACACGCAGGTAGTACTGCCTGAATTCTAGGCGCTGTATCGCTGTAGTTGTTTCTACCGGAATCTTTGTGTGCGTTTTAAACGAAAACGACGGGTCCTAGGCAGTTGCAACAAGGGGGCCATTTTTGTTTCGTAGGTCATACTGCTCAATAAACCAGCATCCAGTGTTCATAATTCCTGATGGTAACGAAGTTGCCAGCAATAAGAGGGTGGCCACCCCTGTTATTTTCGTAATGGGGAGTGTTATTATTCTGAATTTTTCTCTTAAGTTGACCATCCCGATAACATAAAACAATGTTCCGCGAATTGTACTCTGAACTCACCTGGTTTCAGATATATGCATTCTAACATCTCCATTTTCGGGGATTTATTACGCCCTTAATATTTAGTTTAGGTACAAAGAGTCCTTTAATATTTGCCACTTTATTTTGCGTAAGAAATCATCTCACGAAGTTTGTCGGTAGAATTCAGCCCCACCCTGTGTATATCCAGAGTACGGTTTTATTTAATTTGATCACCTATTTTTTTGATCACCTATAGAATTGATAGCAACGCATTAAATTGCCTTTTTTTTCACCGATGTATCGGGTACTTTCAGAGAGAGCGCGAACCCAAGGTTTCTTTCCACGTGCTCGTAGGAAACTTTTCCTGCCGGATCTTCTCCAGTGTCCACCAGTGCGTCATAAACGAGTCTGCTGGTGATTTACGGCCACCTTAGTTCCTGGGAGATCACCACATTCAGAGAGGAGCTTTAGCTACCACGAGTTCCAATATTTTATACAGTTCCACTTCGGATCCTCGTCCAGACAGTGAGCATTTCTGGAAACATTTCACGAGCTCTTACTGTACCGAGACCTCAGGAAGTTTTATTTTAACCTGTTTTTATTTTAAGACATTAGGAAAGTCAGATATCTTAAAATATATCTTACGGCGGAACGGCTTTAGGTCAGCTTATTTTACCACATTCACATACTTCAAGCGGAACTGGTAGAGAGTGTTAAGATGTAATTTACTATGACCTACAAGTGATTATTGGAGAATAAATGTATCGGTGACATAACATGACTGGAGAGACAGATGGCCGAGCGAGTACAGGCTAAAATATTTTGCTTTGCTGTGCATAGCAAAGCAAGATTTTGCAGTAATGTAAACGGTCGTTAGATATTAAAATGATGATAGTATTCCAGGACTATACACAGAAAAGGATTGATATACCCTTGATAAAATAGCACTCAGAAATGGCGACTAAAGAATTGCATGGAAACGAAGTGAATTATGTAAGCATATAGCACTTCAAGTAAAAAATATTATTAATATTTATAATTGGTCATACGGGAGAGGCGACAGATGTTAACAGTAAGTGAGCCGAGGTATAAATTAGTTCTGTGCGGGGGGAATATCAAGTTTGCCTGCTATGCGAGAGTGAGTTTAGTAAGTGTATAGATTTGGGCGGCTCTTAACATCGAAACGAGTGATTGTGGTACGAAGGCAGGAATTTAATTGGCGAAGCAAGATGGAGAGAATGGTCGGTTCACAGCACTTTAAATAATAGCATCAAGGTGTGTGTTTAGTACCGATACTGTTTAAATTAAGTAAAGGAATATTTTTAGTAAGTGGTTAAGTGTTCAAAAATTTTTTAAATTACAAATAAAGCACATGCTCTAATACTGTAATCTTTGCGGCCACGTGGAAAAATTTGACTGTCAGAACGTTATAAACTTCGTCACAAGAGCTAATTGTGTGAATGTCAAATGCTTTAACGAGTGTGAGCTGAGACACACTGAGAGAACCGCTGAAAAAAATATTTATTTGTATATGGCCAAAAATATTTGCCCCAGCAATATATTTCGTTGAGTAAGCAAAACTATAAAAGCAACAAAATAAATTTTGATTATCTAAAAATACGAATGTAAATCAACAAAGACACAGGATTTGGCCAAAAGAAATCAGACTATCAACTAAATATTTGGTTGAATCAACTCTATATATTTGTTTAGCCTCACATTTGCTTTCCTTCGTTTGAAAATACACCTCAAGTGTATGTATATTGCGTGACAATTACGATAGTTAAAATGTTTGTTGGTGCATTTCTTGATGCTTAAATATTGTATAAACATAATAAAACAAGTTCAACACAAAACGATAAAGTAAATATGCAAAACTTGAAATATTTAATTGCACACGTTGTTCACTATTCGAAATTTATGAACGTAAACACATTCCGATTTGGTAATTTGGTTATTGTAGGCTGTTCACGGTAAAATGAGCACTTTTGAAAGACCTGCTTAAGATCTATTTGTACACATATTGTGTACTCTTCCACCTTATGTAAAATTAACATTCCCATGGGCCTCATCACTTTATTAATGTGTCGGTCAAATAAAATTGTGAAATTATTAAGAAAGTAAATACTTAACAATACTGCTCAATTCTACATTTAGATGCATTAAATTAGCAGAAAGCGAAAGAAATAATTTTAAGTTATCACAAATGGTTACCTAAAACTATTTATTTAACGTTAAAATATGGAACTACTTTACATCCATCGTTACCAACGATATTGTTCGAATGTCACTCAGTGCGATTATTAAAATATATGCTTGCAGGGGCCGTAACTTTTCTCTAAGGTTCATTTCTAAAAGTGCTCACTTTATCGTGAACAGCCTTTAGTCACTTTAGCTGAGGCTGCTAAGGCGTAGAGGTCAGGTGCAGCTGACCTAGGTTCGAATCTGGGTCGTGTGTCAGTTTTTTTTTATATTAACCAGAATTGTTTATTGTACCTACTGTAGAGACAAACGAATCTTTAGTTGTAGCAACCAAATATTTGATTGCGGCAAACAAATGAGAACAACGAAATAATTTGGTTTCAACAACAGAGTATTTCGTTACGTTAAGCCAAACAAGCATTGTTTTATTTAAAAAAAAAAACCGTTTTCTTAGTCCAGGAAATTGTTCGGAAACTTAAACGAATGCATTATTATTTTTTGTTATAACAAATGCAGGTTTGTACTAGAAATTTTTCTTTAAAGTTGAGTTGACCTTAAGCCATATTAAACCCAAGGTTCATAGAATTTTGAATGATCAGTTTGTAGAAACAAAAAATTAAGTGCGGTGTTGACGCTCGTAGCGGTAGACTCAGTCAGTAAGCCGCACAAGCGTATAACACGGAAACCTCGGATACCGAGAGGCTTTCACAGCGTAACTTATTTTCCCCCAGAGTAACAGAATTTTGATCGCTTTTTTCCCCCGCCATTATGCGAGTTGGGAAAGTTGACGCTAGCCGTGGCGGCACGAGGCGATATTCAATTTCTGCTTCCGTCGTCCGGGGTCGAGAAAATGGCATTTGAAATTCTCCTCTTCCCTCTTTTCCTAGCACATCCAACCTTCCACGCAGTCGTTTTAATATTATTTCGTAGAATGCCGTTCAAACAAGAGCTGATCCACTATAGTGAGAGGGCAGGTTATGAAAATTAAATATTTCTTTGCTTTCGACAAGATGTTAGTCATTCTAACGTATGACTGGTTTATTACGTGGTTTTTGGGAGAAAGATCGTAATTCAAGGAAAAAATTAGTTACATTTGGCGCCAAATGGTGTGCGAACTAATGTATATCACTGTCGCCAAGGATTAAATATAGTTGTACACTGCCGGATAGTAGAAATAGCGTAGACAAAGATAAAATTATGCATCGGATGGTACTGAAACTACATAGAGGCATAAGCTGTTCACCATAAAATCAGCACTTTTGAAAGCCCTACTTATGATCGATGTGTATACACGTTGTGTTTTCTTCCGCCGTATGTAAAATTAACGTTAACATGGGTCTCATCACTTTACTCATGCGTCGGTCAGGTGAAACTGTGGACGTATAACAAAAAACAGATATGTTATAAATCTGGTAATTTTTACATTTCGCTGCATTAAAAAAGAATAGAAAGTGAAATAAATAATTTAAGTTATCACAAGTGGTTACTCAACACTATTTATTCGACGTTAAGATATATAACTACTTTCTATGCATCACTACCAACTTTTTTCGGCACATGTAAATCAGTGCACTCTTTAAAATATATGCAGGCAGGGGCGGTGATATTTTTCTAAGGTTGATTTCGAAAGTGCTCACTTTATCGTGAACAGCCTTAGTGGGTGATGAAGATGGGTAATAACAGAGCAGGCAGTACAATTGCATACGGGTCTGTGGTTCGTCGTCCTGTCACCTTCAATAGGTAGAGACCTGCAGAATTCGCGTTATTTTCTAGCTGCACGAATAACTTCACCGTCCTATGAAAATTCGAGTCAGGGTATTTTATTTATTGGCTTTCACACAAGTCTAGTGCCATTTTCCCTTTCAACATGGTTGGACGCGATTGGGGCATGTTGTCGTTAATTGTTTCTTATTGGTTCAAATACGTCCGGAAGGTGCCAGGTAAACTATTACCCAGTAATAAAACCAATATAAAAGTATAGCGTTTCGAAATCTATTCTGTCCTCAAATAATAACGCAAATTTTGCAGATCTCTATCAATAGGTCGTCGCACACCCTTGCGCTGCGAAACATGCTGCAGTACGGTCTGGCATGGATTCTAGCAGACTCTGAACGTTGTCCTGAAGCCGACGGGCCCATAAATGATGGACAATGTGTCCTAAATCCCGGATTCTGTGGAATGGCGACAGCTGGCGGTTCAACTCTTAGACTAAAGATGAGGTAGACCGATCTCGCTGGCTGCGCACAAACAATCTCCATGTCCCAACATTGAACTGCTTTTCTGCCAACACGTCTAGAGAAAATGGCGTTGATTGGGTATGAGGTTAAAATGCTGTTTAGTAAACAAGTGCTTCTGAGGTGATATTATACTTCCTCTAACCATTTTGTAGTGACTTTTGATTAAATTCAAACTGGTAAAAGTATTTTATTAATATAATATTTATTGTCATTTTAAAATTAAGTTACAAACAAACTTGTTCGTCACTGTTGACCATGTGACATTGACAGTTGTGTTCCTTTGGGGTAGGCCAATGTTGGGTACATGCGCAGAAGACGAATAAGTGGTGTACCTCAACTTTAGTCTATGGTTCAACTGGTCCCACACGGGTATAAGCCGCTCACAGTAAAGTGAGCACATTTGAAACCCTAGTTACTTTTTTATATCCACCAATTCATATACTTCCATCACTTGTTAATGTAAATCTTACCTTGTGAGTAATAAACAGAGCCCATACACTGACCATACCCAAAACCAAAAGTCCGAGGCCACAATGAAATATTTTTATAGGTTATTATGTGTTATGAAACAGCTTCAAAAAGAGCTCACATTACTGTGAATGGCCTATACAGTTGAGGACATGTCAGGGGAGCGCGCAGGCCATTGTAGTGTTCGCACATGACGGAGGCAGTCCTGGGCGCGACACATGCCGTGTGAGGTCGAGCGTTATCCTGGCGGCGGAATATCGCACCTAGGATCCCGGCCAGAAATGGGAGCAGATGGGGACGTAGGGTCTCATCTAGAGATGGCCAAAATCGAATTATTCTTAAAATCGATTTTTATTAGAGTAGTCTCGTCTGATAACCAACCAATCATTCGGATTCCGAATATTTGGTTTTCTTCTCCGTTTTCGTCGTTGCGTTTTCATCGAAAGGAATGAATGTTAATGCTGCCGCAAGTCAACAGTTCGAAAGTACTTTTTTTGAAACGAGTAAATTAATGGCGCATGTGGCTGAAGTTATGGCCCTTGTGTTCATAAGAAGTTATAATACTTAATTGTGTTTGTAAAAAGGTAACGTTTTAATTTTTCAATTATTTTTTGTCTGAATGTGTATTCCGGAGCTGTCGTAAACCATTGGAAATGAGGCAGAAGGCTTTTTACGTTATTTTATTTTTAGTCACATCACTCTCTGTTCTCGTAGCATTTTCTCAAATATTTTGATGAGTTAAAAGCTCTTTGCAATTCACGAAAAGTTACAAAACTGAAAACTATTGCTAAAATTCATTCTCAGAAGCCGAATTATTGCAATAGCTGCCATTCGATTCCCTGGCATTCGAATGAAACATTCACTTCGTGGAAATATTTATGAACATTCGCATAAGTGAAACGAATGGACATTCGAATGAGTGAAGTGAATCATTCTTAATTTACCAAAGAGTATGTTTAGTGGAATTTTGCAACCCTTAAGTAGGATATTTGACATAGGCTGTGTTTTGAAAAAATGCAAAGAGAAAATTTTGAATATTTGTACAAAAAATGCAAAAAGTTATATGTAAATTGCTGATGACCTAAAAATGTACGTAAATATTGTAGTGTTCCTAGTGCTATCTGTTTTCGAGAAGGAAAACTTCAAATCGAATGATTCATTGGAATGCCACACACAACAATCGAAAAATTCGATTATATTGCAACAATCGAATAATCTAATAGTTTTCATTCGATTTTGCCCATCACTAGTCTCTTCCACATACTGCTGGACCGTCAATATTTCACGCAACACGAAGAGAGCGGATATGTTTTGTCTCCCCAGATCATAATGCCTGCTAAAGGGAAGTGTGCCACTCGATAGCTTTGGCTGGGTACTGTGGCGGCAACCAGGTGGTCTCCACACCCAGATGCGATGCTCATCAGTCCTCATGACGAAGTTTCACTCATCACTGAACACACCAAATCGCCCATCTGCGGCGTTCTGCAATGCTGTGGTCTGGTGCCACTGCAAACGGAGCCTAGGCTGTCGCAGAGTTAATGGCAGTATACGTGTTGGGCGCTGTGATCGCAGACTTGCCTCCGAAGGGCACCGGTAAATGGCTTACAGGAGCCCCAACACTGGCATGTATCATGGACCGGGTCGCCATGGGATCCCTAAGCGCCTGGCACACGATCCGTCGATACTCTAGACTGGTAGTCGACATCTCCCGTCCTGATCCGGTCCTTCGCGTATTCACTTCTCCCTACAGAGTCAGACAGTATGGTCCGAACGATCCACATGGTGGGCTGTAAAGCGATTTGGCCACCCTGCGATTCTCAGTCCGATTGTGCGTCCTCTCTTGAAGTTCGTCAATATTGAGTAAAGCGAATTTTTTTTGGCATCTTCCTAGCGTTCTTCTTTACTATTTGCGCTTGCTTGGAGTCGTCTGGTGTTTCTCTCACGTGAATGCAGCTTCGACGACACGCCAGTGTCTACGACCGCTGGTCGGTGCTTCCAGTGCCACAGCTGGGTGTGCGGTCAAATGAAAACGTGCCATAATGGGATCATGTGTATAAAGGCTGTTCACAATAAAGTGAACACTTTTGATATGAACCTTAGGAAAAAGTCACCGCTCCTACCTGCATGTATTTTAACGGGCGCACTGAGTAACATGCGCCCAGTAAAGTTGGTAACGATGGAAGGAGAGTAGTTTCAAATTTTAACTTCGAATAGCAAGTGTGAAAACTTAAATTATTTATTTAGCTGTCTGTTTTTTTTTTGTGCATCGGCGTATACAGATGAGCAGATTTGTATATATATTTCTCCAATAACTTCACAGTTTTACTTGGCCGACGCTTGAGTTAAGTGACGAGAGCCATGACAATGTTAATTTTACATAAGGCGGAATAATACACAACGTGCCTATAAGCAGATCTTAAGCAGGGATTTAAAATGCTCATTTTACCTTGAACAGCTTATACCAGCCCATAGTCTCACTAATTACGTCATTCTGTATTTGTCTCATGGTTTCTTTGAGGTACGCCATTTTCATCGTCAAGCAATGTATCTTTGTAATGGTCGAAATAGTTTATAGGGTGTTATTCGAGTAAGTGTGCTATCCTTGCGATGGTGTTTCGAGGTGTTAGGTGAAAAATGTAAAAAATAAATAATAATTCATTACGTTACAAATTGCAGTTAAGCTATAAAAATACTATCTTTGTTTTAAAATCCGAACCTTCAAGGTTTTGTGCCACTACGTGGCATTTTACTACCCGCGAGACTGCAACCACAGTATTATGCACACGATTTATGCAATATGTGTTGCTGGCCAACAAAATATGAACAGTACAACTAGTGGTCAATTACAATGAAACCTTGATCAAAAATCAGGCACTGCACTGTTGAGAAATCTTCCTTTCACAAAGATATTTCAAACAGAATAACGCATTGAATGTCAGTGCAGTGCTGGGAGCTTTTTACGCTGGAATTAATTTTGCATATTTATGTTAAATAGAACGAGATTATTGCATCGCGTGCCCGCCCGTGCTGTGCGACTGTCGTCTGCTCTCTTGAGCATGCACATGTACTTGCGTGCACATCAGCATGCCTGGCTTACACTCGACAGATGTTACATCGGCACTCCTTGACTGGGCTTGTGTCTCTTTGACAGCACGCATAACTGTTGTATCTAACATAGTACGAAAGTTAAAATGTCAAAGGCTGTTCACTGTAAACTGAGCACTTTCGAAAGCCTGCTTAGGATCTATTTGTATGCCCAATGTCTATTCTTCCATCGTATGTAAAATTAACATTGCCATTAGTCTGATCACTTTATTTAGGCGTCAGTAAAGTTAAACTGTGAAATAATTGCAAAAGTAAATATTTTATAATTTTACTAATTCTTGCACTTATATGCATTAAAACAACTTATAGTAAAACAAATAATTCCTGTAATCACAAATGTGTACCTAACAATTTTAATTCAAAGTTAAACCACGGAATTACTTTTCCTACGCCATTGCCAACTTTACTGGGTACATGTCAGTGAGTGAGCCCGTAATAATTTATGAAAACAGGGGCAGTGAAATATTTTCAAAGTTTGATTCCAAAAGTGCTCACTTTACCGTGTGCAGCCTATACACTCTTGTACGCATGGTGTAAGGGACTCTTTTTTTAATCAATTTTATATAAACTTAAAAGAGCTCCTAAGTATGGGGTTAAGCCCCTTTCGAGAATGGTGGTTGGTTTTTGATTTCTCGATTTCTTTTACAAGTGGTGGCTGAGGATTTCACTGCTTTGGGATCATTGTACCAAAACTAACTTTTTTTAATTGCTTCAGATTTTTAAATATATACCATTTTTAAGAAAAATAAAATACGATAATTTTTATGCTGACATTTATTTACAGACAGAAAATCTTTATACAGAATGTAGGCCTACTTACAAATAAATATCCAGTCTCTGTTCCTCTCTTTCACGACTCTAACTTGCAAACACTCGGAATTATTTTGTTGTTTGCACAGACACTTAGACCCTAGGATTATTGTGTGGTTTGCATACACATTTGAGTCTTTTTCATGTTTGAACCTACCATGGGTAGTCATAACACTCATGCGAATATATGGCATGCGCAAAACAAACTTTTTTTTTAACTCTCGAAGTCTTTCGGCCTACGTCTCGACGAGTTAGTGGATGGTTATGAATGCACACTGTCTTTACGGGTCAATGACTTTCATTCTGTTCACACACGAGCTGTGAAAAATTGATCTTTGGTATCTTTAGATAGTAAAAAATGGGTAGTCTTGGACCAGGGAATCGTCTAACGCGACAGGGATTTGTTCATATGGTGTCTTAGCTATGTCCCACCTCAGTCCGTGCGTCTCGAACTTTGGCAGAGAGGGGAGAATGTATAAACTTTGATCGAGTCGTATACATCGTTGTATGCGACGGAAACTTCCTTAAACGAGAACGAATCTCGCGAGTGGGTATTGCATAAATTTTGGCGATGAATTTTTTCTAAACTTTTTTTTGCTGTACGTATGTAGTGTCTGGGTCGGCGTCAAAGGTTGTGAAATCCGTAGTTTTGATATCCGTATATGTGAGCATCCTCATTAGTTGATGCATCGAACATCAAGGCGGGTGCTTTAAGAGCCTTGCACCAGTCTCTTCGATTTGGGGTGTTGAGGATCGAGGAGAACCTGAAAACACTCTGTATAGGAAGAGTGAATGTCTTCGTCTTGCTGAGGCGTGGTTGGGATATAGTTGACTACGGGAAGCATATCCCTAGACCAGCTCTACTCCCATCAGACGTCGGGGATGCTCAAGGTCTGGTGGGATTTTTGCTGATCAGTAATGGGACACTTTTTTCCTTTGTTCTCTCCCTTTGCTGCGCAGTGGTCTACTGGGAGTGAGTGAATGCATCTGATCTGCAACGTGTCGGAGTTATTGTCAGCTCTAGTGTCTGAGAGAAAGATGGAGCAGGTCTAGGAAAAGGGCTAGTGAAGCATCTCTTACGGAGCCTCCTGGCTTAAGGGAACCCATTACTTCCTTGTGGTAGCGCCAGGTAACCTCTAAGCACTGAGGTTAGCATAAGGACGAAACTCCCGGGCGTTCCGTATGCTTGGTTTACCAAAATGAATATCCCTCCCTTGCTAAACATGAATCATGGGCAATCATGATGGTGGTGATTGGTGGCAGGCCGGTCGACTCCTTTACGGCCAGAAGGCCCAAAGACGCAATTTCAAAGAGAAGAAATTCAAGTGTATGGAAATAGACCATTTTGGGGTTGGGGTATTAGCCCATTCAGAATGGAGAACCCATGATGAAAAAGGAGTACCAAGGGCAGACCCCACTACCTTAGAAGTTTCCTCAGATGGGAGGGTTGGGGGCACAACTCTGAATGGGTATATATCAGTACCAAACCGAATCTCCTGGTGCCCGAAGGTCATATTGAGGATGGGCTCGTGCTGACGGTGGTTTAAATATTTGCGATGGTGGTAGATGGAGTTCTTTCTCCTATTTAGGAGAATGCCCAAATGGACTAGAGTTTATGCACTGTGGAGTACGTAGCCAACAAGAGCATGGCATACAAAAGGAGAATAAAAAAACCTGGCATGGCCAATGGGCTAAGAGTGGTCAAGATATTAATATTTTTGTTTTGCTTTGTTGCTATGACCTCTCCTGACGTGTTCATGTTGATGGCCCACTTCTCGGAAGTGCGGACATCTGTATCCAGTCTGTCATGGGTATACATCGTAGGTTATCCCAGCGCCGTCGGGGGTTGAGGTCGGCCTATGAAAAGTTGACCACTTGAGCATGGTCAAGGGACAGGTCTAAAACGAGCGTAAGGACCCAACTAGTAGGAGTGTCGCCAACTCTGTAGAAAGGAAAACCATACTCGCTCCGGCCATGATATTTGCAGCTGCACGTGCTGCTCGTTCAGATCTAATTCGGGTGTCTCTGAAGTCTGGAAACTCGTCCCTTGTCCGACTTCACTCTTAGCGTGTCCGTCGGGTGCTTAATTCCTGGCAACATATATGCTGGTTGTGCTAAACATTCTCCACGCCATCAGTGTTTACAATGGTTGTTGCACCGCCGATGACGACGAATGAGCTTCCACGGTTTGGCGACGTGTCGAGGCCATTGCAAGCCCTGGTGTCTGAGATGAGCAGATTAATTGCTGCAGGAATGGCTTGTAATGATTCTCGCACTGTATCTCTCTTAGCCTTTCCCAGCCCAAGGGAATCCACTGCCTTCTTGTGGTACCACTGGAAGTTAACAGAGATGTGGAACACCTGGATGCATCCCATGCCTAGTTTTGCGAAAGTAGCATCTGCCTCCCATGTTGCGCTTTAATCAAAGATGTTTCTGATGGTTTTAGCTTGGTGGCGTGCTGGTCGACTCCTTGAAAGTCAGCCCATTTTGTGGTACATAGCAAAGGTTTCCAAATGTAAATAAATGCAACCTGGCATGGTAAAGGACGAGAACAAAACCTGCTGGTTGTCGCATTAGCTGGCGTGCGATTTGTGGCAGAGGTCTGTGAATGGAGAGGGTGCACCGACAAACGTCATGAGAAATGAGGACCACAGTACAACGCACACTGCTTGTATTCCCAACATTTATATTGTGGTTTGGAGAGTATTTTACCCATTAAACTCCACCGGTTCGATGGTTTAGGTCAGGTAAGATGGATTCCTGGTGGCAACCTTTTGAAAAATTGCTAATGGTTGGTCGATAATGTTTGATTTCACACTAAGTCAATCTGTAGTTCATGAATTAGATTTAAAAGACAATAGGAAGGCTCACCCAAGATGGCTGATGATAAGGTATTAGACAACAGCCAATATTTTGTACAAAGCACTCATGAGAAGAAATTCGTTCGGAAGTAAAACCCCAGAGTATTTAAGAACACATAGTCGGAACGGCCGCTTATACCGCGAACTCCAGTCTCATGCGCCGGCAAAGTGGCATCCCTGGCCAACAACATGCATCGCCGTTCGTCAGTCAGCACACGGTATACTCCATCTACGGTAACTTCCAACTTTTTAAAATCCTTTCTAAAGTTCTACTTCCAGGATATTCTTACACCTCATTCAAAGAAAAATTATAAAACTACACCAGAACGCCAACGTACCGCATTCGTGCGCACTCAGTTTAATAACTTTTAGCGTAAGAACTATTTCTTACTAGGCGTTACCAACTCACCTGTTTTCGTCCTGCCCTAGTCATATAAGTTATACATGACATATTATAATTTATAGATAATGAATATAAATGAAAGTAAATTTTAACCAAAAGTAAGGTATTTTTTATATAAAGAACAAGTATGAAACACTTGTGGTAAATTACGTATTTATAAAGCAACCAATCACGTCATACATGAGGTGTTATTCAGAGGTTTGATTTAAAAAAAGTGTGAAAAAAAATGTGAATAGACAATAGCTTTCTCCACAGCCAACAACGCAGCCGAAAGAGAATATTTCGTATCACGCAGTAGCCAATCAAACACAAGGCCCGTTCCAGAGCGTCGCGCGGCCTATCAGCTAATGGGCACGTCAACATCGAAGGAACCACCAAGTCATTTCACCTCTGGGTACTTATTTAGGTGACAACACTTTGTTTCTAAAACTGCAAACTTATTAATATTTTACCTTGATTAGTATACTTACAGTTACATAAAAACCCACTAAAGGATGTTACGGTAAACTGAGCACTTCCGAAAGCCCTGATTAAGATCTACTTGTATGCACATTGTGTATTCTTCCACCATATTTACAATTAACATTGCCGTGTGCCTGATCACTTTGTCGACGCGTCGGTTACGTGAAACTGTGAAATAGTTAGGAAAGTACATACTTCACAAACTTTCTCCTTCTTACACCGACGTGCATTAGAAATTAAACCAAAGCAAAAGAAATAGTTTTGAGGCTCACAAATTGTGTGCCTAACACTTTTGATTTAATGTTTTAAACGTGGAACCATATGCTGTTCACAATAAAGTGAGCACTTTTTAAGGCCCTCCCAAAAGGCATTAACCACTAACGAATATGTTTTATTGCAGCCTCAGACATTACATTTTGAGAGTGGTGAAAGTATACACCGTATATATTAGTCACATGACACTGCTGATATTAAAAAGTGGCAGGAAGATAAAGAGAAACTAGGAAGGGCCTTAAAAAGTGCTCACATTACTGTTAATAGCCTATACTTTCCCTCTCCCGCTGCCAACTTGACTTATCGCATGCCGCTCAGTGTGCCCGTTAACATGTATGCAGGTACGGTCACAGTGACATTTTTCCAAGAGGTATATTTCAAAAGTGCTCAGTTAAACCAGGACAAGTCTATAACTATTTTTCTTTATAGTCCATTCACGGTTACTTCAGACTTTTCTGAAGCCCTGCCAAAGTTATATTTCCAAGATATTCCTCCGCCTCGTGCAAGCTAAGCTTAACTAAGTCTGGAAAATTACGCCAACGGACAACGCACCGCTTTCCTGCGCACTCAGTCGTAATATTATTTTGCATGAGAACTATTTATTATTAGGCGTTACCAACAGACATATTTACTCACTGTATTTATTCATGTTTATTTTAAAAGGAACATTATAATGTGTAAATAAAGTATAGGTAAAACTTCAATTTAACGAAAAATAAGATACGTCTGTGTTTACAGAGGTATAAAAAGCTTGATACAGGGCATATTTAGGGAATAACTAAATACGTAATATATGGGGTGATTTTTCAAAGGTTTGTGTTAAAACGTCCGAATAAACCGCGAATGGACAATGAAAATATTTTATATATATTTTACTAACGGCAATGCACTCAGTTATTCTGGCCTCCATGTCAAAAAACGGTGAAATGATTCCTTACACCAAATAAAACGAAAATATAATACCGACAAATATCATTACTGAAGCAGGTGAGCGTCCTTGAATATCGAGAATTCCAAATGATTTTACTTCTAAAAGTTAGTGGGGCTACGGTGGGGTAGTGGTTAGACCACTCGCCTCTCATATGTAGGTGAACCGGGTTCGATTCTCGGCGGGATCGCTCTCGGGTTTTCTCATGTGGGAATCGTGCCGGACGATGCCGCTGGTCGGCGGGTTTTTCCCGGGGATCTCCCGTTCCCTCCGCCCCTTCATTCCGGCGCTGCCCCATACTCACCTCGCCTCATCCTCATCGGCTCTCAAGACCTCGATGTTAAGGGCCTCCCAAATCTCTTCAATGACTAACTCACTCTATACAGGTAGAAACAAAAATGGGTTTTCTAGAACGGAACTCATTGATACGCGGAAGTTAGAAAGGTAACTTTACTCCTTTTTGTTCAGAAATGTTGTCATTTTATTATTGCATACACTTTAAAACTCAGGGATAAGATTAAGTTTTTTTGTGTTGGAAATTAATTATTAGGTTTAAATTAGCAGTAATATTGCCAATGGTTTACCACTGTCAGACAAACGTTTTTCGAGTAAACCGAAGATGATCTACAGATTTTTTTAATGGCCCAGTCGTTTGCTTGTCAATTACGCAACATATCAGACGGTATTTTCGTTTTTTAATGGAAGGAGATGGCATCACCCATCAAATTGTCAACTGTACATTTCAGGGATTTTTGTTTAATACCAAGTAATTATTCTTACTTTAAAATAAATTCATTTTAATTGCTAGGTTCTCAAGGAGATTTCCTTACTAATTACAGTATTATAATTTTTTCGTTGCCATAAGGCATAAAGAATCATCGCACAGAGTCTTATTTGGAGTTAAGAATAACCATCTCTCTTTCAAGACGTGCATGTAACTTTACTAGATAAGTGAAATATGAACATTTTATTTATGGTCTGTACTTAGATAACAGCTATAATATTTTTGCTACTAATACACTAAAATAGTATCTTAACAACGAATCATTTGTGACAAATTACGCCTAGAACTCACGGCAATCGCGTGTTAAGTAATGCCAATATTACCTAACAAAATTTGGCCAGTTCCCTTCTTAAACAAAGTGGTTCATGACAAATCCATAAACTGATTGAAAAACTGATATACTGATAACATAATCTTGCGGCAAAAATGTTCAAGTAAATTGGGTTGTAGTGATTTAAAAACATGTATTATCCTTGAATAGCGCAATAAAAACCACGATCAAGAAGATACAGAAACATGAACCAACTGGGCATAAACACATTTCACAAATATCAACTAATCCTGCAAACGTAAAGGACCAGTAAGTACATTATTGATTCTGATAAACGTTCGAAGCAAAACAGCTTAGCTTATGTTCAAGTACTTTATTTGTCGTGTAACGCTCATGGGACAATACATTTGGCAATAACTCGTTTGTTACATAAGACTTTGACAAAAAATGTGTTCAATGGTAGACAGACCGAAGAGGGGCCAGGCTTTTGGCAATCCCCAAACGTCTGTAAGATAGTGACACTTTCAGGGAAAGTCAGGAGAGTTTTGGGGGGGGGGGGGGTACACACATTTACTTCAGAGTGCCTAAATATCTGTTCCAGTTAGAATTCAAACTTTTAACATGTTACTCTATATGCATGGCATTCTGTCCAGATTACTGGCCACTTGACACTATATTTATAGTACGTGGTAATGACACCCTAAATTCTCTCCACTGGTCACCTTTTGCATAAGACTATACGGGAACGCTTATGTAATTACGGCAATAACTGATGTTTGTCTAAGAAATACCGTCCTTTACATCGAGCTTTACATAGATATCGTGTTTTGCCTGAAAGTTGTAACTTAACGACAATGTGAAATGTACGAAATAGTTTGTTTAATAGTTTATCGAAATGCACAAAACTTAAAGAGCATTCTTGTGTATGTGTAACTCATTTTTCTTTCCCCTACAATAGCTCTGAACGGTTAAAGTTTCCAGTTTGAAATGTTACGAAATCGACCAGCACAACCAGTGCTTTTGAAAACTCTTGATGGTATTACACGAAAGAAAATAACTCACGTTCTGCTTGGGCTTGTCTTAAATAAAAATATGTATCCGAAATGAAAGTCTTTGTCTTGAACTAAAATTTAATTTTCTATACTAACTCTTTGTTCAGGCAAAAAAACTCAATTATATTAACTTGTAGCAGAAATAGAATTAACTAGTCGTGCACACCAATACGCGAGAAATTAGAGGCTGTCGTCTTCTTTCCTTACCAGCTTGAGGAACACCAGCCATTTCCGCGCTCAGCCAACGAGTTGCTATTACAGGGGAACTTCGCACTAAAACCAAACACTACGAGTGAAGAGAATTGGGCGGCTCTTAACACCGAGGTCTTGAGAGCCAACGAGGGTGATCGAAGTGAGTATGGATCAGCGCCGGAATGAAAGGTCGGGGGAAACGGGAGATCCCCGAGAAAACCCGCCAAACAACGACGTCGCCCGGCACGATTCCCACTTGAGAATATCCGGGAGCGACGCGCCGGGAATTGAACCTGGTTTGCCTAGGTGGGGGGCGAGGAGTCTAGCCCCTTCACCACCGCAGCTCCTTTGAAAATTTCGAAACGCTGTCAAACTGGTCTTACGGAAAGCACTTCTAGTATGTGCAGATGAATATTCTATATTATCACCTATCAGCATTCTACTACCTTTTCTGTTTCAAGTGTTTTTATTTATACGTTTGTTTATTCTTGACTAAAATCTTCCCTTGGCTATTTTAAAGTGGGCACATGCTCTTGCACTAAACTAATTTCGCTGACATCAAAAATATATAAAACAAAACAGACATACAGAAATTTAAATAAATAGTTTACGTGTAGTAAAAATACTCCAATGTAATGCGAAAATGATCATGATGTAACAGTTTTGTATACACAAATATCTCGATCACCTTGCTTTACTTCTTGTGTGTGAGCTTCAGCATTTGTTTTAGACAACGTATTAATTTCATCGAACAGAGTCGCCCAACGTCATCGGATGACATGCAAAAATAAAACTCAGTGTTTTCCGGAATAAGACTCGAATTTATTTTCTATAAAATTATCTTTACCACGGTCAAGAACTTGAAATTTTTCTCCTCTCCTTAAATTTGTGCTTCATTACTTGAGTTAAATTAATTAATATATTTCCGAAATTAAATATGCGTTTAAAGAACTCTTCCATTGCCTTGTATGTCCCTTGATTATTTATTCAGTAACTGTAAACATATTTTATTCACTGCTAAATCCAAACAAGCTACCTGGAAACATGCCTTAACTTAAACCATATTGTTCCATCTTCCAAAGAATGCGTGAATAATAATGAGATGGGTAATTCTTGGAACAACAAGTAATTTCAGTAGTTTATTATAGCTTACCATCTACCACATTAAAGGCAGCTAATTTACTTAACTTCACGACGTATTTTTAAATTACATTAGAGACAGGCATATCAAACCTGGCAAATAATATGCAAACTCAACGAGAAAAAATTTGTTAGGCATTTTCTGGTTCGGACTCACCCAACTCTTCTGATCTCGCAATGGCCGCTTCAACCGATGTCACCTAATTGTTTAGACGAGCAGGCAGTTGAGCATTTATTTCTGCTTCAATCACAATTGTTCTTGATTTCGTTAGCGTGGTAACCAAATATGCCTTAAAGATCTTTCGGATCCAGGGAGTCTACGTACCTGTGACATAAACCAAGAGTAAACACATCTTTTCAAGACAAATTATTTTAGTTTCTGAAAAATTTTGTAACTATGTTGACAGTTTACATAAACCAACACAAACAGAATCACAGCTGGGAGAGCTACATGCATAAATCTTAGCTGGCGGGAGTGTCGGCAACAGAACCGATACGTTCTGCTATAGAGACGTCGAGTGTTATCAGAAACATGTCTCGCTTCGTTAGCGCAAGCTGCAGCTTGTCATAGTCTGTTTACGGTAAAAGTGAACATTTCTGAAAACCCTGGTCAAGATCTACTTACTTACACAGTGTGTATTCTTTCACCATATGTAAAATTCAACGTTGCCATGGGCCTGATGACTTTATACATGCATCGATCAAGTGAAAATGTAAAATGTTTAGAAAAGTGAATATTTTACATATTTGCTAATTCGCACACTTATGCGTATATTATAGCAAAAAAATATTATTTTTATCTTTTTACCAATGTTTTGCATAAAACTTTTAGTTCAACCTTACGACAAGGAGCGGCATTTCCTCCCTCGTCTGCAACTTCATTGGGCGTATGCCAGGCAGGATTGTGGCATTTTTAAAAGGTTGATTTCAAGAATACTCAATCAGCCCTAAACAGCCTATACTTAAACAAAACGAGAAAATTTTTTTTATATTTTAACTTAACTCTAATACAAATACATATACAATTTTTTAGAAACTTAATAATATTCTTCGTTTTTTTTTTTCAAATGAACTTCCAGAAATATGTTACACAAAGCTGTATATAGTTGAGAGAATGAAAATAAAATGTTAATCAGATTTACTTCAGCCAACAATATGTTTAATAACTAGAGACCTGCATAATTCGCGTTATTATTTTGGGACAAACAAGACGTCATTGTCCTATAACTTTCTGAGCCACTCCTCCCCCCCCCCCCCCCCGATTTCGTTGGCTGATCGTTTCTATACGAGGTCATGTGCCTATGTAACTGTGTTACAGGCGATTGGGCACTCTGACGTTGAACTGTTACTATTGGTCGAAAGAGTCTTGCACGTCGTGCTTCAAATACTCTCAGCCATTGAGGGACGTCAGTAGCACGCATAACACCTTGGAGTTCAGTCCACTGCAGAAAAATAATGCGACTTTTGCAGGTCTGTATTAATAACGTATATTATATGCTTCTTTTGCGGTTGAAATAAGCCATTATGCCTATATCAGTGTTGTGCATGCACAAACTTACAAGAGACTTTTACAGTCCCACCGTACTTAAAGTTCTTCAGCGCTGAATTCACTATGCAATATTTGTTAATGGTTCGATTACATCCGGTTGCGCAATACGCCTTGTAAATAACTTATTGCATGCCTTTAAAGTCTTTACCCTCCACTTAATGAGCTAAAATTATGTAGTTACTAAAATTATTTCGTCTCTATGTGCCTTGCCAAAGTTGTAAAACTATTATCTGCACTTATTTAGATTTCCCAATATCTTTTAGTGCTGTCTGACAGTGCGAGGGGTTCCGAGTTCGAGTTTCGGGTAAATCATAGATGTAATTTTCTATAGGTCTGATCATTCACCCTACCTTGGAAAACGTCACCGAATTCCGTATGGGTTGAAAAATAAGTAAAAAATACACGTCAAAAAAGTCTTGAAGTATATAGCGTTGCTGCCTTTCATCGGAGATCATAGGTTCTATTCCTGGCACGGATTCTTAAAATTCGCAAGTGCTTGGTGGATTTCGATGGCCTCCATACAGTGAAAGGCATTTATAAACCACTGTGGAATCATACTGCCTAGTCGCTTTACGTGAAATACGGTTTTCGTCATCGCGATCTTGCCTGGGGCTGTCAACTTTCTATGACAATATAAAACGAGAGTAGATATATCTAAAAACTTAACGAACAGAAATGCATCTTTTTCGTGGAGTAACCATTGCGCACTTCACAGAAAATTAAAATTTCATGAGTTTTGCTTAATTTTACGAAGTGTTATTTGGTATTTGTACAGAGGCAGGAACGTATTGATACTGTAAAATTTGTAGTTTGCTATTTACAACAAAACTTTACGTTGACAGATCGTATGTCATGTCTGCGCTTCAGAGTAAGCTGCACTTATTCAATAGCGCACTTTAGCAAATTGTTATTCAAAACAACTTAAATCAGCAGGAAATGTAAACATCTGACAAAGTGTGTGATGCCGAGCCTTAAATTTATAAGCTGTATAATATTTTTAACACCTTAAGCGTGGCGTATATTCACAAACATGCAAGACAAATAATAAATGATGCGCCAACGTACGCCAGTTCCGTTGGTCGTCGTATTCCTACTTACCACTCTACTATTGACTCGTACTTCACCGAAAACTCCTAGTGTACTACGCAACGTTCAATAATAGCCAGCTGTCAGCCGAGTTGAAAACGTCCCGAATAAATGTTCCTTCCTACGCAACACAACATTTCAATCCATATTGTTCATTCTGGCAATTTTACACATTAATCGCTGCCAAAGTAAAGTTACGATGCAATGGTGTCAATTAAAACTGCCGGCGACTCAATATTAAATCTCCAACATGTTTGAAGAACGCTGAGTGCCGTAATATTACGGCAAACTCCGTAACTAGAGACATGCGAAATTCGCGTTATTATTTGAAGACAGACGAGACTTCAAACACTTGTGTTTTGTATTGCCTTGTCATTGGATTGGTACAGTTTGTTAGGACACGCCCAGGACGCCTCTCGACCAGTAGGAAACCCCTAGCAAGAAACTGGCCCAATCACGTCCAATCAAGTCGAAAGGGAAAATGTGTCCTCACTGCTGCAGAAGCCAATAAAGAAGTGGCGTCGGCTCGAACATGTATATGACGATGAATTTTAGCATGCTGCCAGAAGATGACGCGGATTTGGCATGTCCCTACCCATAACGCTCTGCTGAAATCAGACAACGTCACATGCCGTTGACATGTCAGGCTGTTAATAAGTCCTTCTCGTCGCATATCAGTAACGCTGGCAACAGCGCCCCGCGGGACGTGACGAGCGCGGAAGTGCGCGCCAATGGGAAGGCGGAGCGGCGCGGCCGGTATTGGCGCGGCAGGGCGCCCGCTGCGTTGCCAGCTCATTGATCCGCAGCCAGCCAGACAAATGACACTTTCCCCGCCTTCCTCCCCCCCCCCCCCCTTGGGATGGAACGGTTGGAAGCCCTGGAGTCACGCGCTGCCTCCTCCGCACCATTAGTCCCTCAGATATGTGCGTGGGATGGAATTTTCCCGCCATTTATAACGCTGCTGGCTAGTCCCTTCTCACGTTTAAGGTCGCAAGAACATCGACCCGTCAGTAGCAGCAGACGAGACGACACGCAACTCTTAGGCAGAAAATTTAACGCTCCTTGCATTTCGCTATGGACCACAAGAAAAATGGGTGGATTGAAATATAAAAAGGACATTTTTACGTGAATACGTCTTTAAACTTTGTGACCATAGTGGGAGGCAATCCAGAAAATTCGATAATAACAAAATCGGGAGATACTGTTTGGAATTGCAGCTCCGAATCTATCGTCTACATTCTAAATTCAATTACACCACTCGATTGCCAAAGGATCAAAGAATATGTTACGTTGAGTGAGGACTACGAACCATCGCCCAAAGCGTTCGTTGGAGGGATGGGGGGAGGAGGGGGGGAAGGGGCAATTTTGAGTTATTTTCGCCGCGTCTCATAACTTCCGCGTAGTATAATTTTTGACTAGGAGAAGCTACGACACTCGTTTGAGTTTCAGTCGACAGATCTCGTCAAGATCAATCGACTGCGTGTATAAAAACATTTGTGTTGCGTGGTTGCGATGAAATTGTATGCGTTTAATGTAAAAAATTAAGAAAACTTAACACAATTTCGGCCTATATTCGTCAAAAAGCCAAGTCGAAATACATAAATCGTATACGGTTGGGAAGAGCATCTCAAAATCAATCCAGCGAGGCCCATGAAGTCTCATATGATCCAGTGATATGGCGCCGGGAACGTAAAATAAACATCAAGGCATCCGAGTGCGTCAACGTAGACATATTCACACAGCCAAACCCAATTTTTCCTGTAACACTTCGCGTGCTGCTGACGTAATATTGGGTTACGTGAATTTAACTGCATTGTATGGAGTTCGTAGTATCGTTATTAAATCCGCTCTCGTCAAAGACAACGGGAAACAAGCATTACTTCGTCAGCAGTTTCCATAAATTCCTCTACGATGTAATATCACGCCAGCAACACTAAAGTGTAAACAACTCAAATGAAGATAATGGATTGTATGTTACTGTGCGTAGGATAGAACTAGGACACTTACTACTCGAGATTGTATTGGCAGAAAGCCGGCCAGTAATGAAATTCTTTTTCATCATAGTTAGCGTGTCCTGTGCTGTGAAAACCAATAGGACGGTTGTAAATGGGAATACGGAGACCAACAGTAATGCTGTCGTGAATATATACGACTAACTTCTACCGTGTCTTAATTGCCAATAAATCTTTACCGCAACCTACGCGACAAAATATTTTTTTTTCCATATAAAACTGTTGTTAACCCTTTGAGGACGGCACAAATTTACAGGCACTGAGGACAAGATTGAAGTGAACTGCCTATACTCTCCACTACAGCAGTATCTGTTGGCGTTAATATATGTATTTCCACTTACCATCGTCCTATTGGCTCTGGCTATATTGGTCACGCCTACTGTACTCTGCGACGTTTATTATAGCCAATGAAGTCGCGCGTTTATTGGGCGCCAGTTAATGTGTCGCGAACAAATGTAACACGTTTTACAATCCATAGTGTTCTGTGAGGAAATTATTAAGAATAACAGTTTTATTCATACGAACTTAAATGTTGACTAATTGTAATTTTCTACTTATATTGCGATAACGTCCGGCGATACAGTGAAACTATAAAAGTGTTAAATTCTTTTTCAAAAGAAAATAAATTTCCATATGAACGTAGCCCCGAGCATAAACGTGCATACTACTCAAAGAGTTAATATCACCGCCGAGTGTAGTTCTTGAAAACGTCTGAACAAATCCAATATTTTGAGACAACATTCGTGCACATCTAACACATATTTCAGAGGCGTGTAGCATACATTTTTATTTAGATACATAAACAGATTTATACAATTATGTCGCTTTCTCTACGGAATGTTTTACCCTGAACATATTTAGAAAAAAATGAGTTCACATAAATCGAAAAGACAATACTACTCGAAAACTACAGCTCTAGGCGCGTAGATAATACCAACACATCCTGCAGGGAATCACATACTGGCTCTCGCCAGAAACACAGGCAGCTTCACTACTGTAAGCTTATTGATGTGTGGTATAGGCTATTCACGGTAAAATGAGCACTTTTGAAAGACCTGCATAAGATATACTTGTATGCGCATTATGTATTCTTCCGCCTTATGTAAGAATAACATTGTCATGGGCCTCATCACTCTATTCATGCGTCGGGCAAGTGAAACTGGGAAATCATTAGAAAAGTAAAGATTAAACAAATCTGCTAATTTTTACACTTCAATGAATTAAAAAGCAGGAAATGAAAGAAGTGATTTAAGATATCACAAATGGTTACCTAACACATTTTATTTGACTTAAGATACGGAACTACTTCCCATCCATCGCTACCAACTTTACAAGGCACATTTACAGCGTCCGTTAAAATATATGCAGGCAGAAGTTATGTTGATTTCAAAAGGGCTCACTTTATCGTGAACAGCCTTTACATGCTGCTTATTAAACATGTCAGTTTATATGGTCTACGTAGTGCTACTTTTTTGCCAAATTTGGAAGGAATTCGTTAATTGTTTCCTGAGATATGACATTAAAACGTTATTTTACATGTGGCACTATAGTACAGCATGACAGACACATGTATTGTTTGCAAAAGATACTTTCAGCATAACACGTTTGGTCGAAATAGTTTAAATGATATGGTAAATGTTGCAAATGAATGTAAAATAGTTATATTGTCTCCATTTGGAAAATAAACGCTTTATCCATTTAATTTACACAATGAACATTGCATACAATAGTTTTACTTATACGCAAAATTTGGGAAGAATCGGTTGTGTAGTTACCCAGATATAACTTAAAAGCTATATTTTTCATGTTGCACTACGTTCGGAAATTTCGTGTAAACAACGTAATCGCTTTCTAAATTGAATGTTTACATCATGCAATCAACAGTTCCCGAGATGTAATGTACAAACACCGTAAAGTATATTGGTAAAATTACCTGACAAGTGTAAGCTAATATTCGCAAACATTTGGGGGAAACATAGTTTTCCTTACGTGTAAGGCAAAATTACCGTACTGTTAAGTAAAACTCACGTACGTCGTAGTGAAAAATCTCATACGTAGATTGGAAAATTACCTTACGACGCGTGCATCTCTTCAACATTGTCTCAACAGCTAAGTGGGAGGACGGTTAGAAGAAACATCCTAATACACTAATATTCACTTCGAATGTCATGTTGTCGTCATGATGTCATGGCTAGCGCATCGGCCTGCCGTCGTAGAAATTAGTTGTTCGCGCCCACCCTGCGCAAGTATCGCAGATTTTAGAGTTAATATTTCAGTTACTATTTGTCAGAGGATGTAGGAAATATAATAAAATTAACAGTACTAATACCCTGTGTGTTTTTAATATAAATTTATTATACAATATAGTTAATATTACCTTTCTTGTATGGGAGTTTCCCCCAAATTTGTCAGGTATTTTTCCCGTACGATTAGGGAACAGTGCCTTACTTGTAATGCAAATTTACTCCATATTTGACAGGCAATTTTACCTTACATATTGAGGAAATTAGCTTGCCTTACATGTAGGGGAATTTTACCTCAATTGTTTTACAGTGAAGCTTTATTATTTAATATGCTTTATCTCACAAAATGGCGGGTCGATAATATTACGGGTTTCTAAATTTAAAGTTTATATCATGCACCGTAAACGACCCAAATTTGGTGTAAATAGCATTAATGGTTCCCGAGATATAACATAACTACAATTGAACGTAGTTCGGTGAAATTCGGCTGTCTGCTTGAAAATTTATTAGGGGCGGACATACATTCCAGTCAGACATTAGGTGATTGCATAAGTCGTATCTTTCTTTCGAAAAGTAGGCTGAAAATGAGCATCTGCAAACTCCATATACACGTATCTGTGCATACTAATGTTCTGTAACCTAGTCCATGTTGATCACATAACAGCTGACCCTACCTGTTCGGTGCTCTGTGCAGCAATGCCGTGTGTCGAGTGGAATACCGACTGGTATGGTACGATGAACTGGTACACTACGTGGAGTTATACGCTGTTCACGGTAAAATTTGCACTTTTGAAAACCCTGCTAAACATCTATTTGTATACACGTTGTGTAATATTCCGCCTTACGTAAAATTAACATTGCCATGGGCCTTATCACTTTATTAATGCGTCGGTCAAGTGACACTGTGAAATTATTAGAAAACGAAACATTTTATAAATCTGCTAATTTTTACGCTTTGTTGGATTAAGAAAACAGAAAGCGTAACAAATAACTTAAATTATCACAAATGGTTACCTAACATTTTTTATTCGATGTTAAGTTATGGAACTATTTTCCATCTATCGTTACCAACTTTACCAGGCGCATGTCATTCAGTGCGCTCGTTGAAGTATATGCAGGCATGAGCAATGACTTTTTTTCAAAGGTTGATTTCAAAAGTGTTCACTTTATCGTGAACAGTCTTTAATACCCAACAACCCTAGTACACAACACATCTAGAGCTACAGACACCACTGGGATTCACTCCCACTTCGTATGTAGGTGTGTTGCGTACTGTGCACCTGATCGCCGATATGGCATTCCACATAAAAGGGATCCAGTGTATCTAATTGTACACGGTAATGGCTCTGGTAATAAAAAGGCGCATTTCCGGATCTAATTTCATTGATATTTCTGCCTCCTTTACGTGTCCTGAAAAAGAACCCAAGTATTCCATGCATTTTATATACAGCCTGTTTATTATGTATATATAATATATATTGTACATACTTAATTATAAAATTATAAAAAAATGAAGAAGTTTGGGATTTCCAGTTTAAGGAGAACCCAATAAAATGAACTGAGAATAAACTAATTCCTAAAAAAAAATGTTACGGACCTTTTCTTACTCACTGTCAGCATATTCCTAAGGGATAGTGACTGTCCCCAAGCATAATGTTACGTAGAAATGCCGTTGCTTCTACTGATTCTGTACTAACACCCAGTTACACCCACTAGTTTATGTCGTCACTTTTTACCTAGTTTAGCCAAGTGAAAAATCTTCATGTGCATGTCGCACTTAGGTGAAGCGACTGTTGCCTGCGCTTGAAAATAACGTCAACGAAGACGAGTTATTTGTAGGCCTAACTTTTATTTAACTGCATAGGAAATAGTTTGTCACAAAGTAAGGAGCTTAAAACTTCAGAATTATATTACCAATGAAGAGACGAGATTAAACAATTATATTGAATTTATCGCCTATATAATTCAAACGCAATCATATAACTTAATATTTAGCTCTACATGTGTGAAGTATTGCAGGTAGCTGCACAAGACAAATACTGAATTGTGACAAGAAACTACTGTCTTTTATCGCTAGATTACTCGCCAAGAGGCCGCTGGAAAATGTCACATCAAAAATACTATAATGTTATTTGTATTGAAGGAAATATTGATATAAAACAAATTTGAAATGAGCATACGGTTAACTTAATAACTGTGCAAAAATGTCATCTCCATACAACTGCAGTTTCCGGACGCCAGTTGAAATATTCAATGAATTTCTCAAGTATAATAAAAGTTGGTATTTTACGGGATGTACAACCAGTGTATGAGTTGAGCAAGAGCCGCATTTAAAGAGTTTTATAAAAATGCAAATATTAGGCATAACTAAAGAGTTTTTATTAATAATAGGTTAACAATATTTCAAATTTTACCAGGTCGAATTGCATCGTTTCATTTTTTTTTTTTTTTTTTTTTTTTTTAATCATTTCTGGAATTTGTAAGAAATTTTAGGTAAATGTTACGACTGTATCGAAAGTTACTGGATGGCGAACGTATTTACTTAATTTCAGAAGACCTAGGAAGTTTAGAAAAGAAAACTTTTTGGCACTGGTAGAGATTAGGGAACTGACTGTTCTTGGATACATAAAACTGTGACATGATGCTTGAAGATTTCGCATAACAGAGATCCTCGCAGAGATCTCTCTTAAGCAGCAATATTTCTGTCAAAAATCTCGTACTACGTAATTCCCACCGGAGAAAATCTTTCAATAAAATACTTTTCTCCCCCGTCCATTTTGAATATTGTTATACAAAAATGCAATTAATCATTTAATATAAAATAGTATCACAAACTTTTTAACTTAGTTTAAAAATTTTTCTAGCAAGAGCTTTTTTGTTATAAGTTTTATGAAAGCGTGCATACCTTTGAGTTGTTACTTATTAGTTCTGTGATAGATGAACTGTTTTTGGCTGCAAAATCCCGTTAAGACGAAGTGATGAGGTCAGAAACCTTTATTCCCCAAATAAATAGGGTACAAACTGTCGGTAATTACAGAATGATCACCTTGATTTTATATCACTTGTTAATTATAAGTTATTTGTTTAATGTTTTATGAAAGCGTGCATACCTTTGAGTTGTTACTTATTAGTTCTGTGATAGATGAACTGTTTTTGGCTGCAAAATCCCGTTAAGACGAAGTGATGAGGTCAGAAAGCTTTATTCCCCAAATAAATAGGGTACTAACTGTCGGTAATTACAGAATGATCATCTTGATTTTATATCACTTGTTAATTATAAGTTATTTGTTTAATGTTTTATGAAAGCGTGTATACCTTTGAGTTGTTACTTATTAGTTCTGTGATAGATGAACTGTTTTTGGCTGCAAAATCCCGTTAAGACGAAGTGATGAGGTCAGAAACCTTTATTCCCCAAATAAATAGGGTACAAACTGTCGGTAATTACAGAATGATCACCTTGATTTTATATCACTTGTTAATTATAAGTTATTTGTTTAGCGCATATTTTGTTCAGTTAATGTCATTAGTGTCATAATTTTATTCAATACTAACACTATGAAAAACACAGCCTCAGAATTATCGCTTTTAAAATAATAGTTCTCTTATTTTTATTTTTTATTTTTTAAAAATACTTTCCTCAGACATTTTAAGACAATCATTCTCTGCGAAAAATCAGCTCAATTGATATAGTATGTTCTAACGTATGTGTAAATAATTTAATTAAATTTTACTGTTATTTTTATAGGAAGAAACGTAAAGTGTAGCTCTACTGTACTTAAAATATTTTCCTAAACAGTTAACTTTTAATAGATCACAGCATTATTTGACTGCTGCGTTTCGCCCATTATTAACGGGCTCTGAACTAAAAAAAAACTTAATTGTTCCGAGTAAACTGTGCTGAAGTTATGTTCTGTGCAACATTTTATACGGTTCTTTAACTAAGATAAAAAAGCAAATGTGCTATTATTTTGCGAAAATCCAACTTATAAAGCTTATACATTCTTACAATCGTTTGAGAAATGAGTAACTTTTATTCTGGCATCACCAAGACATCTGTTTAGTTATGAATGGATTTCTTATCCAACTGGTTCAAACCACAAGTGTACAAATGTTTTAACGAATAAACATACGACTTTCGCCATAAATTTGAACTTCTACGAATCCCTTCTGTACCTACACTACTATTATGATTTAATTCAGATCTTAACTTTATTCCTTACCCCAAGTGAAAACAAGTATTCCTGGTTTACTTTTAGGAGTTACTAGTTATTACGACGAAGAGACTTGATTAAACTTTATACTTCAAAGAAAGGGCTTGATAGAATTGACATAACTTTTTATTACAACATAAGTAATATTTCTAGTGTAATTATTATCCTGACCTTGTATTAAAAGGGTCCACGGTGGCTGAGCGGTTAGCCTGCTGGCCTCCCACCATGGCGATATGGGTTCAATCCCTGACCGGGCCAAGCCCGGTTTTTCACATGTGGAAATCGTGCCGAACTATACCATTGGTCGGCTGGTTTTCTCAGGGATCTTACACATTCCCCCCGCCCTTTCATTCCAGCGCTGCTCCAAACTCACTTCAATCACTCTCACTGGCTCTCAAGACCTCGATGATAAAAGCGGTCCAAATCTCTTCATTCACCCACTTATATTAAAACGTCTGAGAATGTATATCGTCAGTTATATGTATACTCTATTTGCGAAAAAAAAATCACATGTATGACATATTTGGCAGTTTTCTAGAAATGTCACGTAGTACAAGCGTTTCAGAATTGTGTTAATGTTAAAGTACCTCGTTTTTAGTTCAATTGATCTTTTACTTATATTATGTCTATAAATTATATTTCACTAATAATTTATATGAATAAATACAGGGTAAAAAAAGGTGTGTTGGTAATGCCTAGAAAGAAATAGTTCTTATGGTAAATGATACTGAGTGCGCATGAATTCGCCTAATTTAATTTAGTGCAGATTATATTCCTTGTATAATCCTCATCTACGAATAATAATATTCTAAATAATTAAATTTTCTAGGGACTTAATAAACCGCAAGCAGCGCATCATTTTCATTTTACTTAGATCTTATAATTCAGAACTGAACCCCAGAACAAATTTTCCATATCTGATAAAAAGTAATTGCCTCGCGGATATTCGGAAAATTTCATTTGTATGATGATCTCCATTTTCTCGTTTGCTTCAACTTTACGAATGGCTTATTAGAAGGCAAAATTTTAAACTGTGTAAAATGAAATGTCCATTTTTAATGGAGTGAACTGATCAGTACAGAGAAAACTCTACAATCTCTAATTACGTTTAACAGTAAGTCATTGTCATTGATTGAACTGAAGTTTCTTGAAACCTGCCTGAAAAGTGCATTTAATATATGAAGTGAAGTAAAAGCACTACTTTTTCTGCATTGTTTTAAACTGAAGCATTTTAAAAATTATCACAACTTTAGTTTTTCACCGTTGCCCAAATGTACACCTATGAAAGTATTCAAAGAATATTGGCGTGGAACCAGTATTTTATCAATGTATAGCACCCTGCTTCTATGTTCTGAACGTCGTAGAGTTGCAAGGTCGATCATTTTTGAGAATAATTATGTCACACCTGTCTCTTTGGCCAGCAGTTAATTCGTTCAGCAATATTCAGCCACCCAATTCTAAAAGTTTCCTGCCTCAGCTCAAGTTTAGAGAGCTTGCATTTTTTGACAAAAATCATCTGGTAAAGGCTGTTCACAATAAAATGAGGACTTTTGAAATCAACCTTAGAAAAAATTCACAGACTGCATGTATTCTAACGGGCGTACTGGTTCCATATATCAATGTCAAATATCACATTTTAGGTAACCACTTGTGATAACTTAAATTATTTCATTCGTTTTCTGTTATTTTTTTTAATGCATGTAAGTGGAAATAAAGTGAAAAGATTTGTAAAATATTCCCTTTCGTAAGAATTTCGGTCTAACCAGACATACGCACGAATAACATGATGAGGCCCATGACAATGTTAATTTGTCATTAGGCGGAAGAATACACGTGCATACAAGTAAATCTTGAGCAGCAGGGCTTTCAACAGTGTTCATTTTGCCGCGAACAGCCTATAGTAAGTTTGCACCGTAGCGTGTTGGTAACTACTGGACGTCTTCGACTTTGCAATCGCTTAGAGTGGATGAGTACAAAGAGGTCGACTGGCGTGGTGGTATATCGGCGTGCCCAGTGTCTAACTGGCTGCGCGAGGCTCTGGAAAGAGTCCTAGTTTGTTTCTTATTGGGTACTGCGTACTGGTAGAATTCTCCTATTCGCTGGGCTACGAGCTGGCGAGTAGTTTACAAGATGCTGATTGGCGTACGACGTTCTGGAGTGTTGCTGGACAGTGACACCATTTTGTTGGCGTTTGTGGGCGTAGTTCGAAGAATAAGGGACTGTTTCACTTCTGTATTTCTGAGTGGGCTAGTCTGTGGCAGCAGCTAATTTTGCACTATTGTAAGTCCTAAATATTTTTATTTTCTGCACGTCGTAACGCTTTCCACCGTTTATAAAAGTTCATATTGTATCCATGCCCCTATGGAATTTTACGCAAGATTTTATTTTAATGTGTAGAATACAAAATAAATTAATATGCCCACTTATTGAAATATTACAATTTTGATTAGACGATAAAGCATACGTATTTTTATAATTCGCTATTTAAGCTGATATGCATAGCTCGTGCTGGTCAGTTTTTAAATTTATAATCCATTCTCGGTTACAGACTTTTCGGAAGCCCTGCTGAAATTCTACTTCCAAGATATTCCTCCGCCTCGTGCAAACGAAACTTAACTAAGTCTGGAAAATTGCACCAAAGGACAACGCACCGAATTCGTGCGCACTCAGTTGTAATAATATTTTGCATGGGAACTATTTCTCACTAGGCACTACCAACACAGATGTTTTCTCATGGTTTTTTATTCAAATGATCTATAAATGAAGCATATTAATTTAGATATAAAATATGAGTAACATCTCAACTTAACAGGAAAAAATGTAACTTTTATGAACATAAGTATAAAATGCTTGTGATACATGGCGTATTTAGGAAATAATTTAACACGTCATACATGGGGAGATTTTTCAAAGGTTTGATTCAAAAGGGCGATAAACCCGCGAATATACATTATATGCATTTACGTAAGAAACTAAAGAAACTACGGTAGACTTTTTTTAATGATTCATTTTATAAGATTTCAGTTATCCATGAACTAACTATGCTCAGGCATACTTACTAGAACCCTACTCCGCGGAAGCGTATAGTCTCCGATTTTCCTCTGTTCTCTGCTACAGTACTGCTTCCGTGTTTTTTTATCCTCCCGATGCCTCATTGGAAAAGCGCCAGCGATGGTGCTGGAACGACAACTGAACAAGGTGTCATCGATTCCTGGCCGGGAAAGGAGCTTCATCTCACCGACCTCTATGGCGGAATTCTGCCGGAACGCCAACTGCGTCCAACCAGTGTTGCCAGACGTGCCAGAACTCTGGTATTTGAACCAGATCTTCTATCTTGGTACCAGGTACCAGATATTTCCTATTCTGGTACGCATATATACCAGATTTTTGTTGTGTTAAGAATTTGCTAAAATTTACTGATGTAGCAAAAGCATCTGTTAATTTAAATTATTTTGTAAATTAAAATTAACATAATTGTATTTCACAACGGCTAAGATTACTTTGTTATATTGTACTTGTAGCCTGTAGTAATACGTAGTGTTAAATAAAATAATTATATGGCAATAAAATATTGAAAATTATATATTTTTTTTTGTTTTTCAGTTTTTGGCTAAATGTATTTGAAGTGAATTAAAAATTTTAACCAATAATAATCCAATATAATAAAATAATTGTTTTAAGAATACGCATATTTTATTTGGAAATTAAAATTACTGTAATATAATTGCAATAACTGCTTTCTTTTGGACGGAAGACGAAGGAAAAAAAAAACTGGGTTCAATTTTTTATAAGAGTATCATAATTCTATGGAAAATACCAGACGTCTACTGCGTATTCAATTTGATTTCTACTATCTGGCAACACTGGGTCCATCTCTGGGTGGGACGTTGCTCTGCGTGTGTTATTTTGATAATTATTGTAATGCGACAAGGAATTAAATGAAGCGAAATTCCGGAAACCGTAAAAATTAATTTTAATATAATTTCCATTTTGTTATTTGGGTTTATTATTCTCATTCCATTAAACGCTGCCTACCTTGAAGTTGGAGTTTTTGGCAAAACTTAATTTTTGAATTTTATTGTTTCTATAGCTTCTAGAATATTTCGGGATTTTTTCGTCTCTGTGCGCAGTGTTAGCATGCCTGTATTTCGACCAATCTATCGAGCTCTTATCTCACGTGGAGGAAAAAATTACTTTATTACATTATTATATGCTGTTCGCGGAAAATGGAGTACTTTTGGAAAACCCTGCTTATAACCTACTACTTTCATATTTTGTATTCTGTCCTATGACGTCCCTCTCTGTAAAACTATCACCCATCAGCCACGATGCCTAGAAGGGTAACAGCAATATAGTCAATTCACGGTTTCTTCACACTTTCTGAATCAAACCTTTGAAAAATAACTCCATGTAAGGAGTGTTTGATTGTTTACTAAATACGTAATGTATCACCAACATTTTATTCTTATTTTAGCACAATAGTACTTTATTTTATTGATTTAAAAATCTTATTTATATTATGTTTGCAAATTTCAATATTTAATTTTTAATTAAAATAAATAAAAACAGGGAGAAAACAGGTGTGTTGGCAAGTGTCTATATGCTATTCATGGTAAAGTGAGCACTTTTTAAGGCCCTTCAAAATGTTTCCTTTTTACCCAATTTCTATCTTCCTGCTGTTTTTTAATATAAACATTGCAATGTGACCAATAAACACAGTGTACACATTTCACCACTCTCAAAAGTTAATGCCTGATGCTGCATTAGTGGTTAATGACTATTGGATTTGGGGGGGGGGGGGTGGGTTTCTAAAAATGCTCACTTCACCGTGAATAGCCTATAGTAAGAAAAAGTTCTTATGGAAAGTATTATTTAAGTGAGTACGCACGAATGCGGTGCACTGTCTCTTTGGCGTAACTTTATAGACATGATTAAGTATTATTTACACGATGCGGAGGAATATCCTTAAAGTAGAACTTTAGCAGGACTACAGAAAAATTGGAAGTACCCGTGAATGAATGGACTAAACCATCACGGCCCTACTTATGGTACACCGTTTGTGAATAGACTATGAGAGAGGAATTGTCTACCAAAACAATGTTTAGTGAGATGTCTAGCACTCACGTTAGTACGAAAATTTTTATAAATAATTTGTTGGGATACCAATATGAACTCCATACGGAAAATGTCATGAAAGGGTAGTTATTCAGAGGAAGTCTCGCGCTCCGATAAATTCTTGTAGTTTAATACGGCATTCCAGTACGTAATTCTGTAATTGACCGTTTAAAATAAGATTAGCGTCAATTGGATACGGGATTGATACCATTACTCTGAAGTAATTTTTTCCGACAGTTAAAATTAACTGGAAAATATATTGCCGGCTCATTCGCTGTGGGGCAAGCATCGGAAGGAGATGAACATTCTGTTTAGAAATGAAGAATTGCGGAATGAACGGCGAAATAGTGGCAACCGACGGTTGGTTATAGATGGTTGGAAAAGGGGGATGAACCTGCAAGGAATTCGTATTATGAAGACAAGGGAAGAACGCCGGAGGCCGAACCGGGGTTCTCCCCTTTGAAACATTTCATCCACTTTATCAGAGGGTAAGTAGGCAGTTATCGGAGCAACAAGTGTATAAACACCTTTTTTTTTTTTAAAAAGTTAGTATTATATTATCTTTTTTAATAGTCTCCTTCGACGATTCAGTTCATCAATTCACTAAGAAGCATTTGAAGGAAAAAAATGGAGAATGCATGGTTACAAATATTCTTGGAGCTTGTCATACGCACACTAGATATTTCTCACCCTTCTTAGTTTGCGCGAAGAAAATAAATGTAGTCCCGCAATTTTCTTAAACATTTATCTTCTTTCTGAGTTCGTTCGCGCTGGTGGAATTTCATACGAGCGCAAATAAACTGAGACTCTCCAGAACGTAAAAAAAAATAAAATTAAAAAAAGGAACACTTATATTTCAAAAGAAATGGAATGGTATCGAGTATCAAAATAATAATGCAGGGATTTAATTTAAACGCTTAGTTTGAATGTGAACGAAGTTATTACTTTGCTGTTGATGTTCTGAGTGACTCGTGCCGGCAAGCATATTTATATTGTATGAAGCCCGAACGCTTTCGATGTACACTAAATTGTTGCAGTCAGCTGAGAAAATAATATGAATGTCACACATCTGTCCTCAATAATGAGAATAGAGACATTGTAAATTTATCAAGCATTAACTCACACTACAAATGAACTTACAAATACAATTACGTCATTGCCACTAACACGGTGATCCACGGTCACTGATCCTGTAGCATTAATGCGTTCCGTCGTAACATTGTGTTCCTCTTTCATAGACTCCCAACATTATATTGCTACCTTCTGGTTCAAAAGGCAATTTAATCTGCCTTGTTTATATCATGTCATTAAACTGATATTCCTTTGTATTAAAAAAAATATCTGCTAAAATTTTAAACTAATTAGTCAGATGATTCAAATTATAGTGGCTGCGACAGTAATTATGAAACATCCATTTAATATACGGTTTCTTTTCTTTACGTTTTTTAAGTTTACAAATTTTTATATTTATATTCTGTTTTGAACCGACACAATTATGAAAAACCAAAATCAACTGACTATCACAAAATTCACCATTACCTTTGATCTGATAAAAATACAGTTCTATTGTGTATTTGTCTCTCACGGCATTCCGAAACATGGTACACTAACAAATTACAGTTTCAGAAAAAAAAATTAACAGACCAATAATATAGCAAAATGACGATGACTTAACTTTTGGCGGATACATATAAAGTGGCGCATTTGAATAGCTGATTACGCACACTTCGACCACACAGTTTCCCTAATTTCGAGCCAGGAGAAAAAGTATTATTTATTACACTTTAATTATATAAATTTATCTTCATTCAAATAAAATTTAAATAATAACTCAAAAAATAAACAACAATAACCATGGTCGAGTTATTATTTTGAACCTATGAACATTCCAAAACTTTCTTATATGTTGGAGAAAACCTATAATATAACACAAAATACAGAAAAAAAAGTAAATAACTTGAAAACCAATAAGTGGTACCTACTGGCAGAATGAGTGTAGATACCACGTAGAGAATTTAGTCGAAGGAATCAAATCAACTATCACAAACAAATCACGATGAAACACACAATTAATAAAAATCAAACGAACGAGGACGGAATATAGATTTGTATGGAAATAACTGAACGACAAAACGAACACAACACAAACACAGCAAGGAATTTAAATAATCTGCTTTCAGGTATGAAAATTTCAATGCGTAAAAAAGAAAATACAAACCCTATACTTGCAAAAGGCCATTTAAAAGTTAAGTTGCGCCAGTTTACAATAAATTAAATTACTATTAATACATTATAGATAAATGTTACCTTCTGATCAGGATATATTATTTTAAATTTCACCAAGTATCAACTTAGCGCATAAAAAAGGCCACAAAGTTAAATCAAAAATTATTACATTTATATTACAAAAATTTGGAGCCGTCGTGTTTGGAAAGGTTTATCTATGTGACAACATAGAATTTAAATTTGCGTCCCTGACACACGCGTTAATTAAAACAATTTCAGCGCTTTATCTCTTGCTTCGTCCACGCCAAATTACTTGTTCAATCGAATTCACTTCTGGAATTGTCACTCTCGCAACTTTTCCACCAATTGTACGGCACATTCCTGTACGAGAGACGTCTTCGTCAAGCGCGTTTCACGGCAGCGTTTCCCTACGAGAGTCCCGGACTGTCAGCCTCGACGACGGGCGCACAGGGGATAATCTAATTCCCAACACATCCCGCGTGTGGGGACTCGCTCGCAGGTCGCGCGGGCTGACGGCATTAGCCGCGAGAGTAAGACACAGCGAATAGGATTTTGGAACAGTGTGGAGGCTGAGTCACGCGCACCCGCGATGCCGCAATCGCGTAGTCCCGACAAGCACGATACGACAGCCCTCTCACGACACTTGACACTAAACAGCCAGTGAAATACAATATAGATCTGACGCATACCCTACAAATTCTGTCGTCCGACCAGCAATTTCGGTTTAGAAATGATTTCTATTTTCGTCGTGTCGCGCGGCACGACGCACAGAGTTTACAACCTTGCAACATAAAATTGTATGGCAGACTTCCCCTACAGTGGAATATACGCAGCTTAAAAAAAAGAAGATAATTACTGTAATTAACCCTTAAAAATAACAATTTTACCTTTGTCTGCATTAGCGATAACACTTCCACCGTCATGTATTCTGAATTTCCCGTCTGCCCCACGCCTTTGAAACTAGCGTAATTAATCAGCGTCTTCTAAAAGGTTCCGAAGAATTTTACTGTTCGTGTCGAGTCAGTAAACTGCCGGGCTGTAAATTCGAGCAGTCACATAGACAATGTCAATGTTTTGTCGTGTCATGCTGTGTTTGTCGGGGCTATGTGACTCCCGCATAACAGTGTTGGGGAAGATTTCGATACACAGCAGTAAGGTTATCTAGGGTTGTTGATATCGGAAAAAAAAAATTATTTTATTTCTATTGATTATTTATGAAAGTTTAATTTTACAAAATGATAAATCGAATGAAAGATATCGATTTTTGGTACATCGGAATCCGATATTTGACGTAATAAACGACTTGAGAAATGTAAAATTGCTTGAAATATTCAATATCGTGGACACGAAGTACTGCAGAAAGATATGGTGCCTGTTTTTGGTGCATGTTGCCAAGGAAAACTTAGTAATTTTTAAATTAAATTTTTGTATTCATAACTGAGCTTATTAGAAGAACATTTTTAAAATATTTATTCCCGATACCTGGAAATAGATATTAATTTCGACACAATATATCAATGATTTATATCGATATATCGTTCATATATCATCACTTCGATATACCGATATGTATTCAACATTCCTAGTTTATTCTACTTAGATTGACAACAAAACAAGATTTCTTATGTGAGAGTTTGACATGTGGAAAATTTATACCGCAAGATGAGCTGCTGTTCCTAAAAGGTCTCTTTTAAGCTGACGGTTAGTAAAGAAGATCTATTGATTTGTGTGTAGAAGTTCGTGTTTGGTTCAAATTTTGATATATACTTGCCCAAGCCAAAATTTTAAGTATTAACTTTATTTCATAACTGTAATTCACGCCCTCCAATGGTGTTTACAAGGGCAAACAGTAAACGTACAACTGTGTTTGGCATTGAGTGTTTATAGGCAAACTTATTTCAATTTTAAAACGTTACGAATTTGAGTGCAAAATAAATAAAACTGTTCTCAAAAGTACTCTGTGGTTTTCACCTTTAGCTTAAGGAAACTGCGCAGAAAAGCCATAAAAATTATATATTAAGCATTTCAATATATTTTTTTCAATCAAGTTATGTTCAAACAAAGCAATAGCGTAAGTCAACGTTTTGCTAAATCCAGTTTACGATTGAATGTGAAATATCATGTGAATATATTTCGTTCTACGTTATTTCTACTCTAATGCGAAGAACAGATTATATTCTTTACTTCAGTTCTAACACAATGCAACTATAGACTGTTCGCGGTAGAATTAGCAATTTTGAAAGCCCTGCTTAGGATCGACTTGCATGCATGTCACGTATTCTTCCGCCGTATGTAAAATTAACATTGCCAAGGACCCTATCACTTTATTCATACGCCGGTCAAGTGAAACTGCAGAATTAAATGAAAATTAACTATTTTACAAATCTACTAATGCACTAAAAAAACAGAAAGCGAAAGAAATATTTAATAAATTATTCTAAAATGGTTACCTAACACTTTTTATTTGACGTTAAGACATGGACGTACTTTCCTTCTATCGTTACCAACTTTACCGGGCGCATGTCACTCAGTGCGCCCGTTGAAGTATATGCAGGCATTGGCAGTGACTTTTTTCTAAGATTGATTTCAAAAGTAGTCACTTTATCATGAACAGCTTTTATGAAGATTTTACACAGTTACATTTATTTTATGAAAATTTCAATTAGCCCATTTCCTTACATACAAAATGGAGAAAACCCGGTACACATACGACACTAGTGCTATCTGGCAGGGAAAAGTTTTATTCATTAAACTAAAAGCATTCAGCTTCCAACCTGGGTAAAATAAACCTTTAGGGCAGTTACGGCGCAGCAGTACGGAGGTCGTTTGAAAAAATTTATTGTTGAAATTCTCAACTTCACTTATTAACGGTTTCTCATGACTGGTTGAGACAGTGTTCTTTAGAAATACGTTCCTTACTAAAGAAACGTTTCGAAACAATTTGTGTTGAAATATAAACTAAACGCGCTCTGACAAAAAAAATGGGGGTTGGCTTTGTCGTCTACACGGCCGTAGGTATATTTACGTGACACCGTCTATGGGCGGTGAGAGGGAAATAAACGATAGACTGTGTGGGTTTGATTTTCTGTGTGGATTCGTTTTGCATTTAATTCTCTGAGTTGTTGTAATCTATCTTGGTGCTTTTTTTTTTCTCGTGTTTGCGCTGATTGTGATGTGGTTTGTTGTTTAGTCATAGTCTCGTCACGTGATGTGGCATGTGATGATGACGCAATCACCACGTTCGATTTCACTGCTGCGTAGAATCGTCAACTTCTTCGTATAATTCCGGAATGGACTGAGGTAGCTGAGTCATCCTGTCAGTAATAGATTTGTCTTCTCGAGCAATATTCATGTTGCTAATATCTTTAGTGTGCTTCTCGCCTGATTATTAATTCTTAACTATTTTGGTTTGTAATCCGCAAAGAAAATTATTATTGGTTAGAAAGTCACTATGTGTGTTTATTATTTATGGTTCTTGGTTATGTTTTTAGTTGCTATGTTTTTTGCGCACAAACTGGCACCAGAATTTCTCCCCAATTGGATGAGCCGCTCGAGCGCTACAACAGCGGTCTTAAATTAAGCTTACTAAACCACTCGAAATCAGAGGTTCGCAGCGCGGCTCCCACCGCGGCCTGGTGACGTCAGAACGTTAGGCTTGTGTGTGAAGCATGAAGCCATAGGACCGACCTATACATATCGTACATTTACATTAAACGTACTGCTCATTCTCAACGAGCAATTGCCACCGACCCGAGAGCAGAATTTCGTGACGCTCACTTTCTGAACATAAAGGGCTGAGTTCTAAGACGTTGTCGCGTTAAAACATGTGTAAATGATTTAAAAGCAGTAAAAATACAAACAATATAATAAACTTTGAATTTGGAATGGTGATAATAGCTTCAGGACTGCTACTTGTAAATAACAAAATACCAAATTGCTATCGCAGTGATTAAGTTTCACTAATTATCTACGGCTTTTGTACATCAGTTGTCAACTCCAATGCAACGACTTCTAACACATGGTTCCTTCTGTTGGGCATTCAGTAAAATATTACCTACTTACGTATCACTTATTAGCATTTCGCTGATTTACATAAATCACTTTTTTTCTAAGAGTTCACGAAAATTCACTTTTTGCACTTTCTGAACTGGCGATAATGATTTATTGATGTTACAAGTTCTAGTTTCATACGTTGCTGATTATACCACTATTCAAATGATGTGCGGTGTCTTCACTCGTCTGAAATTAAATACGTCACCTGTTGTAAGGTGAAGAGGATTGCTGAGGATTGGTGAGGATGATTGCTGAGGATTGCATAAGAGGATTTGTGAGAATAATTGCTGAGGATTCGCAATCAGCACAGCACGCACCGCACTTAGCATTACACTTAGCACCGCACTTAGCAATGCAATTAGCACCGCACTTAGCACTGGCCGAACACGGCATGCACCACAATCAACACCGTACTTAGCACCGCATTCAATGCAAACATCACCTCATGCACCACAAACAGCACCTCATGTACCGCAAACAGCACGTCATGCATCACAATCAGGGTAATTTATGGGTCATTATGGGTTATGTGGGGGTCATTATGGGCCGCTTAGGGGTCAACGGCCATTTAGGGGTCATTATGGGCCATTTAGGGGCATTATGGGCGTTTTATGGGTCATTTATGGGTTTTTATGGGTCATCAGGGAATATAAATGGTTAATTGATGGGTGATTTATGTGTCAGTCTTTTGATGGATTGGTCTGCCAGTAGTCAGTTGTCTGCTTTAAGTGCGTCCATGAGATCAAGCTGAGCGAAGATAACACGAGGACGAAATATATTTTCACATTTAAAAAAATCTATTCCCGTGCAGGGCAGCACTGATAAGTTTAAGCTAGCGAGTCGGTCACAACTTTTTTCAACTAGTCTGGTAGGATCCTTCCCGGGATAACCTAATGAACACTGTTTACGAATTAAAGCTGATTTTTTTCCTGTGGCAACTTACTGTAAGGTTTTCTTTTTCCCGTAGGTTGTTACAAAACTGACTTTGGTGTAAGGGGTTAAACATTTAATTATTTTTTTACTATAAGTTGTTTCAGATTTGATATGTGTATACATAGGCGTAATTAACGTAATAAATATTTATGCTTGAATTTATGTTTCAAGTGTGAAATATTCCGTCTTGTTAGCTAGCGTGAAGCCACCGCTGAACAGACAGCACGCTGTAGATAGCTGTGAGCGAGCCGCCGGCTGCCTGCGTGTTCAGCTAGTGTTACAGGAAAAGTAAAGTATAACTCTCGGCTGCCAACTTAAGAACACTGCACGTGGTACACCCCTACACCTGCTGCCACTAAAACGATGCATCTTACATATGCGAGGACTCGTTTCCTAAAAAAAAAAAAAAAAGATTTTTTTTTGCGTCAGTAACTGTTACAGATTACATTTCTCGTGGAAGCCCCACGGCCTGATGTAATGGAATATTTAAACCTACCAGTACGCTCTAGTGGGCGATACTAAATATAAATGGTCAGTATATATAGCGTGGGGACGAAGGTGGCTGAAAGGGCTTGGAAACTTACCAACTAATTAATAAAGGCAAGTAATTTAACCGATTAAATGACCAATAAAAATTGGGGAGGCTGGTGGTAGAGGGACCTCCGGAAATGTATGTCTTTTAAAATAACTATTAATAAATTATAATAAATTTTTTAAAATCAGTTTTTAATAATTTTTAAAATTCGAATAATATTTTCGGACTTTTTAGAATTATATGGGTTCAAGATCATTCAAGGTAATATGCATGCTGTCAAGGTCATGGGTCAAGGTCAAGGTCGCCGTCATCCAACATGGTGGTTGGACGGTTCCAGTCCCTCGTCCGCTCTAAGCCTAAACATTTAAAATCTTTATATTATAATTTTTTAAAATAAATTTTTAATAGTTTTTATAAATATTTGAGTAATTTTTTGAATTCAAGGTCATTCATAGTCATGGGGTAAATTTCAAGGTCACCTGGATACAATATGGTGGCTAAGATGGCTGACAGAACCACGATGGCTGACGGTCGGCTCCGGCTCTAATCCTGGATCCCGTGTATCAATTTGGCATACCTATGCCTATAAAGCCAATATGGCCTCCACTGCCCTGCCCTCAAAAATTATCCCCCTAAAATCCTTCCGATGGATAGTAAAGTGCCTTTCGGGGGATCATTTTGGCAACTGGGGGATATCGTAATACTTTTTGAAGGAAAGAGGAAATTTTGAGGCAAAAGGGAAAATTTTGAGAAAAAAAGGAACAAAAGGGAAATTCAATATGGCGACGGTCGGTCCCTGACGCTCCGATGCCAGACGCCATTGCTCTCAACTTATATTTTTCTTCTACTGTCAGCATTCCAAAATTGTCACGAGGCACGCCATATGCGTTATACAGTTTAATTAATTTGAATAAAGAGTAATATAAATAGAACCTACTGCGGATGTATTACATTTTAAGTTTTTTTTTTTTATCGCAAATAGCCTGATGAGAGAAAAATACATTTTATGTGGCAAACTTAATCCGTCTTACTGAAAGAAACTAGTTGTTTAAATTCTTTTTATCGGTTACTGGGGTCTCAAAAATTAAATTATTGGCCCATTTACATACATACACTAAGCTGTGCGTAAACATCGGGATACAAATTCGCGCTCCATGAAGAATTCAATTACAACTGCAACTCTTAACAACATTGGATGGTCCTCGCATTACATTAATGCTTTCCTTGTGAACGTGACCACTGATTATGCTGTCGTTATGCCACTCAACAACCTGGTTAAATCATCCATCGTACGAAACATTGCAAATTAGTAAACTGGCGCACTTTGCAGTCATCTGATATCCAATAAAGTAATTCTTAATATGAGCTCGGAGTTCATTGGTTTTAACAACAAAGAGATCAAACGATGGAGAGTACTTAGTGCAGCGTAGTCAGTGGTGTAACTTACAATGAAAACGCAACTTTCAAATACATTATGGAGAGCGTCAATATCAGAGGAATGTTAATCAAAATTTGTAGATGATTTTGGAGGGTTTTATAACATTCTGCAACATCTCAGACAGATAAGGTGGTTGTAAACAAATGTTAGTGCTGGCTATATTCATTTTAGGAAATTGATGCTACCTATATTGGCTGTATTTAAATGAGCAAATCGTAAGTTTGCGCACACAAACCATACTCTATGAACGGAAGGTAGAAAACTTCTTCCTTGCAGTGTACTTCACATGCGAGCAGAGTCTTCTTGTCTTGATGCCGAAGGGGCTAAAGGGAGGGGCGGGGGTTGTGTTCCTTGCCTGCAAACACATTCATTCCTCCACTCCCCCCTCCACCGCCCCAACCGTGGTATAGAATCCGTGATTGTGTTTGACAATCACGCGGACTCCTAACACCAACTTCCTACATTCTCCCTCCGCGACTTTTATATGCCTTTTCTTTGTTGACCCCCCCCCCCCCCCCTCGGCCTTAACTACGGTCGATCACTGATTGCTAGTCGTGCAAAAACAACCCCCTGCACCAACTCAGCGTTTCTCCCTTTTTTCCCCCTAGCGACAGCGCTCTGCCTTTGTGCTCCAAGTATGGACGCAGCAATCCTCGCAGTTACAAGTGTAAATACAGAGCTACATTACTATTCCAAAACGTTCTTACTGCCCCCAAATTCCGAGGCGTAGTTAGCTGAAATACATTTCAGGGGTTGTGAGGTACTGAATCCTAAATAAGGCATGAATAGAGACCTGCCAAATTCGCGTTTTTTTCCTGCAGCAGACTAAACTCCAAGGTGTGTGCGTGTTTTTAAGGTCTCTCAATGGCTGAGAGTATTTGCGGCATGACGTGAAAGACTATTTTAACCAATAGTAACAGTTCAACGTCAGTGTGAACAATCGCATACAGGCACATGGCTTCGTATAGAAGCCATCAGCCAACGAAATCACGGGTCGGGCTCAGAAAGTTATAGGGCAATGACGTCTAGCTTGTCCCAAAATAATAACGCCACTCATACAGATCTCTAGGTATGAATATATGTGCAGTTTTTGGATGAAAGTTATGTCTTTAAAACGTATATATAAAATAGGAAATTATGTTTTATTTATATTTTGAACGTATTTGTTTTTCGCTGAGTTAGCAAACATTTATAACAATGACAGTCCATGCGTATAACTACGGGCGTATCTTATAAATAGATTGACGAAAAAATTTGACGTAAAATGTGCCCGTGAGCTTAAAATTTATTTTAATGAACCTCTTCATTTCTTGTGAATTAAACCAGGATCTTTACGTTGGAGTACCACAATTTATCATCTTCACCACATATGTGCAAGTATAATTGTTTCTGGTTATACACCGTAGAAAGTTTTGACTGCGACTGTATTCTGACCGCGTGTGATGACGACTTAAATTTGCCGTTTTAAAGGGCATTATTTAGGAATACCTGTTTGAGATTTGTCATATTTGTGAAACTATGCACTTGCAGCAGTTTGCATTCGCATTGCCATAAGGAGAAGTGATGGCTCAACATACATTTTTTTTATGTTTACGTACATTTGAATTTTTGGTACTTGCAACTAAAACTCTTATTTCTGCAATCTTCTCTCGAGAATGATTTGATTCAGTAGCTTATAAAAGTGTGTATCTCAAGGGAAATGTAAGACCATTGTACCAATAGTTACATACGTACGCCTGCAGAATTTTAATTCGCATGAACTCTTGCGGCTTGTAGCTCATGGCACCGACACAAATGAAAAAAGAAAATATATTACAGTTTGGCTTTTCACTGTTAGGTTTTAAACAGCTTAGTTACTAGATTAGCATACTGTCCGAAAGAAAGGTACGTTTATGATATCGCCTTCCTTCCTGTGGGTCTGTGTACTCGTGGCACTTTTTCCCACTTTAAATAATATAACTTTCTGCCCATGTCGGCATTTGTAAGCTTACTTAACTATTAAAGTTTTCGGACATAAATGGTCCTGATTTTCTGATTTTGAAAATGGCAACCGTTTAAAAATTTACTGCTATACCACGTCTCAAACACTATAAAACAGATACTAACCAAAATGGTTGTACTGAAGGTTACGAGGTCAGCACTGAATTTAGAAACTCATATTATCTTTAGTTCTCAAATTTTAGTACAATGCTACATGAATAAACAAAGTTCTTAGTTCATACTTTGGAAATCACTCGACCTATCGCCGCCAATTTGACATTAAGTAGTGCTTTGGAAGGGCACCTAAAAGTACGTTCGTTTGGGGGCCAGGCACCTTCTCGTGCTTTAGAGACTATCTTGTTGCCATATAATGCTGAATTTGTTTTCAACTACCTGGATGATATTGTAATCTACAGTGAGACTAAGGAGTTGCAACGGGAACATGTCACATTAGTCCTACAGAAGCTTTTGGAAGCGGGATTGACTGTGAATCCAGAGAAAATCAGCTGGTGTAACCGGCATGTGAGGCTGTTGGGATTTATTCTGAGTGAAGGACAATTGCTGTTAAACTCTGATCGTATTAGCCGTGTGCTTTCCTTTCCTCGTCCGAAGGACTTACGTGGTATAAGGCATTTTTTGGGTCTGATAGGCTACTATGCCATATTTTTTCCACCTCTTGCCGAATTAGCCGAACCCCTTTAATCTTTTAAAACATAAGGGCCAGGAGTTTTTGTGGGGAGACAAGCAAGAGGCTGCTCTGGTGAAAATAAAAACTTGTTTGACCTCTCCACCAGTGTTAAGATTGGCTGATTTTGACCGTAAGTTTGTACTGCATGTAGATGCAAGCTCCCTGGCATTAGGCTCTGTTTTGTCACAATAATATGAGGATGGTGTTTTTCCCATTGCTTATGCTAGTCGGCTACTAACATCTGCCGAAAGAAAGTACTCGGCCTATGAAAAGGAAGCTCTTGCTTGTGCATTTGGCGTTGAGAAATTTTCTGATTATCTGGAGTGTGCTCGTTTTAAGCTATGTACAGACAACCAAGCCTTAACATGGCTTTGGAATTCCAAGACACCTTTGGGTAAATTAGGCAGTTGGATCGAATGCCTTAGTAATTTTTTATTTGATATAGTTCATGTAAAGGGAAAAGATAATTGTGTAGTGGACAGTTTGTCTAGAATGTTTGACCCTGACAAGTTTGTGTGTGATGGTGAAATTCAGGATCAGGTGAATGTTCTGAAGCAAGTTCCGGCGACTTATTTGAACATTAAGGTTTGGCAGCAAAAGAATGATGAATGTGCGGAGTTGTGGCATAAAATCCAGGTAGGTGAACTCACTGGTTTTATTGTGAAGAAGGGGATTATTGGCAAAGCTTCATGTAAGTGGGTTTTCAAGACCTATGTACCCAAGGCCAATGGTGTTCGATTATTTCCATAACTCTTATTTGGGCGCTCATCGGGGCAAGAACGCACTTTGCAGCGTATAGAACAACATATTTTTTGGCCAGAAATGCACTCAGAAATTAGAGATTGGGCGAAACAGTGTGCTTTGTGCCAGCAGGTAAAGACAGCTAATAGTAGAGTCCAATGACAGTTTAGTAGTTCACCACATAGTTTTGTCTGGGAAAGAGTCTATATGGATGTGTTTGGCCCTCTCCCTAGATCTAAGAAGGGTTTTAATTATATATTGGTTCTGGTTGATGTATTTTCAAAGTTTGTTCTGTTATTCCTCATGAGAGACCAGAAGGCCACTACTGCTTGTAAGATCTTGCAGAAATAAGTGTTTTTCTATTTTGGTTTACCCGCCCAAGTTGTTACTGATAATGCGAGAAACTTTACTTCCACCGAGTTATCAAATCTAGCTTTTTCTTGGGGAGTTTGTTTGGTCCATACAACCACTTATCACCCTCAAGCTAATATGGCAGAGTGGTACAATTTTACCATTAAGGCAGCACTTGTTGCCTTTCAGCATGATGTTCACACAGATTGGGATAAAGAGATCCATGTCATAATGTTGGCCTTGAATTATTGTGTAAATGCTGCTACAGGTTTGACGCCGCAAGAAGTGTTCTTTGGTCGGAGATTATTGCATCCTCTTCTTAATACCTGGGGCTTACATTTTGATGGAGATATAGGGGAGCGAAATGAATTCTGGGAGGATACTATCAAGCATCTCAAGGAATACTATCGCCATATGTGTAGGGCGCAAGACGAGCAACATGAACCTGTTTCTTACAAGGTTGATGATTTAGTTCTTGTAAAGACTCGTCATTTATCTAGAAATGTTGATTCCTTCTCAGCAAAATTAGGCCTTAAGAACGATAGCCCATGCTGCATTGTTAGTTTTCTTACCCCAATGTCAGTGTTGCTGCAGGACCCAGCAATGGAAAAGTTTTTTAAAAAGCCATGTCTCTAATATTAAGAATTGTCATCAGTAATCGAAAGCTCAACCAGCCCCCACGTCCTGAAGAGGAGCACTGTCATCACTAGGGGAGGGTTCACACTGTATGGTAATGTATTTTGGAGGTAAGGTACTGGTATAGGTATTTTTAATTAGCTCCAAAATGAGTAAAGCTACACGCAGTAGTTGTTTTTATGGATTAGTAGGCGAAGGATATCCACCTCATACATTTTTTTTACGGTGAAGAAACACAAGGGGCCATTATTAGAAGTTTCGGTAGGTTAGTTTAGGCGGACATATCATTAGTCCTTTTCCTGTTTTTCATATTCCTTTCCACCCTGGCAGAGCAACTGGAATTCAAGAGCAGAAGATACGGGGGAGGACCTGGCCACTCCTTCATTGTCATCGGCTGTTTTATATTGTGGGCCTCATCCATCAGCTTCTCCGTGTGTGGAGAAGAGACCCCTGCAGCTCTCTTCCAGTGCGTGGGAGGATTGAAGCCCTGCTTTAAGTCTGAGACGCGTGTCAACTAGTAAACCCAGGCAATTTTATGTGAGTACTCCTGTCCTGCCAAAGACTGTCCTGCCTTATCGGTTTATGTATCGACCCGCCAGCTGGTGCAATGTGCGATGCCTACAATTTCCTGGTGTACGACTCAATGCTGCTATTATGGGGTTGGTGTGTTTACCGAACTACATGACGTTAATGAACTTAGTTAGCAAGTCCTCTTGGTTATTTGCCACGTCTGTATCTGGTAGCCCAGATTAATAAACTGATATTTTTTTGAAGAGGCAATATTTTTGCTGCAGAAAAATGTAATTTGTTTTTTTCTCTCTCCCCCCCCCCCCCCCCCCCCCCGTGCTCGATTGGGGCATCTTTCTCCAAGAGGTGTCAGACACTGTGTGTTCCAATAGCTTAAGTTATATAAACACACGTGTTTTGAATTCTAGCTTGTGTCAAAATAAATCCGCGAATTCTTCAGGTCTCTATTAATAGATACCTGCACAATTCGCGTTATTATTTGGGGACACGTTGTCGTTGGATCATTCTTTATTTAGCATGTCCTTGGTCACTTGACAACAATAAATGAACACTTCATGGTTGTGTGCCCCAATCACATGCGTTTCAGTCAGAAAGGCAGTGACGTCACATATATATTGCAGCCAATGGAGAAACGACGCTGGCTCGAGTTTATACGGTACTGTGGAGTTTAGCCTGATGACACATAATAAGACGAATTTTACAGGTTCCTAGGCATTCACCATTCATACCGAAGAGGCGTAGATAGTTCCAGAAACCAGGTTATCCACATGGAAGACACTCTCTGGTGCTTTACCGTCTACATTTACGTTCATGAGTATCATTCATTTGCAACGTCTCCACGATTGTGGACGTGGTCACATAACGGGATATATAACATTCTGCGATCGAAGTGTTGTAAGTAAAGGTTGTTCACGATAAAGTGAGTACTTTCGAACTCAACCTTAGCAAAAAGTCACTGCCCCTTCCTGCATATATTTTAACGGGCGCACTGAGTGGCATGTGCCCAGTAAAGTTGGTAACGATGAAGGAAAGCAGTTCTATATCTTAACTCCGAATTAAAAATATTAGGCAACCATTCATAAGCACTTAAATTATTTCATTCGCTTTCTGTTTTTTTTTTTTTAATGCATCGAAATATAAAAATGAGCAGATATGTGAAATTTTTCTTTTCCTAACAAATCCACAGTTTCACTTGACCGACGCACGAATATAGTGATGAGACCCATGGCAACGTCAATTGTATTCAAGCCGGAAGAATACACAATGTGTATGGAATTCGATCTTAAGCAGGGCTTTCAAAAGTGCTCATTTTACCGTGAACAGCCTATGCCCCGCATAAATTTTACAACTTACACCAACAAAGAAAGAAGGAACGTCTTCAACATAAACTATACGGTTTTCTTACTGCAAGATGATCCCTGATTTCGCACATAACGAGGCATCCATATTATGCGGCGAACAGGTTCGTAAAATGTGAATAATGGCGTCGGAACCACGGTGTGTTTGAGAAAACAAAATTCCTGTGGCCATTCATACCTCGAACTACAGCCACACACGCCATCTAAATAGTGTCAATGTAGTCTATTTGCGGTTTCTTCACCCTTTTTGAATCAAACCTTTGGAAAATCTCCCCATGTATGACGTGTTTAGTTATTTCCAACGAATGCCATATATCACAAGCGTCTTATGCTTGTTTTCATAAAAGTTATTTTTTTTATATAAAATTAAATGTTATTCATATTTTATTTATAAATTATAATGTTTAATTTATAAATAATTTGAATAAAACACCGTGAGAAAACAAGTGTGTTGGTAGCGCCTGGTGAGAAATAGTTCTTATACAAAATGCTTTTACAAACGAGTGCGCACGAATTCAGTGCGTTGTCCCCGTGGTGTAATTTTCCAGACTTAGTTAAGCTTAGTTCGCACGAGGCGGAGAATATCCTGGAAGTAGAACTCTAGCAGGGCTTCAGAAAAGGGCGAAATAACCGTGGATGGATTATAGCCACAAGCATGCCCGGACGCCGAGCGCCAACCAATAGGGGAATCTTTCGCAGAACGCAGTAGCCCCTCGAACACCAGACCCGTTCCAGCCAATCAGCGAATGGGTACGTCCACATCGAAATAACCGCCACGGAATTTCACTGATGTATACTTATCTACTCTCCGCCGGAATCCAGACGCGAGTTGGTGTATATAGTCCATTCACGGTTGCTTACACCTGCTTAAGTCATACTTCCAGGATATCCTTGCTCCTCGTGCATACAAAGCTGAACCGAGTCTACCGAGCGAGAGGGCGCAGTGGTAACTCACTGGACTCGTATTTGGGAGGAATCGGGTTCGATTCCCTGTCCGGCTATCCTGATTTCGGTTTTCCATGGTTTCCCGAATTCACTCCAGGCGAATGCTGGGATGGATCCCAAACGAAGTCCATGGCCAATTTACTTCCCAATCCCTCTTCCCTGTTCAATTTGCATCGCCTCTCTTGACCTCGCTGTCGACGAGACGTTAAGCTCAACTACCTGCCTTACCCACCTTATCCGAGTCTGGAAAATCACACCAAAGGGACAACACACCACATTCGTGCGTACTCAGTGTAGGTATAATAATTGCATAAGATCTATTTCTACATGGCATTCAAATACGCCTATTTTCTCCCTTTTTTATCTGTAAATTACAAATGCAATATTATGATTTACAGTTAGTATGTAAGTAAAAGTTCAATTAACCAAAAGTAGGTACTTTAAGTCAACACGCTATAATGATTGTGATACATGTATTTAGGACAACGATACGCGTCGTACACGGTGTGATATTTACAAGGATTGTTTCAAGAAGTAACTAGAAACGTGAATACCTTAAGCGCCGAGCAACTAGTGGTTCGGGGTCCGTTATCGTATCATATTTATCCTCCCTGCACTGAAAAAAGGGTGTTGTGGTGATCAAAAAAATGTATTGGTGGCTACAAATTATTTTGGGAATATAGACAACACGAAATATGTTGTACTACCAACACATTTTTTTGTCATTCCTGTATTTAGTGGCAACTATAAAATGACGTTATGGTCTAATCGAAAACCAAAATAAACCTCGTAGTATCGCGACTCGAACCCTGGTGCTCTCTCATGAGGGCTCAGTATGTTCATTTGCCCCTCCTTGCTCGACATTAATGCACTGTCGTAGCACGTAGATACAATCTAAATGTGGCACATCTGACAGGCTGCTTCACTTCACTATTTACGTTGTAAACGTTTACTATTTAGAAAAGAATATTGTAAACGATGTTCTTATGAATAGTCACCTTATGAAATTAGTTTCGTAACTGTGCAAATAAACACAGACAAACATGGCGTCCGCCAGTAGCACGCGCAGCTAGCAAATTTTATATTACCTTGCGTTTGCTGACTAGTTGATTTTTTAACCGACAGGTGTTACTTCATAATTGGTAACGATATAACCGTGCTGTATCTTTTTGTAGAGCATAATGGCACTGCTCAAAACAGGCATTTGTTCCGATAAATGATTTTTACTCTGCAAGATTTTAGAATTTTGTACTAGCGGAATACCAGGTGGAGCATGCATTATACACTCCACTCTACAATAAGTGATTTCATAGTCACTGTAAATATGATGATTTTTAGTGTCTTATTTGGTGAGCAAGTAGGCTGCACTAAACATACTTCGATCGCTCTTAATTTAGTGTCCGTAGAAATAATAATTAACCACGGGAAATGTTTAATTTATATATCTTGCAAGTTTCCGCTGACTAGTTGGATTTTTTTAACGCTGATTTTGTTCTACTTTTCAATAAATTTCAGTAATAGCGAATAATATACGTTTGCTGATCCGCGTGTCGATCTTTTTGCTTGCTAGAGCGCTATACATGGACAGGCCTTTAACTAACTAGGCCATTATTTGTTACCATAACAATTAATTTTATCAAAAGTATAATTTAGTAATTTCCCCTGTTTTTGATTTATCTTTTAGATTTGTTTAGTGTTTTCTACAGCTTAGGAAATTTTGAAACAGCTGTTAAAAATAAACTAGGCAGTCACAGCTATTGTTTATTCAATCTGCTTGTGATGTTCAGTTTACTTAAGCAAACCACTTAAATTGCTATAATAAAATAAAATTCATCACAATAATATGTTTCATACTAAGCGAAATTGCTACAGACTTTCTCCGATAGAATAATCACAATATTATAGTATTTTAAGCTCTGCAGCTTCTTATTTTTCATTGTGAACTAAATATAAGTTAATACGTCTGTGAACTTAATACGTTCGTGTAAGTTCGATTTCCCTATTCACATGATAAAGGTACGATAATTTATCGCGAATCTCGAACAAAAGCACGGCTCTTTCATTAAAAAGGAATTATAATCCACTTACAATTACCATCAGAAGATGGAAAATTCTCGGAAACAAAGAACGCGGATAATGAATAGAATGAAGGAGAGTAAAAGGGAGGCCCGGGATTTTCTAAATCTCCTTTTTGTAGCCAGGCAGGATTAGCTTTCATCGCGCTTACAGTACTCCCCCGATTTCTGGTCCTGGATATTATTGCATTATTCACGTTTGCGGAGAAACCGTGTTACACGACTGAAGAGCGCCAAAGCCTTTAAAAATTATGTTACTGGTTTTTGTGCAGTCAGCCATTTGGGCACTGCGTCTACGGGCTTTATCTTGTTGAGGATCACTACTCACGATGGAAAACATTTTCCTTGTATATAATAGCGTTTGTGGTAACTATTGAGTAAATTATTTGTATTACTGATAAAATTGTGGAACATGTAGTCTAACAAAACCACTTGTGGCTCTACACTTGAAAATAAATTTTATAAATATTCTGCTGAATGGATAACATATATTTGTTGGTCACGGCAAAATTATTTATTAGTAAATACAAATACAGTTATGTGTAGACGAAAAAATGAATATTTGTTTTGCAGTACAAGAAGAAACCAGTGAATTGATAGTATTCTAGGAAATATTTTTATTTTCACCTGAGTGTATTTGGCGTTCCTAATTACAGCATCTCTGGGGCAACATCCTTGTTGACTATAATCACAAACATGTTATAGGGACCTGTTACAAACTCGAATCATTGCCAAGGCAAGAATGTGGGTGCCCTTATTTGTCTTCCGAAATGAGGACTTATATTTTTTAATTAGTACGTCTTTAATGAAAGCTAAATTGTTTACTCTATGATGCCTAGATGCATGTACAGAAGTTTAGTTTGTAAAATATAGCTCACCCTACCTTTCAATAAGATGATTTACATACATACTTAAATTACCCGGGATTCAGGTTCAGCCACAAGTCACTGTTGTTAAGGGCTAAACGAGCTTTAAAAGTCAAGATAGTGCTTATTCCATGGCCGAAAAAAGAAAATTTTGGAATGTGTTATTTAATTTCCATTTTTCACAGGCAGTGAATACTTACGTCACATTCACTGAGAGAAAATCGAACAAAATATTTTTTGTATAGGGCCAAATATATATTTAGTTGCCCTAACAAAATATATTGCTGAGCAAACGAAATTTGATAGGCAAGAAAATTTATTTTGTTCGTCTAACAAAATATATGTTTGAATAAACAAAATCTCTGTGTTGGGCCCAAGAAAATTAGACTGGCAACTAAATATTTTGTTGAATAAACTGTATATATATTTGTTTGGCCACTCATCTGACTGCCTTCGTTCGAAAATACAGCTCGAGAGTTTGTAAGTATTTTTTGCGACAGTTAGGATAGTAACCGCGTTTGTTAGTGCATCTATTGATGATTAACAATCGTATAAACACATTAATAAAACAATGCAACAAGAAACTGACAAGCAAAGCGGTGAAACTTGACATATTTGTTTGCACATGTTGCCCAATATTTGTAGTACATATTTTTTAAAGCTTTCCAGTGTCATCATGTGTTACATTTGCTGAGATCACTAAGGCGTAGCGCTTGGACGCAGGTGATCTAGGATCGAAACTCGGTGTGTGATTTTTTATATCTGCCTAAACAGTTTAATGTACGTGTACCAGCCAAATCTTACAGTTTGGGGCAACAAAATATTTCATTGCCCCGTACAAGCTTGATTCAACAAAACTTTTTTTATCAGTGTGTGTCTGAGCCTGTCGGGACATTTGTACGTTCGAAAGCGGGCTGCAGTGCGAATGTTCGTTCGTATACGCTCTTGAACAATTATACCTGTTGAGTTGAGTTGAAAGATTTGGGCGTCTCTTGACATTGAGGTCTTGAGAGCCGATGAAAGTGAAATGAGGTGAGAATGGAGCAGCGTCGGAATGCAATAGCGGGGGAAGCGGGAGATCCCTGGGAAAAACCGCTGACCAGCGGCACCGTCCGGCACTTTCCCCCTTGCGAAAATCCGGGAGTGGACCGGCCGAGGATTGAACTCGGTTCGCCTTGGTGGGAGGCGAGCATTCTAACCACTCAGTCACCACGTCCCTGATAATTACGCTACAGTTTCCAATTAGGTACAATCCCTAGTCCTCGCCATTTGATTAAGACCCTGATGAGTTTATGCACACGAAAGAATATTAAAGTCTATTCACAGTAAAGTGAACACTTTCAAAATCAACATTTGAAAAAAAAATCACTGACCGTAACTGCATGATGCTGTAGTACGTGCTGGGTGCGCAGCCTACAGTTATGTTGGCAACGTAATCATAACATAGTTCTAAGGATAGCTGCATTAAGAGTGTAATGTTAAGATGTATGCCCTCTGAAATGAATGTTTCTTTGTTTGATATACATATAAACCACGAATTCACATATTACTAATACATTACTTCCCAGAAAAAATTCTACCTGTCAACTTGTATTGCGCGTTAATAAAATGTGACTATTGACGACAATGTTACCTTTACACGTGGATGTAAAATTTGGAGTAAAGTATATAATGGGTAGGGTTTTTAATAGTTCTCAATCAAAAGTGAAGAGCCAATAATATAGTAATTGTCAGATATTAAAGTTCACATTGTTTTGAATACAGTGACCAGTTTGATTTATCAGTAAGATGACTATGACATTGTTGTAAATACATGCATTTTTATGAATGTTAATTATGTAAACCATAAAAAGCAATTTCAGTAGCAAAAATATTTCCGGTTATGAATTCATTATTTGCCAACACCCATTAACATTTGGTGGTAAAACTATGAAGTATCTTTGTACGTACCATTCAGGGCTTTGCATTAAATTCCAAGATATTTCCAAATTATCTGAAAAGATGGACAAGGAGATGATTAGTACGTTTCATTTAAAAACCGATGTCCGGAAATGTAGACTTCTTCAAATTGAGCGGGTGGAAAATGGGTCACCCAACAGTTGGCATAAGAGTATAGCTTTGGTTGCAGCTCCTATAGGTGGTATCGCAGTACCGCACGTCTTTAGGACACTCGCTGTTTCGGCGAGACAATAATACCAACAAAGTACAGTGATCACTTTCCCAGAACTGAGTCATTTAAGCAGTTTGTTTCCGTACGGTGTGAAACGTGTGATGGTTTTAACGAAGAATGGACGAAACAATCAGGCGTGACGTTTTCAATAATAGTCAATAAATATACTTATTTTTAGCCTTAGAAGTTAACTTCCGAGTGTGGTGGAATATATAATCTTTGTTCATTAATTGTATGGCGATGTTTATCTTAAAAGTTGGCTAAACGATACAAAATGGCTGGAAGGAAAAAAGTAACCAACTTACTAGCTGTTCCCGCGACTTCGTTCGCGTGGACGTTAGGATTTGTTTACATATTTTTAAAATAGAAATAGAAAATTGAAATAAGGTTTGAATAATATCAATCGAAATTTAATAATAATTAATATAATTAAAACAAAAACTGCATTTAAAATTTTTAAAATATTAATTAAATATAATTTACAAATAGTTTTTTTAATGTTTAGATGGAAATTAATGCAGTGCCTGCGAATCGTTCGTGTTGAATTTTTCATTTCTTTACATATGTTTAAAATAGAAATTTCGCTTCGCTTAGGTTTTATGGAGTTATTAAAATACAGCCCACCGTCGCTCGCTTAGGTTTTGTGTTTAAAATAGAAATATCGCTTCGTACAGGTTTTATGGAGTTATTAAAATAGAACCCGCAATCGCTTCGCCCAGTTTTTATGGATTTATTGAAATACGCACCTATGTAATTTGTTTGAAAGATTGTTACTTTATTGTCGGGAACAGTTTTATCGTCGCGTTAGTATTGGTTGTTTTATAATATGTCATTTTACTATGTTTTTTCCAAAAACTAATGTGTCTTTTTCTATGATACTTATTATATCAATGATTATTAAACAAAACTATTCTTATTTCAACAATGTTTTTTTTTACAATAATCCGTTTCCAAAAAATAAAGATATGAAATATAAAGATAATTATATTAAGAAATTAATTTATTTCATAACCATTTGAGACATCTAGATGAAATAGAGAGCAGATTTAAATAGAAATAAACTCTACAATATTTGAAAATTTTATCATAATCGATACAGCCATTTCGGAGACTATTCTCGACAAACATCCAGACAAACATACAGAGAGACATAATTTTAAAAAGAGTTATTTATGCTTCAACATCGTTTACATAGCATTTTACGCTTAGATATTGGTATAAATTTTGAAATAACAGACGGACATTTCAATTTTATTTATTAGTATATATTACGAACCGACGTCCTAGCGAAACAGACATTCTTGTGTGGCAGCAGATACTGGCGCCTGGAACGTCTGCAATCAACACAGCACTGTGCGCTGGTGGTTGCGTACCTACAGGCGCTTATCAACACATCGACGCTATCTGACTGTGACTGCCTACATTTTCGTACACGTGTTTGGAATTACTCATTGTTATTGAAATCCTCTCGATTCCAGAAAAACTGTACGCGTAGCTACGTGCATGGAATATTTCTCGAAGGGTGTTCACTCGGTTAAATGTGGATAATTAACGATTCCAAGAATGTGTTAGAGCGCCACGAGGTGTCGGAGGTTAATTAAGCGGATTTGAACCTCTAACATTATGTAAAGAATAAAATAAAGCATAGAAGTGTTAACAAAAGTTTTCGCTCACGTACCACGAGATATTCAAAGTGATCCACCACTGTTGAGAGTACGCATCTATCGCCTCTATTTTCGGTATTACAAACACAGCTCGACCAGAACCTGCGGGAAACGCGTAGGCTGTGATTTTTCGTACCTCTTCTATGTCTTCGACGAAACTTCAGCTATTCCTGAAGGCGGCTTACTGAAAGAAATGTTTGCTTTAGCCAAAAACTTAAACGTTTACATATAGCCACGTTAATATGTACATAATTATTCTTATAAAATATTCTGATGGCTAAAAAAAATTCTGGAGCGAAACAAGATTGATTTCGTTCGGTTAAATAAATGTGCGTCTGAATTTAAAAAAATACTATTTACTGATTAGAAACTATGCAAAGTGATAAAACAGTGTTCAACACCAAGTATACTTATTAGGCTAGTAATAAACAGGTGTTTTGTTGGCTGAAATAAACCGCATACTCACTGCTAGATTTTCTTCCCATCGAGCATACAGAGATAAGATTTACGCCATGGCGAAGATCTCCACGTACGTTTATTCACCTGGAATTAATTCCGAAGCAGCGAGCTGCAAAGAATCTGTTCGCATCACTACCCCCGCCTCTAAAGGGTTGGAAAATATTCGCAGGATCCCGGGAAGTTTACACACAACTGCCCTCGGCGGAATTTTCAATTTTCATAATTCAAAAGTTTGCTCCAAATATGAACCACAGTTACGCTCGACTTATGTAGGTTAGTGTGTCCGTTAACCTAACAGACGAATGAAGAGGGCAACATCCTCAGAAACAGCACCACGGCGTTTATCTGAAACTGGAGGCGGGAAATGATCGGATGTAAAGACAAAACGCAGTCGGTCGCGTCAATTTTGCAAGATACTCGAAAATACTGCTTATCAGACAAAAATGGTCAGCTTAACGTTTGCTCCCGGTTCTCCTATCATTTCGCTTTATTTTATATAGGCGCGAGAAAGATAAAATCGCAAGCAGATGGAAAAGGTAATTGTAGTTTACTTAACCGGAGCATTCGTCTGTGGTTCAATATCAACAGTCAGCAGTTTCCTAAGTGAGGCATCGTTAAGAGACTACTAGACGGCATGGAAGTTTGTGAACTAAAACAACAGTATTGCTGAATCATGAGTCAGTAACTTACATGATGGATCGTAGAAAAATGTTTTTATAAGGCAAATACTTGAGTAGACGACCTACGGCATAAATTTTATCAGAAGAAATCCTAAACCCCTAACTTACATAAAGCATCTTTACTATATCTTCGTGTATTTATGGCGACTGCATTTTACGGCAGTTACGTGAGCTTAAGACAAGCGAAATTATAACTTAACTTGTTCAACTTTAGGCCTGTCTTTACATGCATGGGCGTATAAGGAATTAAATGCTAAATTCAGACAAGGATCTTACAGTGGTTTTCGTAAAAGTTCTAATTTTCATTTTTAAGCATAAATTCACTTTTTTATTGTTTGTAAAATGTAACAATTTTATAAAAAATGAAAAAGTGCATATAAAATCAAAAACTTAAGCTTCGGAAGGTTAACAAATCTAGATGCGTTCATTCTCTAACAAAAATATGTAATTGAAAATATTACCTCAAAAACGACTGAGAGACCGTTGTCCGAATTTAGCATTTAATTCCCTATACGCCGAAGCATACTGAAGCCTAGCCTTAAGAAATATTGGTAAAGATCATTATGAGATCTTCCAAACATAAAAATGTGAGTTGAAAGCTTTCTGAATTATACTGTGCGGTTAATAGCAATTTACGGACATGTCCATGTTTCCGTTGGCTTAAATATTAGGAAGGAATAATTAAACAAATACCCTTTTTGAATCAGACATTTGAAAAACCATCCCTTTTATGACATGCTTTGTTGTTTCCTAAATATATCATGTATCGCAAGCGTTTTATGCTTGTGATATAAAAGTACCTTGTTTTCTGTTAATTTGAACTCCTACTGTTATCTTATCTATAAGTTACAATATTTCATTAATAATTAATACGAATAAAAGCAGGGGAAAAAAATAGACGTGTTGTTAACGCCTTGTGAGAAATGTTTCTTACGCAAAATATTATTACACCGAGTGTGCACTAATACGGTGTGCTGTCCCTTTAGTGTAATTGTCTAGACTCGGTTAGGCTTTTTTTTTTGTATTAGGCGGAGGAATATCCTGAAAGTAAAACTTCTGTAGGGCTTCAGAAAAGTTGGACTTAACCGTGAATGGCCTATAACCAGCTTTTAATCCTATTGGGAAAAAATTCAATTTGGTAAAAGTATTTTATTCGTACTAAAAAGCTTGTTTTTTTATCACTATTGATCTGTGACTTTAACAGGTGGATGAGTCATTGTTGGGTACATGCGCACGTAGACTGAAGATGAGGTAGACAGCTTATTCGTCTTCTGGGGATGTACCCAGCATTGACCTACCCCAATCCTACACAACTGTCAAAGTCACATGGTCAGCAGTGATGAACGTGTTTATTTATATCATAATTTTTAAATGACAAGCACTATTATATAAGAAAAAATATTTTTACCAATTTTAAGCAGTTCAATGTTCGGACATGGAGATAGGTTGCGCGCAGCCAACGAGATCGGTATACGTCATCTATAGTCTATGCATGCGTAAAAGACAAAAATCGTTCTAGCTCATATTTAGTCTAAGGCTAACGTTAATTTTACTCAGATTAGGAACAAAACGTGACTTCTTATTGGAGAGTTTGGAATAGGGAAGATTTCCATCGCTAGGTGCGCAGTGTTCCAAAAGGAACTTTTAATTAAAATATTAAGCTTCGTGAATAATAAAAGAGAAAATTTTCCTTAGTTAAGAAGTTATTTTATAATTGTTTTATTATTATTAAAATTGTCCTGTTTTCAAACGTAGAAAATAGAGAAAATCTGGTACACATACGATACTAGCGCTCATCTAGCGGCGAAAATTTTAGATTGCCAAATTTATAACAATGATCTTCCCAACTTGAGTAGAAGTAACCTTATATATGGCGCATGCTGGGGTGGCACTAATCATAGTCTAAAGATGAGGTAGGCCGATCTCTCGCTGGCTGCTCACAACCAATTTCCGTGTCCCAACATTGAACTGTACTTTTCTTCCAACACGTCTAGCGAAAACTGCGTGGTTTGGACTTCTGGTTAGACAAAGGATTTGTAAACAAATTCTTTGATATTTATGTATACTTCCTCTAACCAATTTGTAATGCAGATAGATTAAATTCAAATTTTTAAAAGCGTTTGATTCATATAAAAGTGCTGGTCATTTTTAAAAACTAAGATATCAACAAACGCTTTTATAGGCTGTTCACGATAAAGTGAGCACTTTTGAAATCAACCTTAGAAAAAAATCACCGCCCCTACCTGCATATATTTTAACGGGTGGACTGAGTGACACGCCACAGTTAAGTTGGTAACGATGGATGGGAAGTAGTTCCACATCTTAACGTCGAATAAAATGTGTTAGGCAACCATTTGTGATTACTTAAATTATTAATTTGTTTACTGTTTATTAATTTTTTTATTTTTTTATTCATCGAAGTGTCAGATTGAGCAGGTTTGTTAGATATTTACTTTTCAAATAATTTCACATTTTCACTTGACCGACGCATGAATAAAGTGATGAGGCCCACGACAATGTTAATCTTACATAAGGCGTAATAATACACAACGTGCATACAAGTAGATGTTAAGCAGGGCTTTCAAAAGTGTTCATTTTTACCGTGAATAGCCTATATCACCGTTGACCATGTGACTTTGACAGTCGTACATGAATGAGCGGTCTGCTTAATCTTTAGCCTACGGGACTAATCAAGGGCGAGAGAACGGTTTGGGCTATAAATCACGGCCACGCGGGAGCCGTGATCCAGAGTGGCGTCTACCCGCAGCCGGCGCCCCGGAACAGGCGCGCTTCCACGCACCGGCCGACGGAACAGGAAGCCGACGGCGATCAGCCCGTCACGACCGGAACACAACGCGCTGTGATAAATGGTCGTGGGTAATACGGCAGACGGCGCGGAAGGCCATTGTACACCTGCGGACTAGGAACCTGAGCGAGGGGGGGGGGGGAAGCTGCGAGGAATACATAGTAATCACTGGCCGACCGGTAGCGGCACAATGGTGCTCGTTACGTCGTATCGCTGAAATTATTTTATAGCATATTGGAATTTTCGTGTACGTTTAGGTTTACATTGTGTGCGCAGTCCACAATTATTACACACTAATTTCCAATAGCTCTGTTCAGAAAAAAAAAATACAATATTTACAGTTACGCTTGTCGTAAAAGAGAACGCAACAAATTTTTTTCATGAAAAAAGTTTTGTATAGGCTGTTCACGGCAAAGTGAGCACTTAGTCGCAACAATCAACGCAGTAACTGTAGGAATAAGTTTTACGAATATTCACATTGTAAGCCCTTGAAATTAATTTTGTACTAAAAAAAAAGTGTAATATAAACACAATAAGTAGATGGTAATGCAGATTCTGTTGCAATCTATTTCAATTGGGAGCTGTGCGGTTGGGCTGCTGGCAATCTTCGGCTCGACTCAGACGAGCTCGGCAATCTTCGCCTCCACTCAGGAGGTGCTCGGAAGCCATCGACTAGGGGTTTACCGAACTTGCCCTAGGGTGCTCGGCAGTTACGCTCGCTAATTCTTCAAGCATATGTTTGTTTTTGGTAGCCATTTTGGTTTTATAGGCATAGGTTATGTCAAATCGTAAATCTGTATTTATTATCCGATTAAAAAAATACTTTTAATTATAAATTATTTTTATTGTGCCATAAGGTATTGCGGAAACAGGCAAAAGTCTCCCATATCTTTACTACATTTCCACTCCCATCTCTTGAAGACTAATGATTATTAATACACGATGCCAGAATCTGCAAATGATTCACTGCTTCGACAGTTTTGTAGGCATAACTATGCTACTCAGAATTTTTTTAATGTATATGTATATGAATAAACCAAGCCCATCATACTAACTGCGACCAAATGCATGAGTATGTTATTATCATGGTATGGATCAGCATCTACCAACACTTTTTTAGGCTTAATTGGCGTTAAGTTAAATGCCGATACTGCCAGGCTCTGGAGACTTGGATTCTATGAGGGTGATAAATATTCTTAAATTTCGTGCTCTTCATGACCATCAACCCGTCAATCGTCCAATCATTCCATTGATATTTATATCAATCCAATAATCTCCCAAACTTCCCATCAATCGGCACCACATGTACCACAATCAGCACAACACACACCACAATCAGCAACACATCATCACAATCTTCACGAATCCTCATCAATCTTTCAATCTCCTCATAAATCTTTCGCAATCTTTTTATCAATCCTTTATCTTTCCATCAATCTTTCTCAATATTCCCATCAATCTTCCATAATCCTTCCATTAATCTTTCGTAATCTTTCCATCAATCTTTCATGATCTTTCCATCAATATTTCAATATTTCCATCAATCCTTCGAAATCTTTCCATCAATATTTTACACTACTTCCATCAGTATTTTGTAATCTTACCATCTACCACCAATTCGTATTCAATCCATGGCTCATTGCCGCTAATATGTTTAAGGGATGCGTCAGTACATCAATAAAATCGTCATCTTCTTCAGCATTATCACTGTCTTCATGTTCATTTTCATCTATGCTGTCTTCATGATCGTCTTCACTTCCTGTTTCATCCTCAATATTATATTAGCTTTTTTTTTGCAGCAGAAGATGCATGCTCAACAGTATTTATAGCCGACAACCGTTTATTTTGAAGTTTGTCGACTTTACGCCAAAGTCTTGCAAGTGTACAGACCACAGAAATCGACTCTACTGCACTCATCCCGTATTTAGAATTAACTATCTCATCACAATCGTCTGTGGAATCAGAACCCACCGATATAGCAGGGGGTATGGATGGCATCACTTGTTGCCTCTCAGAAGACGAATCGTTACAGTTCGTGATGTGGTACTTCTATGTATCACATTGCGTAAACTGTGTCGTAATTCTTCCTCGTGCAAAAAGTAGTCTTAGTGTAGGCGATTCTTTCGTGTCGAAGAGCATCTTGACAGAGGGTAAAAATTCGATCGCAGAATCGACACAGTCGGCAGTCAGGCAGCGATGATGCAGGTCGCGGCTCCATGTTCGATGAGGCCAAAGGCAGACCTTCGTATTCACAGTTCACATTCACTGTATAGCGAGAGCATGCTTCCAAACCGATGTTAACTTCTCGACGCCTGAACATCAGCTAAGGTGTCAGCGTGGTACAGCGTTCTATATATACATTCTCCCGTCACTTGGAAAAAACTGCCAAATAGTTTCTAAGTCCACGAGAAAATTAATAAGTATTTTTTGCGATTTCAAGCTTCGAACTTGGGTACCCTAAGCCATTCATCGCATTTGTAAATTGCTTAAAACCTTGTATCAGTTGCGCATGAATCTAAAACAGTGAAAAATTAATGTACAAACATCGCTAGAACAAAAAGGCTTCATAAACTCGGGTCGTTAATAGAATTGCGAACCACTTATATTACCCTGGTCCCCATATCCGATGGCAAAACCATCGTTTCACCTTTATTATGAGTTCCTTAAACAGTCTCCGAAAGTTTTTATTATAGGTCCGAGAGTGAACTAATAATTCTTTGTATAGTTTCGTGTCTGAAGCTAAGGTGTCTACACCGTACCTCACCTTTGGAGATAGCTTAAATCCTTATATATCAGGTGCACATGATTAATAAACAGTAAGAAATTAATGTACGAAGATCGCTAAAAAAGCTTCAAAAGCTCGGATCATCAATCGATTTGCAATCCTATTATCTCACTCTGATTCCTATATCCAACGGCTAAAGCTTCCGTTTCGCCTTTAATATAAATTCTCATAAAATTCTCTGAACACTGGAAAAAATTACCAATTTTTTTTCTAAGTCCGACAAGAAAATCAATTTTTTTTTTACAATCTCGGGCCTCGAACTCAGGTCCCTACACCACACCTCATATTTTGAGAATGCCTAAATATTTATATCAGGCACATGTATGCACGTAAATGGACATAAAATCACATACAAAGTTCGTTAAATATTATCCAAATTCGAGTCGGTATTCGAACTGTGGACCTTTATCTTACTACAGTATCTTAGTTCTTCATCCAAAGTTCGTCTAACAACCAACACCATAACCTTCATACATTATGTACTTATATGGGATTTATATACATATATGGCTTATGTATACTATATTTTATAGTGTTTTTTATTAAAGGCAGGCGATGTACTGCATTAAAATCATTTCACTATTTTCAGTCAGAGTCTGAATCATATGTGTCTAAGCTGGCATCTAATTATTTTTATATATTATTTAAAAATAATTGTGCAGTAGACCACATTTTTTGGCAAGTCTGCCTGTCAGTAAGCAAATATGTACACGCAAATGCGAATATAATTTTCTCACAAATTCAGTTTTGGAAGCATAATTTCTAACCCCTAGAATTTATTTGTTTAAGCTGTATATAACCATAGTGATTAGTCTAAAATAATATTTTGCTTTCTTAACGAAAATAGTTTATAAAATACTGATTATGATATAGGTTTAATAAGAAATAAAATATCTGTATTTATTATTTCATTTTTACAATTAATTTAAATTTTTTTTAAAGTTATACTGAAATTGTATGTAGAGTACAGCAAAAAGTTCTCTCAGCTTCATTTCAGGTCTCCTCCCTTCAAGACTAAATAATACACGATGTTAATTATTCACCGCCTCGAAGGTTTTTATAGACACAACTATCCTTCTCTGCTTTTATTAAATGTACGTATATTGGACTAAGCCAGGCACCATCATATTCTCTATATAGTATTTATTTACATACTGCAGGCTACAAACATAAAAAATAAAACTTAACTTTTTCCATGCCATTCACATAGTGTCTTTACACCAGCATGCTCACTTTTCACTTAGGAAATATAATATGCTTATATGCAGCTCAAGGCAGTCTATGCTAGCAAGCGTCCAACCAGAACCCCTGGTCATGTATTCATCTTCACAACAAAGTTTCACGACTTCCACTGTCAAACTAAACTACTAACTGGAACCTGGCTGCTTACATAGGTACCATACCAGTCAATGTAATTTATTAACGCAATCTGCTCTACCAACCAACACAAGACTAAATATACTCAGCGTTCATATTATAATCCAAGCATACCTCAGCCCATACCCACTAAAATATACCAAAATTCGTAACTTAAACATGCCTGCCATAACATCATTGCCATTAGACGCCAGTAAAAATATACTGTAAAACATATCACCCAACATACCATCCATGTTAACCCAAGTCATATCAGACCACCCAACATTTCATCTCCTATATCCAAAGAAAAAATTCAACCGCGCCACCCAATACACCAAGCACAATATCAATCATAACTCGAGCAACTATAAAGCTGAGGCCAGCCCATAACTTATCACATATCCCATCTGCTCTGCCAATCTATACCACAGCCACTAAATGACCCCGAAAGTGACACCTCCACCACCACCCATAATAAATGACCCATAAGTGTCCCATTTGGATCCATATATAACCCATTGACCCATAAATGGCCCATAACCGATTGACCCATGTGCTGTAACGCAAGACCCATTGAGCCATAATGACCCTTGATTGCAGTGGTGATTTTTAAAGGTTGAAAGATTGCTGTGATAAGTGTAACCATAAGTTCAAGCCGAGCAAAGATAACACGAGGACGAAATATATTTTTTTTTCGGAAAGGGCAACGATGATTAATTTGCAGCTAGCGAGTCGGTCAGAAGTTTTTCCAACTCGCCTGGTAGGACCCTTCCCGGGCTAACCAAAAATATACATTATTTACGAATTAAAGCTAATTGTTGGCCGTGGTTTTCTTTTTCCTGTATATTATTACAAAATATACTTTATGCAAGGGTTAAACATTAAACATTTTCTTGCTATCTTTTTTTACATTTGATATGTCTGTATGTAGGTATGATCGGCATAATAAATATTTATTTTTCTCAAGTTTGAAATATTCCAAGCCTTGTTAGTTAGCGATGGCCATGGATCCATGTTAGTTGAGGTCAGGGGCAGGCCTTGGTTTTCACAATTCGTCTTTACTGTATGGCGAGAGAATGCTTCCAAATCGATGTTAATTTACAATGTCTGAACAAAAACTTAGGTATCAGTATACAGCACAGCTCTATGTGTAAATTCTCCCATCACTCGGAAAAACCGTCCAATATTATCTTGATGTAGATTGTGACACCGTGATCATCGTGGTAAAAAGACAAGCGTTCGTATTCGCATCTCACTTCCCGATATGGGAGCACTCTGAGAAAACGAAACTACGAAAGAATCGTAATTTTTAGAAAATAAAAATTCAGAAAAAATGAGTTTTTTAGAAAATTTTAAAATCGCAGAAAAATATATTATAAGACCTTCACTTTGTCTTCAATGAAGCTAGGGTCGACCTTTGCTTCATTTTTGACGGAGCTGAAGACGACTAACTACATTTTCAGCTGCTAAGATTAAGGTTAACTCCACGCATGACTTCACAGCGGAAACGTGAAGCTAAATAAAACACTACTAACGTCGTATTTATCTGAACAACGAAGGGTGACATGGTTAACAGTTTCTGAAAACTTTACTAATACGCTAGTCTTACTGTTAGTGTTTCTAATCTCGTGTCGGGTTGGCCCAGGCTTATGTGGCTCTCCTTTCCGCTACTATCGCTCTCTCACGAGTTCTCAAAACCCCATACAAAGTAGTGGCGTGTGCGAAAATTTAGTTGTTGCGCGTTCCGAGTCATTTTCAAGAGATATGGGCTAAAGGTGCTCTATAGAGAATTCGTCACCATAATGTTGGATTGCGTGTTTGTTTCACACTGCGAGTACGAATCAGTGAAATCAGTCAGTAAAGTCACATTCACTGAGAGGCAATTGATAAGCTACCTCCAACTGGCTAATCAATCTAATGTACTGCGAACCAGTGACATACGATAGTTGGATTCTAGACATTCAGAGGGAATCACATATAAATCAGTGAAATTCGCCCATCATAATAATCGCTTATCTGGCACCGATTACAAATGGAGCCATTTTCACTGTGTTTTTTTTTTTTTTTTTTTTTTTTTCCAGGTTTAGAGTGCATGGTAATGATATACCGGAAATATTGTGCTACACCTTTAGCTATTTAAACTGTTCTATAGGGTAAGAAAACGCAATCGAATATGAATTATCATCTCCTCCTGAACGCATGAGATTTAACTAAATGATGTGTTATCAGCTATCCCAGTCCGCTTACTGGTCACTAGCTGAACGAAAAGGGAGTAAATGAACATCTCGGAACAACCAATCAGTCTTGCAAGTTCCCAAGAGCATCACTTAGCCGATCAGTGTCGAAGTGCGCCTAACGCGGAAGGGATTGGAAGGCTATTTCCTCTCGTGTCTACTAGAAGCCCGGCTCACTCCTATGCGGTGATGGCCAGCAATAATTCCCGGCGGAATCTCCCCTTTACAGGGGGGACCCTTTAAGGGCATTATAGAATATGTATTTATTTTACATATTTTTAGCATATTACATGTTTTGTTTCACTGTGGCATGAAATAATAGTCTGAATAAAGTATGGCTATGGCGGACTTTTCAGAAACGAGTTAAAGGAATTTCTGGAATTTTAATTTTCTGTAATTTCTCGTTTAAATCTCAACATTTAATAACGTTTAACACGCTGGGTTACAGATAAAAAAAAAAAGCTCATGTCATCAGAAATGCCATGAAGATATTTGCTTGGAGATTTGTTGAGTGGTTCACCGGTATTTCATTTTAACTTTTTTGATGAAATTTTAAGTCGAAATCTTTAGAAGTCGAATACATACCTCATGTGAACCATTGGTCTGATTTCAAAGGAATCGTCACATGCCACACATTTGACTTTAAATGATATCAAACTTCGTATTAAAATATTATTTAAATCTTTACGAGACAATATTTATTGCAAATGAGCTTATATTTACACAAACAATCATTATGAGTAATAATTTTCAAATTATTTCGTATTTCCAGTTAGTTTTTGATATAATGTCACTAAATCATAAAAATATTTTTAATTTGGGGGAAAAAATATTTTGCATTTGAACAGCCTTAGAAGGGTATTCCCGCAGCACTGACTTCTACCGTACGTTACAATTCCTAACATAAAAAGCTAAAAAAAAAACTTTCTAAGATGTTGAGTTACCATCGGGAAAAATTGCAAATTTTGAAACTGCCACGCGAGCCGATAATAAAACATAATATGCAAATGACACAAGCACTTTAAAAACTGCGCGTCCGTGCATTCTTCTTCTGCAACATTATTACAATAGCATGGTAGTATAACTTTAATTGTTTTGATGGTCCATTGCTCTCGCGTTGGAGACTGAGCATCGGCCAAGGCTGATGACTCAGTTTTATGCTCGAACTTGGTAGAAAACTACGAAAACGCGTTGAAATTTTGCGGAACGCGGAAAAATTGCCTATAGCCCCAAGAAGCCCACAGGTTCACACGTATTATAGGTACAGACTGTTCACGGGAAAGTGAGCACTTTTGAGGCCCTAGTTATATTTCGCTTTCAGCCATTGTTTATCCTTTAGCAACATTTCTATAGTAAATACTGCCATGTAAGTAATAAACACAGTGAGTATATTCCACCGCACTCGGAAGTTAACGTCTGAGGCTAAAATAAAAAGTATTTTTATTGACTATTATTCCAAATGAGATAACTTCCAAAAGTGGTAATTTTAGCGTGAATAGCCTATACCAGCCGTAATTTAATATCACGTATGTATCATTATGTACGGTATATGCATGCTGGGCGGATCATACGCCCCGTTAATTCGTATGTTTATATAAGTCGCAAGTCACAGTTAAATATGAATAAATCCGAATTCGCCACTGGACCAATAAATGATTGACAGCTTTACGATACTACGTATTGTGCACCATGTGCGATATAATTTGCGAATTGTGCTGGCAAATAAGATTGAGCAACAGGAATAATAAGCCGTCTGACTCTCGTTTTTTAATTTTTTTTGGACTGAAAATTGGGGCGTTAATCAGTTTCAGTGGACTTAAACGCACTGTTAATATGCCAGGGAGATAAGTTTACAGGCCATCGAACTTTTAGCAGGTTGAATGGAAATATATGATATTAAATTTACAATAACAACTTTTGTCATGTTACTTTCCATATTAAATAAGTTTTCAAAATACGCTTTGAGTACCAAAAAATTAAATATTTAGAACATGTAAAGCAGAAATAAACAACATTTATTTGTAGTATTTACGATACTGGATTAATGGGAAATTGTTTCACCAGGTTTGCTTACTAATATTCACTTAAGCTGAGCGGTATTAAATACAACCTATCTCAACAGGTGATCAGTTGTAACCGATCCGACGTCATTTGAAGAACCACCGGGTTGTGTCCTCTGGGCAATATTGGCGTCACCGGAGATGGCTATTCCTTGGAACGTGAAAGTGTGTGATTGTTCGTCGATCCGACACACGACCTAGCATCTCCAACGGGAGAGAAGCCCAAAATAACATCAAAGCTTGCGGCAAGCTTGTAATTTGACATGAATCTGCCCTTTTTACTTTAAAATATATGCATCTGGGGAACGGGACCAAGATGTACTTAGAGTGCGTGGAAAATGTCCCTGAACCAGCTATAGGCTAAATAAAATATACGAAAATGCTCATAAAGACACAGTAAATTAAAGGCGCAGTGTAAACAATTTCTCTTACAACATAAAGAATTATAATAAAGGAAATGACTGGCGAACTTAAAAAAAATAAATAAACTCGCAATCATTTTAGAACTTTCTTCCCTATAATTGTGACTCAAACCAAGAACACTGGCATTCATGCACTGCACGCCACCGTTTGCACCACGATGTAAGAAATTTTCGGAAGGAAAAATACTGCAGTGTTAGCTGGGAGTCAGGCGATCAAGTGAACTTTCAGCTGAGAGATCGATATGAAAACTGCTGGACTTGTGAGAGTTACTTGGCGCAAACTTTCATAACTGAACGGTCGTTACGGCTCAGGAATAGTCGACCCTATAATTACCCACCCTTTATTATGGGATTCCTAATTTTAACTTCGGCGCAACTTCCCAGAGTAATTAAGTTTAGGGCCAAAGTAGTTAAAAATTATGGCGGGCGAACGAGTATTTGGGTTTTCTCAGAGTGCTCCCACACCACTAAGATGAATTGTAAATACAAATGTCTGCCTTTGATCTCAACGGTCATGGAGCCGTGAACTGCATCATCGCTAACTAGAGTCCTACATGAATGGTTGAGTCCTACAACAGAGGTAAAATTTTTAAGTCCTGAAATGGGGTAGAATGGATGTGACTAAGTTAAAAAATATTCCAAGTCCTACTCAATATGAAAATATATTCTAAGTCTCACACAAGGTGGAACGAAGGTGACTAAATGAGAAAATTTCTGAAAGTCTTACACGAGGGTGGAACATAGATGACTACATGCATTTGTCCAATTCTTACACAATATGTCTAAATGAGTTCTTACATTATGGTTATCTTATATCAGGTTAGGTTATGTTAGGCTAAGTTGATACTGAAGTGGAGTTCGGTTAAGTGAAATGGATGTCGAGTAAAGATGAGAAATTAGTGACTAAATGGAAAATATTCAGAGTCTTATATTAGGTGGAAAAAAAAAAAATTCCACTCAACATTAACAATTTTTTAAGTCCTACACAAAATGAAAAATTTTCTAAAATTTTCAAAGTCTTATATAGAGTGGGAATTTTTTCTAAGCTTTTATACAATATGCAAGATAGTATAAGTCCTACACCAGCGGAAAAATTTAAAAGTCCTAGCATTAGTGGGAAAATATATTCAGAGTCCCGATCGGAGGGTGCTACATTGACTATCACCATAGGCATGCTCGCGAGTGAGCGGTATGGATGGTGAGTTATCCAGCGTCTGTTCATTTTAGCTCGAGAATTAGACGGTCAATAGCTTGTCAACCAGCATCGCCCATGCGCCATAGGATAAATGACTGATACTTAACACTGCATGCAATGAACATGATGCATTATCTGCATATATAAACTAATATATTCATTCCTCATATAGTTAGTGAATTAATGCAATTTCTATACATATGGACGGGGGCATAAACCGAAAGATTGCAAAATATTGCGAAAATATTACAAAAGATTGCGAAAAAAATGCGAAATATTGCAAAAAAATTTAGTGGTGGTGGTACTGCTGATTGCGAAAGATTGTTTGGTAGGTTAAGGTAGGTTAGGTTTTTTGGGCTTTAGTAGGATAAGTTATGTTAGCTTGAGAGATTATAAGAATATTTGTGTTGCGGGTTAGTCTGGACTATATATTTGCTTGGTAAACTTGGGTTAACGTGGATGGTATGGTTGGTGTGGTTTTATAGTGACTAGTATATATTTGGCTGATGTCGACCAGTAGAGCAGAAAGTATGAGCAGTAAGTTAATTTTTGGTAATTCAGTGTGGACTGAAAGGTTGAGATATGCTTGGGTTATAGTAATAGGTATGCACGATGAGTATATTTCGTCTAGTGTTGGTTGGTAGAGCAGATTGCATGCATAAGTTACAGTGACTGGTATGTCTTGTTCATATGTGTAACTGGTGAAGTTAGATGGGCTGAAATGGTAGTCAATATAGTTTACTGTTATGATTGATCAGTAAGTCTGATATAATGTGGTTGATATGGCCTGTATTGTTAACAGCATGACTGAGGTATGCTTAGGTTAGACCGAATTATATTATCTGGACTGTATTTTTTAGTTGGTATTGTTATCTGCTGTGGTGGTTCGTTGATATATTCAGATGGTATAGTATGTTGGCATTTTGGATTGTATGGCTTTCGACCTCACATAATTGAGTCAAGATAATGTATTGGTTACAGGTATTATATCTGTTTGGTACTCAGTACCATTGGGTTATCGATATGGTCATTTAATATGCTGGATGCATGTTACCTGGTAGGTTTTGTAAGAGGAGCTATTAGTAAGGATGGCTCACATAATTAACTGGTTTGTTGGTTGATATAGTGATTTATATTAATGCTTGGTATGCTGGAGGGTTGTCACCTACTATGTTATGGTTGGTGTGGTTAATGGGTGGTGTGGGGTGATACGATATGAGTAGTTATGTTGCATTATATTACTACAATATGATCTGTGTGGTATGACTAAAGTATTCTTGGTTATAATTAGTAAAGTACCCAGTACTCCTGGTCCGCAGGGTTGCTCATTTTTCGTTTCGTATGTCTTAGGTGTGGTGGTCAGCATTTTATTGGTATGTAAGGCTGGCATAATTAGGTGGTTTGTTTAATGGGTAATTTGATATTTGTCTGGTGTCTGATGGTAATGATGCCATAACAGACATGCCAGAGTTACGATTTTTGGTATATTTCTCTCAATTTTTGTGTTTTTTTTTTTTTTTTTTTTTGTGTTTTGTAGTGTTGGAAGGTGGGTAGTTAAGGTTAAGTGTTGATATTTAGGGTTGTGAGATGAATGTGAGGTTAATGGGGTATGTTGTTTATTATTTTTTTTTTTTAACATTTTTCAGCGTTTTTTTTTAAATTTTTTGGATTTTTCTTCGAATTTTGTTTTTATTTATTTTTTATTTTTATTTTTTTTTGGATATTTTGAAATTTTTGGATTTTTTTCTGGAATTTAATTTTTTGAAATTTTTTCGTATTTTAAGATTAAAGGCTAATGTCACCTGGATCAAATATAGCGGTTGGGTGACTGGAACGACAACCAGGAAGTCGGGAGTCCAAGATGGTGGCCAGAGCCCTCTGAAGGACTCTTCTGTAGTTGGAAAAAATGGGAATTTTTTGTAAGAAAATAATTTTTTTTGGGAGTAATAATTGTTTTCTGAAGCAATTTGTGGGTAAAAACAATCGATTTTGGGAGAAAACGGGAAATTTCCAAGATGTCGGCCGGCGACCTTGGAGCCTCTCACCCCTGCCAACAGCCGTTGCCTTCGAAGGAACCATTCCCATCTACTATTGTTACACAGAAACACTTACACATTCTACTATTGCATGTAGTGTGGCCACACTTTAATGTCATTAAGGGGAAAAAAAACTGATTCGCTTTTAAGACAATGAGTTTAGCAAACATGTAAATCGCCCACAATGTTTTCCGATCCAAATTTAAAATAATCTAAAATGCCTCGCCTCACTTCAAAACCAAGCACAGTGTACTTAAATAATGGTAACAGAGTAGCTGCCACCGGACGCTGTCGTCTTTAAGCAACGTCCGGATTTCAACGTCACGTCCCTGGCGTGATTCACTGACCCGTTGCCACTAGACTGATCGATGCGACAAAGGTACGAACCGGCGACCAGAGGTCACAGGTTACGCCACAGCCCGGGTGCCAACTCCACGCCGGAACATAGGCAACTGAACTTCGCCATGGAACACTCCTACTTTACCTACTTACCTTTGGAAACAAAGCCTTCTGAGGTCGCCTTTATGCCCGCATGTATATTTATGTGTGATTGCCACCCCATTCCCCAGCAAAAACTTTTGAACCACATCATATGATTACCCGAAGCACTGAGAATCTACTTTTAAAGTTTGGCAGGCGCAGGATTGAATCAGTAATGTTATAGCTAATCATTTAATTAAAAAGCCATTTAAGGCAATTATTCAAATAGAATACTTAAACGCGTGTAGTATTACCATTTCACTGAAGTAATCAAACGGATTCTCACTAAGTATGATAAACAAATATGCGCGAGGGAAGCACATATCAATGAATGTCGACACTTCAGTCACATACTCCCTAAATTACAGCCTACGTTCTTTTAGAAAATTATGTATATATTTTGAACTATTTAAACCTAATGGAAGCAAATATAACTACGCGGGAAGTGTCTGAAGAAAATGTGGATAGCTCATTACAAAGTCTTTCATACATTATTTTCGAAGAAAGTGTCGCCAAAACTGTTTAAGTGTAAGGATCAAGATAAGAACCAGGAACCGATAAATTTCCAATAAAGACTGTTATAAAATATCTGCTATTATATTAAGGCATAGAATTTTATTTGGTATTTAAGGACTTTCATATATATATATATATATATATATATATATATATATATATATACACATATATATATATATATATATATATATATATATATATATATATATATATATATACGTGTGTGTGTGTGTGTGTTGTGTGTACAGATAGAGAGAGAGAGAGAGAGAGAGAGAGAGAGAGAGAGAGAGAACGAGATAGAAACAGGGAGACAGAGTGAGATGCAGACATGAGAGAACATACAGAGTGAGAGAGACAGATAGTGTGACAGAGAGACAGCGTGATTATGACATTATAATTTGGTAAAAAAAATACTACGTAACGGAGGGTATGCAAATCAGCTGGATTTGTTACAGGTAACAAGATATAAATTTTCGAAAATTAATGGCCTTATAAAACGTTTAGCGATTATTGCACATTTGGAAACTTTTAACCGTTTTGGTACCAGAAAGTTAATGTTTACAATACATAGTTAGTGCGTGCAGTTGTCTGCTGAATTAATTTCTAACATAACACACAGTTGGCACGGATGTAGCTGGAACTATCGCAAAGAGTAACTAAAATTTTGGATTTTTAAAATTTTGATCGAATTTTGTTGACAAATAAAACATTTTCTTAAGGTATAATTGAATAAAAAAATAAAATTTTAAAATATTTACCCTCATAAAATTATGGTTACTGATAGTAAATTCGATTCATGCCAGCAAAAATCATTGTAGTTGGATGATAAATACTGTTTGCACGTGTTTGAGAGTATTTTATTTTGCCTCAAATATTTTCTGAAAGTGTAAAAGCATTCTTTCTGAGCCAACGACACCCTTGATAAAATTACTTGAACTTGTAGATGTCGAGTAAATCATGGTTGTTGGTTACACCAACTACTTGTCGTTGTTCTCCTCACTTTCTGGAATAGCAACTTGCCGGCCCGGCTCTGCTTTTTATGTGCCAGCAAGGTTGGTAAACAGAGTTGCTAGTGAAAGCCGTTATTCCAGGGTGTTTCTTTAAGGGTGCATGGAACATATATTGCTACTATAGACGTTAATCGGATTTCAAAATTTCGTTGAAATAAATAGGGCAAACATGCATAATTTTTTACTAACTACCAGAGCCAATTTTTTATCCGAGCGATGTATGCATATGTTGTTGAGGAGCAAGATGATATTCAAAGTATATTGAAAAATTATTGTTCGCGATGTTGGAAAAATCTGTTATCTGGGATCTCCCCCTTTTTTTTTAGTTTTTCTATGACGGTTTCTAAGAAAAACTGTATAATCCACTTGGTATCGTTCATGTGTTATTAATGTATTGTTAGTTTATTTTCCACGTCCTCTTGAGAGCGAAGTCAAGTTTGTGTTTTATGCAATATGACTATTCACGGAAAGCTAAATACTCCCACGATTATAGCCGGCTCCGAAACTCTTAGTAAACATATGCCCAAACGTTGAACTGGGCCCCGACGTGTAGCAGTCACAGCACTCACCATTAGATTTCCGACAGGATCATCTACTGGTTCACGCTTATAAGGGACGTGGTACGAGCTGGTGGTAATCGATGAGTTTTCTTCCAGGTGCTCCCCGTACCCCTGGCATTGCATTCCGTCGCTACCCCATAGCCATCTAGTTTCACATTCGCTGGAGCTCAAGACCTGTGCTGTTAAGGTAGAACTAGAGTGACTACCTGCACTCGACAGTGCTAAACGCAGAACTCATTAAAAAGTAGTTCCTGCACCACCAGAGTTGTTATGAAAGTACAATTTATGTTCCGCATGAAATAAGAATGTATAATATTTTGTTAAAACTTGCTTGTTAATATTTTTTAGAAATAAAGTATTGGCAGTCTAGTTTTAATCAGAATTTAAGCGTATTGCCATTTTGAACTATTCAGAAAGCCCATTTTGCAAATCCACACCGAGATCAAAACAATTATTTACTGTGGTTATAATACTAAATGTCATAATAAGGTTTACAAATATTTTTAATCATTTATTTTATGCACATACTTTTCATATACAAGAGTTATCATTTAAATGACTAACGTGGATGTGCATATAATCAACTATTAAAATATTTGAAAACACTATCACTAGAGACTTGCGAAATTCGCGATATTATTTGAGGACATTTTACACTCGAAACTCCGTTACCTTTGCAGCACGTTTGTCATTGGGCCATTCTTTATTTGACACGCCCAGAGTAACTCTGTGCCAATAAATGAACACTTCACAATCGTGTGCCCCACTCACGTGAAGGTTTCTGAGAAAGGGCGTGAGTTATCATACAAGCAGCGACCAATGGAGAAACGATACCGAATCGAGTATATGCAGTAATGTGAATTTTAGCACGATACCGAAAAATAACGCGAATTTTGCAGGTCGCTAACTATTAGTAATTTTTATTACAAAAAAAAAAGTAATAATGTAATGGTTTAGTTTGATGAAGTAAAAGCGGGGTGCCTTAACAAGTGTGGTTTCTGGAGCATCCAGTATAAACATATGTTAAAATATTGATAAAAAAAAAAGAAACAAAAAAAATATTGTTTAAAACATTTAAATAAATTAATAATAGTAGAAATATTTTGCAGTGTAACGGGATTTAGGCCTTGCTCATTCATATTGTTATGTGCCTCAACACGGACTTGCCAGTCCGATCGCGAGCACAAACATATCACGAGGAATGGGGATAAAGCCTTGCGCGAATAAATCAAACTCCCCTCCAACGAGTGGAACGCAGGGCCGGTTGTTATTCAACACGGGCCAATATTACGGCGGGAAACACGGTGAATAAGGTTTTTTACACTGCACCAGGAAGACGTGCAGAGATAGGGGAGTACCATCCGCCGATACCATACGTCTGGCCAGCAGCCTTCGGCATCATGTTTAAGGCGAAGAAGTTGCTTTTGGACTATCTAGAGTGGTGTGGCTTTAGCCCTTTCAGACCCACTTTAATTTACGGTTTCTCGTGTTGCAAACAAAACAATTTATGATGCGTGCTGTACTTAAGTCGACACAATATGTGTTTCGTTGTTACAGCCAATGAGATGTAGGCTGTATATTCGGCTACGGTTATATGAACCAATTACGACCAAGTCCAGTAGGACGGTTTGCGAATCACTTGCCTACAGGTAAGATGATAGGTCATTGAGTTTTGCAGTGTGCAGTACAGACGAAAAATTACCTACACGTGCGTAATTTACACAGGTGTGTACACTGGGCCTGAAAGGGTTAATTGAATAAGTAACTAATTAATAAATAATGATAATTGCAACAATGTAACCAGTCATATTTACAGCTCCTCCGATTTAAAGATTAACTAACTGTCTTTGTAAACGAGATGTAAATGATATTCATTTAATACAGTGACGATCCAACGTATATAAAATGTTCATCATCTGAGCTATGCCTAACCCAATTTGTATGTTAGTGTAAAGTACGTCAAATATAAAGTAAACCGCATATATAAATAAAACTTAACAATATACGATATAAATCGTACTTTTGTGACAATTTCTGTAGCATGTGTACTACAGTTTAGCGAGTTCTGCGTGTGGTACAGACAGGTGCAGTGCTTTATTGAAGGGCATACTCTTCTTACCTTAAGCCTCCACTCAGACTTTCATTCGTTAAATCACAAACAGTATAATTCTTCTCTTCACTTTTAGAAGAAAGTATTCAAGCAAACCTGCAACGAAAGACACACACAAGAATTTCTTGTAAAAATGCAGTAGCCTACGGAGTAGGCTTAACATACTTACATTTGTAATATTAGAAATTACGTGTTTTACAATGTCTTTTTCAAATCCTTATGTGTTAAACAAATATGACAGCAGTGAAAAAAGTACACTTTTTGAATTATATTAACGGATAATATATAACATATAGGAACACCAAGACCCGAGTGTTAACAACTGCAATAATTTTACTTGCGGACCATTTTTCCGTACAGCACTCAATATCCCCTTCATAGGGTAATATCGCTATATGTTAATTAGAGAAGGTACAGTAATATCACATCTTGTGGATAATCGAAATTAGTGATTTAGAGAGTTACCACATCCTATAATGGTATTAAAAGTCTGCAAGCCGAGCAAATTTTAGCACTTCGGTTTTATAATTGAATCATAAAATGCAAAAAGGACTTGAGTCCAGTTTTCAGCTGTTTTGGAGTAAGTGCATGTATGAGTTCTTTAAGCTGGAATCACAACACCCCGACGAACACGATACGACAGAGCGACACTACGTCAGAGCTCGAAGGAATTTCACATGATATTTTATTCATTGTTCACAATACCACGACAATGGTAACCAATGTTGGCAGAATGTTATTTATTAGTTGGCATTATGTATGCAGTAACACATATTCGCAAAACATTGCTAACTGTGGATAAATGACTGTGTGAACACCTTTCTGAAAGAGAAAATAATATTATTTAGTAAATGATCAAAATACTACGAATAGCCAACGTAATACGAACGTTAGTTAGTGTTTGAGTTTCCGTCGTATTAGATTGGTGTTCTGTAATATACACATGATAAACAAACGTAAAGCCACCAAACCGAATTTTGGTTTTTTTATTGATATGCCATATGTTTGAAAGAAAGAGAAGTTAGTAAAGCGTGCAGAAAACCATAAATTTTCATTGGCGTAATATTGTAAATTGAGCAACATATTTCACATATTTCAGTTGGAAGTCAACGTAAAAATACACATTCAGCTAACGTTGCACCGAGTGACAATTTGCATTGGACCAACTAATTTTTTCCACCGTTGGCCCAACACCAGAGCCAGACGTCTAATGTTTTCCGTTGTTGGCCCAACACCAGAACCAGACGTCTTATGTTTTCTAACGTTGGCCCAACACCAGAGCCAGACGTCTAATGTTTTCCAACGTTGGCCCAACACCAGAGCGACACGTCTTATGTTTTCTAACGTTGGTCCAACACCAGAGCAAGACGTCTTATGTTTTCTACCGTTGGTCCAACACCAGAGCCAGAGTCTAATGTTTTCCAGCGTTGGTCCAACACCACAGCCAGACGTCTTATGTTTTCTAGCGTTGACCCAACACCAGAGTCAGACGTCTTATGTTTTCAGACGTTGGCCCAACACCAGAGCCAGACGTTGGGCCAATGTTCTGCCATCAAAAGTTGCTACTGGGGAATATGCGTTGGTGTTGGTGGTTGGTGTTGGTGGTTGAAGGTGGTTGGTGTGCGACGTATTCCATGGCACAATAGACGGTTGGCACGTTGGTGTAGAATATTTCACGATCGAGCCACCAGGTAGCAGTAAAGCTGTAATAATGTCGTATTGTTTTCATTTGGGGAGGTTTTGATAGTTTGAAATCAACAGTACTGAGGCAAGCTGTAATTGAAAATGTTATGTGACAGAAAGATGCTGCATTTGACCAAAATTACCCTTTATCCTTCTCCATTTCAACCGTTTCGCGTAATTTTGCCGTCACATGACCAAACTACAAAACACTTTCTGGTTGGTCGGTTGGTGGTAAACTACAACGCACTCTCTGGTCGATTGGTGGTAAAATGTTCAAAATTTTCATCTTTCTACATGACCAACCGCTAACACTAACACCAACCACCGACCACACGTTGAAATGATTTTAGGACTAACCACCAACCGCCTATTGTGTCATCTCACATATACCGCCCTGTACTTTAACTGCTACCAACAACAACGCCTATTGTGCCTGGGGCTTTACTCTTGCTTTTTAGGTATATTATTGTATTAGCGATTGAAGATGGGGAATGGGAATAAAGCTGTCCATGACAGGACGAAAAAAGGAAAGCTATAAGGAATTAAAGTGCCTGTTCGAGGAATATAATAAAACATTCACGTTTAACGAGGAAACCGTACACAAACTACAGAAACAAATATTTTTCTGCGAGGAAAACTGGAAAGAAGTCTAGCGAAGTGTGAAAGTGTGCTTCTGTCACATTACTGTTATGCCACATTGCTGTTATAGATGTAAAATGAACGATTTGATCAAGAAGAGAAAACGAAATAATGTTCTAATGTAACACAGATATTATTATGCGTATTCAGCTCTTTACTGTGACTTGAGTGTTATGACAATACAAAATATAAGTTGTTTACGGTAAAATGAGCACTTTTGATACCCTAGTTAGTTTTTTCCTCTCAGTCATTCTTTTATCCTCCCACCACTTTTTAAAATACATGTTGTCATGTAAGTAATGACACAGCGTATATATTTTATAAGATTCGAATGTTAACGTCTAATGCTACAGTAAAATGTATTTTCTGACTACTATCCCAAGTTAGAGGGCTTCAAAAAGTGCTCACTTTACCATGAACAGCCTATAGTAATGTTAGTGTTGCGTTGTGAGCGAAAATAGTGTTTTATATTAGAAATAAGCACAAATAATATATCTTTTAAATAGCAATTCCTTCATATCATACACGACATCCAATATCGATGAATTGCAAAAGGGTTTCTACTTCCATTAATTGTACACGCCTTAAAGAAATGTAAAATTACCTTCGTATAATACTTTTTAAATTATTCATGTCACAAACTAACAGTTGTAGAAACAATTGCTTCGGTTAATCACACACTAATTAACCGAGTGGTACACATTTTTTTATTTTTTCTTATTTTAGTTTTTTTTATAATTATGGTTAATGTACTTACGTTCTTTTACAAATTCATTATTCAATAATTTAATATACTGGTTTCTGAATATCGGGGCGACATTTTTTGGCATTGCATACATACAAAATATTGTTTAAGTTAATTTTTATGTTTACAGAACATATTGGGTGAGAAGGAACGCATAGAGCCGCTTCCTTGTAAAAATAAGTTCCCTACACTAAAAAAAAAAAATTGAAAGGAAATATTTTATTCAGTTTCCGTTATTACTACCACTATAATTAAAAAGAACGTCGTTCAAAAACATATTCAATTGCTTCAAATGAAATTCCTAGCACAGAAAATAATGTGTTGTCATTTTGTCTTCGCGCCTGAGTGCGAAAATTTTTTTCTCGGTTTTATAGGCGTGCATCCCACTTGTGACTCTGCAAAAGAAAAAAATCTTATAAGGGTTATTTTTGTATACTTACGAAGGTTTGTAATTGTACCAAATTATGAATGTACTTCACAAAAAAGAAATTTACAGTGTACCGGAGATTTGCAGCAGCCCATCACCAGTGATTTTGCGCGGCCACCGGTAACTGTATGTTGATACTTTAAATTCCTGGCATTAGATGTTCTTCAGCGCCTTTCCCAAGTGGTCGTCACGATCCCCTGAGAAGACAATCAAATGCATGTCTACCGCAAATATATTTTTTGTGTAACTTCCGTCTCTTGGTAATTACCGACAATAATTTATTACTACAGAGACATTACTTCTTATGTATTGTTACTTTTTTGCCTCATTTTTAGTGCGTGTTGTCAGGCAGTTACCGCGAAATAACTCTCGGCGTTTGTTTGATTCCACGGTCGATATTATACAACATTGTCGACATGCAATAATTATGTAATCTCGTCTTTCTTTTGTCTGTACCACCACACTCGCAAAATTACGTTGGAATATAACCGTTCCTTCGGCGCTTTAATGTTTACGGCAATGAGTGTATGAATACTTGTTAAAGTAATACCCAGTTATGATACCTTTAAGCTTCATTAGTAGAGAGTGAAATTTGTAACGAATTATTTCAAGGACAAGCTAATCTTGAGCTGGGCATATGGCACCATACTAATACATCACAATTTACAAACAGGTACTGCAGAACTCTGAACTTGCACGAAAACCAAGAACCAATTCGGTGCCACCTGTTTAAGTGTGACACTAGATACTCACTGGGTACTCAACCACTAGACGTTGTTACTTCCTACTTTTCTGAAGTCCTTCTTTAGTTTTACTTCCAGAATTTTGCTCCGCCTCATTCAAACAAAGCTGAACTAAGTCGAGAAAGTTACACCAGAGGGACAACGCACTGCATTCGTGCGCACTCAGTTTAACAATATTTTGTATGAGAACGATGTCTTACTAGTAGAGACCCAGCAATTTCGCGGATTCATTCGGCAACAAGCTATACTCCACAATACTTTATACGTTCGAGTATCAGTTAGTAGTTCATTGGCTGTTGCTCCACTTTAACCCCAGGCCAGGTTACACGGGATTCGGTTATTTTTTTCCTTGAAGGTTCGTTACTGGTTGAAAGTCGTTCGAGTCGTGTCTAATAAAGTACAGTCCAATGGAAGCACAAGCACATATGTACACGTGAATGCAGTTTAACTTGTCCTCAGATGAATCTGTGAAATTTCCGTGTCTGTAATTACTATACATCACTATCACACCTACGTTATGAGATTTTTTTAAATATTAATTATAAATAAAATAATATAATTTACGTAGGAAATGTAAGTAAATGATCAGTTCAACAGAAAATAAGGCAAAAACTGTTTTCGATAAAGTGAGCACATTTGAAACGAACCTTAGACAAAAGTTACTGTCCTTGAATGCATACATTTCAATGAACACACTCAGTAACATTTGCACACTAAAGTTGGTAACGTTGGATGTAAAAAAAGTTCCATATCTTAACGTCGAATACAAAAGTTTAGGTAACCATTTGTGACAACTTAAATTAATTCTTTTGCTTTCTATATTTTTAATGCATCGAAGGGTAAAAATGAGCAGATTTGTATAATATTTACTTACCTAATAATTTAACAGTTTTACTCTTGACCGACACATGAATAGAGTGATAAGGCCCATGGCAATGTTAATTTTATATAAGGCGGAAGAATACACAAAGTGCATACAAGTATATCTTAAGTAGAGCTTCCAAAAGTGCTGATTTTACTGTGGAAATCCTGTACATCTATGTTAACGCAAGTATAAAACGCGTGTAATACAAGGCATATCTAGGAAACAATCCGACACTTCATACATGGGATTATTTTTCAAAGCTTTGATTAAAAAGTGTTAAAATACCACGAATAGACTATAGACTATCGCCTATACTGAAGGCATAGTGTTTTACAGCACACGCCAACGAACCCGCGAAAGTTTCTGGTTTCTAGTCGCGGGTAGTAAACAACTGCGAATCATCATTATTTTAAAATGGTCACTGGAAAAGAAACATTGGTTTACGTAAAAAAAAACATATTCCTCACCTCGGAATCTGTAAGTCATACAAATCTTATTAAAATTAAGTCGTTATGATACTTTTGTAAATATTTCCTTCTATCAAGACATATTACACAATATATATATATATATATATATATATATATATATATATATATATATATATATATATGAGAGAGAGAGAGAGAGAGAGAGAGAGAGAGAGGAGAGAGAGAGAGAGAGAGAAGAGAGAGAGAGAGAGAGAGTTACGCGCTGCGGCTTTCCGGCGCCGTAACCGGAGACCCACCTCGCCCTCCCCACTTCGTGGGAACGATGCGATCGCTGCCTCCTATTTCTCCCTTCAGGGAATCCCGAGAATGCCGACAACGGCGAGACTTACTGGCGTCACAAACCTCCTCTCGCCTGCTAGAGTTTCCGATACGTTTAGCGACGACGCAATAATGTTCTGGTGAGACTGGCTGGCGCCTCAGCCCTCCGCGACGCATCACGCGATCTGGGGAAGATTCTAGGAGGCGGCCTAAGACACTATATATACTGCCGCAACCCAGCGGCCGGCAATCTTTGATGGAGGCCGCCCGGCCGAGTGTGCGCGATTTAAGTGAAGGTTGGACGACGACTGGAGATTGCGGGACGACGGCGAGTAAGGTGTTCGTGGCTTGAATGGACGAGAGGTTGTGAAACCGACGAGTGAAGCCTACTGTGCGCGAGGGCGCTTGGAGGACTCTAGAACATTGCGACTGGCGGGACATGGACTGAACTGAGGTGGGACTGAATGGAAGTGTGATATTTTTTTATTGTAAATATTTGAACTGTCAAATATGGGCGCATAAACTATAAAATAATTGAATAGGTTTATACACTGTCTATTAGTATTGATCTTCAATTATTTAATGTCATTGATTTCTTTGTCGTAATTAGGAATTTTATTAATTGGTGTCAATTGTGAACAGTAAGTGATTTCAATTTACTGTGAGTATTTTAGTCCAGAGAATTTTGCTGTGGTTATTGTAAATAAAAGAAGGAAATTATAATTAATTATTTTATTTGATTAAGACCTCCATCCCTTAACGAACTTGGTATAGCCCACTTAATTTCTAGAGAGAGAAATTGTGAAACTGGTGTCAGAAGTGGGGTGGTGACATCTTATAAAAACAAAATAATTAAACAATTTTAATTAGTATTTGTAAATATCATTATAGTCCAGCAATAGGCCGGGGAATTGTTTTGAATTTCTTGAATGCTAACTAGATAAATGTCGGGAGATATGGAAGCACTTCGCTCTTTAATCGAAAGTTTGAGTGGCCAGATAAATATAAAAATAGATAACGTAAATAGTAGAATAAATAGTGTTCTAGGTAATGTAAATGAAAATGTAAATAGTCAGATTAGTAGTGTTAGGAAATCTGTTAGTAAATAAATGAAAATGTAAATTTTCAAATTAGTAGTTTTAGTGAATCTGTAAACAGCCAAATTATTTATATTGGTGAACTAGTAGACAAGAAAATAGACAATGTTAACAAAGTATTAGAAAAGAAAATAGACAGTGTAAACGAAAATGTTGATAGAGAAACAGACAGCATCAATGAGAATGTGGACAGAAAGATAGAAGGTGTAAGCGAGTTGGTGAACAATAAAACAGACTGTATGGACAAGAAGATCGACAGTGTGAATGATAGGATGGACAGCGTTGAGCAAGAAATGAAACATGCAGTGAGCGCCCTCAATATGGAGTGGCAGGAGTTTTCGCAGCAGCAGGTGAGACGACATGCAGGGGCGGAAGAGGAGCCAAAATTGGTCACCACCGAGACGACGAGTGTGAGCAGCGAGAAGAAGGTAGAGGTCGCAGCCAGTGGAGCTGTCGCAGCCAGTGGAGCTATCGCAGAGGAGGCGCAGCCATTCTGCATTGTGGGTACACCCCAGCCAGGGGTGGGTAAAGGCGTCACAATTAAGCCCGCCCCCTACGATGGACAGACACCTTGGCGCGAATACCGGCACCAGTTCGAGATCGTGGCCATCCTGAATGGCTGGACTGAAGACCAGCGGGCGTACTACCTGGCGGCTGTACTAAGGGGGCCAGCATTGAGCATACTGCAGTCGCTGCCGGAACGACATCGTCTAGAATACTCCACACTGGTGTCGGATTTGGAGTTTCGATTCGGCGACCGGTATCTGCGGCAATCCCACCATGCCCAATTGCGAAGCCGCTTCCAGCGACCCGGCGAACCACTGTATGAGCTGTGGCAGGAAATCGTAAGTCTGTCGCACCTGTCTCTGGAGGGATGCTCGGAAGAGGCACGAGATTTCATAGCCATGGGCTTCTTCGTCGACGCTATCGCTGACACCGGTGTGCAGCAAGCTGTGCGGTTAGCTGCGCCTCACACCATGCCTCATACCTTGGCCTGAGTACTGGAAGTGGAGTCAGCACGGCAGTCATCAGTGCCCCGACGTCCAGTGCGGGCAGTGATGCTTGATGAAAGGGAGGACGACAGCATCAAGGTGTTGTTGAAGGACTTGCAGACGACCATGAGGGACATCGCCTCCATGGTGCGTACTACAGAGACCCGTCGTCCCCCACCCAAATGGCCGGAATGTTGGACGTGTGGACAGCCGGGGCATCTGAGAGCCAACTGTCCTTAGCAGCAACAGTAGCAGCAACAGCCAGGGAGCAGGCGCCAAGGGGCAGGTGAGAGTGCAATGTCTTCGGGAAACTGTAAACACTGGTCTTGAGGGGCAAATGTCGGTGATTGCTGCAGAGAATGCCCCAATGCTTTTCCAAGTGCGCTCAATGAAACCAATGCCATATTGGTGGAGAGGAGCCTAGATGATGTTTCTTGCCAGATGGTCGTTGACACAGGAGCGACTATAACAGTGGTAAGACCCGAAATTCTTGGGCCTTCCCTCCAGCGTTCATCCGATAAGAACATGGATCACTGCTATTTAACAACAGTAATGGGTGAGATCACACCAGTCAAAGGCAAGAGGAGGGTACTCTTACAGCTCTGCATCATTGAGCTAGAGCATGATATATACATAGCAGAAATAGAGGACGAATGCATTTTGGGTCTCGATGTTTTACGTAAGCTGGGATGCTGTATTCATATTTGACTGGGGGTGTCATGTGTAGGTAATACCGAGTTGGTAGTGTCAACACGACGAGATTTATCTTCGACAATGAACTGTCCAGTAGTGTGTAATCAGTCAACTGTATTCCTTGCTTCTAGCGAAGTTGTTAATCCAGGCAGATTTCAGGAAAAATTTGTCAGGCGATTGGGCATAATCGAACCAGCTCAAGAAGTTGGCATTTTACCCAATGGTGTCATTGTAGCCAGGACATTGATTTCTTCAAAATCGGACAGTTTGCCTGTTAGGATGATTAATTTGTCTGACCATGTTATCCACCTTGAAGAGGGGGCCACAATAGGGTTTTGCAAGCAGGTCTCACAGGTACTTCCAAATTTTCCAGAAGCTTCACTGTCACAACCTACTGAATGTTCGCTTCCAGATGCTCTGGGGGAACTGCTGACAAGAACAAAAGAAAACCTCAACTGGCGACAGGAGAGGGAAGTTTCAGAATTGTCACAGAGAAATAGTGGTGCTTTCTCCTGCGAGCCCAATGACCTTGGCAGAACTAATGTTGCATGCCACCACATCGACACAGGGGATGCCAGACCCATAAAGCAGCCACCAAGGCGACTACTGCTAACTTCATATGAGGTCGTTGACGGTATTACGAAAGAGATGAGGTATTTAGATGCGATAGAGCCATCAGTTAGTCCATGGTCCTCTCCAATTGTGCTTGTTAAAAAGAAAGATGACTATTAGATTTTGTGTTGATTACCGTCAACTTAATAATGTGACCAAGAAAGATTCTTACCCACTCCCTAGGATAGATGACACCCTGAATAGCCTAGCAGGTTCACAGTGGTTTTCTACTCTAGACATGAAGAGCGGGTAATGGCAGTGCGAAGTGGCTCAGGAAGACAAGGAAAAGACTGCCTTTTGTGTCCAAGGGAAAGGAACCTGGCAATTCAAGGTTATGCTCTCTGGGCTATGCAATGCCCCTGCCAGCTTCGAACGACTAATGGAGAAATTTCAGCCCTTAGATATTTGTCAGGTGTACATTGACGACATTGTGGTCACAGGCAGAACTTTTGAAGAGCACCTGGGATGCTTAGATCCTGTGATTCAGAAAGTGACGGTGGCCAATCTGAAACTGGTTCCAAGAAATGCCACCTTTTCCAAAAAAAAAATAATAATTTCTTGGGCCATGCTGTATCAGCCCATGGGGATTGAAACAGACCCTGAGAAGACCAGACCTCTACCAAAGGATATAACTGAAATTCGAAGTTTTCTGGGCTCATGTGCTTACAGCCATCGATTTGTGTCTGGGTTCGCCACTATCGCCAAACCTCTGCATGAATTGAATGAGGCTAAAAGAAAATTTTGTTGGACTCCAGAGTGCGAAATTGCTTTCTATAGACTAAAGGAAATCCTGATATCTTCCACAGTACTGGGCTTCCCGAGTAGAGAGGGTGAATTTATTCTGGATACTGATGCTAGTGATGTTGGAATCGGGGCTGTGTTATCTCAGATCAAGGGTGGAAAAGAGCGGTCATTGGAATACTTCAGTAAGGCGATACACAAGCCCGAGAAGAACTACTGTGTGACACGCAGGGAGCTTTTGGCACCTTCAAGGATGCTGTTTGGGAGAGAGCTCCACCTACCTGGCGATCTGCTGTTCGGACGTCTAGTGGAGGAAGAAGCAGCCACTCCAGAATATTCTATTGAGTTACGTCAGAAGTTAACCGACATTCGGAGGCACTGTAACATTAACAGTAACAGAATGAAAACACGATATGACCGAAGAAAACCTGATGAGACTTTTCAAGAAGGGCAGCTGGTGTGGTTGTACAACCCTCAAAGGAAGAAGGGGTATTGTCCGAAGCTACAGAAATCTTGGGAAGGCCCGTACAGGATCTTGAAGCGGATAAATTATGTGGTCTACAGGATTTGTCGACAGGGCTCTCGGGTGAAGCCTAAGGTTGTCCACGTCGACCGACTGGCGCTGTACGAAGGTTCTGATGCGGTAGAGTCTGTTCGGGACGAACAGACTTAAGGAGGGGGCAGTGTTACTCTTTGCGGTTGCCCGGCGCCGTAATCGGAGACCCACCTCACCCTGCCCTCTTTTTGGAACGATGCGCTCGCTGCCTCCTATTTCCCCCTTCTGGGAATCCCGCGAATCCCGACAGCGCGAGACTTGCTGACGTCACAGACCTCCTCTCGCTTGATATAGTTTCCGATACGTTTAGCGACGATGCAAGAATGTTCTGGTGAGACTGGCTGGCGCCTCAGCCCTCCGCGACGCATCACGCGAGCTGGGGAAGATTCTAGGCGGTGGCATAATACACTATATATACTGCCGCAACCCAGCGGCCGGCAGTCTTTGACGGAGGCCATCTGGCCGAGTGTGCGCGAGCGAAGTGAGTTGTGGACGACGACTGGAGATTGCGGGACGACGGCGAGTGAGGTGTTCGTGGCTTGAATGGACGAGGCGGTGTAAAACCGACGAGTGAAGCCTACTGTGCGTGAGGGCGCTTGGAGGACTCTATAACATTGCGACTGGCGGGAGATGGACTGAACTGAGGTGGAACTGAATGGAAATGTAATACTGATTTTATTGAAAATATTCTAACTGTCAAATATAAATGCATAAATTATATAATAGTTGAATAGGTTGATACACTGTCTATTAGGACTGATCTTTAATTATAAAAGTCATTGATTTCTTTGTCGTAATTAGAAATTTTATTAATTGGTGTCAATTGTGAACAGTAAGTGTTTTCAATTTATTGTGAGGATTTGATTTCAGAGAATTTTGTTGTAGTTATTGTAAATAAAATATGGGAATTATAATCAATTATTTTATTTTATTAAGACCCCCATCCCTTAACAAACTTGGTATAGCCCACTTAATTTCTAGAGAGAGAAATTGTCACTGTATATATATATATATATATATATATATATATATATAAGTTACAAATGTCCACAGGAAAATGAGCATTTTGAAAAAAAAAACCTAAAAATAATACTGACCATAAATGCATACATGTTAATGTTCACGCAGGCATTCAGGCTCCGTGTTAAGTTTGTACCGAAATAAAAAAAATTGTTTGAATAGTTGACTTAGTGTTCAGAAAGTAATGTTTAAATGTGTGGTTAGAGTAGCCAATGTTTCTTACTTTATACACATAAGAATGCGAATTTTTCTTATATTTTAACATACTCACTTCCTTAAACTCCAAGTATTTGCTTGAATGACGAATAAATAAAGTTAGAAGCGATATAGCGATATTAATTTTACATATTGTGAAAGGATACAAAATTAATAGAAACTTAGATCTCGAGCAGGATTTTAAAAATTAGCTGTTAAACGTGGACAGCCCATAACAAGGAATATTTAAATTGTACTGTAAAATAGCATTGTGCACAGGATATCCAGAAAATAAGTCACTGTGGTAACTGTCTTTGAACAAGGGAAGCGATAAGCAGAACACAATCGATGAGCTGGAGGGCACATGACTCATTACCCTAGTGCATTACTGTACTGTATTCCTAACCTACCCCGATCCCCATCTTTCGGCCCGTGCTGCCTTGTGACGTGACCCAGGCGTTCAGATACCCTGCACACAATGTACAGTATGGAATACATCGGAAAGTGTCCGACGCAGAGGACACTAGAGACGAGTCGTTACAGCTATTTCCTGCGCCGGTTCCAAACTGATACTGATACATAAGTATCTGATACTTTCTGAATCGGGCAAAGGAAGCTCCCTACTACGTCGCTACTTCGTCAGTTTCGTGTGGACCATTCAGGCACGCTTGTTTCCAACCAAAGGCGTTATCAGGTACGTGTTTTGGGTTGTATACTGTGTGATACCTGAGGCAATGAAATAAATTATGGATAAGAAAAATGGGAAGAAAAGATTTCATTTGTGCGGATATTTATCAGAGAAGATAATGAACTTGCTGTTTTTTGTTTAAACGAATGCTAAGTTATAAATTATATATGTTTATATTTATATTTATTATTTATTTTTATTTATTTATTTATTTATTTACGACAACATTGAACTGTGCAGCTGCCGAATACAAACCAAGAAATTTGAATTTTTTTAAAACTTTACCGCACACTTTGAAGGCTATTCACGGTAACGTGAGCACTTTTTAAGGCCCTTCCAACAAGCATTAACAACTAATAAATGTATCTTATTGCAGCCTTAGGCGTTAACTTTTGAGAGTGGTGGAATGCACACATTGTGTTTATTGGCTACATTGCAATATTTATATTAAAAAGCAACAGGAAGATAGAAATGGGGTGAAAGTAGAAAATTAGAAGGGCCTTAAAAAGTGCTCACTTTACCGTGAACAGCCTATAATTTAAATTGTATCAGCGTTACACGGAACAGAAGACGAAACACACCGGTGCAGGGTCGTGCATTGGCGAATGTTTAACTGGTACTAAATGTACCTGATGAAGTTCGGCAGTGTACTCGCTGGCTGTGCACAACCAATCTCCGTTCCCCAACATTGAACTGATTTTCTGCCATCACCACTAGCAAAAACGGCATGTATTGGATTTTTGGTTAGAACAGTGTTTACTAAACAAGTGATTTTATATGTTTGTATACTTCCTCTATCCAATATTCAATGCCGTTTCATCAAACTCAAATAGGTAAAAGTATTTTAATAATATAAACATCGCATTGTGACCAATAAACACAGTATATACGTATCACCACTCCCAAAAGTTAACGTCTGAAGCTGCCATAAAATATATTTATTAGTGGTTATACCTATTGGAAGGGCCTTAAGAAGTGCTCACTTCACCGTGAAGAGCCTATATATTACTGATACAACTGGGTATTACACATAAAGTAGCAGCTTGAATCTCCGTGACTCACCTCTAAGATGACACGTCGTTTAGTAATTGAAGGCAAGGGCGGACGAGTAGGAGGGACTCACGGGAGAACTCCTCTCCCTTCTCGGCAAAGTGACCTCGACAGCGAAGTTGTCCTGCCATATAGGAGTACATGCCGTTGTTTGAACAGCCGCTCTTCCCCCCATAGTCGCGTGTGATTCACGCCACAGACCTCAATCACGGGCTGCGGTTCGGAAGTGGCCGTAGGGCAGCGACTAGCTCGCCCTCCCGCTACGTCACCAGCCACAACAGCGGGATCCATCGCTCCTGCCCCTCGGTTTGGGGGGGGGGGGGAGGCAATCACGCGGGCGACGGTCGATGGCCTCCAACGCTCAATTTCCCGCCGCTGCAGATGGCCACGTGGCCCACTGCCGAGGTTGCACGTTAGGTGGAACACCCTCAGCGACGAAACCACACGCCTCTCATTTCCTCGGCGGGGCCGTACTCGCGCGAGAACACTACCGCGCCGCACACAGCGCTGAGCCCATTTCCGCTCTCCCCGTCAACACAAAACCAATACCACACTCGTTTCCCGGATTTTCGCACGTGCGAATCGCGCCGGACGATGCCGCCGGTCGGCGGGTTTTCTCCGGGATCTCCCGTTTCCTCCCGTCCTAGCATTCCGGCGCTGCTATGATTCCACCTCGCTTCTTGGTGTTACGATATCCACAACAGTTTTATCACTTAGGATTTTGGATTTTTAGAAAAGGAGTTATTTGTGGTGGTAAACTTTCAAATAAAAACAACGTAATACTACAAGTACGCAACAGCAGCCTACAAATCCCAGTCTTTAACATACTAGGACCACAACTGAGGCAGCCATTTCCAAAAATCTCTTATCCATTTTTTCTAAATGCATTTCTTTGATCCATTAGATACCTGACTTTCTTTTTTTTTTTTCGATAAATCTGCATAATTTGCCAACCAAAATATCCTTTTTTTTTCTGTTACAATTAGGAATGACAGTTGCCTGCAGTTCTAAAGTGCCTCTTCTCCTAAAACGTAATTTAAAAAGGCGTTTGAATAATGTATGCCTTAGCTCAGAAACAATAATACCGCTTTGATAATATGGCTTCTGTGTTTCTCTAGCCGCCCACTTCAATAATGTCTTATTTTTCCAACGTTTACTATTCCAAATAATGTATTCCAAATAACGTATTTCCAAAATGTCTCTTCTCCTATGTACTGTTACGTATCGTATATTGTTTAACATGTTTTTGCCTTTTAAGCAAACTATTACTATGTTGATAGATACACTTCGTTAAAAATCAACTATATAATAATTGATAATGGTTATTGTCTACACGTTTTGCTAAACGGACAGAAGACGTTGGCCACCACAGCAACTTGTTCATTCATTTACTGCTGTGGTGGTGCGGGGAATTTTTGATTATTGAACTTGGTTGCACCTCACTGGGCCACATTATTTCCTTCCGTTTATCACTAGCTTAAGAGTTGAACACGACTTGTCAAAACCACTACGGTCCAGTAATAAAATAAGAAACTAGATTGCACTTGCTTGAAGTTTCGATTGCCACTGAAAGAATCTGATAAATTTACGTACATCTAGGTCTCACGTAGTTTCTGCACGATCACACCACACAGTGTATATTTTATCGTAGCCTTAGGCGTTAAATTCCGAGTCCGGTGGATTGCACATACTGTACGTATTGTTTCCACGGCAATATTTATTTGAGAACGTGGTTGAGGAAAAAAAATTGGGTTTGGCTGTGTTGGGGACACTGCCGTATTGTTTTGCGTGAATGCGTCTACGTTGACGCGCTCGGACGTCTTGTTGATTATGTTACGATCCCGGCACCGATTCACTCGATCGTATGGGGTTTTATGGATATCAGTGGATTGCATTTGAGCGCTCTTTCCAACCGTATAGGATTTCTGTATTTCTACTTGGCTTTTTGACGAGCATAGGTCGAAATTGTGTTAAGTTTTCTTAATTTTTTATATTAAACGTACACAATTTCACCATAACCATGCCACACAAATGTTTTTATAAACGCAGTATATTGATCTTGACGAGAGCTGTCGACTGAAACATGAACGAGCGCCGTAGCTTCTCCTAGTGAATAGTTATACTATGCGTAAGTTATGAAACGCGGCGAAGCGAACTCAAAATTGCTGCGCCCCATCCTCCTCACCAAGCGCGATGCTTCGTAGTCCTCACTCAACGTAACATATTCTTTGAACCTTTGGCAATCGAATGGTGTAATTGTATTTTGAATGTATATGATAGATTCGGAGCTGCAATGCCAAACTATATCCCCCGATTTTATTGTCATCAGATTTTCTGGATTGCCTCCCACTATGGTCGCAAATTTAAAAGACGTATTCACGTCCAAAATGGACGAAAGGCTAAAGTAACTAGTGCCTTTAAAAGCGGTCACTTTAACGTGAACACCTATACTCAAGATTTCAGAGGAGAAACTGGCACTTGTAGCGCGAACTCCAGCCGCACAAATTGCGTTACTAGCCAGCATCGTGCCAGAACATCGTTCGCCAATCAGCGCCTGGTAACACACTCGCCATGTGGAAGCCCCAGCCAATAGGAAACCGTTTGCAGCTCGTGCTAACCAGTTAGACACAAGGCCCGTACTCAGAGCCTCGCGCAGCTGATCAGAGAACGGGTACGCCCACAACGAAAGAACCGCCGCGCCTTTTCGCCCCTGTTTACGAAACTACTCTGCCGTCACACGTCGAAACCGTCAGATTGTTTTTAAAATCCCCAACACTTATTAACCCCTTAACGTGAATATTCGTTTTTTATTTCGGGCGTTGCGAAAGGAAATTCGAAAAGTACTTAGGAGTTGCTCATTACAAGTGAAACTGGAACCAATGGAGAGTAGTTCACTAAACCCGTGGCCTTAGAAGCAACCAATAGAAATTGTTGGTTTATTAGCAGTAACCAGTAGCAATATTGGCAGGAAAAGACGCTGTCCACTGTGACGATTTGGGAATCGCCACTTTTTTTTTGTATTTTTTAGTATGTTTTTAATGTATTTTTATGGCGGTTGGTATCACCACGCTGGTAGTTTTGAGTATGTATGTATAATTGTATTATGACTGGTCATACATTTATCCCTATCATTTAATTATGTGCTTATATCTTTTTCATTATTTTATCCAACATTTAATCGTATTCACAATTATTCACTGCGTGATAATTATGAGAGAGTGTTATTGCTGGGTAACGATTGTGCTATAGGCTGTGAGTCGATTATGAGGTTTGTAGTTCCTTACTTCCGCCGCTCTAATGTAAAGAGCAGCCGCTAGGCGTCGCCTCTGGCGTATTCCGCGTGACGTCGCGGGGGTGGGACGGTCGTCGGTGGCGTGCTCGTGAGGCGGGTAGCAGTAGTATGAAGTATGTGAGTTCGGCGGGCAGCAGTTGTAAGCAGTATGGTGGTAGAGAGTGACTTCGGCGGCCGGTCTGATAGAGTCAGCTGTGTGCGATAGCAGTGTAATATTGCGGGACTGAATTATGATCGCGCGGCAGGAAAGTGTATGTTGGTCGTCGCGGGAGCTAACTCTCCGAAGGACCGATTATGCGAGTTACCAGTCAGCGTCGGGTTAGAGAGAAGGGACGGTGTGTTCGTAACGTCGGACTGCGACAGAATTTCCACGGCTGTTGCCTTACTTAAATTTGGATTGTGCTCGTACTATACGATAGTGAGCCGACGGTGTCTTGTCGGATTGCGACGAAACATTCCTGTTACCGAGCGAGGCGTAGAATGTAACATAACATTGTGAAATGGGGCTACGCTGGACTAGACACAAGCTGGCCTTTAATATAGCGTGAGACGCAACCCTCCCCGGAAAACGCGTGCAAAACTGACTAGAAACATAGACACGTTGTATAACGTTGTCTTCTGACAATGACTACAAAGGCGACAGTAGTTCAAAAATATAAACGGTAATCGTTCCTAAAATATAATTAAATAATGTAAAATGCCCCAAAAATATCACATTTAAAAAAAATTATCTAAAACACTAAAATTTCATACATACACACAATCTCTCTCTATCTCTCTCTTTCTCTCTCTCTCTCTCTCTCTCTCTTTCTCCCTGTACAGTATAATGAGGTGTTTTAAAACTACAGTACATGTCGAAATTGAAATCGTAGCGTTTATGGGCTAATATAAACAATAAATCATTGTGTCAAATCGTCCGGAAAACTTATCTATATTTTTTTTAAATTGTAATATAAATTAGCAGAACAGCACCGGGAGTCCGCAACTTCACGTACCTCCGTGCACAATAAGTTGCATTACACGAAGACGAACGGATCTGGCGCGTCATGTGGAGAGCGCCTGCATATAGGACACCATAAACTCGAGGTACGTGGGCGCCGCCAATGTTTCCTTGTGTGTTAAACTACACGAACAATGGGAGATTAGCAATTAAGTAATAAAGGCTGCCAGAAGAGATTGCATTTTATTTCCAACAACACACAAACAGCTGAATCGGCGATGTAGGATTTGCGCAACAATCTCTAAGAGATGCTGTGCAAAGTGGTGGCTTGCTTTATGTGCAGGCAGTCACCGCTTGACTCGCTACATCTGTTCGCCTTCGTGTTATGCAACTTATTCTGCGGGTAGGTATGCGAAGTTGAGAACTCCTGGTGCTGTTTCGCTAACTTCAATTCCAATTTAAAAAATCTAGATGAATTTTTCCGAACCGTTACCTATAGGCTGTTACGGTAAAGTGAGCACTATTCAAAGCCCTACTAAAATTTTCTTTTCTGCCAATTTCTATCGTTCCGCCACTTTTTAAATATAGACATTGCTATGTGACTAATAAATACAGTGTATACATTTCACAACTCTCAAAAATTAACGTTTGGAGCTGCAATAAAATACATTAATTTTTGCTTAGTAGCTGCTGGGAGGGCCTTAAAACGGGTTCACTTTACCGTGAATAGCCTATAGTAGGATTCATTGTTTTTATTAGCTAGTAGATGCCATCGTTAGAATTGCGGCATGTGGTTTATGAGCACCATGTTTGTATATAACATGGTGTGCAACTCTTCCCTTTAACTTGAGGGTAAGCGCCATGCGAGAAAAGAAATTATTCTTCGATGGCAGACAAATCTTTCCTACGTTCTCCCATTTTGGCGACAACAAATGACGGTCTGGGAAATGGCTTGAAAGACTGGCCACACGAATCCAACAGTATTTTGAAAACACCGTTTTTGCTTCAGTGTAAATATTTTTTCCGGAGAAAAATAATGTAAGCGTAGAGCTTAATATCTGGCAAAATATTCCTCATTTATTCTACACTAAATACGCCTCGGTCCGTATTTTCAATTATAAATAATGTATGTAACTATAAAATTTTCCAAAAAAAAAAAAAAAAAAAAAAAAAAACTATTTCTTTTTATATGCGCTAATATTTTCTTGACAAGTGACGGGACAGTTTGTACTTCATTTTATGTAAATTCAATACGACTTTTTAAATCCAATGAAATACAATGTATTTTCCCTTTTACTCCTTTATTGGGAATATAGCAGTTCTTCATTTATTTGAATATGGCTTTCGCAATGAATACTTAAAATTAATTTCAAAAATTGAAAACATCTTGAATTTTATATTTAATACCTCAATTATTTATGAATACCTAACAACATTTATCTCCCAATTTGAAGCAAAATAAATTATAATTAAAAAATTTAATTATTTTTGTGTCCATTCTTATCCCGTGGTAATATGCATTATACATTAAAATCTCTTAAAACTGGAATAAAAAATTACCCCATATTGTAGTAACTTTATACAATTAATATTTTCCATAGCACTATACTCATAGTAAATTTCTTGGGAAGTATTTTTTGTACATCTTGGGTAACAGAGATTGCCACGTGAATATGGATTATACAAAAATTTGTCCTATAAATTTGGAACGACAATTGTAGTCTGATTATTGGAGCTTCACATTTTTCTGCCATGATTATGTGTTTCTTGCATGCCAACGTAAGTATAAATCTGGATATTGATTTAAGAAATGTGACACGTCACTTAAGAATTTTAAAACTTCGATATTTCTGAAAACAATTCTCTATCTCTCTAAACAACACTTGTGATTATATTGGCTTAACACGGTTTGATGGCTCAAATTATATTACATGCCACTTAAAATTTTGTGTGTTTACAGGCTCCAAACTTCATCAAATGTTATCTTATTATTTCAATGAGCACGTGATTATTAAATATTAAAAAAGTTTATTTCTGAAAGATATTTTTTTTTGGATAATGGCACTGGGTTGTCCGACATATAGTATAAGAATTAACTTATAAAACTATTTAGCCTATATTATCCTACGCATAAATGAAAGAAAATTTTAATGATGGGCGTGATGACTAAGATCGTAGAATCAAGTCGAGTTGATGCATAAGAGAGTTCACATCAAATTTGACATAAGGCATTTAAATATTCCATAAAATTTTGAAGGGTATGAAAAATAAATTATTGGTGACAGTACTTTTCAGAATGGCGGACGATTTGAGCTATTTTCTACATAATATATTCCAGAGAATGGGTACTTTACATCAAAATTAAGTTAAATGCATTTTAATATGTTATATGTAAGTCAATGTAAAACTACAAGTATAATTCTGCCGCTTTGAAAATGAGAAAATACTTTATAAAAATGTGGGTAGACTTCCATAATGCTACTTGTATGCATAATAAAATAGGAAATTACTGAAAAGTTACTAAGCTATAAGGATTAATTTAAAATTGTGTATGCCATTTGTAAAAATGGCTCACGCTAGTAAAATTATCAATAAGTGTATTCATTTCACTTAGTAAGAACTGTCAACATGCAAGTTGGTTCTATTATGTTCAGTAATTCTGTAATGAATAATGTAAAGGTAGTCATCTAGAAAATAAGTGACTTATATAATTAAAAATACATAGTTCATTCTGTATATAACAACGCTAATGAAATGTTATTTTATTAGGATTCGTTCTGTTAGTTTATGAAATATGTTATTAATAAGTCTGCCTCCCAAGTTGCTGCTCTACTAAGTAATGGCAATAAGCTGTAACTAAATCAATTTTATGGTCATCGAGGCACTGCCAGTGTACGCATAACGAAATAACGTAATTAAAATAGTTTGGTTAAATGGACTATTAACTTAAAATATTTTTTGATCACTATCTAAAAAGTATGTGATTATTTACAAAATCCATATACGGTTATGTAGACTTAACACGCCTCTTTTATGTCAGTTTTGGTGGTTATAACCAACTGACAGTTCCCGAGATATTATGTAAGAGATTATTTTTTTAATTTGGCGCTGTGTTACAAAGTGGTGGACGAAAGAGTAATTGACTATACTCAAGGACACCATCTGGCCAGGCGATGAGGCTCATGAAAAGCGTACCTAGGATGCCTTAGCGCTCCCACTTGTCTAGGCCACGGACACGCAGAATACCTCCAACCAGAAGGCGACCTTAACTCTGACAATGGCTGCAGTCAATACAATACCACGTTCAGTTCAACTGGTTTCGATGGTTATCCATGCCTAATTAAAATGAATTCATGTATGTGTGCGCGTGCCATTATATGTATGCATACTAGAAATAAATTAATTGGTGTAGTCTACTATAAATCGCGTATTTTATTCGATTTCTCACAACTTAGCACCGCCATTTGTGTTATAGGTTACACCACATGCTCCATATCCTAACACAATAACGCACAGAATAGATACGTATCTAGACACACATCAAGGACGCGGCTACTGGAGATGTGGGCTCTGTACATAACGTTCAAATGTTATGTTAACCAGTAAGTATATGTTTTAATACCACATATAAATGTTGTTACTTGGTGAATATGCTGTCTATAGTCCATTCACTGTTACTTACAACTTTTCTGAAGCCTTGAGAAAGTTCTACTTCCAGGATATTCCTCCACCTTATGCAAACTATGTTTAACCAAGTCTAGAAAATAACACCAAACGGACAACGCACCACCTTGCGCGCACTCAGTGTAATTATATTTTGCACATTGACTATTTTTTAACTAGACTTCTATTTATATTCTCAATGTTTTTATTCATATTGAATATACACGAAATGTCATAATTTATAAATGAATTATAAATTATAGTTAAGTTTAACCAAAAATATGGTAATTTTATATGAATACAAGCATAGAAATGCTTGTGATACTTGACATATTTAAAAAACAACCAACACTTCATACACGGGGCGATAAAAAAAAGTGTGAAGAAGCCGCGAATAGACTATAAATACTTCTTAAATTTTCATCTTACCATGCTAAGTGTGTGTTTTAATACTAAATTATCAACAATGTTCTTGGTTTCAAGAATGATCTCATTATATTCAGTGTCAAATAAACCTGGACTTACAACCTATCCGCCGTATCCGTCAGTCGCCCGTCCGTCAGGCGGTCACGTAATCTTCGACCAACCGCAGGGAAACTTTCTTTCTATCCGTCAATTCGTCAAAATATATCTCAAACTTTAAATTTCGACGGTCCATCGGATGGGCCACCGCCTTCTGACGACATTCCGTAGGCGCGAATACGCACTTTGAATTAAAATGCAAGGCGGTGGATATGTGTTTATTTGCCTTGGTGGTAAATTCGGGAATTTAAAACAAACAATAAGTCAGTATAAATTTTTATCACATAAAGAAATTATTTCCCCAAAATATGTCTCTCTTGCAAATGTATTTCCAACCAAAATATACCTTCTACGGAAGAAAGATCGCGATGTTAAAGATGTCACGCTGAAATGTTGTGAGCCACCTTCAACTGACGGACGGAAAAAACAGACGGATGACTGACTGACGAAAGCTCCGTGGGACTTACTAATGTCCGATTGCACCAACGTCTTTCTCGATCCGAGGTCAAATGACCCTAGTTCCGTACCAGGACCTAGTTTAATCATGGTTCCAATGTAAAAGTGTTGCACCAACGAAATTTCATGATTCTGGATCTCCGATTCGTCGATCTTGGTTCCAAAGTGAGAGACCGATATTAAGCAGGAGACAAGATTTGCTATTGGTTCGTAATATATGACGTCATGGAAGTAGTTGTATTTTTCACTGTAGATAGAACTAACTGTGAGATGTTTTATCTTTTTTAAGTGAATTAATGTAGTACGAATTTTAATGCATAATATTCAAGTGCGTATAATTTTGTTTTAATTTCCCAAGAAAACAATCGAACGTAGTTCTACCTGTTGGCGTATTTTCAAACTATATTTGTCGACGATGGCTGCTGATCTCGTATCGAGATTTTAGAACCACCAATTTCAGCGTTTCGAAATGACCTTCATCTCGATCTCCAGTCCAGTTCTGAACTCGAATGGTGCAACAGTTTTCTGTGTCGATCTTAGATGCGATCTAGGATCGAGTTTGGAACCACGACGGTGCAGCCGGGCATAAGCCCCTTCAGCAGTCTCGTGGACCCGGCCCTGGCACAGAACGCTGCCTGATACGTGCCGAGATAGACAACACACGTGCCGAGTAGGCCAGGCATAGGCAGCAGGAAGGCCTATCGGAAGTGCCCACGCGGTTCACGAAGCTCAATGGCTGCCCGGCACGCGAGCAGTCAAGGAATTCCAGAGGTAATTTTCTTCGACGCCAACTCGCAGGCACGCGTAACTCTGTTACCAGCTGGTGCGGTTCCGTGCTTCCATCGCATATAGGCTGTTTCACGGTAAAGTGAGCACTTTTGAGGCCCTAGTTACTCTTCCTTTCAGCCATTTTTTATTCTTTAACCACATATTTAAATAAATATTGCCATGTTAAGTCATAAACACACTGGGTATATTTCACTCCACTCGGAAGTTAACGCCTGAGGCTAAAATAAAACATATTCATAGGCTATTGTTCCAAACTTGTGGGCTTTCAAAAGTGTTCACTTTATCGTGAACGGCCTATACACGTGGAGATTTTGCTCGTCGTCGATTCTGGAACCCGCATTTTAACCCCTTTCTGTCCCAAATTATTTTCCGTCTTCGCAATGAGAGAATGGCTAACGAATTATTTGTCTGTATATAGGGCCAAAAATACATTTAACTTGTTGAATAAGCAAAACATGAAAAGCAATAAAATTAATTTTGTTAATCTAACAAAATATGTATTTGAAAGAAAAAACCTCTGCGTTGGGTCAATAGAAATTAGACTGTCAGCAAAATATTTTGCCACTAATTTGACTGCAGGGGTCGAGGTGGCTAAGTGGTTAGCCTGCTCGCCTCCCACCGAGGCGAACCGTGTTCGATTACCGACGGGGTCGCCCTTGGATTTTCGCAAGTGGGAATCGTACGGGACGATGCCGCTGGTCGACGGGTTTTCTCGTGGATTTCCTGTTTCCCCCCGGCCTTTCATTCCGGTACTGCTACATATCCACCTCGTTTACGATAAAGTGAGCACTTTCGAAATCATATTTGTAACATATTTACTAATATCACAGTTTCACTTGACCGACGCATGAATAAAGTGATGCGGCCCATGGTGATGTTAATTTTACATAAGGCGGAAGAATACACAACGTGCTTACAAGTAGATCTCAAGCAAGGCTATCAAAAGTGCTCAGTTTTACCGTGATCAGCCTATACCACATCAGTTCACACGCGCAATGAAAAAACACGATGGTGGAAAATGAATTCCTTATACCTAGGATAGCATTCTCGCTTTAAATTTGTTCAGGAAAGAGTAATATTCACAGTGAAGTTTCCGACTTTGTAAAGGACTGTCGCTCAAAAGTTTTATTTTCGCAGCCAGAGATAAGGTAAATTTTCTATACTATGTGCCTGTTAAACTCGTCCATTAGAGTTTACAAAGTTTACTGATTATGCTTTTATACTGTCAAGTCATTATGCCCTGCATGAGTATTCATGGTACACGACAAAAAATGTAAGTTTTTACTTACAACTCTTTGGACATCAAAGGAATTTTAGAATCGGCCCAATCTTCAAATGTTTGATGGAAACTGAAGCCATCCAACTTTTCAGACAAATATGGCGGCGTTTATGACATTTCGATACGTCATAACTGTCCAACTTCGTTTGACCAAACTTATTGGAAGTAGTTTAACAGAAAATGTTGACAGTGTGGCAGGGTCTTTAGCAAATGGCCAGCGAAACGTAAAAGCTGCAGTCTACAGTGTGAGTGTCGAACACGAACTCCGCTCCAACGGAAATAAAACCTACTTTAATAAGTGAGGTAGTTCACTATCTACTGCAGTGCCGCGGTGGTTTAGTAGTTAGACTACTCGCCTCCCTTCTAGGCGAACCGGGTTCGATTCCCGGCGGGGTCTCTTCCGGATTTTCCGCATGTGGAGATCGACAGGGTTTTCTCGGGGGTCTCCCGTTTCCCCCGCCCCTTCATTCCAGCGCCGCTCCATACTCACCTCGATCGCCCTCGAGACAGCCGATCAAATATCTTCACTCACTATAACGCACTTTTAGACCAAACTACTTCTCTGATCTTAAACTGCTCATCACATAGATGTTATCCCCGCCGACCAACGGTATCGTCCGGCACAATTCCCACTTGCGAAAATCCGGTGACCCGGCCGAGGATTGAACCAGGTTCGCCTTGATGGGAGGCGAGCGTGCTAATCGCCCAGCCACCGTGGCCCTTAGTGGTTTGATGTAAGTGATACAACCTTTATTGTAACGAACAGTGTAAACTTTCATACTTGTGTGTGTTGTATAGCGATTATGTATCTACAAAGGCAGGAGTCGAAAATTCTGTTAAATGCTGCATATATTGTATTGGGGCAAGTTGACACAATTTGTTCCAACTTGCCTCAAGTGCATGCACTTTTTTTTTTGCATTTTAAAGAGTTATATTGTCAAACTTATTACTGGATGTGTGTAATATTACTCATGGTACTTTATTACGTAAAAAAAAAATAATTTCCTTTTAAAAATATGTTGTTTGTTAGACTAGAATTATTACATTGTCAAAGGAAGCGGTGAATACCAACAAATTATCTATACAATGTCCTTCTATTTCAGTGAAAATGCGGACGCACAAAAGGAAAAAGAAAGAGGGAAGATTTCGCCAGATATAATGGAGACAGCATCCAAAATCGCCATGAAGAATCCTGATTCACGTTAATATTCAGTCCGTAAAATTGCAAAGAAATTAGATAGATATTTCTCTACACTGTCGCGATACATACAGAAACTTAAGAAAAGGAACGAATGCCAAATTAGAGAACAGGAAACACCCAACCCTGTTAGCATTGGTTACCAGCAACCGCGTCGTGTTTTTAACGGCAGAACAAGAAAGCCAATTGTGTGAATACCTCAAGCGAAGTTCTCAAATTATGTTTGGCCTCACGTCAAAAGAGGCGCGTAAGCTTGCTTATGAATGCGGCGTATCATTTGGTGTAAATGTTCCCGATTCATGGAAATCTAACAAGAGTGCTGGTCCAGATTGGTTTACAGCTTTCATGAAGCATAAACCAGAATATTCTATTTGACAAGCTCAGCCTACAAGCTCGGCAAGGCGCACTTCATTTAATAAGACAAATGTGTCCCAATTTCACGAAAAACTTTCAGATGTGCTCAGCGACGATAAAATCCCACCTTCACGTATATTCAACGTGGATGAGACAGGGCTGTCTACTGTTATGAATCCTAGTCTTATAATAGTCACAAAAGGGATGAAACAACTAGGATGTATAACTTCAGCAGAAAGAGGTGAAATGATCACAGAAACAACTGCGATAAGAACAATTGGAAATGCCTTACCATCTATATTTATATTTCCTCGGAAAAAGTTCAGGGATCATTTCGTACGAGGTAGGTCTGTAGGCTGAATAGAAACTGCAAGTAAATCTGGCTGGCAAACTGAGGAAATATTCTTGACGTTCATAAAGCAATTCATTGAATATACTTCGCCATCTCTTATCAATACTGCGCTCCTACTCCTGGTCAATCATTCTTCCCACATCAGCTGCCCTGTTTTGGGCCTGTGCAAAGCAAGTGGCGTAATTCGCTTATCGTTTCCGCCTCATTGCTCACATCGCCTTCAACCACTGGATGTGTCAGTCTGTGGGCCGTTTAAGAAACGATATGGAACAGGCATTAATGCTTGGTTGAAAACTAACCAGGGACGAACAATCATAATATTCCACCTGCCAGAAATTTTCTGACTTTCAATGACGCCAGCTAATATCACTGCTGGATTTTCAAAACACGCTTTCACCTCTTAACGTCCACACATTTTCAAATGATGACTTTGCTTCAGCATTCGTAACAGATAGACCATTGCCACGTGGTGGTCCTAAAATATTACAAAATGATGAAGTTTCTGTTTGTGAAGAAACTGTTGAAAATAATGTTAATGGACTTGATGAATGTGTCCCGAATGCTCATGTCCATAATGGACAAGAAGTCAATGAGATTTTACATCAGCAGAGTGAAGAGCAGAGAAGACCTCTGAACCTAAACAATATCTCAGTTCCAAGTACAAGTGGGTTTAGTCCAGAGATTGTACATCCATTTCCAAAAGCACCCAAGGGAAATCAAAACCCTCGCACACGACTGAAGAGATGAAAAACTGCCATACTCACCGATACTCCGGAAAAAAAGGCTATTGAAGAAGCGTAAAAAAAGTGAAGCACAGGGGAAAAGAGATGCAAAGAAAACAAGCAAGAAAGATGTGTTCAAGGGAAAAAAATCCAAACGATATGTCATAAAAAAGAAACATGTGCGTAGAAAGAGAGAATTCCACGAAAGTAGGTCTGGCGAGGAAGACGATATTACTTGCTTAGTGTGTCTGTTCAAATACAAGCTTCCTGAAGAATGGGTGCAGTGCACTGTGAGCAAACATTGGCCTCACTGGTCATGTGCTGGTAAAATCCTTTGTATGTGTGTTTGAATTGTGTAATGGATGAGTCCTATTCTTGGGAGTAAGTGTTACAACAAGCCCCATGTTGTGTTGCAGCTTACCCCAGCCATGGGGCAGATTGCAACGTTTGCTGTGATCCATGTAAACCAATATTATTTAAGTTCTTTCATTTCTTACATACACCATATTTTTATATGCTGTAGCCTAATGATGTGAGATAATAATCACGTATACTTCACTGCCTAAAAATGAAATACAAATATTCTGTATTATATAATATCAAAACTGTTGCACCTAGTCCCGGCCTCCCGTATAGCTACCGGCAGAAATGCGATGGAACGGGCGTGGCTGAGTTAAAAGCTTCGACGAAAATCCCGCGCAGCACGGGAGGTGAGTCGGCGGACGTCTAAAGAGAAGTGGCGAAGGGGGTTCTTGGTGCGGAGGGCAGATGGATAAAATTCGCGGGGGCGAGGAGTTAAATTCGTGTGTGGAGGAGTGTGGGGGGAGGTGCTTTTGAGGGATGAGAGCAGCTGCTCGAGTCTGCGAATCCGCGGCGGCGGCGCGACACAGAAAAAGGATTTAGCAGGAGATTAAAAACATCAAGAGCAACCGCGTGGGCATTGTTTCCAGTCCCAAAATGAGGGTATGGGGATGCAACCCACCCCTTTCCAACCCCTTACCAACCACCAGCACCGACGTCGTCCACACAGACACACGCGCGCGCGCAGGTCTCATTCGCCCGTGGCGAACACACGTGGATGCGAGCGTGCAACAGTATCCCTCGCCTGGCGCAGAACAATAGGGACACGTGGTGGTCGCTAAGCGCACTTCTCCGAATTAAATAACGAGTCGGGAACGGTTAAAAGGGACGATTACCACAATGAACGCTTTGGCGTATCCCCATCCACCCCTCAAACCCTTTCTCTCTTCGCCCCTAACCAACTACATAGCGCAAAACACCTGAATAAAACCGCCCCGGATTGCTGTCGCATTAAAGAATTCCAAGTGAATTTCAAACGTGGCTCAGAGCAGACTTTAAAGGCGTTGTAGATGATCCGCAGAGTTAAACCCGAGGTTGCGTGTAGAATTATCACGCGTGATATTTCAATAGAGCGCTAACTGGGGGAAAAAAATATATGTAGCATTAGAATTCGCTCAAAAACTGCGACGAGTAAATATGCAAATGGACTATGCAGTAACAACTTTCTCTGACAAGTGTGTTGATTTACGTTTTTATTAGGCACAAACATTATTTTGCATCAATAAACATTTCGATTCTAAAAAATAAGCTACATACCTCGCCAAAACTAAATACACAATAAATTTTAATGCGCTATAGCATACAATCGTATTGGTGAAAATATTTATGAAATTCTTTCTGTAAAGGGCGCTGACGCTTGAATTGCGTTGGAAGAGTGTTTGAAATCCGCGTTTTATTGCAAAACCACTAAACGTGTTCCCGTTATTACCAATGTACCAAAAGAAACCACACTTTAAACGAGGTACGAATAATACAATACATTGACGGTTTCCCAACTTTTCTGAAGCCCTGCTAGTGTTTTACTTCCAGGATACTACTCAGCCTCATAAAAACAAAGCTTAGAAAATAACAACAGAAGGCCTACGCAGCGCATTCGTGCGTACTCAGTGTAAAGGCTGTTCACGATAAAGTAAGCACGTTAGAAATGAACCTTCGGAAAATGTCACTGCCTCAGAATGCATATATTTTCATGGGCGCAGTGAGTGACATTTGACCGATTAAAGTGGGTAACGATGTATGGAAGATAGTTCCATATTTTAACGTGGAATAAAAGTATTAAGCAACCGGTTGTGACAACTTAAATTATTACTTTCGCCCTCTGGTTTTTTTTTTTTTTTTTTTTTTTTTGCATCGTAGTGCAATGAGCAGATTTGTATAATATTTACTTTCCTAATAGTTTCAAGTTTTACTTGAGCCACGCACGAATAAAGTTATGAGGCCGATTGCAATGCTAATTGTATATAAGGCGGAAAAATACACAACGAGCATTCAAGTAGATCTTTAGCAGGGCTTTCAAAAGTGCTCATTTTTCCGTGAACAGCATATAATAATATTTAGCATTAGAACTATTTTTTACTAGGGTTTACCAACATATATATATTTTTTCTTCCTGCCTGTATTCACGATAGTTATAAATGAAATTTTATATATGTACATAAAATATGAGTAAAAGTTAAATTCAACCAAAAATAGTTACTTTTATGTTAACACTAGTATAAAACGCTTGTGATAAATTACGTGCTAGGATAGAACCAATCAAGTCATGCATGGCGTGAATTTTCAAAGGTTTGATTAAAAAAGTACGAAGAAATTCAAAATACACTATGCAAATTACAAATGTTTTTTTTCCGAGCCCTCTAACATAGCTAAAAACGACTTTTTCGCACATGCGCAACAATTATAGAAACCTGCACTTAACTACTCTTTAAATTTTTTCAGCAATAAAATGATAGTGTCACTGCTTAAATTTTCATAGCTAAACGCAGCACGACGGAAACAATGCACGTCAGTTCAGCGCTTTGAGCATAGAAGTGATGGGGCACTAGGTGCGTGTGTCAGTGTCGCCCTTATCGCTCGCTTGCTTCTCCGAGCCTCAAACGCGTTAAAACAACTGGGGTGTGGTTGTGTTGGGGACACGGCCGTTTATTTTGAGTGAATTCGTCTACGTTGACGCGCTCTGACGCCTTGGTGATTTTTGCGTTCCCGGCACCGCTTCACTCGATCATATGGCGCTTTATGGGTATCTCCCCCCTTTCCATTGTCGCGCGCGATGCTTCGCAGTCCTCACTCAACGGCATATTCTTTGATCCTTTGGCAATCGAGTGGTATCATTGAATTTTGAATGTAGACGATAGATTCGGAGCTGCAATGCCAAACTGTAACCCCCGATTTTGTTATCATCGGATTTTCTGGATTGCCTCCCACTACGATTGCAAATTCAAAGACGTATTTACGTCAAAATTCTACAGGCAGGTGGCTCCCTTAAAGAAAGGACTCTGCCAGAATTGTTATCGGTTGGGGATAGTGCGGTTGACTGGTCTATCCTGATTGGCAGTAAATTAGCCAATTGAAAAGCGCAGATGGTGGTTCCTGAAAATACAAGCCGTAGTGGTAGTGGTGAGTGGTGACAGCAGTTGCTCAAGTCCCAGAAGTAGCTGCATCTGGCAGTGCAGTCCTTACTGCAGTGCAAGCTTCTTCTTCCAGCGGTCGATTTCTAAGATACAGCACACGGAGTATAGTTTTTGATGACTTGTTGGGAGGCAGAGGGGAGTTTATATTTTATGATACACTCATTAGCAGAAAATATTGATCACCCTGGAGGTGACATCGCATGGGCACGTAAGTGGGTACAGGTACAGGATATGGTAGTTTGTGTACAGGGAAACATCAAAATATTGTACCACACTAAGCGTGTATTGAAGGTTACAAACACTTGCAGGATTCACATAGTATGGTGCTGGATGACCCGTAGCCTATCTTCGTTCTTTGTGTAGTCCAAGACCATACTAAGTGCATCCTGCAAGTGCCCTCACTGCAATACTTTCTTTATGAGGTAGAATATTTGGATGTTTTCTTTATACATAGTATCATGTCTTGTGCCTGTACCAACTTACGTGCTATTGCGATGGCCCCTTCAGGGTGATCTATTTGTTTTGCAAATGAGTGTACCGTGAGTTACGCGAATAAATATTCAAAATCACGGTACTAAAAATGTTAGCAATTTTTAAAAATTACTTAAAATAAGAAAATTGTTTCATATTTTTATTTGTACCAATTTATGGTTTATAGCACAATTATTTTGGTAAGCATACTTGAGGAAGAACTAAGAAATGGCCTTTCAGTCACCCGTGTCAAATTTTCTGTAGTTGTTGTATATTTTATATGTACGTACCAGAAACATTTAAAATTGTGATTTTGGGTTGCCATGATACGAGCATGCGATCTAAATTATTTTTTATGCGATAAAACATTACTTACTCGTAATGTCTTCAAGCTGAACGGGATTATATACTAATATTGAATTATGTTTTTTTTTTGTGGGCAGCGCCCTTGACGTCCGGCTCAGCCCACCCTGCGTGATGAGAATCACTCCCCTGGGAGCGAGTCCCCACCTACCATTCGACTCATCGATCCCTACAGTGCTTTGTCGTTCGATAGCTTCCCCATGTACATTGTGCATTCGGAAACAATACTCTTTGACAACGTTGCGTTTGCAGCTTGCGTCATTATTCACAACGGAACATAAGAGCAAAGCTAACATGACCATTAGAACATTCGTATTACTAGGCGTCAACACCTGATCGAGCTATATTTCCTCTTATAACGTTTGATCAGTTCATATGCCAGAGTGAAGTTTCCCAAGGTTTAATTAATTTGATGGAAAACAGTAAACGGTAAATATTTAACTGTTTGCTCGACATGTTTTCAAAAGAACTGAATGATAATAAATGCTACAATACTTACTGATAGTGATCACAGTGCCAACATGGTGGTCATTGTTAAACCAGTTGCAAAATTTACACGTGAACATGGCTTTAGAACGGTTTTTAATATCGTGGAACATTAACAAACTTGAGCACATATACTACGACGGTAACAAACGTCATTTAAAGCTTATTACTACACAGCGGTGTTCTAATGATCGCATTCAAAAATGTATAACCGTTTCTTTACAGGCTCAGCAATATGTTTAAGTGCTACTTTAATGATAAAAATTGTTTATTTATTATTGTTTATTGGTAAGGCTAATAAAATAAATATTTAGTTGCACCAACCAAATCTTCGTTTAGAAACAGTAGATAAGAACAACAAAATATTGTATTGCCCCTATACAAACAATTAATTTGGTTGCACCAAAAAAAAATTGTTTGATCCAACAGAACTTTTTTTCTCAGTGTGTCATGTGTCAAACAACCTGTTCAATGACCGTTCGGTCTGCACCTCGCGATCCTTTTGTTTATTTATTTTTTCCAGGGAGTACCAACAGATGAGATCCCAAACTGTGAATTGAAAATGAAAGTGCACCGGCTGCAGTTTCGGTTCTTATAAAACACTTAGGATGTCAAAATAAAGATGGAAATAAAATATAATGAAAGTTCAATTTTTTAAACTGGTTTCTATAAATGTCCCCCGTAAATTTAAAATAGACGACTATAATGGTTGTGTGACGGAAAATATTGCTATTCGTTTAAAACGTTCGGGCAGTGCATATCTAAAAAAATTAAGGTGGAATTTCAGTAAAATAGTTTCGCAAGTTTTAAGGCGGAGCTTCTTACACTTTGCATTTCCCTGTCACGTAAATTGACGAGACCTTTCCATAGCCCATAGCACAGCGGGGAATGTCAATGGGATTAGAACAGCGAAACCATAAGCTGCTGGCTTCGATCGTACGAGGAGAAGATAATCATTGGTTGCCGCTGTTCGTTCAAGGAAAGTGGGATGCAAGCGCTCCGGTTCCTACCCAACGAGGAACGGCAGGAATAGTAGTCATCGCCATTCCTGTTAGCACAGTCGCTTTCTTCGTCGCGAGAAGTCGTGGAACCCCTGTGCGTTAAAGGCTGTCCACGATATACTGAGCACTTTTGAAGGCCCTGCTTGAGTTCTACTTTCATGCACGCAGCGTATTCTTCCACCATATGTGTAATTTTCATTGCCATGGGTCTGATCACTTTATTCATGCGTCGCTCAAGCGAAACTGCGAAATTATTAGAAAAGGATATATTTTACGAATCTGTTCTTTCTTACACTTGCGTGCTTCACAGAAATAGACAGCAAAATAAATAATTATAGTATTCGCAAATGTTTTCCTAACGTGTTTCATTTAGTGGCAATAATGGAACTTACTTTCCCTCTGTCGTTACCAACTTCGCTGGGAGCATGCCAATCAGTGTGTCATTTTAAATATATGCTGGTAGGTACGGTGACGTTTCTCAAAGGTTGATTTCAAAAGTGCTCATTCTACCGTTAACAGCCTATAGGCGTAGTAGTCACTAATAGATTACACTCGGCACCGTCCCTAGCGAAAGCGAGGACAGGTGCATAAACTTTTGCGAGGTCCTTCCCTTCCAAATTAGTTAATACCCCCCCCCCCCCCCCCTTTTTCCCTACAACGCAATCACCTTTCGCACAATATACTCTGCTCTCGAGCGACCCCGCCTCGCTCCTAATATTTTATCGATATAACATGTTACATTGTATAAATAAACATGTTTAAATATATAAATTGTATCGTGAAATATATAACTCATAAACAAACAAAGGCCAAATATTTAATTTTTATTAAATACTAGCGATCTGCCACGACTTCGCTCGGGTGCGATTGCCGCACGATGAAATGATCTTCCCTGCTGGTGGTCTGCTAGGGTCGACCCGATCCTTCTCGACCGGGTGGGTGTGTGTGTGTGTGTGTGTGTGTGTACCCTCCAGTTCCTATTGCGTCCAACACCGACTCGCAGTGTAGGAAGAACCGTTAACCTGGCGAGCAATGCGCCGAAACATCCAACACCGCTTCCCGGAGGCCGACGATCTCTCAAAATACTCCATCTGGACAAAGGCTTGTCAAGTGCGCAGTCGGGGCCATGCTGCGTGTTCACTGAACTTGGCCCTGGGACTCACGCTACTACTGAGGCCTTGTTAGGTGTCTTGCAGCTATGGATGATGGATGTTCATATGTGAGACATGTCGGGCTATGACAAAACTGTGTGGCATCATTCGTTGTATTCATGCTATCCGTTAAAAATGCTTTTTTTTTCCTTCACATGAGTGTAGCTGTATTGTTCCTGTATTCAATAAAACAATGCATCTAATTTAAACTCTTCGTAGAAGGTTAGACTTTAAATTGGCACATAAAAGGATATGATTACAAGTTAAATTATTTGCGTTACCAAACAATAACGGTGATATTAATCACCACATATGTTAAAAATAACTAACAATTATGGTTTTAGTTGGCTAACTAAAGAATTCAAATTATTTCATTAACGATATCATATTACCGTCATATTATTGTATGTGGAATAATTATAATTCTAGCACTTCAGCTAAATATAGAAGTGATATATGGAACTCGTTGTTGTAATACGGTCGGTAAATCAAAGATGCACGTATACGAACCTGAACATAATTCGCGACCAAGCACGAAACGTTCACGGTATTATGAATATAAATTTGGAGTATTAAATAATTAAAAATTTTATATTATTTACACATGTTTTATTACATATATTATATATATATATCTTACGTTTCATATGTGTCGTAGAAGATTACATTTTGAATTCTGCCACGTAATATAACAAATTAAATTAAATTTATAACATAACTGTAGTCATTATTAAAGAAGGTAAAGATATGTTCACAACCACACCAAAAGATTTTTATCATTTAGAAAATATTAATCCACAAACATTTTCAGGCTTCGATGTTTTGATTAACAATGGTTTTATTTTTTCCCTCAATGACATCCACTTTCACTTTAACGTTCCTTTGAAAATTCTTTTCAACGGTCATGCGTTTTTACTTGCCACTTTTACAAAGTAAATTATAGAAATAGAAACTACACTGTAAACTCAGAAAAATGCTATTAGTCAGTGAAATAATACTTGTTCAGAAGCTGTTACAGACCTGCCAGTTGCTGGACGAACTAGGAACTACTGCTATTATGTGATATTCATAGTAACTTATTTTTGTTCTTTCGTGTTTGATATGGAAGTATAGATATTTTTTTCAAAAATAATAATTCGAGAATGTTATTCAAAATAAATTTGAAGGTGTAAGAGATTAAACCTTCGTCCAACAACTTTAAGACATCACGCTTTCACTATTTGACCACTCTAACAGTTACTCTTTTCAACATGTTAATCGGTTCCTGCTGGAGTTTGAGTAAACTTTATACCGTGGCATAAGTACTGCAAGTGTTTCGCAACGTCAAAATATTTTATATGCTTCGGAGGTGAATGTGCATTGTTCCGTGATACTGCCTCGTGGAACTTAAAAGCTAACCTCATTTGCATCTGGAACATTTCATATGCCTGGTAATTTAATTACAGAAGTTTTAATTTACGAGATTACCGTTGATCACAGTTGCCTACCATTTAACTATGCCACGAAGATAACTTTTATGCCAATGAAATTCAGCCATCAAAATAATTAATAAGCTACTGCTATTTCAACTGGAGCATTTTCACTGATTTACTCTGATTTGGTTCAGTTATCAGTATATAAAATTTTAAGTATACATTTTGAATTCACTGATAAATTACTCAAATGAATGCCAGTCACTATTAAATTACAATTTATGCAGCCATGTAGGCTATTTATTTTAAAAGTTTATTGCAGGAAGGTTTAAACTATAGTAGCGTTTCCTTTCAGCCTATGCGCCACGCTATAAATTTACTACAGTATTCCTAAAGTTACTAAAATAATTATTTAGTGGCGGTAACATTTTCTGAACACGTCAACGTCTTTTGATTATTTCGTCGTTTCTGACCTACGCACAGTTGACCAAATAATGCAAGTTGTGCGGTCCAATTACCTTTTCCTCTACTTACTTCCAAACAAACAACGCAATTTCTATGGCGGAATTCACATACGATTATGTACAGACTTTCCAGATTTACTGGTCTCGGCTATGCTCAAATGCTTAAACAAAATTATTGCTAACGTTCGTAAATGTTTCTGTTATTGCTTCAAGTGCATCTTTATGCATTTGCCCGAGTACTTTGATTTTTTTTCAGAGTTTCAAATATTTCAAATCGAATTTCAGCAACAGGAAGTAACATTTTACCTTGGAATATATAGCTGTTTCGCAACAATACAGCATTTTCGAAAACCCGTCTTAGGGCGTACTTTAATAACGCTGTGCTTTCTGGCCCAGAAACAAAATACAGAGTGCTCGGAAATTCCTCACTCCTAAGACTTGTAGAGGGGGCTGAGTAGACGATCTTTTGTATAGGAGCCCATGTTCGAAAACGTACAGTTTCCATGCTACAGCCATTTCAAATAGAGGTGTATTACTCGTCCACTTTCACTGAGGGAAAGAGCAATGTCTCGGATTTTCCTGTGTTGGTATGCAACCGGGTTGGAAGTAAATTACTTCGGACAATCACCTGGTGGCACGTGACGTCTACCCTGCCTCGAGCCCCTATTCACGCGCCTTTGTGTCTCCGATTAACGTGGTTGAGTACACATTTGCGGAATACACAGGCATGATCCTTGTGTATGGCACAGCTGAAGGTAATGGAAGAGCAGCTCGTCGGCTGTATCAAAGCGTTATCCACAATGTGTGACGCCATCGCATACCCTTTTTGCCACGGTTACGCAACATCTCCTATAACAAGGTGCCTTCACCGCCGACAGGAACGACTGTGGTGCTCCAAAGAGACGCCGTGCTCCCGAATTGGAAGAGGCTGTACTGCATCATGTTGAACAGATCCCGTCAGCGAGTACGCGAACAATTGCGCGTGCAATGGGTGTTGTTCCCAGCATAGTCTGGGAGGTCCTGCATGAGCAACAACCTACAAATGGTACAGTCTTTGGGTCCAGCCGATTTTGCACCACGTGTTGACTTCTGCATGTGGTTCCTGCACCGCTGCACCGACAAATCCGTTCCCACGTCGCGTTCTGTTCAAAGATGAATGTAAATTAAATAGGAACAGTGTTCTCGATTCTCAAAACGGCCATTTATAGCCAGACAAAAACTCTAATACCACGCGTGTAGAGAGATTTCAGCACACATTTTCTATCAAAGTGTAGGCAGGTATTCTGGACGGTCATATGTAAAATACCTGATTTGAAATGGCTGTAGCATGGAAACGGTATGTTTCCGGACATGGGTTCCTATTCAGAATATCGTCTAATACTCCTCATTCCCCTCTACAAGTCTTAGGAGATTGTAAGAGGAATTTCCGAGCATTCTGAATAAACATTTCTGTGGACGAAACTACTAACATATTATCTCCACACAAGGGACAATGTTAAATTATTTATAGAAACATAAATATGTTGTTATACGAAAAAAATATTTGCAGATAATTTATGATGGCATATTCACAGTTACTTCCAACTACGCTGAAAGCCGGCTAAAGTTCCACTTTCAGGATGTTATCCGCTTCATGCCAACGAAGCTTAACAAAGTCTAGACACCGTATCAGTACGAACTCAGTTTAATAAACATTTTGCATGAGAACTCTTTCTTAGTAGGCATTACGAACAGACCTATCTTCTCTCTGTTTTTTAAAATATTAATATTAATGTATTATCATAATTTACAAAAAAAGTTAAGCAAAAGTTCAATTTAACCAAAAATTAGATGCTTTTGTGTTAACAGAGGTGATGCACGAACCATTTAAGAAACAACCAAACATGTCATACGTGCGGTGATTTTTCAAAGGTTTGATTCAAAAAATTTGAAGACACTGCGAATAGACAATAAATGCTATGTTAACGAGAAGTTAAGCTATGGAACACCATTCGTATTCCTCTGGCAGCTTTACTTTAAATAGGGTCCTTACTTAGTAATTTTTTCTTTTCCGTTAAAAACGTCTGTAAGCTCGATAAGATTATATTTCAGAGCATGATTCCAAAAGCGGTCACTTCACAGCGAACGAGCTATAGATATCGTCCCATGCCGCAATTCAATTACAAATGTAGCCCTCGCATGTCACTGCCGCAATATTAATTTTATAATTAGTGTAGACGTGCTGCCGAGGGTGTGTCCAGTCCACCGTGCCCTGGGGTAAGCAACGTCACCTGCGACGTGCCAGAGCGCTCGCATAACAAGGCTCATTATCGATGTACTAATGAGGTGCGTACAGGTAGCCGCGAGCATGCGAGCGGGTAATAAGTTGTTATCGCCCCGCCGCGGATCGCAAGAGATGTAAACAAAAACAGCAGCAATGTTTCATCCGGGGAGTTTAAGCCCCGAAAGCTGGTTGTTCAACCACAACAGCAGCTCAACGCCTGAAACAATTACTCACGCCCGTTATTCAACGCGTCAGACCACAGCGCCACTATGCTGACAGTAACAAAAAAAAAAAAACATTTCAGCACCCGCTTCGCACCCATCATAAATATAGGTTTTCTTCCATTCATTTAATATTTTTATATATTTTTTCCTTAAAAATTACGCATTTGTAGTTACTATTCAAGTCTCAGGTGTTTTAATGCCGGAAATCATCCGTGCCTAATGTACTCTATTGAACGGACATTAAACTAGATAAATATTTTCTGACACATGCCATTGCAATACAGATAAATGCCATAAACAGGACTGAGAACGAAAAGAATACTTAAATAAAACAAGTAACCTATGAACAAGAAAAAAAAGTTATGTGTATAAACCTTGAAAATTCCAAGTGGAAGTAGAGACAAAAACAGAACAGCATGATAGACATCTGCATCGCAATGGCGAATGTCCATAAATCTGTATCAAGTCACTCACTCCCATTGAACTAACCATTAAAAGATCACAATATTATACCTATGGTAGAGGACTTAAACTGAGTGTTTTCCAAGATAGGGAACCAATGGTCTGAAATGAATATTTCAGGCGCTCTCCACGAGGCATTGAACACTGTGATAAGGTCTTGTCTGGTTGCCGAAGATGGGGCATCGCTCGTCACAGGAAACTGCAGACATGCATTTAGTGTATGGCGCAGCAGGAAGTAGTGCAAGGAAAGCCGAACAAATGTACGTAGAGAGGTTTCGCAACAGGCGTTATCCGAATTGGGAGACATTCATATCCGTAGATAGAAACTTGCGAGAGACTGGCTAGTCCAAGAGACAGCCCAAGTAGCAAAAAAACAAAGCAGAAAACAGTTGGGACAGGTGGTTTATGTTCGCCCACATGACTGTAAGTGTTTTCTTATGTGTATAATAATACCATGTGGACAATAGTTATGGTATTTGTTTGGGAAATATTTTAGATGTAAGTCATTAACCACAAAATGATTGACAGAATTTAATGTATGGCCCACAAGCAAACACCAGTGAATCACCCACCGGCACCTTAGATCACGTGAAATACACGTGGCTGATGTATGCCAAAGAGTATGAAAATAAGATCATTTTTTCATATAAAATCCTCATGTGGTAGACAGGTTCAATTCTGATAGTTGGGCATCATCATGTGGCAAATTAATCAGCCACTTTTCACAAAATGACTGACAGCATTTCATATAAGGCCCACAATCAAACATCAGTCAAACACCCACAGGCATCTTAGAGTATGTAGAGAATGTGTGGGTGATGTTTGCCAAAGAGTACATACCGCCTTTTGTGGTATGCCAACTATTCCTTATTGCAGAAGAAACATGATCATCAAGCTTATGTTCCATTTATGGCATACCGACTAGATGTTGTGCAGTAGCAAATAGCATATGCGTATTCAATTTATTTTTCTCATGTGTGTGTTTATATATATATATATATATATATATATATATATAGAGAGAGAGAGAGAGAGAGAGAGAGAGAGAAGCCTGTGAGCGAGTGCACGTGTGTGACGTGAGCGGTAGAGCAAACGAGAGCGATAGCTACTCTCTTCACTCGCTTTGTCGTCATTTACCCATAAGCACACTTATGTGTAATAATTTTGTACTATTTCTATCAGACTGCATCTTTACTTACTATTAAATATATTTATAACTCTAAAATCTACATCAATAGATATATGTGACTATATAACAGTTTTCTACAAAGAGATTCAAACAATGGTAAACAATAAAGTAAATAAGGTGGCCAATGATTCATTACGTTTCCTGATGCTTTTTTTTTTTTTTTGGCGAATGTCCTCGTTTTCATCTTCTCCTGTATTTTTGACACCTTCCGGAAATATCTCCCCTGGAAAGGTGAATTCGTAATTGTCTTTGGAATATTTGCTGATGTTGTGTAAAACAGCACAGCATATAATTATTCTGGGTATATTTTCCAAACGTACCTTTACTATGTTACCTAAAATTGGAAACCTATGTTTATGTTGGCCGAATACTTTTCCAATTATCACCCTCTCCTTCGAATGAAATTTATTAAATAGTTTCTTCGTTTCTATTTCGGGGGGTCTTGAATGGTGTAAGTAGCCATGGCGTAATTCCATAGCAGCTGTCTACCAACAAGCAAACGTCGCCATTAAATCTGGAAATTGCACTGTAAATGTGTTTCCAAACCCTGGAATCATGTTCGCTTCCAGGCCATTGTGAACCTACACTTGTCATCATTTCTTGTTCATTGCAGGTTGCCTGCGCATTTATACTTGGGAATTATTTCCTGTTTACGTATTCATCTCCATGAGCTGTGGGATTTTTTTTATTTGTATGTGAGTACCGTCCAAAGCTCCAATAACTGCGGGTATTTGGAATTTCTGTGGCCATTTTTCTTTTGCTTCATGCATGGCATTTAAATCTTATAGAAACCTTACCCAACGGTGTGTTTTATCCACAATGCAGTCTGCTACATACACTATGCACAGTTTTGCATACAGTGGAGTAGTGAACTCCACGATCTTCTGCGATAACTGTTTGGAATCCTGGGCCACTCAGAAAACAAAGGAATATCTCCATCCTTTGACGTGAACAAAGAGCACCTCCTCTTGTTTCTTCAGATCCATTTAAGAAATGATCGGACAGGTAATCTACACTTTCACTTTCAAAACGCAACAAAACTTATGACCTACTCGGACTTATACTTCGTCTTTCTTTGTAACTTTCCCCGTTTCTCACACGTATAAAGTTTGCCATGTCTCAAATACCTATGAATGTAAAACCACAAGTATGCTATTTAGCTACCTTAAAATAGTTCAAGTGTTTGCTTAGTACTCCCAGTCAATTCTTCTTTTTATTCAACCTGAAACCAGTATTTATTGGAAAATCGCTCAGTCAATACTTATCGAATAAGAAATTGCTGGAAAGAAGAATTGACTGGGAGTACTAAGCAAACACTTGAACTATTTTAAGGTAGCTAAATAGCATACTTGTGGTTTTACATTCATAGGTATTTGAGACATGGCAAACTTTATACGTGTGAGAAACGTGGAAAGTTACAAAGAAAGACGAAGTATAAGTCCGAGTAGGTCATAAGTTTTGTTGCGTTTTGAAAGTGAAAGTGTAGATTACCTGTCCGATCATTTCTTAAATGGATCTGAAGAAACAAGAGGAGGTGCTCTTTGTTCACGTCAAAGGATGGAGATATTCCTTTGTTTTCTGAGTGGCCCAGGATTCCAAACAGTTATCGCAGAAGATCGTGGAGTTCACTACTCCACTGTATGCAAAACTGTGCATAGTGTATGTAGCAGACTGCATTGTGGATAAAACACACCGTTGGGTAAGGTTTCTATAAGATTTAAATGCCATGAATGAAGCAAAAGAAAAATGGCCACAGAAATTCCAAATACCCGCAGTTATTGGAGCTTTGGACGGTACTCACATACAAATAAAAAAAATCCCACAGCTCATGGAGATGAATACGTAAACAGGAAATAATTCCCAAGTATAAATGCGCAGGCAACCTGCAATGAACAAGAAATGATGACAAGTGTAGGTTCACAATGGCCTGGAAGCGAACATGATTCCAGGGTTTGGAAACACATTTACAGTGCAATTTCCAGATTTAATGGCGACTTTTGCTTGTTGGTAGACAGCTGCTATGGAATTACGCCATGGCTACTTACACCATTCAAGACCCCCCGAAATAGAAACAAAGAACTATTTAATAAATTTCATTCGAAGGAGAGGGTGATAATTGGAAAAGTATTCGGCCAACATAAACATAGGTTTCCAATTTTAGGTAACATAGTAAAGGTACGTTTGGAAAATATACCCAGAATAATTATATGCTGTGCTGTTTTACACAACATCAGCAAATATTCCAAAGACAATTACGAATTCACCTTTCCAGGGGAGATATTTCCGGAAGGTGTCAAAAATACAGGAGAAGATGAAAACGAGGACATTCGCCAAAAAAAAAAAAAAAGCATCAGGAAACGTAATGAATCATTGGCCACCTTATTTACTTTATTGTTTACCATTGTTTGAATCTCTTTGTAGAAACTGTTATATAGTCACATATATCTATTGATGTAGATTTTAGAGTTATAAATATATTTAATAGTAAGTAAAGATGCAGTCTAATAGAAATAGTACAAAATTATTACACATAAGTGTGCTTATGTCTAAATGACGACAAAGCGAGTGAAGAGAGTACCTATGTGAATCGCTCTCGTTTGCTCCGTTTGTTTTAGCTCGTGATTTATGTTATTTTGTGTTTATTGTATATTATTCCAATTTGTAACCGATTTATTTTCAAGAACATACAATTGTCAAGTGTACAAGAATACAACAATAGAGGTTTACACAAAAGATTTTGTTGTAATGATACATAACAGTAATACTAAATATGCTGAGGAGTATACACAGAAATAGACGCATTTCGATTTTGTTGCTTCGGTTGTAGGAATTCACTTAGTTCTGTAAACATCCCGCTCGTTTATCCTGTACTGTCTGACGGATGAGATTTATTGCCCTGAGCAGAGAGTCGTTCTTTCAATAACTCCTCTCTTCTTGCTTGTAATCGGGCAAGGTTTAGTTTTTCTAATAACACAAGTCTCTGCAGTTCTGCTGTTGATAATGCTTCGGTTTCTGCTGTCTCAAGTTTAAATTTCTTTTTTGCTGGACGCTTTTCGTTTAGCTAGTCCCCCGACTTCTGAATAGTTATGCTCCCTTCTTCTGCTTTATTGGGATGTACGTCAACACCAACTGCACAAGCTCCTGGGATTTTCTGAAAAACTGGATTGCGACTAGAATTCAACATTTCTAGGAATTCTCTCTCCCAGTCCTGCAGTTTGATTTTTTGTTCCCTGTCATGTTTTGATCTGACTTTTTTTATAACACCTGTCTTCATATTTATTCAGTAACTTTTTTAACTGCCCTACAGTTACTGATGATTTCCCTATACTCTTCTCAAAGTCATCTTTCATTTCTTTCCATGTTTTTTTTATTTTTCCTGGACATTTCCTGGCGTCATCGTTTTGTTTATGCCACACAGCGGCCTTTTAACAATTTTGCAAATAGCATCCTCTTGCAGCCACCTTTAGCAATCACTTCGTCCTCACTTGAAGACATGTGAACTTACAGACAGCCGGATGACAGAACTGACTATCTGCATTCACTGAATTCAATAGTTAAACGGGGTGGTCACGTCTACGTACTCTATCGTGACAAGTTACTGAAGGACGTTTTTACTTGTCCGTATAAGCAATTACTTTCAGTAAATATTTATTTATCCCATGGTTATTCCAGTATTTACTTTTAAGCAAAGCATTTTGTTTATTCAATTGAAATCAAGACATTTCTTTTATTTACAAGTTTATACTACTTTGCTGAAGTAACCACTAACATGGTTTTGCATGTTTCTATTCAATTGGCCTAAAGTCAATATAGCAAAGCTAATAATGCATTATGTATGTGAAGTAAGTATCGAAATTTACTTAAAAGATCGTATATGAATGCACAGTAGAGTTGCTGATAGCATACTTTACTGTGGACTAAAGATTTGTGAGATCGATTCCAGGTTTCTCAAAAGAAATTTACTAATTGTGAAATAAAGCTGTAGGCAACACATATGGATATGGTATACATCAATTTTATTTGGGCTAGACACAATTATTTTTTGGTTTTGAAAATGCATGGCAAGCTTTCTCTATGTGGATAACAAGTGGCCAATAGCTGGGCTACAAGTGGCTTACCAACAGTTGGCTAACGACATGTGGTTTACTTACGGCAGGCCAGAAGCAGAATGCCGGAAGTGGCCCGCTTGTGGTTAACTTACGGGGAACTCTGGTTTTGCCAGACATCTGCTGACAGTTAAATATCTGTATGTGGCCCACGCGTAGACACACAATACCACAGTCATCAATCATCATGTGTGCCGCATGCATCTACAGATGCTTTCCGCTTCTTGAATGCCCGTGGATGCCGCATGTGAGCTGCTTGTTCACAACCAGATCTGCACATGTGGGCCAAATATATTTTGCTACTTGGGAGAGAGATGGCCAGTGTGCTAACAACGAACTATTCGCGTATCAGATTTTGAGGAGATGGTGTTGTATAGTGTGGCAGAATTGCCACTAATAAGCACTCATCAACTTGCCCGTGAAATGCATACTTCGAAGGATACTGTGTGGAAAGTATTCAGGGAGCAGCAATTACACCCTTATCACAGAAAGCGGGTGCAAGCAATGGGACCAAATGATTTCGAACCCAGAATTTAGTTCTGTCAGTGGATTATCCAACGCTCTACTACGGAACCGAACTTCCTACAGTTTGTAAACTGAAAGAATATCGAACAGAATATTTGTTTGTATAGGGCCAGATATAAATTTAATTGCCCTAACAAAATATAATGTTGTGCAAACAAAATTTGAAAAGGAACACAATTACTTCTGTTCGTCTAGCAAATTAAATGTCTGAATAAACAAAATATATGTGCTGGCCCAAAAAAAAATTAGACTGTCAGCTAAATATTTGGTTGAATCAACTGTATATATTTGTTTGGCCATTAATTTGACTGCCTTCGTTTGAAAATACAGCTCGAGAGTTTTTTTGTGACAGTTAGTTTGTTAGTGCATATATTGATACTTACCAATAGTATAAACACATTAATAAAACAATGCAATAAGAAACTGACAAGTAAAATTGTATGACTTGAAATATTTGTATGCACACGTTGCCCAAAATTTTCAGTATATGAATTAGAAGCTTTCCGTCACCGTCAGTTGTCGCGTTAGCTGAGATTACAAAAGTGTATCGCTCGGACGCAGGTGGTCTAGGTTCGAATTTCTGTCGAACTTGCAATTTTTTTTATATCGCCCCAAACTATTTAATAACGTGTAGCCAAACAAATCTGTAGTTGCACCAACCAACTTTCACAGTTTGGGGCAACCAAATGAGAACAACAAAATAATTTCGTTTCAGCAACAAAAGATTTCATTGCCCCTATACAAACAATTAATTTAGTTGCACCGAACAAACCTTGTTTAATTTTACAATACCTTTTTCTAAGTGTATATTTCACGCACCCGTGATTGAGTTGTCAACTGTCCCAATAGCCATGTCTGCAGTGATGAAAATACATTCACCACCCGCGTGTCTGGTTAGCAGCGACGATTCTCTATCGACTCGTGGGCTGGAATTGTGCAAGATCACCTAATAGGAGCTTATTTCCTGCCGCCCCGTTTGAATGGTCAGCGTCACCTGCTGTTAGTTCGAGATGTGCTGCCAGAGTTGTTGGAGACTGCACCCCTCGGTACGCGCGAGAGGACGTGGCTGCAACTCGACGGTGCGCCAGCACACTTCAATGTCGGTGTCGGTGAACATTTTGACGACAGATTCCCGGATCTTTGGACTGGAAGGGGATGTCTTGTCCCATGGCCATCGCGATCGCTGGATCTCAGTCCGCTGGATTTTCTCCTATGGGGGCACATCAGGTCGTTGGTGTATGAAACCCCAGTATAAGCGATAGAGGAACTGGTTGGTGGGTCCTAGCTGCCTGTCTCGTTATACAACAGACACCAGGGATATTTGAGAGAGTCAGGCAAAATTTCATACGCTGTTGTCATGCGATATATTGAGACTATGCTCGCCACTTCGAACAACTTCTTTGATGTGTAAGTAGTTGCTATGTGGTGTAAGTAGTTTAAGGAAATAAAACTGCATTTCCAACCATTCGTTCCTATCTCAAAATACTTACTTTAGAGTCCTCTGCCATCTGTATGGTTTTGACTCTAAAGGTTAGAGACAGCGTCTATAAAATGACATATTTAATTCGTTAAAGGTTTACAACTTATTTATGTTGAACGTAAATTTTCTTTTCAGTAAACTTCCGAAACTATAATGAAAGGTAAAAACCTATAGGTAGTATGAATAATTTACCATAAATCAAGCAGGAAATAGAGAAGTTCCGCCACAGAGTAAATAAGTACACCGAGGAGAGATGGCGTTGGCAGTTCCTTTGATCTGGGCGTACCAACTTTCTGATTGGCTGCCCGAGGCTCTGCGAACGGTTCTCGTGTCCGATTGGCTTCTGCGTGCTAAGAACGGTTCCCCTTGGCTAGGGTATCGACTGGAGAGTAAGTGGAAGAGGGGAGTGGAGAAGTTTGGGCTGCTTTTAATATCTGAGGCTGCGTCCCAATTCGCTGACAAGAGTACCCTCTCGCCCACACTCGACGTCACAGAAAGTCATCTGCGCTGTCCCAATTCGGAGGAGAGAGCGCGAGAGGGAGAGTGAACGACTATGTACAATCGGTGCTCACTCTCGCACCCTCTCTGGCACCCATGCTGTTATCAAGTCTAACCTCAAATATCCAGACAAATTATATTGTATCGACTTAACTTATTCATTGCGATTGTGAAATGTGTATTAACAACAATATCCCGTTTGATAAGGAACATAACCAATTATGATATGTTCACGTTTCATTTAGGTTAATTGTGTGCACAATATTAAATACTGTGCTTTGCACATATCAATTATGTTTTCAATCATGCTAAAATGTTCAAATTAAAACATGTTACTATTTCATAAAACACACGCAAGTCTCAATTCGCTAGAGTGAGCTAGAGTGTGCCAGAGTGAGAGTGGTGAGTAAGATTGAGCACACTTTCAAGTTGAAAAACGGCCTTAGTCTTGAGAGTCGAAGATGGCGAAGCGAGTTGAGAATGAAGCAGTGACGGGATGCAAGAGCGCGGGCCAAACGGGAGATTCCCAAGAAAACATGCGGACCAGCGGCATCGTCTGGCGGTATTCTCGCATACGAAAAAACTGGAGCGATCCCGCCGGGAATCGAACCCAGTTCGACTCTGTAGTAGGCGAGAATTCTAGCCGCTTCGGCCCAACGAGTTAGTTTACAGGAGCTGGTTGGCTAATAAGTAGTATATAACAGAGCATTCTGGCACACCAGGATTGAGGCTGCGGACACAATGGACACACCTGGATACACCGTATCGAAAATTCAGTTTACAACAAACATTCTCCAACCTGCACGCATGTACTGAACTTTCAATGCTCACAGCTAGTCTGTACCCCCCCCCCCCCACAACAACTGAGGACTGACCTGCACTTGTCAAGTACCTAGACTACAATGTACATCACATACTCAACCATCGACGATTCTAGATAACTGAGTACAATCGAATTAGACATGGCCAACAAGGAGATATCACACACATTCCAACTATGTACATACTCTGTTTGTAGAGCAGGAGACTTGCAGACCGCGACATGAACTCACTGGAAGCTCAGAGTACGATGATTGCTCTGTATTTCCATGTATGATATACATTACCAACCAATCGGAAGACTATGTCGGCAGCTTCGTCTACGACGAAGCCAAAGTCGGGGTCTTGCCCCCGACTTCTGCCGCCATGGTCTTATGATTTAATTTTTTTTCTAAAAATTATGATTTTGTTCTTTTAAGCGGTAACATTTTCTAAGTTAGAGATGGTGGGGAAAGGTCAAGGTCAAGTTCAAGGTCAAATGTTAAGGTCAGTGCCAAATATCAAGGTCGCATTACATCAACCAAGGCCAAAGCCATGGTTGTTGGGGTAAAAGTTTTGTAAGTTCGAAATGGTGGCCAAATAGTCAAGGTCAAGGTAATGCCCACCACCACTCATGGTCGCCCACCTTCACCACCACCACCACTGACAGCTGCCATTTTGTAAATGGCCATCGTTGTAATTCCTGTCAGTCCTTCTGCCCGCTGGCCCTTCTGCCTGCCCGCCACTGGCAGCTGCCACCATTTGGCAAATTGGTGCTGGCCACCAATATGGCCACCCACATTCAGACTTCTGACCACACCAATTGCCACCATTTGTGCAAATGACTGTCGTCGCTGTACTGGCCACCAATATGGCCACAGGCCACCACCTATCATGTCGCTAGACAATGCGACTTCCGAGGTGATGGACCAGATTGATAGAGCAGGAAGTTCTTTTTAGGATTGCTCCAGACATTTCCACAAAATTGACATTGTCTGCATACTGGCTGCCAACAAAGGCGCCCACCAACGCTTTCACCATCCGCCATTTTGCAAATGCTTATCGCCGGCGTACTGGTCGCCAACATTGTTGCTAGCCACCAGCTGCAATTTTGTTAGACAGTGCGACTTCCAAGATTCGGCATTTAGGCTTTATCATTACAACACACAATGACAGTCGTCGGTGTACTGGCTGCTACCATGGGCGCCCCCACCTGCTGTTATTTTGCAAATAAACTTTTATGGAGCACTGGCTACCAACATGGGAGCCCACCACCGGCCACCATTCTGCTAGACAGTGCAACTTCTAAGATGACAGACCTGATTGATCAAGCAGGAAGTTCTGGTCCAAGATGGTGGCTGTTGCCTTCAGCTACCTACACCATTGCTCGACCACCTGACTACCTATCAGATTCACTAGTTGATGCACTTGTGTACCTAGCCTCCAATTAACAGTGGTCATACACCGACTTTAATTTACTTACAGGTAGTCATACTGTCTTCATGGACCTACCCACACTTGTGTACTGAATCTGCACACCTAACCTTCATTGCATGTACTTAGAGGCATTCTCTTTGCACTCATGTACCAAGCCCATGGCCTTCCATGTCCGTAATTATACACAGAGCTATACTTTACCCAAGCACCGAGCCTTTGTAGCATACTCTGACCCCACCGCCACCACCACCACCAAGTGTCGGGAGTCCAAAACCACAGTATCATATTGAGGCATGACATGCACTCGTAGTTTGTCGTGTACCGAGACTTTAATGTATGTAATGAAGGGTAGTAATATGCTATCTGTACATAGCGTACATCTGTACTTCAATGAATACTCAGCCATTGCTTCCGTTCCGACAATGCCAGCCTCCTCCAACATAAAAGGTGAGTACATCATGTATTGTATCGTATTCAACCTTACCATAGCTCAAATTAGGACGTAACCACATCACACATATAGTATAGCATTCAATATGCCTTGTGATTGCCTTACTAATACAGATTGTCAGGTTGGCTGAGAGGTCTAAGGCACTGGATTTAAGCTTCGGATACCTGTGTGGGGAGCATAGGTTGGAATTCTTCACCTGACAAATATTTTTCCTGGTTCCTTGTACATGTGTTACCCATGCTACATAAGGATTTCGTATGTGCATAAAATGATGGTATATATGCACTCTGGCTCATTCAAGCTCTGACGGACATGAATGTATCATTTTTTTTAGGTCAGCATCATGTTGTACCATAGCTATGCCAAACACTTGTCATGGAACACAGTGTAAATGATGATGATGACATACTGTTTCAGCAGTCCGAAGGGCTACCACATAGCGGTAGGTTCAGTTCTTAGATGGTAGGAATTTAAAAAATATATATATTGTTAATGTTTATTGTTATTGTATTCATAACCAAATCGCACACGCACACACACAAATAAATAATATATATCATACAATAAAGCCTCCAGCTCTGAGTAAATCAATAATCGAATTTATCTCTCTGATGACAGCCAGGTATCCACCTCTCTACAATGAAACCAACCATTGTAGTCTGTCAACTAGGTCATTGGGGTCTTCCGATTAGTCAGATTTCGCGTCACTCTTAGCAAAAGGGTTACCATACATGATTACATCTATGTTCTTATTCTGTGTTGAGCAGGTCTCAGCAACATACTTACGCTTTGCAGATGTCGGCATGTCATCATCACCAGCAGACTTGGAGGTTACATGGTCGATCTCAGCAGACTTGGAAATCACATTAGAATTGTCAGTGGACTTGGGGGCCACATTATACATGGCAGCGTCTATATTCTTCTTTAGAGTTGAGTAGGTCTCAGCAACATGCTTTTGCTTTACAGATGTCGGCACACCATCACCAGCAGACTTAGAGTTCTCACTGTAATAGGTCTCAGAAACACACTTTCATTTGCAAATGTTGGCACATCGTCGCCAGCAGACTTGAAGGTCAGATTGTCGTTCTCAGAAGACTTGGAAGGCACAGTATCGTTCTCAACATCCTGGGTAGCATATTCTTCATTTTTGCCTCTACATGTTAGTTGTGCAGGGGTGTTGATCACAACTTCTGATGATCTGTATGTTTCATGCTCTCGAACACTCGAATACTCATAGTTCCTTCTTCACACACCAGTTTGGAGCACCATGCAGGTCCATGTAATGATATTGGTGTGCATGTCGAACCAGCAGGAAGACTGGACTTGTCGTGCCTTCTAGTGTCAAGTAAAGGTATGGTACCTTTACACATAACAGTATGTATCTTTTGATTATCGCCTCTACCAAATGGTGCACCACATATATCATATGTGTGTATTCTAGAGGTAGGTTACTTTGTACAGTCGCTCTGTTCATGACGATGAGCATTGCAACTTTTACTGAAGAACTTGTCACAGTAACTGCATTGTTTAACACATAATTGATGATCGATCGGAGAATTTTCACATGTAGTTGTACTTGATTGCATCCTCTTCAAGCATACATATATGTGTGTGTGGGCAGGCGGAGGCACCGAGGGGACAGAAGAGACAGATGTGTGTAAGAATGGGGAGACATGCAGGCTGACATATGTCCGAACGTCCCTTCTCGTCTTTGGGGTGTTATGCATGTACTATGATTTTTTGGTAGTTGTATCTCAAACAATTAGTAACTTACAGCAGTCTATCATAGTCGTGGTTGATGTCTGTGTTATTAATTTGGCGACTATAACTCACGTGGTTTGTAAATTACAGCTAACTATGCTTATATGTTGGGACGAGGCATACTTGTCCCTGCGACCTCTCTCCTAGTCTTGGCAGATGTCTATGTTATGAATTTGCCAACTATAACTCAAATGGTTCAGAAGTTACACCCAACTATGCTTGTACACTGACATAGGGCATACTTGACCCCGTAAGCCCTCTCCTAGTCATGATTGATGCCTATTTTAGTAATTTGACAACTATAACTTAAATGATTAGGAAATTATAGCCAACTATGCTCATGAGTTAACATGGCACATATTTGACCCCCCCCCCGAAACCTTCTCCTAGTCGTTGTTGATGTCTATGTTATGAATTTGACAACTATGACTTAAATGGTTCGGAAATTACAGCCAACTATGCTTATAATTTAAGAATGGGCATATTTGACACTGCGGGAAGTAATGCTAGATGAGATCAGAATCGTTCGTGATGACTGATGCCCCACCACCGCCACCAGTGAGGCACTGGCTGCCAAAAAAGTCGATGTCCTCAGCTGTTCGACAATTGTTCTGGGTAGACATAGGTCGGCGACACCAAGATGGCCACCGGGGAATGAGAAACTCCGACTTTGAAAGAAGCTCCGACCGATTCCACCACATTGGGCAAACCGCCGCCCACAAAGGGAAAACTGTCCGGAATATGCTTATTAGCATGCAGATCATGCTAATTATAACAGGCTGCCATGATGGCTGCTGATGGCGGGAGGGAAATTAGGGACAAAGTGAAGGAAAAAAGGGGAAAAAGTGACTTTCTTTTAATGCGAAATCGACCGTTTTAGATGGGGAAAAGGGGAAAAAGTGAAATTCTCGTATGCTAATTGTGTCCTCTGTGTCCACAGCCAGCAGCCAGGTGTGTCCACTGTTTCCACAGCCTGACGCCTGGTGTGCCAGAATGCTGTTTTTTATACTAATCTAATAGCGTTTTGCCACTCTGCTGTCCAGTGAAGGCAGCATTTTGCTGGCGTGTGTCTCTGGATTTTGCTGTACAATCAGCTGTTTCATCTCTATATTCGCTATTACTCAGTGATTCTACTATGCATAGTTGCAGACTTCACTGGTCGTTCATATCGTTCCTGAATAAATGTAGGGTAGTTATCTCTGGTGTATCGCAAGTGTACATGTATGCAACATAAATGTGGGAGATTCGCAAAAAATGTCATGGTATTCGTTCCACTAAGAAGTGGGGTGTGTCTGTGTTGGGGACATGGCCGTTTGGTTTGCATGATATGTCTATAGGCCATTCTCCACTGGAAGCAACTTTATTGGAGCCCTGCTAAATATCTACTTGCAGGCCTGTTTTGTATCCTTCACCAAATGTAAACAAACATTGCCATGTGACTGCCATGTAGCATCTGTCAAAATCAATGTTTACATGCCATTGTGTGTGTACATGTGTTCGTATACTTTCGCTACACCTAAACATAAACATTGAAATGTGACTTCTACTTTATACCTGTCAAATGTGTTGTTTGCTGTTTACAGCTTTTCAAAGAATTCTGTCGTAGGTCTATTTCAAAAACCATTTCGTACGAATATTCATAGTTTAGGACTATAACATTATTTAGGTCAGCTTTATGACGTTTTAAAATGCCTTAAGTGACTATAGTTCTTATGGTTATGTTACATTAACATATTTGTTTTCCACAACATTTCACATTACACGTAATGCAGATGAATATTTTGCAGCGACTGTGTTTAACACTTACAAATATGGGGTAATGAAGTATAATATTTTACTTTTTCTTATTGATATGTGTTGGGTTATTTATTTAAAAGGACGGCCTAAGTTCGATTAACGAAGGAATAACCAGTCCAACGAAAAAGAGACATTAAAATCAAGCACACAACTCGTGTCATTCATTTTTTGTTCAAACAAACTTAAAATATAGTGGTGAACATGCACACAACTAAGCCTACCATAACTTTTATTCCGCTCATATTTATATGTAATGTATATTAGGTTTATTGAAATTTATTAGGACTGGGTTTGGTTAATTTGTTGGGATTGGTGGTAAATCACGTTATACGACTGTGTTTCAAACACCCAGGGCAAAGGTATAATGTTGTGATAAATAAACAGATTTTTGATGTAAATAAATAACTTTGTCATAAAAACAGTTCCCATTTAAAACGTATAAATAGTTGACATCAAATATTGGAAATCATGCACACACACACGTATCCAGCATAACGATCACCACGCAGCCACGCCGCGCTATTTTACACAGCGGTTAACAAAACACACCGTAACAATACATTTATTACTGCCGCAGAAATACAGATTTATCACAACATTACCATAATTTGCTTAGGTAGGTTTAAAAAACACAACGTCTACAAACGTGATGTGGTAATTTGAAGTATTTTTCGGAGTAAGTATAATTTCCGCTTCTTTTGATAAAAAAGTAACACGTCATGTCATGGCTCGCCACGTCTGCCAACTTCACTTTGTTTCTGCCCTGCAATCATATCTAAATATATAAAATAAATATTCAAACATTAAAATCTCTTTTCAGTTGTAAATTACAAATTCAAAAATCATTATTTTGCTGTAATAAGTATGAAATATACTACAATTGAAAATGTGTATAATTTATGCTTACTAGCGAAGTGAAACTTACCTAGTACGAAAGAGACAAAGAGAGAGAGAGCGACAAGCCTCGCTCAGCAATGTTGCTTTCTTGCTCGATAAAACAACACCGTACCATTACGGCCTACTCACGATATTATCCGTTTTTATTTTAAACTGTAAAAATGAGATATGTTGCCATCAGGACTACCTAAATATATAAATATTTCAATAGGCACCGTTTAATTTATAAATAGCATACTAAAAAACAAGATAAAAAAAATATTTTAACTGTGAACTATTTCTTACCAGACATTGCCAACACGTCGCTGCTCTCACTGTTGTTAATTCATATTTAAAAAGAAAAAATTTTACAAGTTATGGAAGTATTAAGATAAAGTTAAATTTATTCAATAATATAGTACTCCAAAGTTAACTAGAGTCTTATATATTTGTGAAATACAGGTTATTGAAAAAAACAGGTTGACATGTTATGCCTAGAGTGTTTTTTCAAAGGTTGATTTTCATAAGTTGCTTACAATCAGGAATAGACTATACGTTTACGCGCTCGGATGCATTGATGATTTTTTTTACGTTTCCGGCACCACTTCACTCTACCATATGGGGTTCTATGGGTATCACTGGATTACTTTTGAGATCCTCTTTCCAACTGTATACGATTTCTGTATTTCGACTTGGCTTTTTGACGAGTATAGACCGACATTTTGTTAAGTATTCTTAATTTTTCAAATTAAACTCATACAGTTTCATCATAACCACGCCACACAAATGTTTTTATACGCGCAATCGCTTGATCTTGGCGAGAACTGTCGATTAAAGCTTATAGGAGCGTCGTAGCTTCTCCTAGTCAAAAGTTTTACTATGCGGAAGTTATGAGACGCGGCGAAAAGAACTCAAAATTGTGGTGTTCTGTCTCCCCTAGCACACGATACTTCGCAGTCCTCACTCAACGTAACATATTCTTTGATACTTTGGTAATCGAGTGGTGTAATTGAATTTTTAATGTATACGATAGATTTGGGGCTGCAATGCCAAACTGTTTCCACGAGTTTGTTATCATCGGATTTTCTGGATTGCCTCCCACTATGGACGCAAAAAATTTGAAAACGTATTCACGGCAAGAAAGAGTGCGATGAGACTGTGTGCTATTATTGCAGGTCTTTTCAACAATTTTTTGGGTTAAATGTTAAATGTAATGCTCGAGAGAATGCATTCTGAGAGATAATACTCATGTCCGCCGGGAATTGAACCTACGCACCTCTAGCGAGAAGCCGACTTGCTGAATCCACGGCAACTCAGGCTAGTTAAATTGTGATGCAAATGTTAGTAATGACTGCTGGCTATACATGCTGTAGCGGCGATAATTTGTGTTGACATGCATAACTAGCGTTTTTCTGTGCGCACACACTTTATCGGCTGTTGCCAAGCAAGAGGTTTTGCACTGATGACGTCGCTTTCATAGTCCTTTAACACTATGACTGCCGGCTCAAATCGAATCGACGATTACCGAACTCATCCGAGTCGAGCCGAAGACTTTCAGCCACATCCACGGACACAGCCACACAGCTTCCATTTAAAATACATTGTCCCAGACTTCCCTTCATCATACTACTGAGCTGCTTAAGTGAAGTTCACTTCTTGTGAACCAAACTATATGCGTGTAATTTAATTGCATAGTTGACGACTGGTAAGTTTCTAGTTTTCCAAACTGGGTTCAATCCCTGGCCAGGTTACCAGATTTTCGGAAGTGGGAATCGTGCCGGACGATGTCGTTGGTCGGCGGGATTTCTCAATAGCTCTTTAACCAAAAATTGCAATGGGAATTGTTATTTGAATGGACTTAAACCCTTTTTAATGCTAAACGTATTTAAATCACAATCAACTGATATTCAAGAGAAATTAATAAAGTTAGTATATTTGAAAGATAATGTTTATAAAAAACACGAGTGTAATTGAAAACATCTAAACAAATATTAATAATAACTTGCAGAGTAATGAATTTAGAATAGAAGAACATTTAATTTGATTTAGTAAAGACATTAATAATATGACAAACATTGTTTTTAAAACATAACTTACAGAAATGTAAGAAAATCTAAGAGTTGTAATTAATGAAGCGGTAAGGGCTACTATTACAAAACAACTTGAAACACGAATGGAACAAATAATGCAATATATAAACAATGAATTCATTTATAAAAATTTGGTTTAGTTATGCAAACAGGTATTAGAAAACAAAGTTTATGATTGGGAAACACAATTAAATTACTTTATTAATGATTTAAGAGTTATGGCTGTAGCTAAATTACATGCTGTTTTAAGTAAGATCGATTAGATTGAAAAAGCCCAAACTATTCGACCTACTGCATCAGTTAAAAAACCTATGACTTAATTAATACATAAATAGATTCAATTTAAGGTAATATAATCCAAACATGTCTACCTGTACTTCAGAATTACATAACGTTATATCTGCTGTGAAGGAAAAATATGTACAAGCCAAACGAGCTCATATGGAACAGGATGTTTTAAACGAAGAAATATTTAAATCTGTTATGAGTAGAATGGATACAGTGCATTCTGTGTTGAATAAACCTAATGAAACAACTTTGATTGGTGGAAGATCCTTTAACAAAGATGAAGCAAACTCTTTCTCATTTAACACATAGTTATTTATCTTCAAGTCATAATTCACCTATGCGGGACATGAACTTTGGTGTTTATCGACACGAAAACTTCTGGTTCCTTGTAGATTCAGTAATATTTTTTATTGCCTGGCAATAAAATTAATATAGGTGATTGTGTTACTGATGTGAGTGAAAGATTGTTTGAATTATTGTTTAAAAATTTTCCAAATGGATATTTCGACACCGATTTGCAGAAATATAAAGAACTTGTTCGTTGTACGAACACAAATAACTGTTTATGATATGAAAACCATCCGAAACTACCTTTAATAGGAGATATAGTCGGAAGTGGAATATATAAAAATGAAATTGACAACTGGTTTTCACCTGCATATTGGAAAAATCCCGATAAATTAGTTGTTAGATTAAAAGTTCTCGTCACTTCTAGAGAATCTGGTAATAATTCATGTACAAACGAAATTGTTTATATTATTGAAGAGCTGAAAGTAGACAGTTATATTACCAATGAAGTTTAGTAATATTTCTGAAGAGCTTCACGCCCCTGCAAGGATAAGATATCCCAAAATAAAAAGATATTACCAAAGGGCTAAATGATCTTTTTCAAGCGGATTTGTGTGAAATGACATTGCTTTCCATATACAATAAAGGATACAAGTATGTTTTAACCTTAATAGATGTTACTCGAAATATGGTTGGGTATACCTTTGAAAAACAAAACTGGGAAACATGTTACCAATGCAACGAAGCTAGTTTTGAGAGATATAGAAAGCCAAATTCACTCCAAACCGACAGAGGAACCGAATTTTTTTCTGCACCATTCTGGAAACTAATGACAGATTATGGAATTAATCACTATGCTATATATTCTGAACTTAAAGCCAATGTTGTGGAACAATACAATAAATATATTAGGCAGTTAATATACAAACATTTCACATCGAAAGGGACCTACAAATGGGTTGACATTTTGCCTGAAATAGTTGAATTTTATAACATAGAACAGATAACATACAACTATCAAAATGGCTCCCAATGAAGTTAAGGATATTAGTTTAATAATAACTTTTTATAATAATGTTTAAGTCATCAACAAGAGGAAACAAAAGTTCAAAGTTGACGAATATATACATATCTCGAAGCAGAAAGGAATCTTTGAAAAAAATTATGGTTAACTAGTCTTATGAAATATTAAAAATTATTTCAATTAGACAAACACATCCCAGAGTGTATTACATAGAAACCTATAATACAGAGCCTATAAATGGCAGATTTTACGAGCATGAACTGAAAAAAAAAGTTCTCCAAATGAATATGTAATTGCTAAAATTATTAAAAGGAAAAAAGATATGTCCTTGGTTCGATGGAGGGGTTTCTCAATAGCCACGACTCCTGGGTTGAGAATAAAGATTTTAAAGGATTGTAATACAACTATTGTAAAATTATGATAGTAAATAAAAAAAATTAAATCATATTTGATGTCTTGTTTTATTTAATAAACCTCTGGATAGGTGATGTATGTAGTATTTATGCTGTAATAAATCAGCTTGTTGATTGGAATATCGTTTCATTACATTAACGTTTAAGCGATAATACAGTATGTTTGAAGCGATAATACAGTATGGTTGAATACTTTTAATTATACATTTCTTAAATTAGATTTTTTCTAAAAATAATTCTATGTAGGGAGAGTGAAAAGTTTTCCATAACCGCTGCCTATTACAAAGAGAAGGGAATATCGATCCTGCGTAAATGATTGGATACAATGCTCTAGAGAGAGGATAGAATGAGTGAGATATGAGAAAACTAATGTCGGTGATCATTGCGTGTTCATAGCAAGATTTTTATTTACTTTACCTTAAACATCTGAATGTGTTTAGACAACCATACATGCAAGCTTGGGTTCCGGTGTTAGAAAATAAAAGTTATAATTTCAATTCCTTCATAGCATTAAATTCGGTAGTAATAACAATGAAGGAAATTGAATTACTTTTCGGAAAACTTTATCAAACATTTATAAAAAAAATTTACTTCGCTATGCGGGATTTGGTGGAGTTGTAATAAATAATTTATCGTGATATCAAAAGTTATTCGGAAACAATAAATTGCATTTCCGTAAATACGGTTACATATTCCTGCTATTATTTTCAATATATTTATTAATACTAAGGGAATAATTTTTTCAGGAAAATATATTAAATACTTATTCAATGGAAATAAACGTTCAAAAACTTGAGACTCGAATCGCGAGATTTTTTCAAATATCCCCTGGCACAAAGGTTTGAAGTCTGTTGACCAGCTCCAGGTATGGCGAGTCAGGGGAAGGAGCGGTCGGGGGAATAAGTATTCTTCTCACAGAACCGGACAGGGCAGATTTTCGGGAGGTATAGCAGGTATATCGTAGTTTTGCAAACAAATAAACGATTTGAAAGAGTACAACTTGGTGTCTTGAGGGGTATCTGGCAGATGGACAGACCCCGAATGTGTTGGACAAATGAAGCGATCTGGGCAGGAGAGAAAGGAGTAGGTTCATTGCTTTGATCGATAGCTGGGGTTGTGCAGTGCCCTCCGTCGACAGTGCAGTCCTCCGGATAAACATTCTGGACTGGTGTAGGTGGTTGGTGCTAAACAGGTTTTTGTAGTCTGGAGCGATAGCGGGGGTGTGTAACCATCGACAGGGCAGTCCTCCGAAAACGTGCTCTCACAGTGAGGGGGCCGTGGTCAGGAAGTTTCTTTTCGCACAAAGACACTGGCTTTGTCAAGAGGTGGGGGGAAGGACCGACGTGAACAGTTCTCATGGGTTGGTGCCATCTTAGTTCTTTGCAAACACTTGTACAGGATACATGTATACATCGCTCACTCCTCTGAACCATCTATTCACTGGGCGTGGTGCTCTTGCGTGTTTCGAAGAGAGTTGGAATATCATACGGCTGAGTGCTAGATGTGATTCTCGTTTTAATAATTTAAAAAAATATATATAGTGCGTTTATCGCATAAACTCCATTTCTGAGTTCGGTCGACGAAACTTGGTAGAATTTTCAACTATTGTTTCGCTAACTAGTGCTGTGAATTTCACAGACTTCACAGAAAAATTTGTAGTATGTCTTTATATTAAATAATTATAAATAATATATAGTATTTTTCTATAAAGTATTGCGGGATTAAGCCATCCGAGTCTCCTTGCGATTCGACAGAAATACTTTGTGTTAAAATTGAATTCTTCTTCTTACAATAGTGAAACTTTCGTCTTGTTGTCTATTGTGGGATGAATAGTGTATTCAGAGTTTTTTTTTCATAAATTTCAACTCAGCCGTCCTCCATGCATAAAGTCAGGCCCTCGATGTAAGCTTGGCTCATTCATTCTCATTCACCAGATTCCCAAGCAGGCGGATGTGTTTTAGGGGAGCTCCTGGTGAGATTTCATTATGCTTTTTTTTAAATATGTTTAGTGATTGTCACGTATTTGTGTCCATTAACTGTTTAATTTATTTGGAAACATTCGTTTTGTATTTTCATTGAAATTTCCGAGTTTTCCACCTTAGTCTATAAAGAAATGTAGGCCGACACAGGTCATGTTTGCTCTCAACACAGCTTATAAAGTTGAAGTAAGCACTATATCCAAGCCCATGCTGCAGTGACCTCCCGAGCGGGTGGATGTATATTATAATCACTAACTGTTAACCATGATTTTTTAAACGTGTTTTTAAATTCAATTTGTGTAGTTTTTATATTAGTATGTGCATTGTAAACATAATTATCATCCATTTGTCACATAAATTGTAATTACATCTCTTTCCGAGTAGCTATATCCTTAATCACCTGTCATATGCACTCCATGTATCTAACAGCTTATAAGTTGGTGCACATCATACACTGCAGTCATTGCTTCAGCCATCTCCCGACCAAACACGCGTATTTTAAAATCATGTAAGGTACGTGTGAGAGGCATCAAGTAGTGTAATTTTTTTTCAAAATACCTTGTAATTGTGATTAGGAAGACTGCCATTCAATTTATACCGACATTTTTTATTCGTTTATTAATTTCATACGGGAGACTCATGTAAATGTGATTGTTTAGCAATTGTCGACTCCAGGTTATTCATATGCAGAAATGTATTTCGTTTAAAGACTCAGAAATTTCTCTCGTGTGTTTACTACATGTAACATTTTCTCTTTCCATTTAATTATCAAAAAATCACCTATATCCTCCACCCTCTACGAGCAATATCATTACCAACCCTAAATATTTACACTTTGGCCACACTTGCACAAAACTCAACACATATATACCCTATCTCCAAAACGTCACACCTCATCGAGTGCCAGAGCTCCAAGGGTGAGGACATTCCATAACTGTTCCACCCCCCCCCCCCCAAAAGAAAGAAAATAAATAAATTACAACTATACACTTATCATACAACAATTTTTATTGATTAATTAAATTAAATTAATTGGATAAAAAATCAAAGTTACATATCATTTTATCTAATGAAAATAAAAAAAATTAAAAAATTAAACGAGCAGATTATGGTTGGATTAAGGATTAATCCAAAAAACACCAGATTAAAATCAGATTAAGATTTTTTGGTCCGATTAAGATCGAATTAAGGATTAAACCTTTCAATCAATTTGATAGAGGAAAGGCACCAAATATGAGATACCTTTACTTGGACGCCATTTGTAGGGTCATTGTAAACCACACACCTGTAAAAAATACATTTCAGTACGGAAATATGTTTGCGTTGCACTATATAGTATCCCAAGAAAATATTTGACTTGCAACTTTATAATTTAATATTTTCTATTTTTATATATTTTACAAGGAATCAAAATCAGAATCTGGATCTCGCAGAATGTCGTCTTCGGAACCACTGCTTGAATCGTTATTTACTGCCTTCCTCTTCCGCTTTGATGGCTTCTGGGGCTTGGTTTGATGCATATTCATCTCTGAAAGTTTCTTGATTTCATTAGATGACCTTTTGCTTTCAAAGCATGCCTTTCAACAAGTGTCTGCTTATAGGTCGAGGCTGTTATCAAAGCTGCTGAGCTGAGCTGAACCCTGATAATACTGTTGGTTTATTGCTACTGGTGCTGGGAATTGGGCTTATTTCAGAAGGCTTAATGATAGGTCTACTGCTGCATGGGGCAGCAGGAGATTCTGGCTGCTCACTCATGCTGCTCTCTGTAGAAGGTAAAATATCTTCTTGATTGGCACTGTCTGCATACTCGTGCTCTCTAAAAATATTTTTCTGAATGAGTTGAGTGAAACCTCCATCGAAGCAGATCAATTCAATGCAGCGCCATTACAAGTTACAGACTATGCTCTTTGTGACAATTCTACCAGGATTTTTCTTAAGCCATGTTTCAATTTCTTGTGCGTAATAAGTTTTAAGGGGTGACATGAAACCCACATCCAATGTCTGCATGCGATGGGTCGAATGTGGAGGAAGGCACACAATGTCTACATGATTTGCATGGGCCATAACAATGATGTCAACATTTCTGGTGTGGGAATAATGACCATACAACACAAGTACGGGATATTCATCCATAGGCATGGCAAAGTTTATAAAATGATCAAGGGAATGTGTGAAAATATCGGATTGAATCCATCCCGAGGGCTGGCATTCCCAAATCGACCCAAATGGAAGTACAAAAGTACCGAAAGCATTCATTGCGGTACCTACTGTTATCAGCTTCGCCCTTTCAGCTGAGGTTAACCCACAAATATTTTTTATTCCTTTCAAGTCTATCACCGTACTGTGTTTATGCTGAACCACAGTTAAACCTGTTTCAACGACATATACTTAATTATTTCTAACTGCGGCTCATATATGTCGAAAAATGCCTTAACACTCACTGGATGAAACACCTTAACTCTAGCATACGATATTCCTTGTGGTGTTCTCAAGGATAGCTGAAGATTTCTTTTAAGGAAACCTTTTAACCATTTTTTCCCAGCTGTTCCTTTCTCGTGACTGAATGAATGTGAAATGCCATTTTTATAGCCAACTGGAATGCCATTACTCTTACGTCTTTACTTCTTAGAACAAAATGATTCTGCTCCATTTCGAGACAATACTTAAATAGTTCTCCCTGTAATTCGTAGCGGATAACAGGTTTTCTCCCTAGGGGAAATTCAACTAATTTGTTTCCAGAACGATTGTCTTTTAACATACCTCTCCTATGTTCCGTTCGGTACACCAAATTCTCTTGCTGCTTTTAAGTAACCCATTTCCTTTTTACGAACCACTTCTACTGCTCATACCATAGCCTCCTTACTCAATTTCTTCCGCTTCTTGGTAGACATCTGTAAACAAAAAAACTAACAATTTATTGACGAAATAATGCATGCCCTTTTATTAAACAAATTATGTCTCTACGATACATTAAAAAAATTTTTTATCGACGATATAAAGTTAGGGGAGTAAAGAAATGTGAGAGTGTGTGATTATTATCAAACTAAACTTTTATTTCAAAAGTAATTAGTATTTAACTCGTAATTGTATGATATACATTATATGAGATACCTCTGTGACCCAAATATGAGATACCTCATATTAGGCACTCCTTACTGTCTCATATTAGGCTCAATCACGCACCATGTATGAAGGTCGTCTGTGATACAGCTTAACATAATAAAATTAAAACAGATATGTATAGAGCAAGAGCTATTTATTTATGTTTACATTGACATGTAACATTATATAGAAGGTTCTTACCTTACGATGAAAAATGTGCTGCAGTGCAAGGTTGAAAAACTTTTAAAACGATGAAGGTCAACAAACACCAACACTAACACTCACAGACTGCTCTTTTTAGCCGCGTAACCATTCCCTTCCGAAGTAGTTCCTGTGACAATCGCTAGGTGACAGCAACTTCTGGGGCAGCTACACTGGTGTCTCATATTAAGTGACTGTCTCGTATTTGGTGCCTATCCCCTATCAAACGGTTAATCCCATTAATCAAAAGTGAAATGAAACCCGTACTACTTGCTTACGCTTGCTGTTTCACCATGGCATTTTAAAATTCTCTGTCAAACTCAACTAAAATTATGCATATGGTTTTAAGAAATAGGAAAACCTTGACATAAAGTAAATAATGGAACATTTGTGGTAAGTTAATGTTTAGAAATATAATTTTAAAACGTCATGACTTACAAAAGATGAAATGTGACAAACCTGGGCTCCATAGATGTCACAATAAGGATAATGTTTAAAATTGTACCTTATTAGGTTTATTGAAAACGGAATGTTGTGACAGGCAAATACTAACATATTTGACGGGGAAAAAATCATCCAAAATGGCGTACTGAAAATGAAAATTAATTCGACAAATTTAACGATACTTTAATTATCAGCTAACAAGGTCTAAGAAATTATTACTCTTACGAAATAATACATTGTTAAATTAACATGTGTGTACGAAAAACAAGTAATCCTGTTTGACTTAACGTACTATTGACTCATTATTAAATAATATCTGTGATATAGTCTATTCGCGGTTAATTCGACCTTTTTGAATCAAACCTTTGAAAAATCACCCAATATGTGACGTGTTTTGATGTCCCCTAAATATGTCACGTATTACAGCCATTTTATACACGTATTAACGTAGAAGTTTCCTATTCTGTCTATAAATTATATTATTTCATTTGTAATTAATATGAACGAAATGCTTAGTAAGAAATAGTTCTTATGCAGAATATTATTACACTGAGTGCGTACGAATGCGGTGCGTTATGCCTATGGTGTATCTAGAATTGGTTAACCTTTGTGTGCATGAAGCGGAAGAATATCCTGGAGGTAGAACTTCAGCAGGGCTTCAGATAAATTGGATGTAACCGTGAATGGACTGTATGGTTCGGGACCAATAAAAATGAGTTTGTGTTTGATGTTATTGGCAGCCGCAGTTTAATCAACTACGAAACAAATCTTAAACAGCAAAGTACAGTGACATGACAAAAGTCATGGAATACTCTACTAATAAAGTGTAGGGCCTCCTCTATCCCGAAGAAGTGCACTAATTCGACGTGGCATGGACTCCACAAGTGGACGGAAGACCTATGGAGGGATGTTAAGCCATGTTGTCTGAATAGCTGCCCAAAGTTCCCTGGTAATTCTGGGTACAGGATCTTGGGTGCGAATGGCTCTCTTCACCACGTCCCATAAATGCTCGATTGGGTTCATATCGGAGGAACGTGCTGGCCACGCCATTTGTTGAAACTCTCCTGAATGCTCTTTGAACCAGTCCTGGACATCCGCAGCCCGATGAGATGGCATATTATCCTGTTGAAACATCCCATCATTGTCAGAAAAACTGAGGTCCATAAACAGCTGCAAATGGTCACCAAGGATAGTATTGTAGTGGTTACCATTGAGCTTTGTGGGTACATGGACAAGTGGCACCAACCCATGCCATGTGAACACACCCACACCATTACGGAACCACCACCAGCCTCCATGGAGATTTGTTGACAACTGGGATCCATGGCCTCATTGGGTTTGCATCATACCCGAACCCTGCCATCAACCCAAAACAACCAGTATCGTGACTCATCAGACCAGGCCACATGTTTCCAGTCCTCCAGGGTTCAATTAGCAACCTCACGAGCTCAAGTGAGGCGTTGTGTCCGGTGTCGTGCTGTTAACAGAGGCACTCTGGTGGGTCTTCTGCTTCCATATCTCATGGAAGCTAATGCACATTGTACAAATCTGCTAGATAAATGTCTGACCCCTCCTGCATTGAATGTGGCTGTGATTTGAACAAGTGTTCCTGCTCTGTTAGCACGGACAATTCTACCCAACCTCCGCCGGTCTCGATCATCAAGTAACTTTGGACTGCCACTGCGTTGTCCACGGAGGATCGTAATGCCTTGATGTTGATATTCCCTGTACACACGTGACACTGTGGATCGAGAAATATTGAAAGTCTCCACAACTTCTGAAATTGAATGCCCCATCCTTCTGGCACCCACAATCATGCCCTATTCAAACTCCGATAACTCACATCGCCTTGCCATGAGCATGTAAACAACATTCATTCCGAATAACACGACCACTTGTTCACAACTGAGACCGGTTTAGGCCGTGCAACGTCGTTCAGCAGCGGTGGCGCCATGTGTCATTCAGTTACATAGTGCTATCCTATGACTTGTTTTCATGTCAGTGTATATCCCCTCAGTACGTAAGGGACTTCCCTTACTGTACACTGGTTTCTGCAATGTGTTATATATATATATATAATTAAACCCATTTCTCGTACACCATGTATATACATGTGTGGAGATTGGCGGATAAAGAAGCTGGCTGGTCCAGCTGATGCTTCAGCCAGCTGGAAGAATTAATGCACTAAGATTAGGTGAAGATGCGAAGATACGACGGAAGGCATCAGCAGTGCGATGAACGGAGCACCTTGAGAACACCAGAAAAAGGCACGTCCGCTACGAAAATCCGGGGGCTACCCCACCGGGAACCGAACCCAGGTCGCCGTGGTGCGGAGGCCGATGTGCTAACTGCTTGGCCACCGAGACCCCGTTAGATTATTTTTTTTTAATTCACAGGTACGTGTAACTATAACAACTCCAGTACAATAATTTTGGAAATAAATATGCAGCTTAGAACTGAATCCACAAGACGGAGTAAAGCTATCCATCCTTCAAGCTGATATTTTCATCGGATATAATCCATTCACGGTTACTTCAGCCTTTTATGAAGCCCTGCTAAAGATATACTTATAGGATATTCCTCCGCTTCGTGCAAACTAAGCTTAACGAGTGTGGAGAATTACACCAGAGGGACAACGCGCCAAATTCATGCGCACTCAGTTGTAATGATATTTTTATAAGAGCTGTTTCTCACTAGATATTACCAACATACGTATTTTCTCCCAGTTTGTTATTCAGATTATTTATCAATGAAGCATTATAATTTATAGACAAGATATTAGTAACATTTAAATATAACAGGAAAAACAGTAACGTTTATGAACAAAAGTATAAAACGCTTGTGATACAGGGCGTATTTAGGAAATAACTAAACACGTCATACATCGGGAGATTTTTAAAAGGTTTGATTCAAAACGGCAGAAGAAACCGTGAATGGAGGATAGTAGTGATTTCTTACTATGTTAAACAAAAGCTTACCATTTACAAACGGTAAGGCGAAATAACTGCCCTAGAATGGGTGCACAAATGAGTGCAATAATCGCTTGGTGTTATTAAATGTGACAATATCCGTGATTTAAAAAGTACGGGCGAACACCAGGATACACGTAAGAATTAAAGTAGCTAAAGTATCCCTCAGTATATTTGGCCACTCGCATCATTATTCACGTTTCTCATCAGCCAAGGGAGAAAAAGAGAGAAGTTTTATCTGAAATCTGAAATTGGCCTCAGCTGTGAAATTACAGCATACAAGCCAACATAGAAGTATGTGAAATTTCTAAATTTGCAAATAGAATGTTGGTTCTGCACGCTTTCTAATGATGTCAGTATGTCGCTGTAGAATTCTGCATTGATCCTTCAAGCAGAGCGTCAGAAATTATTGTTCTGAGAATCTAATTTTCCCTCCACCTGCATATTCTGTGATCAGGTATAATACCACAGTTGTTATCGTTGCAAGCTTACTGTCATAACAAACCAGGTAGACTCAATTACAAGTTTTGCATCGCAGCAACTTCAACATGACCTCAAACGTACTATAATTCACAAAGAATTTGCCAAAAAAATGTCGTTTTAAATCGTATTTTGATCTAAAATCTGAATTTACGTTTAAAAATGTCTACAAGGCAATTAATTAGGTACTAAACAAATCGAAAGATAGCTTTCTTAAGATTCGTTATTCTAAAACATCATTGTTATATAAAAATGATGTATTTTCTGAGAAAAATGATTACATTTGAATGGAAGCTTTGGACGTCATGATCTTAATAAATAGCTGGCCTGTCGTAACTCATAAATGTCTCGCGTAGACATTTCAGAAGGGATAAGGTTACATTCTGACATTTCCTCTTCAAAATTCAGACTCTCTCTCTTCGCAAAAGCGAAATTACATATGAGCGTAATATTTGTTTTGGCAATTAATAAAAAACAAACCAAATAAAAAATAAAACATTAGGTCCTCGTTTATAAAATTTAAATGTATATAAAAATAAGAATTCAAGCTCTTAGAAATAAATTACTGGTCATTTCAGTAATGAGGTAATATCAGTGGTAGCATACGCATCTCAGAACTCTTCCAATAAAAATTACACACTGAAAATGTGAAATTTTTACGGTTCCGTAACTTTCACTCCTTTGGAATGCTTGAAGTAACATCTCAATTAAATACACTCGTAAAAAATTGCAACGTAAAGGTATTCTACCGACAACTTTTATGTTTAGTGTCAATTTCGTAACAGTAATTGAATTTTATTTTAGAGACAGCATTCTCTTGAAGGTTGTTACCTTGCCACTGACTCCACGTGCATGAAGACAGAAACAACGTCTTCACACGCATCTCATTAAAAGTTTCATGTATTATGATTGGTGCAGAAGACTTTCGTGTTTAGACGTCAACCCACTACTGTATCTAAAAAAGAAGTAAACCATAATACAATTCCAGGGATTGTTCCTTGCTGAATAGACAAGTTTTTCTGTGATATGTTTCGATAATCGTTACTTACTTAGTGAAGTGACTTGTAATTTACTTCGCGTAGAGCTTCGTAACTTGAGCTTACTTCGTCTAAATTATCTAAACTGTTTTTGTTGTGAAGAGGTCAATAGAGTACGAGTAGGTCTATATAACTGTGATAGAACTGTAATTTTGACAAAACTCAATATGGTGACTATCATACCAGAATGATAGAGCATGGGCAGTTTGTAAGTTCATATTAATTTTTGGAGGATCTTTGCTTTTTTTCGATTTTGGCATTTCAATTTTTGAAATCATGTCCAAAGTCACCAAGTGAAGGTCGCAGATCAATGAGTTACAAGTGGGCCTATACAGAATCTCCCACTTTCTTGACCACCCACAAAATCTCTGTACTGGGGCTCCATATGAAAAAAATGTTTCACTCAAAGGTTGTATAAATTTATTAGTCAGATACGAGTACTAACATCACTATTTTTAATGTACCTAAGTACCTATTCGTCAAAAGTTCAATGAAGCTCACCAAGACATATTCAGAAATGTGTAACAATGTACCAGTCGAATAAAAAGATCTTTAAAAACTACCGCAAACATTGATACTCATAATGGTTCAGGAAGACCCGTTATGCGATGCCTTGCAGCACGATTACGCTACATGACATAGTTCAGTATGACGTTGACACTCTGCATTTGATGTAGAGGTGAAGTAAACAGTGCAGGGTACCCAGAGTTGCGTACCCCATTCCACAGAGGTGGCGCTTAGAGGAAACAAAGGAGCACACATGACGTGACGACTACTCAATCAATCATCCGTGTGCAGTTAAATACAGTACACTGCAAAGTGAGAGCTGTAACGGAAACGTACTCCAACAACGGGAAGGTAGAATTATTACTCATCTATGGAGAATGTAAGTCAGCAGATGAATGTGTTCGCGTTATTTTACAGTACAGCGTATTACGCTAAAGTGAGTTGTACTGAAAGACACACACACAGTTCTGTTATCACCATTATCAATAGCTTGGTCTGCTCACTCGTTGCGAAGCTTTTGTAACGGGCAGTTTGAACCCACAGCAATGCAATCGCACAGATGAAGCTTCTGAGGTTGCTGTTGCAGTTAACCCACACGTCAGCACATGCCAATTTAAAGCCAAAATCGGCATTCCGAAGCGGTATTATTAAGCGTCATACTTACACAGCGAATTGAATGAGAATGATTTCCATGATCGTGTAGAGTTCTGTCAATGGGCTGTCGAGAACCCTCGGTGGCTTCGGCAGGTGGACCATGAGCGTTAATGGAGAGTTAACGTCTGATGTGGGATGGTTGGCAATGAGGTTATAGGGCCGTATTTCGTGAACAGTAACCGTAACGGCAGGGAGTATGCCATCTTCATAAGAATAAATTCTTCCTGGTTTTCTAGAGGAGATACCTCTAAGGAACAGAATGATAATGTGGTACCGGCTCGGTGGATGTCCAGCACATAATGCCGTGTATGCACGTCGTGTTCTGGACCGAAAATATCCTGGTAGGTTGATAGGTCGTGGAGAACTAGTTCAGTAGCTTGCTCAGTCTCCTAACCTTAACCCCATGGCCTTTTTCTTCGGGGTTACCTCAAAGGTGCTGTATATCGCGATATTCCAACAACTCCAGAGAATATGCAGAAAAATATTGTACGTAATTGTAATGCCATTCAGCAGGCAACACTGGAGGAATAAGTGTTTCATTCACCCAGCGAATGAAGTTGTTTTTCGCTGTCAATGGTCACCACTTGAAACATCTATTGTGAATGTTCTACACCTCACTGTACCCATGTGGATAGTACTATAAACGGGCCGTAGAGAGCCCACTTTCTGTGTCATATTTAATGTTTATGGTATGAAGGTATAAATTGTACTGTGTGTTTAAATAGGTCTTAACGAGCTTCATTGAACGTTTGGTGCAATTTAAAACTGTTGCTTGTACTCGTATCTCACTAATAAATCATGCTAATAGGCTGAATCTCCAGCAGTGTTATTTCCCCCTTATACAATTTTTGTATGAAACATTTTCAATTTGAGCCCAGTACGGATTTATTTTGGGTGGTCAAGATAAATGGGTCATTCCGTATACCCGGACTAGAGACATGACTGTAATTCTGACGAAATTAAATATAATACGACAGTCGTACAATGTAGACTTGCAGTCCCCTTCGTGAGAGATTTTTTATGATTAGCGGATGAAGCTGAGAAGTTGGGTATTATTCCTCAAGAGTCCACAGAGTTCAAGGTCGGGTCACATGAATTCAACATGGTCGACCCGAGCTGCACATTGCCTCGAGAAACTAACCTGGACTATCGGAGAAATGTGCTACTGTATCAAATAACTCAAACTAGACATGAACTGACAGAATAACTGGGAACGTACAGTGCCCACCAACTTAATTGACGCGCGGCGAGCGATATAAAGTGCGTTATTACTTATGCGTAGTAAAAATAATCTTTCCTGTTCGAATGACTTTAAAAATGGGACTTTTTTTTTTTAATATACGGGTATACTAATTGTTGTGCCATTGCTCAAGTTATTTATATCTAGTTCTCTTCAACAGCTGACACCCGCCTTCTAAGTTAGCGGACACTCTACAGCTTCAATTGTTATGATTTTGTAACATGGATAAATGTCGAGTATACAACATTATTTACATATTTATAAGCGTTTTTCATTTAAACTGTAATATTTGGACAGTTATTTACTTTTGTTTTGGTAATGAAAGATGGTAAAATACGATATATATATATATATATATATATATATATATATATATATATATATACATATATATATATATATGTAGGACCGTAACCGTAAACATTGTAAGCTACGTAATTGTGTTTGTATATAAGCCACTTTATGCTACGGCAGGTCACAAATCTAACAGAAAAATTTGCGAGATCTTACACATACGGTACGAGGGAAAGGTCTTAGCAAGTCACTATATTGTCTAAGAGAAGTCTCGTCCGGAGGTTAGTGAAGGAATTTTCTCTCTCGAGTATGACTCTGAATTGGAATCCTTATAGTATAGTGGAGTTATTATGGGGTCACGCGTTGTCTGCAAAACAAATCCATGTACAACAAATATTTTCAACAAATATTTAGAACAAACATTTAGTGTGCAGAGTACTCATTCTCAGCAGAGTTTTCAACAATTTCGCAGTAGATTTAAGGACATGAGTTTTACTTAGCAATATTATCAAATTTAAACTCACAACAATGAAGTTTTTTCGAAGTGTCAAATTTTATTAGGAAAATAAACTTATTTTCGAATAACCGTTAAAATTAATGGATTTGTGCGTTTGTGCACTTGTATGTGTATTCTGCTGTGCACATGTGTTTGTATGTGTCCAGACTTGTCAGCCCAACTCAACTATCATCGAATCTATTTCGAAGGAGGTTAATTTTAAAGTTTTATGAATAAAGAAGTTTATAAATACTGTTTCATGTTAGCGGTCTACTGTTTGGAGAAGAGTCTAACATTACACGGGCGTCAAACAACATAATCAACAATATATACGAATATATGATAAATCATCTTACAAGTTGAATTTAATTTCCTTTAACGAAGTTCATTATTTAACATATTTTCCTTAAACTATTCTTATCAAATGCAGCATTTGGGGCTTGAGAGCGTTTTATGAAGAAAAAGTACATTTCTGTCAGTATATTCTGATTAACAGTAATTAACACATTACTCATGTGCTAAATGGAAAATCTACAATAATTCCGAAAATAGGTATCAGCATAGTATCACAGTGCACAATTCTTTTGTAATTCTGTATAATTATAAAATATGTTGTAAATATTATTTTCGTTTTGACAGTAAGTATATATTAACGAAATTTTAAATAGAAATGTACACTGTAGACCATTTAAATAAAAAGTTACTAGGAAATTCAAATTTGATAGAAAGAAGGCTATTCATCTATACCAGTGGCTTCTTGTTTTTGCTGCCATACTTCATTTAGTTGCATTTTCTTTTCTTTTTTTTTAATGAATAGCTCTTTTGACGTTAGTTAATTTGTTTTCCTACAACATTTTTCATAAGTCTAACCATTTTCCCGGAAATTTTGGAAAACTGAAAATTTAATGATTATAATTTTTTTTAATTTTGCGTTACTGTAAAAAAAAGAAGCAAAAATCGACAGTAAGCAGATTAATAAAAGTGAAAGATAGTTTTATAGGCTTTAATTTGATATCTCATACAAGGGTGCTGCTCTTCACTACAGCATCATAATAAGCGAAATAATATGGGCAAGTGCATGTTTTTAGTGACAGATGTCACAAATGTTTCCTATTATTCTCTTTTTCTTCTGTCTGGACTGTAATTTTGTTTGTAAAAAATCTCTTACTTTTGTTGTGTTCATTATTTTTAATATATCTGAACTTATGTGTTGCGGGTGAATAGTTCGGTAAGCTATGATGGAGAATATGAAGGCAGTTGGGAAGTCCGACATGCCACCTTTTGCTAAGAGACGGCGTACCTCACACACGACATGTACACTGTGTTTATTCTGCCAATTATAGACAGTGGCAAGTTTTCAGAATCTAGAAGTAAAGAAAGTTATGTTAAGTTATATAACTGTGGCAATCGAAACTGCAAGAAATCATAATAGTGAAATCCGGACACATAGTTCGGCAGCAATAATGGGCCAATACCATTGTCCCTCACTATTCTAGCCCAAATGTTGATGGCAAAGGGGTGCTGGTAACCTCTCGTTACAGTTGCATGTGGATTGGAGTCGTCCCACATGTGGACATTTCTACTGTTGCAAAAGCCTTCCTGGGAAGTAAGGATGAATTTCACACTGCTGCATGAGCCACCGACAAAATTCTAGTCGAGGGGCATTATCAGCTGGCCCCACTGCTTGAAGCCTACGCACTTATTATGGCCGCTGTAGCTGTTCGTGGAGGACACACCTTACTGTGTCATTCGATGCATCCATCTCCGCGCGATCGCTCGGGTACCCGCCGAGGCGTTGTCCTACATTCTCAAAGGCCGCCTCTTCAAACGGTGGAGTGCGGACGGTTCTCGGTCGACCAGGTCCACATAGACGCTGAAACGCACCTGTTCCCCGCTAGGTGTGCGAATGTCTGATGGTTTGGCTGACGCCGTGCAGGGTATCTTTGGCTGTATACACGCGCAGCTGCCCTGTCGTTGCCTCTCACTTCGTCATAGATGAAGACCATTTCTGTCATTTCAGAATTTGTATACTCGTCCAGGTTCGCGTCTGCAGTGCCCAGTGAATCGAAGCAGTGACAGGCTGCGAATAACATGCCGTTCGGGCAGACGGGGCGGGAAACTACATTTCTCTGAAGAGGGGAGGGGGGATAGGGGAGCTGGTGTAACATCGTGCATCATACCACCATGTTTTTAGCACCGGGTGCATGACGTGTTGCCTACCCACTAGGCCATGGCCTTGTTACCACTGTACCCTTCGTTTGCGAATTAACCGGAAACGGTGGGTCCTAGAGAGTTAAAACTAGGGAACCTTATTTGCTAATTACGACATCCTGCTTAATCCAATGATATCCACAATCACTTTAACCTCACGGTGGAAATGTTGCATGCAATCAAACGTTGTCAACTTCTATTATTTACATGAGGGGGGTGTGTACGACATACCATACCTTCCTTTTATCAAATATTTTGGTTTAGTTAATCCGTATACCAATTTGTGTTCCTCTAACGCAACTACTTTGCATAATATTCTCATTAATATACTTGTCATCCTCCGCTTTTGAGGGCTTCTACAGCCCTTATTATTTGAGAAGGACCATGGGTGTCCTGTATCAATCTTCCTCTTTGCCGGTCACGAATCGCGTGCCCGAGTTTGTGCACTTTACCTAAACACTTTGTATATCAGAGAGTAGTTATACTCGAGAATCGCGACTTTGGTAACACATTGTGTGTGGTTTTTTTTTAAGGATAAACAACGAGGGTTAACGTTTTCTATCGTATATGTGCGTATATGTTTAATGGCAACCCTACGTTTTCAAGGGTATGCGTATTTTTATCAGTAAGGGATGCTGTGTCACCTACTATTTAAACTTTTGTTGAAATATTTAAAATGAACATAGTTAACGAAAAGGTGTTTTCTAAAACACACGCATATAAATAAATAAAATATATATATACACACACACACATACGTATGTGTAAGCTGCAATATTTTCAAAGTGAATTTATTATAAATTACTACTCTGACTATTTTAGTATGTTACGATATGTTAAAAATATAAATCTTTTTAAGTATCGGAATATGGCATTAAAGTTATTGCTTTATGGCGTCAGTCCATGCATTGGCAATCTCTTGTGGCTCCCTAAGCAAGAAGTATAAGTGACTCAGCCGAAATGTATAGAGTCCATTCCTAATTCACCAATTATTACATTTATGATATGTGTTGGGATAAGTTTCCGTAACACACTGACAACTAATTAAAATTATTCATACATATTAAAGTATACTTACTTACAATTTCTGTATTATTTTCTATGTTGAGCAAATCTCAACGTATACATGTTTGCGTTAACATGTGGAATTCCGGGTGAACAGGTATTACGTTTTAAAGCAATTCGTGGGACAAACCTGACTACAGTGTACGCCTACTTTATTACAGTATATTGACGCGTCTATTTTTTTAAATATAAAATATGATATAATGGAGTTTGTCATTCCTGAGCAAAGTAATCAACACTCGAATCACGCCTACAGCCGACACTCAAAACGATGTTTACTTCGTTCGGTAACAGAAAACCAATAACAAACCCATTGGTTCTCGGGAGTATCTGATCGCTTCGAGCGTTTCCAATAGTGCGGTGCGTAATTAGCATGACGTTATCGTCCCGAACAGATTACGGTATATGAAATTCGGGCATTACTCTGGGATGAATGTTTCAGGCATTTATCACAGCACTCGAGGACTGGATTACTTCTCTGATGATACACACAGATACGAGCCGGCCTGATAGAAGGAAATAATGCTATTAATATCCCCGTTTATATGCCACTTGACAAGATCCAATTACGTATACAGCAAACATCGCGACACAGATTGTGAATGGAGCAATTGTTTATGACAATTATACGAACGAGTTCATAACAGCAGGATAATTTTAATTGCTTCATTTAAGTCCCTGCTATACTCGTTTCACTTTCCCTTGGCAGAGACTAGGTATTAAGCGAGGTACGATGTAAGCAGGAGATTTACTCAGACGGTAGGACGGAATGCTGTGTGATTCGTTAAAATTCACTACGTTTTCAACGATGACTCAATTTATATAAATCTCGTGTATACAGTCTTTGGAAAAGTAAAGCGTATAGAATGAACGAAGATATTTTATTACGGGTGCATGTCTAATACGTTTTCAGACCTGTATATACACGTCATAGAATTTCTAGCATCTTGCACAAACTAGTCGTTTTCGTTTAACTTTCCTAACTTTTTTTTAAATTATTTGATATGTTAATAGGAGATACATATTACGTACGGTTTTTCATTTGTATCAGCCTTAAAACGTAGAACTTTTTCGTTATTTTACTTGTATTTTTATCAGAAAAAATACGATTTATCACATGGCAACACGAGTTAGATCCAACATGTGGAGTAGATCTGTCATCGGGAGTAATTGCAATGCTTATTTTGGGAAGGGGATGTGATCGTTAAACGACACAAGTTGATCGCTGTGCAGGGGGTGGGGAGGGACTAAATAGAAAACTTAAATGTGCATTAAACCAGCATCAGTGAAATAAACGTGTTTTATGATAATTACTTTTGCTTTCTTTAATTCACTCTCGTGTGTGTCATTGAGTTGAGTTGAGAGATCTGGGAGGCTCTTAACAACGAGGTTTTCAGAGCCGATGAAGGTGACACGAGGTGAGAATGGAGCAGCGCCGGAATGCAAGGGCTGGGGAAGCGGGATATCCCCGAGAAAACCCGCCGACCAGCAACATCGTCCGGCACTTTTCCCACTTGCGAAAATCTGTGAGTGACCCGGCCTGGGATTGAACCCGGTTTGCCTTGGTGGGAGGCGAGTAGTCTAACCGCTCAGCCACCGCGGCCATCCACGAAAAGAATATCAATATAATCACACTGGTTGGAAATGGGCAAATATATTAAAAAGTACGTGAAGAAAAATTAATAAACTCTAAAGTGAACTTCTTGTTTTAAAGCTCGTTTGAAATAATATACGATTTAAAAAGTGAGTTATGATCTTCCAATAATCTACAGCTGTCTTAAATTTGATGGGGAGTGTGAAGAATGAAGGGCTTGGTGCAACAAGCAGTCAAGTGTAATTTTTCATAAATAGTGTTATGTGTGTTTGTTGCATCTCCTGGTCAATACACGCCGTTCGGTGCCACATAGAGCCGTTTTCCATGGTTAAGAGTAGAAATAAATCTGTATTGAAGATAACTGTTTGTTGCTGTGAAATAACATTTGGAGCAACAAACAGTCAAGAGCTTATCATGACTGTTTGTTGCTCCGAATTCAAATGTTATTGCGTCAGCTGAACAGCTGCAATCAGTGCCATCTCTCGATTCGTCTGGGAACCACTTGCTAATTAGTTGCAGTGACTAATGGTAGAGTAGACGTCTGCGCCACCTGATCAGTCTCTTAGGAACCTATGCTACGTAGTGTTATTTAGTAGCACTAGAGTGGGCACATGTACACTGCAATAAAAGAAATTACTTTTCTCGTTGTATACATGTTTTGGTATATTGGTTATTTATTGTGATTATAAAATTGATGTTTCAGATAGTGATTCCGGTACTATATACGTCATGAAAGGCAAGAAGAGAGAAAAAAATCCCGACAAATGGAAGAGAAATGTCCGTAAAATAGCCTGTGCTCGAGGTGAATCGTATGTTAGCGCCAGAGGCAAAACTTTTGAAGCCAAGAAGCAGGGCCCAGCTTGTGTATGTAAAAGTTAGTGCTATAGCAAGTTTACAGATGATGAAAGAGATGCTATCTACACACAATTCCGTGACATTGGGGACAAAATCGCTCAAGACAGCTATTTAAGTGGTCTCATACAACCTAGAAAGATTTCAAGGTAAGTAGATAAAACTAAACCAAATAGAGAAAAGAGAAACGTATCATTAACGTATAGAGTAGTTTATTTAATACAGCATGTTCATTGTGTCTGCTTCTCAGGTGATCAAACAGAACAGAGGATGATGTTGAACCTGGTGAGGCCGAATATTTATATGATCCTGGGACGAGTTCTGCAGCTGACCCCAAGCAAAAAAAGAAGTCACACAGTTACTATTATAAGGTAGACTGATTATAATTTTATTTCTCATTTTATGTGTATAACATGTTTTCACAAGCCATTATTTAAACACAATCATTATTATTATTATGCTAGTATTATGCGCAGTTGTAATACACATTAGTAAAAAATTATATTTCAACACAGAGAGTTGAATACATATCGCTGGTAAAGATGTCTGAAACCTTATTCACTGATCTACCAGTAACATGCTGCTACAGAGTGAACACAGAATATGGTATTTACACTTATTTTTATTTCCAGTTTTATTATTCATTTTGTGTGTCACTTGTAATATTGTTGGGATTCTTTCTACCGACATTATAGCGAAAGCGGCATAAATATATATGTATATATAAATAGATTTATTAAAGTATATGATACAGTATCTAGACCGCAACTAAATGTATCATTTTTTTCATTTTTTGTAGATCTATGTTGGCTCAAAAACGGCGGTGGTTTGTAAGACAGCATTTTGCAACTTACATGCTGTTGATAAGTGCAGAGTTCACAAGCTTGCCATTCATGCTGCTACAAATGTTTCTCCACGTGTTGATCAACGGGTGAGGCATTCTAACAGGCCACAGAAAATCACGGATAAGACACACAAGCAAATTGAGGATCACATTAAATCCTTCCCTCATTGTTTTTCGCATTACAGTAGGAAGGAGTAAAAAGGGAAGTATTTATCGTCTGAATTAAATATCAAATGTGGATGATGTACTTGGAGAAACATGAAACGGAAATGATTTTGTTAAATAAGACCAACAAGGACTGTAAGCCACATGTGACGTACGATCATTACAAACACGGGAACATGTGAAACGCTAGTTGGCGCTGGTCGGAGCAGGTCCACGCAGGTAGCGCTGGCGCAGAAAACCCGCGTTCTATATGCGGCACCCCTAAATCGACAGGTCCTCTGGCAGCGAAATCTATAATTAACACACTAGTCTTACCTAGGTGATGTAAAAGTAAACAAATGACAAAGAAAAAAATGAATTGATGGGTGGAGTGCATTCGTCAGTGTGAGCAAGGGTGAACTGGGTGAAGACCTTCCGACTAATTAACCAGTGAGGAACATTGGTAGGAGAGGGTAAGGTTAATACAATGTGACTTATTGGATAGGGGTCAGTCGTCTGCTGGTTGTGGTGCTGAGGGACCTCTGCAAATGTGAGTTATTCAAATTAATTTTCAATATTATTATTTAAATAATCTTAAATTAATTTTGAAAGTTTATAATTTTTTTAATTTTTTAATTTCTTTATAGATTGTTTAGTAATTTTTAGAATTTTTTATGAATTTTTTTAAAGTTTTGAGGTACTTTTTAATGTTAAGGATTTGTTATTTTCTAGGTTTCAGGTTAATGTTCAGAGGTCTTGGGTCCAGTGTCTTGAGTCTTGATCCAAGAGTACTGAGTCTTGATTCTTGAGTCTTGAATCTTGATTCTTGAGTATTGAGTATTGGGTCAAGAGTCTTGAGTTTTGAGTCTTGATTCTTGAGTCTTGAGTAATGGGTCAAAGGCCTTGAGTCTTGAGTATTGGGTCAAAGGTTTTCAGACAGACAAAGGTCTCGAAGCTTGGGTCAGGCGTTTTGAGTCGTGTTTCAAGTGTCTTGAGTCAAGGGCGACCGGCCGGCGCCCGACGTCTACTCCCGAATCCTTTGTGCTAGAATTTCCCAAATCATTCTACTTGAGACAAACGTAGCTTCCGAAAGAGTAAACGTTTGGGAAATAATTTAATTAATGATTCTGCACCTGTGTTTCTTCTAACCTCGTTAAGATTTTAAAGATTCTAATATTCCAAAATCACAAAACTCATCACACAAAATAATGTACCGATAATACTACTATAGGCTGTTCACGGTAAAATCAGCACTTTTGAAATCTCTGCTTAAGATATACTTATATGCATGTTGTGTATTCTTCCGCCTTATGTAGAATTAACATTGTCGTAGACCTCGTCACTTTATTCGTGCGTTGGTCAACTGAAACTGTGAAATTATTAGAAAAGTAAATATTTTTTTTAATCTGCTAATTTTTATACATTGGTGCATTAAAAAAACAGAAAGTGAAATAAATAATTTAAATAATCACAAATGGTTACCTAACACTTTTTATTCGACGTTAAGACATGGAAGTACTTTCCTTCTATCGTTACCAACTTTACCGGGCGTATGTCACTCAGTGCGCCCGTTGAAGTATATGCAGGCATGGGCAGTGAGTTTTTCTAAGGTTGATTTCAAAAGTGCTCACTTTATCGTGAACAACTTTAAGCTCTGTTTCAAGTATAACACGTGCGTCAATTAGCAAACTTAAGCAATTTTATGTGAGTACTCCTGTCCTGCCGGAGACTGTCCTGCTTGAACGATTTATTTTTCGTCCCGCCAGCTGGTGAAATGTGTATTGCCTACAATTTTCTGGTGTACGAATAAATGCTGCTATTATGGGGTTGGTGTGTTTACAGAACTACGCGACATTAATGATGGTTAGAACGTCTGCTTGGTTATTTGCCACGTCTGTATTTGGTAGCCCAGATTAAGAAACTGTTATTTTGTTTGAAGAGGCGTCACTATTTGAAGAAGCAATATTTATGCTGCAGGGAAAGGTACTTTGTTTTTCTTCCCCCCTCACTCCTCCAACCAACCCGCCATCCCTTGGGAAAGGGCACGTCATAACGCTTCCAAGCTTTGAGCTATACTGAAGAGAGGCGCGCGGCGCTCCTGGCGCGGCCGAGCGCTGTCTGGTGGCTACTACTGGCAACGAGTTCAGCCTCGCACACTCTGGCACCTTCCATACGCCTCTCCGATATTCCCGCCGCCTCCTTAACCTTCCCGAGCCGCGTTTTCGCGTATAAATGTTCGTCCCCAGCCTGAGCAAAAGTACAAAAGAACACAAGTTAAGTATTGCAATGAACGTGGTCGTTGTGATGCTGGGGGTAGAATTTATTTTTTAGTAGTGTTTTTTTATAGCGATTTTTGTGTATATGGATTTTTGTAGGGAAGTGTTTCTTCACTGTTTTGCTTGTGTGAATTTTCAATATGGTATTTTATGGGAATGTTTGTAAGAGGTGGATTCTTCCTTTTTTTGGCGTGCTGTAGGAATGATCTGCTGAACTACGATTTGCCAACAGAATTTTAATGCAAAGGAGTTTAGTGGATATTTTATGGCGTGCCTTTACGCTCATGGTTAAGTGTAATGAGGGTTTTTGCTCCTTCCCATGGTATTATTGAAATAAGTATTCTATGTTGTACTTTTTAGTGAATCATCAGACGTACTTTTACTTTTAAAGTTGTAAAGGTGGTTGCTTTACTCAGGAAGTCATCTAACCTTTTTTAATGGGTTTTCGCAAGTGTTTATTCATGTTGGGTGATTTCTCAGTATACATTAATATTGTTGTTATTCTGTTTGATCCAGTGCATGTGTATTATCTCCTTCCCCTAGTTCACCGATTGGTAGCAAGCAACAGAAATTTACAGATGCAATTTATATTTTTAATCAATTTGCAAAGTTGTTGTTCTTGGTGATAGTGTGTAGATGTGCTTCATTTTGTATTGATTTTATAATTTTTGTGTCCATGCTTTCTTTATTTTTTTAATGGTATGCGTCCTCCCCTTGCCTTCCTTTAGCCCTGCTACGCCCTGAAGGGGCATAACACACCTTTTCATACAATGAATTAAGTTATTTTATTTGATAATGTATTAAAATTGCATTATCAGTACAGCTTCTGTTACACATTGCATTTCTTTAACAATGAAATCTTTTGAGCCCATCTTGTTGACTAATATTTCTTTTTGTGGCCTTTAATTACACTAATTGATATCATCTATATTCTTCTGTGTTGAAAGATGATACTTCATATTAAAATTTATACGTGATATATCAGTAACTACTAAAACACATTTAATCACATTTATCTTGCAAAGCGTACTGTAAATGGCTACCAAAATATTTATAAATATGCTATTTTCGAACTTGTATCACTATAGTTGTGGCCTTATGTGTCTTATTTATCTTAACATCAAGAGGAATATGTTCTAAAATATGTTCTTTTGGGGCGTTGTTAGCTCGAATACACGTATCTAAGTAATTACATGTTCTAGGAGTACAACTTTTTGCCAGAAAAAGTAACAGCGATTATCTAAGCCCCCTTTTTTTTTACTTTTATCATATTTATTGAGTTCAATAAGAAAAATATTGTGAACATTGTAAAAAAGGAACAGAATTTTTAGAGCTTCCTTGCAAAGTTTCCTTGTGCGGTAAAGGAAAATACACTTTAGGGGAGGAGTTTCATATGTGGGCTTTCATCGCGTCTAACAAAGCCCCACTGTTTGAGAAATAATTTTCACAGTACAGTGTAACGGCGGAAATACTGCACGCCTTTCTCTTATAAGCTGTTCATGGTAAAATGATAATTTTTAATGCCCGACTTAGCATCTATTTGTATGCACCTTGTGTAATCTTCCGCCAGATGTAAAATTAACATTACCATGAGGGTCATTACTTTATTTATGCGTTGGTCACGTGAAACAGTCAAAATAATCGAAAAGTAAATATTTTACAAATCTGCTTATTGTTACACTTTGTAGCAGTAAAAAAAAAAGAATACAAAAAAATAATCTAAATTAATACAAATGGTTAGCTAATACTTTTTATTCGACGTTAAAATACGGAACTACTCTCCGCCCATCGTTACCAACTTTACTTGGCGAATTTCACTCAGTGTGCCCGTTAAAATTTATGCAGGCAGAGACAGCATTTTTTTCTGAAGTTGTTTCAAAAGTGCTCGCTTTACCGTGAATAGCCTATATAAGATCTGACGCACGTGTTAATATATTACGACAAATGCTAGGAGAAAAATTACTTCATATATAATAATATGCATCACAGTTTACAGACACTACATATTTTAATCACAATTACAGACTTACTAATAACTACCTAACTAAATAAATGATAACTTTTTAAAGGGCATACGAAAATGCTTATAAGTTTGGCTATAGTTTAGGAAGTATGCTATTTGAAAAATGACACGGCACATGCAAGAGTTCTGCGATTCACCGATTAAAATTATTTGCCCAAGCAGAAACCAAGAGAAACAGTTTCAGATCATTGCAGTACTGACCCAAAATTTCACTGTAAAACAACACACAAAGGTAAATAGTGTTCGCCAGACACCCACCAAGTTTACATATGTGCATCCGCGTGCCAGACCATGTTCCGCGGATATTTTCGGACGTGGGCATCGTGCTGGACAATACCGCTGGTCGGCGAGTTTTCTCGGAGATCTCCCGTTTTCCCCGCCCTTGGATTCCAGCGCTGCTCCATACTCGCCTCGCTTCACCCTCGTCGGCTTTCAAGAACTCATTGTTAAGAGCCGCCGTAACCTCTCTACTTCACTCCACAGTCCAACGACAGTGTCGTCTGCACTACTCCAAACGACGTCGGTAACTTGTGGGTTTGATCAATGTCCTCCTGGCAGTAGCATGACCACGAAGACAAGTGCTATCGCTTCCCGGGAGAGTCTTAACACACGCTCGTGTAAGTCAACAGCTGGTTTGCACAGCACTCTTCAGAGATATGGGTCACAATAAATTAGTTTCTTGGGACTACCAGAGCGGTGCTTGGACCCAGTGCTTCCGTGACTTATGAGCATGGCACTGAAATCGCCAACAGTGGACTGATGCACATTAAACTGTTAATATAGCTCTTCACAAAATTCCCGAATTTATGGGCCCCTACGATTATGCCCATTTACGTTCAGGTAAGTTAGTTTCCTCGTGCACATTCCCCAATGAAAACTTTAGAAACGCTGGTAACAAAAATTAAGATAGACTTACATCTAAGATATGTAAATAAACTTTTAATGTAGTCGATATATTCGATGCAAACCAAATATTTTACATTGCTTTGTTTCCCTAAACTCTATGACAGCATTTTATTTGTAATTTTCGCGATAAGGGTGATTGGATTGGATAATAAATATTAACTGAATAATAAACTACGGGTTTGACATATTCTACCACAGTTTATAGTTATATAGAATTCACATTAACGTCAAGCTATACATAATAATACCCTGCATTCATGCCACAATAAGTACTTTTTATTATATTCTCGTAGTTAAGGTAAGCGAGTTATGGTAGTAACTTGAGCTCGAATTGTTTCTTATAGATTATAAAAAAACTGTGGTTTATACTTATAATATGTAATATTAGTTACGGTAAGGGGTTTGTTATATGTTTTATTTTTGTAATTGCGGTTCGTTGGCAAAACCCATCATCTTTCTTAATGTTTTCTGTATGTGTAGAACAAAGCCTTGAAGTCCTCTTTCCGCTTGCCTCGGCGCATCAGTATTCTGCGCAAGTATAGTGCCGATCAGAAAGACAAGACGGAGAGGCTACAGACACATACTACCATCTCCATATACCCTAACCTGTCCGATACCTTAAAATAAAATCAAAATAATGTATAAGTCTCCTATCGTAATGTTACGGTTAGGGATAGGAAAAATTCACGAGTTCAACGACCTGTAGGCTAGACTCCACAGTCATGTGCACACTAGAGCCTCAGATGTTTGTTCATTGGCCACTGCCCCATAGAGTAGCCAGTGTTACTTCACACCTGGCAGTATGGCACTCGCTAGTTGTTTCCTTGCAAGTCTGCTTTTGGCTCAGTATCGTCCAGGGCATGTCTAATAAACTGCGATCCAACTACAAAGTCTACTGCAGTGTATAAATGTTTGACGTCGATCTTGTCCTGGAATGAACTCGCGAAATGTTCTTATCCCTAGTTACAAGTCATCGCTCAACAGGTTCGTTTTTCAATGGAAGAAAAATTGCTAAAATTATAAAACATTGATTTTATTAATCAGCATAATAAGATGCTATAAAAATATACTCTACAATTATGATCTTCATAAACAGAATACAAACAACCATCATACACACTTTGCATATTGAAGTTACATTTCTTTAGGGACTGTGGTAGAATACTTCTGCATTGTGCAAACAAATACAAACTGCTGTGAGGCGGCAATATCAGATACAATGTCTTAAAGCTCGGACGTGAAGCGGCTTACGTTTAAGTACGTATCGTTCCACGATCTCATCATACTCAACATTAGAATTGGTGGTATGATAATGATTATTATCTGCCCGGCCTACTCTTGCATATTTTTCTTTATAAACAACTATCTGGCCACGAGAATGCCGTTTTGCTCCGTTGGTCATCTCCGTCCATAGCCTCAGCTAGACCTCTTCATGCTGCCTCGGCTGACCATCTGACCCCGAGGGGCGGCTTTTCTTGGCTCTTTATAGTCGAAAACCCGACCCGAGAAACGTTCAGAAATGTACAATTTCGCAATAATGTCTTTGAGTTGTCGGATCAGGACGACGAATTCACAAATGGCGCGTGAGCGCTCTACCACAACGCCGTGACAGTTCGGCAACACAGCCTTCACCTCGTGAAGTCACATCAGATGGCAGCACTGGGATGTTAAGCTTAGTACACACGGGCGTCTTTCTTATACAATAAATCGAAGATAACGGTGAACAATAAATTGAACACTTAAGTACCTACTAGCTTGTATGCACGAAATTGTGTTATCCATACACACGACACTAGCTGGTGAGCAAGAAAGTGGATGGTTAATATCAATATTGTATGATTTGGAAGCAGTTTTTGGGGCTATGGGGGTAATTTATGCATTATCGATAGCACCTGCCATAAAAAATAATAAAATATTTTATCCAATCAGACATATTTCTAGCAATAATTTTATACACATGTAGAATACCTACAATCACTCGCAGAAAAAGACAAACCTCTCTATTTTTTTTTTAAATTAATACACAGAATTATTTACGATATTGTGACTATTAAAAATTTTATCGTATTAAAAACATTAACATATCTGCTTATTGCCAGCATCAACAAAATGTATGTTTTGTTTACATTCGGTATGTACAAGAAAGATGGTGGAAAATAGGATCGTCCCTGTATGGCACTAGTGACTAGCATACTCGGCGGCCATTCTCACGATGCAAGTCGGGGTGTACAAGAACGTGCTCACTTTCTTGTACAAGAAAGATGGCCGTGTGTACTAGGTTTTATACACGGCGCTCGCCCCCAGTAGGAAGCCAAGCTTCGAGGAGGCCGCCACGATGCTGGATCGCTGACCTGGGCCGGACTCATTACACCACTTCCACGTAGCAGGCCGATTGCTGCTACCGCAGCTGCGTGGGTCAACGGAGTTGGTTTCAGGTGCATTTCAAAAGGTTGTAAATTATTTCCCAAAGACGAAAAACCTTCGTGACAGGCGAGCGTCGTAAATCACTTCGATGTTCGGGCGAAAATCCGGTTAAAGCGGGGAGATCGAAAGACGCAGGGCGTCTCGACCTTCCGTCAAATGCCTCATTTCTCTTGACATTTCACGGTCCCGGGTGCTTTGCCGGGGATCGTTAATTCTCGGCTCGTCCAGAAGTTATGACGTTTCTCTCGCCATTTCCCAAGGCGTTTATCTCGGTAACAACCTGACTCGCCCGCTCTCCGTGTGGGTGAGCCACGCCTCCCCGGCCGCTGGGGGGAAACTTTCCGTGTTCCACGATATCTGATGCGGAGCCGGTTAGAGTGCGCGGGAGCGCTCTGGCGGAAACACAACGAACTTGCCCCGTGGTTAGGAGGAGAGGGGGTTGGAGGCAACGCTGCCAGCGGCGATAAACAGCAGCTACGGCGCGGCCGCTGCGCTGTTGCCAAGTTTCAACCCCCCCCCCCCAGGGCGCTTCGGTGTAATGGGTAGCAAGATGGCCAAGAGAAGAAAACATGTTGGAGGAGAGGGTGGGGGAATTTTTCTAGAACTCCGATGTTTCCCTACCTTGTAACGACGGCAGTTGTTCAGCAGGTTTTTGTTTCCTTGCCTGCATTATATTCTCCATTTCCCTCCACTGCTGCTTGCCTTGCTTGTGCTAGGCTGCTCTGAATTGGAAATTTTATATATATACTCTTTTTTTAATACCAGCGCTACTATCACTAGTTAAACTAAATATTTTAGCAATTTTTTTTCCACCGAATGCACTTAAATAAAAATTGCTTATAATAAACACTGCCGACTCGATTGTAAACCTTTTCACGCCCCTCTTAACTGGAATATTAACACAGCAAACCAGTTCGAATCAGCCTGGTGTGCGGGAAAAAAAAATTATACTACTAATATCTTCATATCCACAGCAAATTTTTGATGTCTAATTTTACTACATTTCTGACAATAATTCTTTCCGATAATTTTAGTAGGATGCTCCGTAGCTCAAAGAAGGGGGGATTTTAATTTTAAAACTAAATCTGTAACACTACTATGACAACTTCTTTCGCATTTATTACTATGGAACGTAGAAAATTAATAGCATATAACGGTAATTTTGATATTAATTATAATTTCCCAACAAAATATCGAGAAATCTTGATGTTCCTCATTTCTTAATCGTGTAAAGTTGCACAGTTGGTCAAAATTGTCCGAACAATTCGTAGTAATATGTTACATGTTACTTATGTATTGTATACATTAGATGAAGAATACTCATGTGACGAGTATTTCGCAAGTTGTTCAGACGAGAGTTAAACAAAATTCAAATGTTTGTATTATTTAAAAAAAATAATTTAATACTGATCTGATAATAATAATTTTAGAAGGGGCTACATAAGAGTATAACTACAGATAAAATCATTCAAATAAATATAAATGTATAGTAACTCAAGTATGTATTAGAAACGCAAAATTTTTAAAAATATAATTCCGTTATATGCTATTAATATTTCTCGATTGATTTATTGTGTAACGGCATTTTTATTCTAAATAAAATATTGTGTTTAAAAAGAAACGCACTGACATTGTTTACAAGTTAGGTAAATTAAGTTTTTAAAAATATATTTCTCCATTACAAAGGGAGACTTTTCCCAAGCCATGTAGTTTTTGAAATTATTGTCGGGATAAAAAAAAAAGTATCTCTCCTTGGTGCACGTTTTCAATGGTAATGGTGTTTATTTTCGAAGTGACAACGAATTAATGTGCCAGTAGTCATTCTTCACCAGTATTTAGTCAAGAATTATCCAATCTCAACCAAACTAGTTAAAATTGTAGGAATAGTAGAGGAATGTTTTTTTATTTAATAGTCAAGGTCCTTAAACTAATATCGAATGAAATGTTTGCTGGCGAAAGATAATTTACAAAAGGAGATCAGACGTAATGGAGAATCAAATTAGGTTACGTATTGCATTTCAATTTAAGTATAAGCTCATTTGACAAAAACTGTTGAAACTTAAGACGTTTTGCGTCAATGCACGCTTTTAAAATATATGTTACTGCATGCCGTACATTTTCCAGAACTCCAGGCGTTCTACGTACAGAGTTAACCAGCTACATAAATAATTACTGCATGCACTTTAACCCAAAATAGTCACTGTTTCAACCACGTGTGTCGCTCCATCGCTCTGCAATCAACACGCGACTGCAAACAATCGGTTACAACACGTTTTATTGCACAGGGTGTTCTAAATATCCACTCGTGCCCGCGTTTGCTTTCCTGTGCGAACTCCCTCTCTACTACCCCCCCCCCCCTTTTTCTTTCTCGTTGTTAAGATTTCTGTACAGTGGTACCAGTACCGAATAATCTTGATATAAACTATTCACCGCAATGTGAGCACTTTTGAAAGTACTCTCATTTGAAATAATAGGCAATAAATATATTTCATTTTACCCTTAGACGTTAAATTCCGGTTGCGGTGGTCCATGCAGCCTGTGTTAATTTCTTACATTGCAATAGTTATTTAAAAATGTGCTTAAAGGATAAAAAAATAGTCCAAAGAAAAAAGGTAACTAGGGCCTTAAATGTGCTCAATTTACCGAACAGCCTATGTACATCATAACATTGTAGCCATTAGATGAACTCCATTGCAAAGTAGAACAATAACAGCAGTTCTTCGTATATTGTCTGCTATAGAACAATGTAACTGTCTTGCGGTACCCGGGGAAATGCCAAAATACTCAGGCGCCTGCTACATGACCTTTATGCAGTACGGCGATCAGTTAAGCGTCGTTGATTGCCTACTCACGCAGGCGGTATATATAACTCGCAGCAAATTTAAGCGCGCACAGTTTTAACAGGAACGTCATGAAAATCTCAGGTACATACTTTTGCCTGGGTTTCAGATTCGTTTTTATTATGCATTACTTAAATTTTGCTCTGTATGCTGGAGAAACCAACTTGAAAAATTATTTTGTGAATAGTTATATTTTTATTCGACAGTGCTTAGGTAAAAATAAATAACGATCACTGAGTGTAGCGTAATAGGGAATATATAAGAGACAGCTTCCAAATAAAACTGATTATTTCAGTAATTATAATGAGCTTCATAGAATGGTCAACAATTAATTTTTGAACGAGAAGATAAATTAATTTCTAACATTTAGCGTACAAAATGCGATAAACTGGAACAAAGGCATACACCGCTGCTTGAAATCGCCGTTTAACTGATTTATTCTCGTACACCCGATATACACTCATTTGAATGGGTTCATATCGTACGTGTACTATCCTTCAAAGTAATCTCCGAGGTTGTCCACGGTTCGTTGCCAGTGATGAGGCAGACGGGAAATACCATTGGCTGCATGAGATCCCTCAATATGCGCCACCTCGCGTCGAAATTCTGTGACGATGTCTTGTTTGTTGGCAAAGCGTTTACCACGCAATTGCCTCTTCAGTTTGGGAATAAGATCGTAGTCTCACGGACTAAGATCGGGTGAATAGGGAGAATAAATCAATTGAACTGTGATTTCAAGCAGCCATGTTTGTCTTTGTTCTTTGCCGTACATTCCTCCATCCGTACCCTATGTGGTGTACCCTTTAAAAAGTACTTGTCCTACACATTCGCCAGTATATATAGTACAGTTCCTGTGTTGGATCATTTTCAGGAGACAAAAAATAGTTGCCATGACTTCTGAATCGGCCCTCGTATATTCAGTTACAGTTTACTTGGCATCATAGCGCGATTGTACCGAGCTGTCTCTAAACGCTAGACTAGAGAACAACGTGGTTCACTGATTGACTAGCGACGATAGCCTCGCAGAGAAGGAGCCTGACAATTGGCCGTGAAACCAGCCAGCGATGCGCAGCTCACAAAACTAACGTAGGTAGAGGAATATGAATAATGACAACTCCGCTACAAGCAGTGGACAGTTTCAAGGTAACTGGACGCACGTTAAAGACAAAAATGCGAAATCATCGCAACGGTTTAAAGGAGAACACGTAATATTAATATTGCAAGTAATTTTTTACTGTTGTCGGCAAAGCTGAAAGAGTGTAAAATTTTCCATAACCTCCGTTTCACAAAGTGCGCGTTTAATTAACTCATAGAAATGCATGTTGAGGAATGAGGCTCGGATAAAATAAATACATAAACATGAACACTGGGGTAAGGCAGGCGACGGCGAGAAATTGCTATTATTTTGTTTTACTCCCGTTAAGTTTATGCCCCGTAGCAAAACCAAATCACTAACAAAATTCTTTAAAAGCCATGCATGACGTATCGGGATAGAACAGCAACTACTACTACAAAAAAAAAACCTGCGTACAGAGGAAAAACGACTAGGATACCGCACCGAGAAATAGAAGTTACCTACATGTGTTAACGCTGTCTAGACGGTTTTGGTAACCGAAAGATAAACAACAAAGGTAATTTCGGAATCGGGACTCTTTCCACCGAGAATGTTCCCCATACCTGCCTTGGTCGGATCACAGACTAATGTATGGCATGTGGCCGTAACGCGAAGTAAGTAATTTTTCGAGACGTGACATCAGCGAGTCATTACATTATCGGCCAGCTTCTAAGCAGCTGAAAGAAGTGTGAATTAGAGTTATAATATTTATGTGATTACAGAACCCATCCAATCGATAATCCCCGATTTAATCTTTCTTAAATTTGTTTTCAGTATGTATACCGCCGTTATAAGTTTATATTGTTAGATTTAATTTACTTTTATTTTTATTAGGATTTATTTCAGGTCAAGGTGCAGCTTATATTTAAGTGGAGGTGGGTTACAATATTATTTGAATATATGGATTTGATTTTGAAATTTTTAATGAAGGTGGATTTGTTAGTAATATTATAAATAAATATTTTTTGATTTTGGCTCTAAAATAATTTATATTATTTATACTTTTGAATAGCAATCATATAGTAAAATCTATATGATTGATTTTTAATTGTAGTTTTGAAGTGGTAGGAAGGTGTTCTAAGGCAATGAAGACAAACCTTCATATAAAATTATGTTGTATAAAATAAATCACAACATTTGTACGGCCAATAATTTAGTTTACGAAGAAATGTTGATAGGTTCCTGGATCCAAATCCAGGAAAAACAGCAATTACATATTTGTAAAAAAAAATATTCATTGGAGTGACCATATTATTATAAATAAGCGCAGACATAAAATTAATTTTAACATTATTTTCGACATACTGACTAAAAAAATTTATAAGTGTTTAGCTTTAAATCTACTAAGAAATTAAAAAACAAGTAATTTTTACTATATAAAAAATATAGTTAAATAACATATTTGCGAAATATTGTGGAAGTTGAAGTCTGTTCACTGATAAAAAATATATGCGTTTGAGTACAAAGTATTAATTTATGTACACATAGCAACTTATTTGATTTTCATGTATCTATAATTAAATATAGATACTCATATTTTAAAATCTATTTTTGATGGAAGGTAGTAATAGGTAGATGGCATAACATAAGATCAGTAAAATCGAGCATTTGTCATTAGATGAGACAGACATGACAATGAATGGTAGTATGTAACTTACATAAAATTACATTGTACATTTTTTCAACTCTATATTTACAAGAATATACATAAAGTCGTAAAACGAAGCAAAAAAATAAGTATTTTCTTTAGCCTCTGTTAGACACTTAATAAATATATGTTTTTGGGTTTGAGTAATATCTTAATTAGTCACTGAAATATTCAAAATCAATCTTTCACCCGCGACTTCTCCGCGTATGCGACATGAAACAGGCACATGCTAAATTTATTGTCGAAGGATCTCTGTATACACAATGTTAATGGTTCTCCTCTCATGTGTTAGCATTAACAAGCTTACTCTGGAGCAGGCCACGTAGAGCTGACTGTGTGATAAGTAGTCAGGTCTATCCCTTTCATCCCGCTAGCAACTTATTCAATATTACCACAATCTGGGAGTTTACTAGAATACAGATCTTATTCATAAGACATTTCTGAAAAAAAAATAAGCGCGGTGTTTTGTGACCGTGAGCTGCAGCCAAGGTAACGCGGATTGTGGGGTGAAGTTTGGTGGTGTGGTGTGGTGTGGTGCGGAGGGATGGGGGAAATTCTCCCTCTTGTTAAAGGCACGTGTTTACTAGAAATAAGACAATGCAACATGATTATAAACATCACAGAAATTATTGAATGTTCGCGGTTTCCTCACATATTTTAAATCAAACCTTTGAAAAATCACCCCATGTATGACATGTTTGGTTATTTCCCAATCATGGCATGTATCACAAGCGTTTTATTCTTTTGTTAACTTAAAAGTACCTCATATTTTGGTTAAATTGCCTTTTCACTTTGATTTTATCTATAAATTTCAGTATTTCATTTATAAATAATATTTAAACAAACAGAAAAAATAGGCAGTAATGCCTGGTAGAAATAATTCTTATGCTCAATATTATTACACTGAGTGCGCACGAATGTGCCGCGTTGTACCTTTGGAGTAATTCTCTAGACTCCGTCAATCTTTGTGTGCATCAGGCGGAAGAATTTTCTGGAAGTAGAACTTTAGCAGGGCTTCAGAAAAGTTTAAAGTAACCGTGAATGGATTATACACGGTATTTATTTTGAAACATCAGAAATAGGCTCTATTTGCTTTGTTACGGGTTCCACATTTTTCCAAACCTGGAATCCGTTGCCGCAGTCAGCATTACGTATAATTTTCACCGAGAAGAAAGTGCAGTTAAGGAGTAAAGCGTGGGGAGAGATTGATTTTCCTGCATTTTCTATTGCGTAGCCAATGGAGACACATGGGGCGTGACACGTCAGGCGTATAGTTGATGGGCAGGACGTCGATGAGTTGGGTTTGCCTTACACACTAAAGGAAAGCCAACCCAAAAATATGTAATGTTTCTAGGCCCAGTGGTTTGGGCTACGCGTCGATTAGCCAGGCTGAGTGAGTGAAGATACTTGCGTTGGTACTCGGAGATATATAAGAAGATTCACGAGTCACCGTCGGTACAGGGCTGATTCTTTTAATTCTTTAGGTCGTTTGGAGCAAATTATGTCACGTAAATGTGGACCCTATTCCCAATGCTTACAGAGTTGTCCAAGAAACTGGACACGCATTACAGTGAACAGTTTGTGACGTGTTGTTGCCAGTTTGAATACCGCTGTGACTATGGTGCAGAGTAACAATCTGTTTCACTGTGTACTGCGTGAACACGGCACTTTCCTACGCGTTTATTGCTGTCGTAGACATTGTTTTTGATATGAAGTAACTGTGTTACAATGTTAAATACATTTTCAACAGAATATTACGCCGATGCGGTGTTTGCTTCTCAACGGTAAACAATTAAGTATTATAATAATAAATCGATTTATTCTAAACGAACTATTCTTTTTCTCTCCGCCTTTCACAAATTTCCTATTTACCCCATAAATGGTGAGAATAGGACCCATATTAACATAACATATTTTTCTCCAAATTGCCTAAGAAATCGGCAATGTGAGTGGCGATAACTCCTCGTTAAACACTCTGTGTATTCACAAATACAAGGCCAAAAAAAAAAAGCAGTCACTGGTTTCTAATGAAACAATTGGAGAGATTCCTCCAACCTTTCGTGCGTGCGTACGCAATATGACTGAACCGATACATAATTTCAAAAGTAGTTTGATTGGGAACAGGATTACCAACGTACCCGAGACGACAAACATACATAATTGCCCGATAGGGAATACTTCTCCGATAATATCCTGGTTTTGAGTTTTGTTTTCAATACCTATTATTCTGAGGACTGCGAATTTAAATTTATCCACTGCCAAACAAACTTAAATATCTAGGTTACTTCACTTGGTAAATCGTGTATGTTAATAATAGCTTACGTATATTAATAAATTAAAACTCGTGTCTGTATTTCCCTATACGTATGTCTGTAAAGACTGTTCACATCTGAAAACAACGTTTGAAAAAAAAATCACTCCTATACCTGAATATATGCAATAGCACACACTGGTGGCATGTATGTCTCAGTTAAGTTAGCAGCAAACTGATGAAAATAGGCCAAGTCTTGAAGTGTTGCGTGTTTAGTTTATGAATGTATAGCTACTGAAGTTAGTACTTTTTGTTTTGTGGACATTAAAGTTATAATTTGCTTAGAAATAACACATTTAAGTTCCTAAAGACCCTGCCACACTGTCAAATTTTTCGCTTTTAACTATACTTGACAATAAAATTTGAAGGCCATCAAATTTTTCCTTCCAGCAAATTTTATCAAATAATCTTGACTGTGTTTTAAAATGTGTCACACTGTCAAATTTTTTTACTGGGAGAAACGAATTTGAGTTATAATTTTTAAAAAATATTTTTATATTGAGATATTGCTTTTTTTTTTTTTTTTTTTTTTTTTCCTTCCGTCTATTGCAAGAAGAAATGTAAGGAAATTTCGTAATTTATTTTCGCTCATTTACTAAATTAGAATTTTATTTATCAGAGATGTTTCCTGCAGGATGAAATGTAACGCCACTGACTTCGTAATATTATGTGTAATATTCACTTAAAACAGAGTTCATGCCCGTAAAGCTTCTACCTAAATGAATTATCTTCATAACCTACTTAATTCTTAGTAATTGTTCGTTATTTTCAAGTTTCTTGACGTCCATTTTTGTCGTGCGCGATTCTGATTGGCTGAGACCACCAAAAATAAAATAAAAATTTAGAACCAGTCCAATCTGCAAATGTTGTTGGAATCTGAAACCATTCAACATTCTCAGACAAATATGGTGGCGTTTATAAAGTTTCAATAACGTCATAACTGCCCAACTTTATTCGATCAAACTTACTAGAAGCAGTTTGACGGAAAAATTTGACAGTGAGACAGGGGCTTAGCAGTTCGAGGGTTTAACTTGGACGGCGCGTGAATAATTTGGCAAGATTGGTTTACATACATATGGCTGAACGATACAAAATTAAACGGGAAGAAGATCCTCAGCAGAGCTTCCAAAATTGCTTGATTAATACTTAACAGCCTATATAGTCTATTCGCGGTTTCTTCGCCCTTTTTGAATCAGACCTTTGAAAAATCTTCCCATGTATGACGTGTTTAGTTATTTCCTAAATACGCCATGTATAACAGCGTTTTATACTTTTGTTCTTTAAAGTCGCCCTTTTTTTTTTTTTTGTTAAAGTGAAATGTTCTTCACATTTAATCTATAAATTATAATGCTTCATTCATAAATGATTTGAATAAAAAAACTGCGAGAAAACATGTGTGTTGGTAGCGCCTAGTAAGAAATACTTCTTATACAAAACACTGTTACACTGAGTGCGCACGAATTCGGTGCGTTGTTCTTTGGAGTAATTTTCGAGACTTAGATAAGCTTAGTTTGTTCGAGGCGGAGGAATATCCTGGAAATATAACTTTAGGAGGACTTGAGAAAAGGCTGAAGTAACCGCGAATGGATCATACGTATGTATAAGCTTGAAATGTATGTTAATGGCGAGACAAATTAATAACACTGAAGTGCTAATACGGCTCTGCTCTCGCTACGTGCAGTGCTGCGGTATCAGTGACATGGCAAGGTAGAATGATGCACTGCGCATTTTAATGTGTAGTAACACGGACGTCTTGTTTATTTGTAATGTCACTTTAAAAGCTAGCTCTTTAAATATGCCATTTTCGTCCTATCTTTAGAACCACGTCACTTTAACGGCAATTTAATCTACGTTTTCTTGGAACACTTCAAACGTAACGAGTGTTTAATCTCGTTTAAAGTGATTAATAGTTTCTTCGGGACGCGAGTAACTGGATTAATTTTTTTTTTTTAAGACTTGAAGGCGAATGGTTTGTTAAAACAACTTATAGGCATATTAAAAGCGCAACCTCTCCTGGATCCCTTTGAGAAGGCACGCCGTCCCAAGGCGCGCTCGTTAAGAAGTTGTTGCTGAAAGTAAACTCGATAGACATCCTTTACCATCGTCGGGGCGAAATAAATTTATCTCCATCCGGGTTTTCTTTCGAAGGAGCCAACGGTCGGGAGGATGGGCGAAGAGGGCGGCCGAACGAAACTTTCCACGGGAGGAAATTAGAAGCTGATATTTTATCATCAAAACAGCGAACAAAGTGGTAGGATGAGAGGGTTGTCATATATCTAGAAGTGTCTTGCACGCAATTATAAACTTCCGGTACGCAGCGGATTGCAGGGACGCGCCTTCTACAGGTGAGTCCTTCAGAAGATGCCCCGCGGGACTTGCGTGTAACGGAGCGAGGGTATGAGGAAATACCGACCAGTTTGACAACAACACATAGAGTATATGTCACGAATCTAAGTCATAAGAACGGGTGCTAAATATCGCCAAAGAATCAAATTACGTTGTGTATAACCGCGTGGACACTGCTACACACATGTCCCACGGGGCCTCTTTTAAAGGACCCACCCTGTACAGAATGTCCCAAGCTGCGGCCCTCGTCGCTGTATTTTCAGAAATACGGATAACATCCACGCAGCAAGAGAATTAAATCCTTTGATAACGTGCGCCGATGAAAACCGAAGCCTAAAAAAAAAAAAAAAAAAAAAAAAATTACAACATGCAAATTTACGCCAAAATTTTTCTAAAAATATTGTCACCTTACTCAGTTTACACATTCGTTAAACAGGTCTGTGTGAGGGGGAGGGGGCATAGAATATTAGGTTTGTTCTAAATACGAGATGACTGCGTGATTGTTATGAGCTCTGAACCACTATGTTAATGGAAGGGTTTGGAATCGAACCAAGACAGGTCCGACCTCGTCGCGTCCTAGCAAGCACGCCCACCAATGACCAACAAGAACATTTACTAATAGTTTTTTAAGAAAAGAATTTTCTCTCATTAAAATACTTGCATTGTGTAAATGTTACCTCTCGCTTGGTCACTAAACGATATTAACTTTTATGTATACATACATGTTCCCCGTATTAAATTGCTTGGAAATGCCACTCGAAAACACGAAACAGCCTTGAATACTGCGTAGTAGGGAAAATAGGGGCTGAATGTATTTCATTTGATAGCTTTCAGTTTGAATGGATATTTTGTGTATCACTCTCATCCACTTCCAGTTTTCATGGCTGATACACACGCTTATCTTTTAACATCTGACGACAGGAATGTCCCTTGCACAGAGAGACAAGTTCTTGAAATTCTCAGAGACATTCACAGGATTTATGTTTATCTTAAGAAGTACCTACGCTGAGAGGTGGCATAGAAATCATATCGTTAAAATTACTCCTCTGTATAATTGTTGTAGTATTTTAATCCAAACATTTCTTTTAAGCATTTTTTTTTTCGTCACTACGCATCTGATGTTTGTATAGTCCACAAAACCCTTGCCACATATTATTTAAAAAATTTTCAGCTTATATATATGTGTGTATGTATGTATAGTTTTACGCACTGCTGCCCGGCACTGTGGCGGTAGACCCACCTCATCCCTTCCCCCCCCCCCCCCCAACGCGGGGTTGCCGCCTGACCGCCCTTTCTGAAAAACCCGTGAATAATGGATAGCGGCCGCCGTTGGGCTGTCGTCATGCTTGCGTCACAGCCCCGCTCCACTGCTCGAGGTTTCGACGGCGACGGGTCTGGCGACGACGCAAGAATGTTCTAGCGAGACTGGCTGGCGTCTGGTCCTCCGTGACGCATCACGCGAGTTGGGGAAGATTCTAGGAGGCGGCCTAAGACACTATATATACTGCCGCAACCCACGGCAGTCCTTGACGGAGGCCGTCTGGCGAGTGTGCGCGGGCTAAGTTAAGTGTGACAGGAGATTGCGGGACGAAGTCGGGCGAGGTGTTCGTGGCGTGAAGGGACAAGAGGGTGTAAAACTGACGAGTGAAACCTACTGTGCGTGAGGGCTCTTGGAGGACTTCTCTAGAGCATTGCGACTGGCGGGACATGGACTGAACTGAGGTGGGACTAAATGGAAGTGTAATACAGATTTTATTGTAAATATTCGAACTGTCAAATATGGACGCATAAATTATAAAATAATTGACTAGGTTGCTACACCGTCCATTGGGACTGATATTTAATTATTGAATTTAATTGATTTCCTTGTGGAAATAATAATAAATTGTATTAAATTGGAATAACAAGTTGTGAACAGTAAGTGATTGTGCGATTTTGAGTTCAGATAATTTCGCTGTGGTTATTGTAAATAAAATAAGGAAGATATAATTAATTATTTTATTTGATTAAGACCTCCATCCCTTAACGAACTTGGTATAGACCACTTAATTTCTGGAGACAGAAATTGTAACTAATTGTAATGCTAATGAACGCTGTAATGAGTAATTCTCTAAACGCTGATAGGAACCGCGTGCGATAGAAACCACACCTTAGTCCTTCTGCATGTCTGCCTGACAAGTTTTCTACCGTTTACAAATGGCTGTTTAAATATAAACCTACACTGTAAAAATCTTCCTGGTAAACTTCCTAAACTGTAATGGTTTTTAACCTATACACTGTAGGGTAACAATACCACACATCAAGCTGCAGATATAGCAATGTTTAGCATCGCTACTATACAAAGTTGGAACTTGCCTACGCATTTGACTGTTTCCTGAGCAAATGCAGGAATACTTTAATGAATGCATTCTCACTAAGCGTGTACACTAATATTGTAATTTACTAATGAATTTCTTAGACTGTACAGAGGCTATTAAATATATAATAATATGTAATATATATTAATAAATAAATATATAAGCGAGTCTATTTACTCTCCTACATAATGCTATGTGATTTTGTATATATATATATATATATATATATATATATATATATATATATATATATATATATATATATATATATACTATTAACGGCTTATTCGCCCTTTTTGAATCAAATCTTTGAAAAATCACCTCTTCAGTCGTTTCATATCATGTTTCAGTTTCACAAGCGCTATATAGTTCTGTTATAGGCTGTTTACGGGGAAATAATCACTTTTGAAAGCCCTGCTTAAGATCTACGTGTATGCACGTTGTGTATTATTCCGCCTTATGTGAAATTAACATTGCCACGTGCCTCATCACTATATTCATGCGTCGGTCAAGTGAAACTATAAAATTGGAAGAAAAGCGGATATTTAACAAATGTGATCATTTTTACACTTCGATGCATTAAAACGAACACAAAACGAAAGAAATGGTTTAAGTTACCACAAAGGGCTACAAAACACATTTTATTCGACGTTAAGATATGGAACTACTTTCCCTACATCGTCACCAACTTTACTGGGCGCATGTCACTCAGTGCGCCCGTTATAATATAAGCAGGTTGGCGGAGTGACATTTTTCTAAGGTTGATTTCAAAAATGCTCACTTGATCGTTAACAGACTTTAACATAAAGTACCTTATTTTTGGTTACACTGTACTCTTCTATTTATAAATTATAATATTTCGTTTATAATTAATATGAATGAAAACAGGGTGGAAAATAGGTAATTTGATATTGCATAGTAAAAAGTAATTACTATGCAAATTATTAATAAAGTGAGTGCGCACGAATGCGTTACGTTGTCTCTTGGGTGCAATTAACTAGACATAGTTAAGCTTTGTTTGCATGAGGCTGATGAATATCCTGGAAGCAGAACTTAAAGCAGGGCTTCAGAAAAGTAGGAAGCAACCATAATTATGTTCGGGAAAGGCCCGGCTCTAGTTATGTGGCTTTAAAATGCTGTGTATGGCGAAGCTACTGCTGTGAGCTTACAGATGGAAAAATAAATTATTCATGACTCCATGCATAGCATGGAGGAACATGATTTAGTACATAATTTATCAGATACGTAAATAATACGTTTTATTACCTCATACGCCCATAGGATATATTAGCTTATTTAATTACCCTCTGATTGAAGCAAAATTTTAAATATCCCGCTATACAAGTTCAGTTTTTTTGGTTACTCTGCAATAAATGCACTAAATCCGAGCTATCAACGTAGAATTTTGTAGCAAATAGCATACATATCATTAAACACAACGATACGTTTTTGACTTTCTCACTACCACCGAGTAACACGTAGTAAAATTTAAGTAGAAAAAATATTAAACAACTGAAAAAAAAAAAAAAAAAAAAAAATTATTTTTCTACAGTCACAAAATTTTTATAACTACTCTATAACTGAAACCATGACACTAAAACCAACAATGTCTGCATGAGACGTGAAAGCATTATTTAACTTGGTAGCATACAATAAATACAGGCTAACTATGAGATTTATCAGCGCTGAAATGTGACGTAAAATGAGACTCCAATATGTGGCTCTAAAGATACGTAAACGGAAGTACATTGAGAAACTCATCGACATTCGGCGATTGGGAGAGTTCTTATAAAGGGAACAGCGCAGGCATTTGACTGGAACAATGAATGGAATGCCGGTTGTGAGAAACACTTTCAGGGCATTCGCCCTGGGTGCAACGGATGACCTTCGTGAGCACTTGCCAGACGTACAATGTAAAAAATATTGTGTAATTTTACACTAAATGTAAGTGGTAGCAGCGTCTCCACTGACATCGGTGTAATTTTACACTTACATGTGTCAATTATGTTTTACTTTACGTCCAAGTAAATTTATCCTACCAATTAGTAACATAGCATATATTTTGTAAAACTAACTTTACGTAGAATGGCGAGAAATTACTCTTACTATGTAGCAGAAAATAAAATGCAATATTCCTCTCCACGGCAAATAAATCTGCACAGACATCGCAACTGTAATTTCCCCATTGTGTGTGTGTGTGTGTGTGTGTATTTTCTCACTAGCAGATAAAGAAGAGGTAGTTATATTCAGAAGCCAGCATATTCTATCAGCGGGAGTGAAGATTTCCTTTTGAACACACAAAAGTAGTTCGAAGTAGGTCTACTCCTTGCCGCTAGATTACATGTTTTAAAAAAAAACGTGTAGTTATATTTAAATTCACAGGAACATTAATGTTACATTACAAATACTGCACTAGTATTAGCAAATTACATATGAAAATGTAAAATTACAGAATATTTGTATGTGTAAATATTCGCTCACAGATACTCCAAAATGTAATGCAAGTTTACACACACGCACGGACATCGTAAAATTACACAATTGAAGATGTACAAATATACTGACATTAGGTGTTCATACGACTATGTAGAAGTAAAATTACACAACTTAAGGTTTTGATACATTTAGTGGGCGTATTTTTACACGTACTTCAAAATGTGTAAGTTAACACCAACACTATGTTTATTAAGCCATACATGCATGTATGAAGAACATTTGAGTAAAATTGCACGGGCGGTACTTGTTTTTACAAATCACACATAACTTTTAAAATTACCAGTTAATTTGCGTGTGCAAATGTACACTTATTTGTTACGGTGTAGTAGTACACCGACCGCAGACAAACTCGCTGTCAAATACGCCAGAACAGAGCAACAGCAAATTGTGCGAGTATTAGTTTATTCGTGACGGAGCTCACGGGAGTTCTCAGAAAGCCATGCGGTTCCACCGGAAGATACCCGGGAACCTGGGTGACGCTCGCTTCAGCACTGCGGCATTGCACCGCGGACACCTGTGCTCGATCCCAGGTGGATCCAAGTTCGGATTCTCGCAACAGAGAAACACGACTGGTGTTAGCGATTGCCAGCGAGTTTCTCGAGTCGCTCCCGTTTATGAACCTTCCTGCCTCATTCTCCTGGTGTCTCATTTCATGTCACATCTCAGGTACAGGCTATTCGTGGTAAAGTGAGCACCTTTGAAAGCCTTGCTTGAGATCTACTTGTATTCGAATTGTGTATTCTATCACGATAGGTATAATTAACATTGCCATGGGCCTCGGCACTTTCTCCATGCATTGGCCCAGTGAAAGTGTAAAATTATTAGAGAAATTAATATTTAACAAATTTGGTAATTATTACACTTCGATTTAATAAAAAAAAAAAACAGAAAAAATTAATAATTCGAGCGTTGACGCAAGTTTAGTGAACAATTCTTGTTCGACGTTAAGAAGTGGGACTACTTCCTCTCCGTCGTTGCCAACTTTACCGCACATACACCTGTCAGTGTGTCCGTTGAAATACATGCAGTGATTATTTTTTAAATGTTGATTTCGAAAGTGCTCAGATAACCGGGAAAGGCCTATAATTACAATCTCATAAACAGACTGTTTCCAGTGTTTATAGGCTATTCACGGTAAAGTGAGCACTTTTGAAAGCCCTCTCATTTGGAATAATAGTCAATAAGTATATTTTACTTTAGCCTTGGACGTTAACTTTCGAGTGTGATGGAATCTACACACTGTGTTTATTACTCAAATGATATTTACTTAAGAAGGTGGTTAAAGGATAAAAAATGCCAAAATAAAAAAGTAACGATTAAAAAAAAGGTGACGTTATTTGACTAAACAATCAATGTAGGTTAGGAACAGACGCACAGAACCGAAAAATTTGAACACGACGCATTGCAGCGGAATGAAACTGAACAGTGGCAGTCGTCCGCAACTGTCTTGCGCCAGATTCGATCGTGAAACATACAAACCTTTTCCTTTCTTTCAAACACCGACCAATAATTTGTAAACATCGGGAACGAAAGAAATCCTCTGGCAGGAAACCTATCCCATTACGGGGCAAACAAACATCGGTGTTTGACAATGCTGAGAGATTTTCCAGTTATTATTTTTTTCCTTTGTCTGAAATTCCTCGCGTTTGAGAACAGTTTCCTGCGCACGCTGTGTTCATAATACGCAAATAGTACGTGTATAATCTGTAGTACTAGCATTACAGATTAACATGGTTGCAAGCTGTCATTTTCTCATGACACTCATTAGAAAGATTTCAACACGAAAGATGAGCATGCATGTCACGAAGTCATATCAATATTCTTTTTTAATTTGCACAAAAATTGTGTTACTTTTCAATAGTAATATCGTACAGCTTAACAACATGTAATACATATTCTCTTGTGAATCATATAATTCCCATCCTATCAGTTAAGTTACAACAAACAATTCTGCACCCTTCATGTTTTTTTCTTCTTTTCACTGGAAATTACATTATTATTCTCCTGGCTTATTTTACGACGTTATTGCGATAAAACAGCAGGTTTTATTTTGCACGTGGGAAAATTGAAAGTGGTAACTAAGCGACAAGTAAATTAAGTCAAGAACAGTTTAACTATCTGCTGATGAATATTTACCTTCGTATTGCTTAGCAATACTGTAAATTTATTGCTCCACAGAGTAAGTTACAGCCACTCAAGATAACATTTGATTTTTACAAATATATGGAAGCCCGCGCATTTATTTTTATGCACAAAGTACTGTAGCCGAAACTCTCCTGTCTTGAAGCGTTCCTTAGCCACGTCTTGTTATGCCTGCCGAAGAAAATAGGAAGTAACATACTCCAAATAGTTCTGTAAAACTAAAAAATAATACCCAGTATAAAAACGCTGCATCAATCCCGTAGCATATATCTGCTAAGCCACTACTCATCTTATTGATACAACTATTGATGAAATTAACTTAAATTTGCCTATTCGGTTATTACAGCCTTCCGTATGGACGGGACATTGTGTGGAATTACTCCTGAGAACAGCCGTAAGGATCTTTCAGTTTGGCTTCATGCACAAACGTATTTCTCGTGTTTTTTCATCACAACCAAGTTCGTGAAATTCTGGCAGAACTACTAGTGTGAGCGAATTTTTTAATACCTAAAGTTTGGGCCATAAATGAAGTATTTTGCTTTTTCAGTCCCGTCTCGCTCTTCAGCTCGAGGTGCCACGCCATCAATTATGCAAGCGGGCGGAAATGACAGACGACAGCGATGCTCGCGTTCTCTCGCGGGAGAAGATGTAGGTTTTATTGCCCGCCGGGCGGAGAACGTGTGACCGGATCCCTTGAGGGGCTCTGGACCCGACGCGGCGCGAACAGCGGAAGAAAAGGATGGCCTCCAAATGGATGAGTAAGCACTTTATTTCCGGCGGAAGTGTTCTGCACAAACATTTTTACCGCTGGAAGCTGTCTAGCGACGTGGGGGAGGTTGGGGGGGGGGGGGAGGTTTTTATCTGGGGCTGAATCCAACCTGTGGCTATGGTCGCCACCACTCCCATCATCAGACGGTCCATCTTCCTAAATATTTTCCTTCCTCTTATCCTCTTATTTCAGCTCTCTTATACCTCTCCCGAGATGCAGTTTCTGCCAGCTGTTGCCACTTTAATATTGTCATTTGCCGAAGACCTTTCTAACCCTGTGTTTTTGTTCTTTCCTTTTCTGCTTTCTTCCCAAGTACATTGTTGCTTCTCGAGTGAGGTCAGGTACACAAACTGTTCCTGGTGTGGCCGTCATATTCCTCGTGTAAGGCTTCGAAGCTGTTGTTCTCTTTGGTTGAACAATCTGAATCAACGCCTTATGAGTTTCGCCTAGCGCCCACTAACAAGGAAATCCCACCACAACACCTCTCGAGATTTTGGAGACTTGTAAGTCAAAACGCTCTCAGATATAGCCCCATGCAATAAAATAGTCTTCGTATCATAGGTGTTTCACTTATAATGGTTTGGAACATGTAAAATTTATTTTAATTTATCCATAAGCAGAATTTAGAAAGCTAAATTCTAACAGGCATAAATCTAATTTTGTAATTCATTTTAAATTTATTTATTTATTGTGATTAGTTAAATACATGTAAATGCTGTTCACGGTATAGTGAACACTTGTGAATTTAACCTTATAGGCTGTTCACAGTAAAGTGAGCACTTTAACCCCTAATAAATATATTTTATCGCAGTCTCAGAGATTAACTTTTTAGAGTGATGAAATGTATATACTGTGATTATTATTCATTGTGCAATGTTTACATTAAAAAGTGGCGGAAAGGTAGAAATTAATTGAAACGAAAAATTTGGCAGCGCCTTAAAGAGTGCTCACTTTACCGTGAACAGGCTAGAGAAAAATGTAACTGTCCGTACCTGCGTATATTTTAACGGGTAGACTGAATGTCATGCGCTAAGTAAAGTTGGCGAAGACGGAAGGAAAGTAGTTCCACGTCTTAGCGTTGAGCTAAAAATGTTTGGTAAATATTTGTGAATACTGAAGTTATTTATTTTACTTTCTGTTTTCTCTATGCATGTAAGTGTAATAATGACAAACTTGTAAAATATGTACGTTTCCAATTATTTCACAGCTTCACTTGACCGACGCATGAACAAAGTGATCAGGCCAATGGCAACGTTAATTGTACATACGGTGGAAGAATACACCACGTGCAAGCTAGTAGATCTTAAACTGGGCTTTAAAAAAGTGTTTAGTTTTTCATGAACAGCCTTACAGTTCATTATTAACAAATCAACGGTTAAAATTTTCAGTGCTTATTAAACAGCCAGGTGATAAAGACGGTATACCGAATAAGCAGAATGGGTAAACGTGTAATCCTTAAGAGCCTTCACTTCTTTTGAACTTTTGAAGGAATTCTTCGTTTTCGTGTCATACTTTCGGATTCACTTAATCAGGACCTTCACGCTGGCTGGGTCCATTTGACTAGCAGCAGACTGCCAGCTACATAGTACGTCCCCAACGTCGTTGGGCTGACCAGCAAGGTACAGCCTATTGGCAGTATCTTCACAATTTAGTTTGAATGAAACCCTTGAAAAAACATCCTATGTATGACGTGTTTGGATGTTTCCGAAACACGCTTTTGACGTGAATACGTCTTTAAATATCCAGGAAATCCGATGGTAACGTAATTGGGGGGATACATTTTGGCATTGCAGCTCCGAATCTTTTGTCTACATAATTACACCACTCGATTGCCACAGGATCAAAAAATGTTACACTGAGTGAGGATGCAAAGCATCGGGCGCAACAGAGAGGAGTGACGAGGAGGGGGCGCTATTTTGAGTTCGTTTCGCCGCGTCTCATAACTTCCGCGTAGTATAACTTTTGACTAGGAGAAGCTACGGCGGTCTTTTAAGTTTCAATCGACATCCCTTGTCAAGATGAATCCATTGCGTGCATACAAACATTTGTGTGGCGTGGTTATGGGGAAATTGTATGAGTTTCGTGTAAAAAGTTAAGAAAGTTTAACACAATTTAGGCCTATACTCGTCACAAAGCCAAGTCGAAATACATAAACCGTATACGGTTGGAAAGAGCATCTCAAAAGCAATCCAGTGGTACCCATAAAACCCCATATGATCGAGTGAATCGGTGCCGGGAACGTAAAATACACATAAACGTTTTATACTTTTGTTGACATGAATTTATCTTATTTTTCTTTAAACGGGACTTTTAGTTATATTTTATGTATAAAATATATTTCATTTATAATTAATACGAATAAACGTAGAGAGAAAATATACGGGTTGGTAACGCCCAGTAATAAATAGCTCTCATGCAAAATATTATTAAACTGAATGCGCATGAATCCGGTGTGAAGTCCGTTTGGTGTAATTTTCTAGACTTGGTATAATTTTGGCAGGTCTTCAGAAAAGCTGAAAGTAACCATAAATGTGCATAATAGTCAGCTTTGCACGATAAAGTAAGAAACTCGACATTTGTTAAATATCGCAGTCAGTTAACTCACACCTGGCAGTGAATTAAGAAAAACATTTTTAAGTGAAGTGAAGAGTGAAGAGATTTGGGTGGCTCTTCAGAGCCGATGAGGGTGGAGCGAGATGAGTATGGAGCAGCACCGGTTTGCAAGGGTAAGGGGAAACGGGAGAGCCCTTAGAAAATCCAACGACCAGCGGCATCGTCCGGCACGATTCCCACATGAGAAAATCAGGGAGCAACCCCGCCAGGAATCGAACCCTGTTCGCCCTAGGTTGGAGGCGGGTAGAGAAAAAATTCAACCGAACAGGAAATAAACAAGTATTACATTTAATAGAAACAACTACAAAATAAATTTATTGGCATTTCAACAGACATAAGCAACGCATTTTAAACAGTGACATGGGAAGACATTAATGAACAGATTAATAAAATACCAATAAGGAAAAAAATGGAAAGAAATTTTATGGGACTATTTGAACAACCGGAACATAATAGTACAAGATAATCTGACAAAATTGAACAGGGAAATAAATAGCGGCTGTCCACAAGGATCAGTAACAAGGCCAAGTCTATGGAATTTAATAATAAATGATTACATAGTACAAAACAATAATGAGGATTAAAAAGTTGTGGCATTCGCGGATGATTGTATAATTTTGATAGAAGGTAATACAAGAAAGGAAGTAGAAGAACGGACACAAAAAATTATGGATAAAACTTTAATATGGATGAAAGAAAAAATCTTAATTTATCAGTAGAGAAAACAGTTGCCATGTATTAAAAAGGAAAATTTGATTAAAGACCGCCAGTGATAAAGTATGACAAACAAAGAATAAACGTTAAAAAGGTAATATAATACTTGGGCATTTTTTAGATAATAGATTAAGTTTTGTCCGACATGTTAAATATATATACCCGAAAAAGTTAAGAATACATTTTTTAAATTAAAACAAACGGTATGGAATATCAAAAATTATAACAATAAAAATAATAAAATAATATATCATGTATTATACCGTAATATTATACAATATGCTAGCACTTGTTACAAAAATAAAATTGAAAATACACACACTAAAAGAATACTAAGAGCTTCACAAAGATTCGTATTGATAGAAATTATGAATTTAACACCAACAACGTCATATGTATCCGCGATAACTGTTAGTAAAGAAATCCCGATAGACTATAGTATAAAAGATAGAAATATGATATATCACATCAAAAATGAAGTAGACGAAATAGAATATAACGGAAATACATATAATAAGATATTAGAACACAATAATATTTGGATTGAAAAAAATAGAAATAATCAACCTATTAGTTTAAAAGTATCAAATAAAGAAATCCGTAAAGTAAGTGTTATAAATTGGCAAATAAAGTGCGATGCAACAGAAACCGGCCTAAACACTAAAAATTATATTAAAAATATACACAATGGTACGAAAGTAAAAGCAATATAAATAATATAGCGTTGAAAGTAATAACGGGACACTGTCAAATTAAAGAATATTTAGCTAAAATAAATAAAATAGAAGACGACAGTTGCCAATGTGAAAAGGGAACTCAGACGGTATACCATATTCTGTACTTGTGTGGCATGTTTAAAGAAGAAACGACAGAATTAAAACAGACATTAAAACCTTTTAATGACAAATGGCCATTACAAAAACATAATATTTATGACAAGGAAATTGTAGAAATAACAAATGAAAGTATTAGTAAAATATATGATTTGGTTAAAACTATGAATGATGATTTAACTAAGTAGTCTAGGGAGCGGATGAGAGTGTGCTGAAACTAAGGAAATTATTGAGTGAGTTTTTGTGTTTGTCTATTGTTTTATCGTTTAAATTAAATAAAAATTATAAATAACTCTCTCTGTTAGATAAGAAACAGAATTTGCAGTAAATATTGCAGTTTTGCAGAATAACAGTGGGGAAGAAAAATTGAAAAGCTCCAAACACGAAAAAATTATAAAGAAGAACACATGATCTGAAATGAATACAAGGCGAATTGAAGGAAATATGGAGAAATGTAGAAGAACAAGAAAGAGGAAGAGAAGAAAAAGAAGAGAAAGAAGCAAAGGGAAGAAAATGGGGAGAACAGAGAAGGAAAGTAGAAGAACATTAGAAGAGAGTAAAAGAGGAGGAGAAGCAGCAAGAAAGAGAAGAAGAAATACAAGATCTGAAACGGATGAAAGAAGAACGGAAGGAACTGCGGAGAAGAAAATCTAAATGAGGTAAAGATGTGATTTATGATAATATGTTGGTTGATGTCTGTAAAAAAAAGCGGACGCCCGTAAGAGCGGAGCTCCATTCCCTCGTCCGCCGGGAAACGAAGGCCTGGGTGTCCAGAAGGGGTACTTCGATGTCCTGGACGATGCTTAGGTTGGAGCAGAACGGAGGGCGAGGGAAAAAACAAAAAGAGCAAAATAGAATAGCACAGATAGGGAGGGGGCTGGGGACCTTAGGGTTCGTGGGCGTGGCCATTCGACCGTTGGGTGCCATGACGGACCGGCCGAAAGACTAGTTAGCTGTGTGCGGGCCCGACGGTGTCTGACCGCGCGGGCGGATTCGTGGGAATCCCGGTCCCTGGTTCTGTTCCGGCGGGGGCGGCGGAACGGGAGGCGGCCGAAAGGATACCCGTCGGGGAGCTGTCTCGGTCGGGGCAGAATAGCTCACCAACTTCCTAGGAAGTGTAAATGATGCTTTTGAATAGAAATAGAATTTGTAGCTTATATTACGGGCGCCCAGACGAACAGCCGCTCTCCTACAAAAAAAAAAAAAACTAATTGTGAATCTATATAATTAATATACTGTTTGTTAAATTGTAATAGTCATGGTAGAATTTAACGCCCTGGATGGCTGTACTGCTAACTAGGGTTAATGAAATAAATTTAAAAAAAAAGTCTAGCTGCTACGCAACCGCAGCCCTGCAGACGGAAGGCAGATGATGTCATATACGGCAAAATTAGCCCGTGATCTATACAAGCGTATCGCTTTGTATACATACACTTATATTTACACGAACAATATAAATTAACTTCTTTAGTCCTGTTTCTGTTATTGATTTTTACATAGTCTTAACATTTGTATCAGATTAACTTATGTGTTCTACCTATGATTCACTGGCAGTATTTTGTTTTGGCGAATGTGAAACGTCAATACTTTCAAAATAGTTAGCTCGACATATTTTCTTTTATGCACAGCAAAGAAATAAGGGCTGTATTCGGGGCGTTAGTAGCCGGCTGAACACATCCATCCAGTATTTTTTTTTTAAACAGTGTGGTCTTTGAAATGACATCGAAACGTCACAGAATATACTTTACAGTATTTTGCGAATGGCTGGCTGAGAGTAACTGGACCGACGTCGTTTTTACGGCGGCCGTAATCAATCAATAGAAAGACAGCAAACTATTTTCTTGACCTTACAGGCTACCAACAAGTCACAAAAAACGTCAACGGGCGAATGTCACGTGGCATTCTGCTGATACCTACCAACGTTACCGGGTCTGCAATTTTCTGACAGTTTTTGTTTCACTGGACACGAATTCCCGTATTCTTAATACTTTCGGCAATATTTGTTTCCGTTGTAACGTTAACAATATTTCAGGCAGTGAAATAGTAAGAACAAGGAAATAATTTTGCTAGTCTTGACTCTAGTTGTGAAAAGTTGACAAGTCTCGTCAAAGCTACCGGAAATTTCGTCATGTAAACTAGCAGTTGGCAGGTGTGATTTAGAGTAATTTTGGTGAATGTAAGTAGTAAGATTAAACCGACTTTGGCACAAGGGAATGGGGAGTAGGAGCCGAATGCCGACCGATTTTGTGAAAAATCGATAAATCAAAGATGGCGGGTGGGTATCCACCTTAAGGGGCCCACCTACCTGACACTTAAAATGCGTTGCTGAATGTTTTAAGTACACGTTTCTTCCACGGAAATATTAAACGTTCGTCCAATGTGCTGATCTACGAAAGGCACGCCCTCTTCATACGAGGCCTGTTGAGTGTTTCCACAAGACATTGGAAACAGAGCTCCCCAACATAGCTAAAAACAGTTTTTTTTTTAAAGCGCCATATCTCGAAATATACGCTTCAGATACGAACAAAAAATATCCTAGGGCAAAGTATTGAATCTTGCCACAGACATTCAGCCTGTAAAATGACAGTAAAGGCTGTTCACGGTAAAATGAGCACTTTTGAAAGCCATGCTTAAGGTCGACTTGTATGCAAATTGTGTATTCTTCCGCCTTATGTAAAATTAGCATTGCTATAGGCCTCATCACTTTATTCATATGTCGATGAAATGAAACTGTGATATTATTAAAAAAGTAAACACTTTTAAAAAATTTGCTCATTTTTACACTTCTACGCATTAAAAAAATATATAAAGCGAAACAAATAATTTTAAGTTATCAGGAATGGGTTTCTAATAATTTTTATTCGACGTTAAGATATGGAACTACTCTCCATCCATCGTTACCAACTTTAATGGGCCAATGCCACTCAGTGCATACAAAATATGTGCATGCAGGGGCAGTGATTTTTTTTCTACGGTTTGTTTCTACAGTCCTTACTTCATCGTGAACAGCCTTTACTTTTGTATATATCCGGCCCAAATACTTTGAGATATAGCGCTCTGAGAACGTCATTTTCTGCAAAGTTAAAGTATGCTACGAAACGGTTTTAATAATGTGCATAATGTCTTGAAATTATTTGGCAGTCCTAGTCTGAAATGTTAGTTCTTTACGTATATCTGCACGTCGGGCGGGCATCTAATATTTAAGTAAAATAAAACCGGATTTCTAACACTCTGCAGCACATTTCAAGCAACATACAAGGTTAAGTCGTTAATGTATGCCAATCTGGCGTAAGCGGAATCCTTAGGAAGAATAACTATGGAAACACACATAGGTGCTACTTATGGCCTACAATGATTTTGCGTGGAAGGGGGGGGGGGGGGTTGTAGGAGCCTTCGAAAGTGGGTAGTGGAAATGTATTATTATACAACGGTAAATGAAAAATAACTTAACTTGCGATTAAGCAATAAAATGTTGCGTGCAGGCAAATGAGTACAAGGTAGGTAACTACAGAAACGATGTTATGGAGAGTACACCTGGCTCATGCTCAAGACGTAATGCAACAATTGTTACACCAGGCTGTGGTCGGCTGAGAAGTGACTGCGGGCAAGTGCATCTTTACGCACTGCTATCCGGTACACAAATGCATCTTCTACATACTGTTCTGGTTCGTTCAGACTACAGAAGCGACCAGACAATATCTATTAAGGGGGCAGCGTAACTAGTGATAGAGAGAAAGAGCTGAATTATAAAACACTACAAATCATTCTTTTATTAACCAATTACGTTACAATCATTCCTCCAATAGTCAAGATATACAAAAATTGTTTAATAAAGTAAGATACTGTCTTCACATCGCATCTTCGTAATCTCTCAGGAAGCTGAACTGCTCAAATTATTTAATACGATCTCATTAGCAAACTGCGTTAATCTGCTCTCGCTATTACTACTTACTTTCTCGCATAACAGAACGGTCCCCTCTGTGCCTACTTTGCCTTATGCTTACCACTGAGTTTCTTTGGCGCAGACGCACTGCTTGAACCTCGAACGATACGAGCTCTCGCCGACCTCGTGGCGACGTCGTGCGGCCCTCATCTGGCGTCGAACCTGGACGTGGAGCAGCAGCGGCCCGGGCGCAATCTCCGGACAGTCTTGCAGTAGTGGTAGCCGTAGTGGGGGGAGAGGTGTCCCTGGCCCAGTTCTTCGTGCCGTCTTGTTTACCAAACACACTCGGGGCCTGCCTCGACGCTCTGCTGCCCCCGGCGCTGGGTTTGGCCGGCGCACTCTCCCACAATACACAGCCACTTTATTTAAAGCACATTTTAAGTTCTTTCAGCTTAATAAACCGAAATTTCGGCACGTTCCCGCCAAATGTGGTCTACGCACGAAGTACCTATTTGTGCTCCAGATAACATAAAGTTGACGCGCGAGATCGGTTGGAAGCACACTATCTACCAAAAAGTAATTGGACACCTGTCCACAATGTTTGCTCGGTGTTTGTCACCCCGTTAGAATCTCGTAGGGCCACCTCTTGTGGCTATAACAGCAACCACCCTGTCTGGCATGCTCTCTACGAGTGTCTGCAGGACATCCACGGGGATTCGTCACCATTCCTCTTGCAACCATTCCATGAGTTGAGCAATGCATTTCGGCCGCGCCTAACGAGCCCTCAACCGGCGATCCAATTCGTCCCAAAGATGTCCTATAGGATTGAGGTCGGGGCTCTGGGCGGGCCTGTCCAATCGGCGAACATTGTTGTCGGCGTACCACTGCATAGTAGCCCTTGAAACATTGCACCTGACATTGTCATTCTGGAAGTAACACGGGTCCGTTCCGTAAAAAAACGCCACAATGTTGGGAGCATTTCATTATCCAGAATGTAACAATAGGCCTCTGTGTTCATGCTACCACGGATAAACACCAGCGGTCCTACGCCGAAGGCCGTGAAACACAAGTCAACTGACGTACTGAATTGCCTATCTTCACGGATGCCCAATTACTAGTTGACAGAAAGTGTATAATGATGCGGGAGGTACACTGATGGGCCAACAGCGAAGGATCGGAACGACCTCCTTGAGAACGTCGCGCATTGCAGAGATAAAGTAATTCGGCCCTAGTGTCCACGTCAACCACTCACACCTATGTAACTGTGCAGCTGATGTCAGACGACGCGCCTTACAGGCTTGCTCGAGACACTTTCAACATATCCCGGCTTCACGGTAAAGTGAGCACTTTTTGAAGCCCTCTCATTTGGAATAGTAGTCAATAAATATATTTTATTGTAACCTTAAACGTTACCTATATCGAGTACGGTGAAATATTTACCTTGTGTTTATTACTTGCATTGCAATAGTTATTTTTAAAAGGTGGCTGAAGGGGAAAAAAAATAATTGATAGGAAAACGTTACTAGAGGCTAAAGTAGGTCTACTCACTTTACCGTGAACAGCCTATAACTTTGTTCTTGCTACTTGCGTCGAGAGTGTACAGTTGCGAGCAAATCGAGAATATAGCCTGTGCCAGTCGAACTATAGTTTGGTTTGTTTGCCGCGTGTGCGTTTTACGGGACTACAGTGGCTGAGCGATTAGCACGCCCTCCTCCCACCAAGGCGAACCGGGTTCAATCCCCGGCCGGATCGCCGGATTTTCGCATGTGGGAACCGTGCCGAACGATGCCGTTGGTCGGCGGGTTTCCTCGGGGATCTCCCGTTTCCCCCCTCTCTTTCATTCCGGCGCAGCTCCATGTTCACTTCCGTCACCCTCATCGGCTCTCAAGACCTCGCTGTTAAGAGCAGCCCAAATCTCTTCACTCACTCGTGTGGGTATAAAAAGTGACAGCTTGTGAACTGACTGCGCACCGTATACATCGCCTTATCAGTACAATAGTGTAACAACTCAATAATGGCCTATTCTGAGATTGTTATTGCAACGTATAGAAAAAACTTAATTCAGTATAATATATTAACACAGTATCGAGATATTATTTTTAGCAATGATTCTTTATGCATGTTTATTATATAACACTAATAATGAATGTCATCACATGCTGGTGGGATACTATAGCATGTTCTTGTATTACTATTTTATCCCTAAGGACAATAACATAATATTTAAAAGCATAGAGAAAATTTCTGAGAGAAAAGTGCCATTTTTGATACAGATTTAAAAACATCTTCCCAGAGCGTACACATCGTGTGGGTGCTAAAAGTGACTTTTGACCAGATTGTGCTCTGCATCACACAAAGTGAGTGAAAATATTTGGGTTGCTCTTAACATCGAAGTCTTCAGAGCCGATGAGGGTGAAGCGAGGTGAGGATGGAGCATCGCCGGAATGCAAGGGCGGGGAAACGGGAGATTCCTGAGAAAACCCGCCGACCAGAGGCATCGTCCGGCACGATTCCCACGTGCGAAAATCCGAGGACAAACCCACCGGGAATTTATCACACGAATAATTAGCTTAATTGCCTCTCTTTACTGTTCCGAAATCGCATCATATAGTCAATGCAATGCACACACAGGTAACATGTAGATAATAAAAAAATCACTCAGATAGAATGCGATCATAAATGGACATTTATTTATAGGAAGTTCCATGTACAATTTAATGATTTAGTGTTTATTTACCCATGTAAAAAAAACATTTTGACGAAAAACAATGTTCTTCAATATTTTTTTTTGTATTTTAGGGAACTAAGGGACTTTCGCAAATGATTTAGTGAGAAAAATACATATTTTTACTCCTATTTCAAGAACTGGAATACATTTAAAAATAGGGTGTGGCTGTGTTGGGGCCACAGCCGTTTGTTTTGCGTGAATACGTCTACGTTGACGCGCTCGGACGCCTTGATGTTTACTTTACGTTCCCGGCACCGCTTCACTCGATCATATGGGATTCTATGGGTATCACTGGATTGCTTTTTAGATGCTCTTTCCAACCGTATACGATATATGTATTTTGACTTGGCTTTTTGACAAGTATAGGCCGACATTGTGTTAAGTTTTCGTAATTTTTTACATTAAATTCGTACAATTTCACCATAACCACGCCACACAAATGTTTTTATACACGCAATCGATTGATCTCGACGAGAGCTGTCGACTGAAACTCAAACAAGCCTCGTAGTTTCTCCTAGTCAAAAGTTATACTACGCGGAAGTTATGAGACGAGGCGAAACGAACTCAAAATTGCGCCCCCTCCCCCTCCCAATCCTGCGCGCGCGATTCTTCGTAGCCCTCACTCAACGGTAACATATTTTTTGTTCCGTTGGCAAACAAGTGGTGTCATTGAATTTTGAATGTAGACTATAGATTCGGAGCTGCAATGCCAAACTGTATCTCCCGATTTTCTCATCATCGTATTTTCTTGGTTGCCTCCCACTATGGTTGCAAATTTTAAGACGTATTCACGTCAAAACTTACGTATGTTTCTTAATAAATATCCTTGTTGGCCTCGAATATAGCCGAAGGTGAGTTTTTTTTAATATCTTGTTTATATACTACACAAATGTCTTCCCGGATTTCTTGCAAAATATATTTTTTGCAGAGTAAAAATGCATAGAACAATTTTTTTTCAGAATAAATAGCATAGTATAATTCTGCTCCGATTGATAAATATCGATATGAAATAATAATAATAATAATGAGTGAAACGCTGTCAGTTGGCAGGACAGTTCAGTTATAATATTGTTTGTATGTATTTTACAAAAAGCAGTAAAAACTAAATTTATTACTTGAAATAATATTGCAGGTACTACATTTACATTGTTTTTAATGTAGAAAATTTGGAAATTGCATGAGTTTTGTACATTTCTCGTGCTTATGTTTGCAAAATGCTTTAATATTTTAAATAAATAATGCTATCTTTAACAATTTCAAACTCAATAAATGAAGAAAAATGTGTTTGCTGACAACTTCTGTACACAGGGCCACAAAAATAAAATGCCAAAATTTAGAAAAGACGAATTTAATATTTTGGTGTACCAAACCAACATGCACCTCACTTACCTCCAGTTTAATTAATACACACGCGTTTACAATGTTGTATGCATTACTATATTTCCCATCAGTATCAGTTTAATCGTTGTAAACGAATTAATTGTAAGAAATTGTAATGAAAATATTGAGTTAAAGAAAAGTAATTAAGGAACGCCGAAAACAGAATTTTGTGTGTATTTAAGCTCTCGAAACAATGCCACCTTTAAACTTCGATGAAGGCAGAGCACGTAATTCAGGTACAGTTGGTAACTTAGGAAACTATAAATGATTCATAAAAGGGTCAGTAAAACATTAATAAAAATAGTTGTAAAAACTGAGAAAGGAATGATTTCGTTTTAAATGAAACATGTGTAAAACTTTCACCATGGCATTTTGCTATAAACATGAGTGATTAAAGTCTTAAAGTAAAGTGTAATGGGGATAAATAAAGTAGCAAGTCGTGTAAGCAATTATCTACCCAACCCCGTGGGTATCCGGCTTAATGTAGTATGCCCCTACTTGGGGCACAAGCCAGAGGTAATTGAATCAGAGGCTTTCAGCTATGTCATGTGGATGGCCTTGACTTAAAATATAGATCATGAAAAAAGTTTGAGCACTACAAGATCTGTCGCCGATCTCATTACAAGTTGTGGCAGTAAAGAGAAGTAGATATGTGTGTATAACCTCAACTAGTAGTATTAACAATTCATCGAAACATCTTAGTAATATTGGTTCTTCAAATTATTTCAAAAGCTTACTATATATATATATATATATATATATATATATATATATATATATATATATATATATATATATATATATATATGAAACTTAGGGTAAGGTAAAATTAAATGATAAGTCATGACACCTGTTTGGTTTCTGCAAGCTGTTTTACTTGCACATAAAATATATCAAAGGTAATTAACATCTTTACAAATAGATAACCCTTTATAAATAATCTCATAAGTCTCACATAATATATTATATAAATATGCCTTTGGGTGTTACCTCTTCATTTTAATATATTTTAGAAACTTTTTATTTTTTATTATTATTTTCAACTAACATTATAGGGACCCCTGATAATTTGACTAACATTTTTTTTTTGGAAACAGTTACTTCTTTTCTTTAACATTATTATTGAATTATGAATTTTTGTAGTGACATCCAATTTCAAATGATTATTCCATACCAAAAATAAAAATTTGTTACATAAATTGTAAATGTATCTCCGACTACATAGTTTTTGTTGTTATTCTTCGAGATCACTCCATGTTAGAAAAAACTATATTAATTTATGGCGTGAGTCTTTCCGACCTGTCTTGGGTGCTGGCCACAAAAAATAAAAAAGCAAATTAAGAGAGCATGCATGTTGTCTTTCCTGTATCGGAGCAGCAGGAACTTGGGCGAGGACCTCTACTCAGTGAGCATCGCAGCGATCAAGCAGCTTGCACAATGGCGACACCCGGCGAACCGCCCTCAGCTACAAACCATTAAAAAAGGACGTAAATAATGTTCGCCGCCAGAAAATACAATATTCCCCACGACAAAAAAATAACGAACAGTTTACTCACCAGCGGTAACTTCGATGACTTACATAATCTTGAGAAAAGTACGATGAGTAAGGAGAGTTAAATTTGGTGAAGTTGTTGATTACATGTTGAAGATGGCGAAGAAAGAGGCCTTACGCAGCACCAAAGAGTATCAAAGAGAAAGAATCTCCGAAGTACATTACAAGGATATGACGAACTTTAAATTACTTCGTACATAGTACAATCTATGCTATAATATTATGGAGTCACAATATTATTGATACATTTACCTGTTATAATTTTTATCACAAAATATTTATCATATCATCTTATAATTTTAGGCAAACCCCTAATTAACATAAAATACTCACTTTCCTTTTCCCTTAAAAATGTTTGTTTTACTGCATGAAGATAACTCTAGTGGCGAACATTTGAACTATAATGCCAAATACTTCGTAGAGAAGCACTAAATATGTTAGTATTTCTCATCAATCGTTATATGTTGTGTAGACACAAAAAAAAAGTTAATCACAATGAAATATGACTTTCTTATGGCTCGTTTTTAACAACTGAACAAATTACCCAATTAATAACGACTGTAAATAACAATATTCAAATAAAAATAACTATATTGAGGAAGGCGAACAAATAATCAGCACTTTGGCACAAAATTACTTCATTCAAAAAAATTCACAATAAGGTACAAAAAAATTATAATATTTCGCGCAAACCATTAAGGCAAAGTAAAAATCATAATCAAAACAAGGAACGTGCCTAAAAACGGCACAGTAGCAACATGCGAAATTCCTTTATTACTTGACATTTTTTCATTTCTCTATACTCAGTTGACGTTTCATTCTTTTATCGAAGGCTTTCTCATTAGCATCACGATACCGATGCATTATCAGCTTGTTTGGTACTACAAACTTGTTAATAAATGAAAAAAAAAATCATAGCAGTAAAGCACCTTAGGAAATAAATAATGAAAAATTATCCCCGCAGAGGATATTCCGTATTTAAAAAATAATCAGAGTTTATTTCATCCTGGTAGCTTTTACAAACGGAAGGCACAAATTAGCCTCGTGCCTTCACCTTTAATACAATGTCGCCGAATCTTGCTCGGTTTTCATGCAGTTATACTAGCAAGTGCTGCTTTAACTATGCAACCAGTTCATGAAGCAGGAAGCTCTCCTGGCTTCCTTTCGTTACGCTCATTAACGCCGTCACAGAATTCCTCCGAGTTCAACATTCACTAAGGGAACCGACGAACCGGAGAGCGCGCACAGCTCTCACTGTAGTTAAAGCCCGCTGGCCTGCTACAAACGACCCCAGCTTCCACAGTGCCTCACGTATAACTATAGGCTGTACACGATAAAGTGAGCACTTTTGAAAGCCCTGCTTAGAATCGACTTGTATGCACGTTGTCTATTCTTCCGCCTTACGCAAGATTAACATTGTCGAGTCGAGTGAAACTGTGAAATTATTTGAAAAGTAAATGTATTATAAATATGCTCGTTTTTACACTTCGATGCATTAAAGAATAAACAGAAAACGAAAGAAATAATTTAAGTTATCAGAAATGGTTACCTAACCCTTTTTATTAGACATTAAGATACGTAACTACTTCTAAATCATCGTTATCAAATTTACTGTGGGCATTTCACTCAGGGCACCCGTTGAAATATATGCAGGCAGGGGCAGTGACTTTTTCTAAGGTTGGTTTCAAAAGCGCTCACTTTAGAGAGTCTTTAACTGCATTGCAAAAATATGAGAAAATAAAATGTCTCATATAGTTGATAAATATATTATTACGTTTGTGCCAAATCCACTTCAATTTGTATATTGTCTTATACGTGATAAAATTTACAGCAGATAAAATATTCAAATTCGTTGATTAAAAAAATTGCAATTTAAATTAACGTTTTACAGTTGCGGGGCATGCAAATAAAATAAATAAAACAATTTAATATCTGAAACAAGGAAATACAAATGTAATACAAAAGGGTTCCGGTGTTCCGAAAACTAATAAATAATGTATAATTTGTTTCGCTTGTGATTGCACGTTTATCTTGAAGTAGTTCATAGCAATCTCCTTCAGAGTAAACTGTTTCATTCCTACACTTAGATTTCATTAATGGTCAGTTCCAATAACAACTGAAGTTTTGATCTTGACGGATAATACATGTTAAAATTTTGACGTATACGTTTACTTTATTTAGGTGAAACGACATTGCATGTAATGTCGACAAGTTTAACAATCATCAATTTAATAACTAACATTTTCTTCTCCAGAGCACCTCGTAGATTTTCTCAATCGATGAAGGGCACGTTTCTAGTATATTCCGTTAGTTATAGATATAGACATGAAAAATTCGCGAGTTCAATGACCTGCAGGCTAGACTCTACAGTCTTATGTACAAATATGCCGATATCAACTGCGCAGTGGTTGTCTGTTGTCACAGTGTGAGGCGACGAATGGCGTGGATCAACGGCTTAAGATACCTAAACACACTTTTTTTAAATTCTAACTTGTCCCAAAGTGAATCCGCAAATTCTTCAGGTCTCTAGTTATAGAGTAAAATCAAAAGGATTACTTGGAAACTAACGCGTCTAAGCCAATGCGTTTATAGTGGTGCGGCGAGGAAGGAGGTGTGTAATTGGTTAGATTCCGTCACGCTTCACCTCTTTGCTCACCGCGCCGCTATCCTTTCTGCTCGCCGCTCCACTATAAACGCACCCTATAACCTGTGAATTCAGTCAGTGCAATTTATTCACTGTTTGTAGATCTTAGTGGCGTGGTGCTCGAACCACTCGCCTCCAGCCACGATAGGTCGGGTTGTCGGGTTCATCTCCCCACAGGCCAAGACCGCATTTTCGCACGTGAGATGTGGTAAGCGTGGTGGACGTTGCCACTGACAGGGGCTTTCTAGAGGCACACTTTCCCCACCCAATACCGTGTCCTGTCCATAGACAAAAGATGGGGTAGACCGCTCTCGCAGGCTGCGCACAACCAATCTCCTTGTCCCAACATTGAACTGCTTTTCTGCCTACACGTCCTGCAAAAAATGGCGTGGTTTGGATTTTAGGTTAGAAAACTGATTTGTAAACAAATGCTTTGAGCTGAAAGTATACTTCCTCTAACCAACTTGTAATGCAGTTTGATTATATTCAAACTGGTAAAATTATTTTATTAACATAATAGTGCTTGTCATTTAAAATTAAGATATGACGAACACGTACATCACTGTTGACCATGTGACTTTGACAGTTGTGTAGGAGTTTTGTAGGATTAGGGTAGGTCAATGTTGGGTTAATGCGTAGAAGACGAATAAGCGGTCTACCTTATATTTACTATATGATCCTGTCTCTGCTCTATATCCGTCTCAAACCCAGCGATGAAGACCTCGAATGATCTGCGCCAACAAGGCCCCTTGCATCTACGTGCTGTGAATACACTCTAACTCTGAATCAGTGAGAATCTCACTGTTTCACTCAGTCAGCAGTACCTGACTGATTTAACCATAGACTAAAGATGAGGTAGACCGCTTATTCGTCTTCTGCGCATGTACCTAACTTTGACCTACCCCATTCCTACACAACTGTCAAAGTCATATCTTCAACAGTGAAGAACGTGTTTGTTTACATCTTAATTTTTAAATGACAAGCACTATCATATTAATAAAATGCTTTTACTACTTATAATTTAACCAAAAAGCATTACAAATTATTTAGAGGAAGTATAAAAACATCTCAAAAGCGCTTGTTTATTAATCAGTGTTCTAACCTCAAACCCATTCCCCGCTATTTTTGCTAGACGTGTGGGCAAGAAAAGCAGTTCAATGTTGGGACACGGAGATTGGTTGTGCACAGCCAGCGAGATCGGTCTACCTCATCTTTAGTCTATGGATTTAACAGCCACATCTGTGAATTTAACTGATGAATCAATGAAAAAAATGCCAGATTTCCTTCACTTATTGATTCAGTGACATTTTCCCACTGATTCATCAGGCATTTTTTTCCACTGTTTTTCAGTGGTTTATTTTCAGCCGAAGGATCAGTTAAAAATGGCCGTTAAAAATCTCAGCGCTCTGTTAATAATGTGGCGAAGAGCGTGCATTCATATATGCTATTTGTTTTAACAATCCTGACGGTGCCAGTGAAACAAAAAACGAAAAGTAAGGCCATACAATTTAAATCTTCGCGATATTCGATAAGAACTAGCAGTCAAATATTTTCCTCTTAATTTAGTAATTTTTCTTCGTAGCGCCGATGGCAAGGTGACGACCTGAAAGCATGTTGAAAAAGAGTGTGTGAGTTTAATCCCGGACACCCACGAAATTTTACTTTTTTTTTCTAAATACGTGAAATTGCACAATATAAATATTAAACTATCGTACATATATTTACTTCGCGTAATTATTTGGCTACATTCACTAGAAAAAATATTTAATACCCCACTGCAGTCGGCCTTCACTTACTCAATAAGTGAAATTGTTTCACGTCACTAATTCAGTCAGTGAAATTTTTCACTTGAACAATCAGTGGTTATCCACTGATTCTAAGTGGAGCCCTTTCCACTGTCTCGGGAAGTACGCGCTAACATCAGGATCAGTGTCAACAAATGTTAAATCAGAGAAACTTACATTAATACTGATGAAATGCTGCTAGCAAAAGACTCTCGGTATTATACGGTTAATCAGAGTGTATTAGTATTCATCGCTGTTAAATAGGCGACTCCTAGTTTGTGTCTGACTTCAGTCGTTCACGTTGATTATAGTCTAAATTTCCCTGAAGTGAGGCAACTTCCTTTGTTCAAATTCGACGGGTTGAAAATGCGACGTTTTTGTAAAGTAAATAATAAATAAAATATACCGCACAACTAAAACATTTGTGACATTAAGTGGCGTGTAAAATTTATATTATTTGTTACTGAATGTAATTTTTTTTTTCAAAAGAAAAGTTATCATAGGCGACATTCAGACTTCGAAACATTCACCGCTATCGTTTAATTTTCTTTCTCTGAAGGAAATAGCAATGCAATGCTTAAAAAAAAAAAACATCTCAACAAGTCAGTTCAAGAAAAAACGCCATGCAGAAAAATAAATTCAAACCGGCGAATGTGAATACGAAGATACTAGCGAGCGACTTATAAATAGCAATAAATCCTAGGCCTACAGTTCTCTCGAGCAACTCGATAACAACTTGCCTAAGCCGGTGAGGCGTTTCGCAATGTTCAACTTGTAAGGGGGAGGAAATTTACATTTTAAAGCGATTTGGAGGAGCAGTGATAATTTTTTTTTCCGTGCACTACGGGGACGCGGTTGCGCAGCGGCTAGAGTGCTCAACTCCCACCAAGGAGAACCGGGTGCGATTTTCCGGCAGGGTCCCTCCCGGATTTTCGCACGTGGAGAATCGTGCCGGACGATGCCGCTGGTCGGTGAGTTTTCTCGGGGATCTCCCCGTTTGCCCCACCCTTGCATTCGGCGCTGCTTCATACCTGCTTCACCCTCATATGCTCTCGAGCCGCCCAAAATCTTTCCACTCCACTTCATTTCTTGTACTCCGCCGTTTAATCCATCTTATGGCCTCGGGTCATTTCACACCTCAGGTGGGCGTCTACGGGCTCCAACTAGACAGCATATCACACGAATAGATAGGGACATCTGTTTTTTTCTCGTAAAGAGTTACAGGCTGGCTTGATTTCAACATCCTGTGTGCACACTTGGAAATTCCTTTAGCTGTTGGCCGCGTGTCTTTGTGAGGACATATTTCGGTTCTTAGCTGGACCAATTATAATCAGAGTAGTAGGATTTAGATAAGTCTGGCACAAGGGATTGGGGAGTAGGAGCGCAGGAGCCGGCCACCGCCATCTTGTTACGTCACAATCCGCCATTTTGGATTTAATTTACCTTGACCTTTTGCCCGTGACCTTGGCCATTTTCCCGTGACCTTTACCTTAACCCCGGTGACCTCTGACCTCAAATACCGAAAAAATAGCAAAAAAATCTGAAAAAATTATAACGAAAAATCTAAAAAAAAATCGTTCAAAAAATCTAAAAATCTTTTTAAAATTTTAAAAATCTATTTAACAATTCATTTTAAAAAATGCAATATTAAAACATTTAATCAAGAAACCGTTTAAAAATTTAAAGAATCGTTAAAATTTAATTTTTATAAAATTTTATGTAAAAAATGTCTAAATCATAAATTCTTTAGACCCCGCGACCATTTTCCCCTTTTTTCCATTGAAATTTCCCAATTTTTCCCTAAAAATTGTTTTCCCTCAAAAAACTTTAGAAGCCCCCAAAAACGGTAGAAGCGCCCCTCGTGCAAAAACAAGCCCATGAAATCCGATTTTCGTCAATTTAATTAATTTGGGGGCTTCCTTCGGACCTACAGAGTAGTGGCGGCACCGCAATTAGCACCGCAATCAGGGGTCATTATGGTTCAATGATTCAATGGGTCCATGGGGTCGATGGGGTCAATGGGGCCAGTCTTGTGAGGGGTCGGTTCGACTACAGCAGTCAGTTGTCTATTGTAAGTGTGACCATGATTTATAGTAGAGCGAAGAACTTGTCTGGAAGAAGCTGATGAAGATATAACTGCATGCTAATGTGATCAAGGAACTAGCATCTAAGTCTGCCTACCTGCCTGTGTGTGATGTCTCAATGCTCGCATGTGATTTGTTAGCTGCAAATGTGGTAACTTGGCGATTGGCTGGTCGGTGTCTACACAATGTATTAATGGTGCAGTACGATTGGTTCAAAGTCAATATGACGCCATAAGACTTGCGCACTTGTATATTATAAGCATTAGGGAGGTAGACAGCAGCTGAGTGGAAGGTGGATCGTCTCGACTAGCTTCTGCCTCTTCACATTGATTTTTTTCTCGGGTTCTTGTTTTTAGGTAATTCAATGTCATAAGGTTAAGGTCAGGGTAGTCTGCATCTAATATGGTGGTGGTAATCTGTAATGTATTATGATTGTTGACTTTTATGTGCTATTTCTATAGTTTTTATTTTCAAGGTCATCCAAGGTCATGGGGTCAAGGTAGAGATAGTCTTCATCTGATGTGGCGGTGGTAGTAGTCTGTAATGCATTATGCTTGTTGGATTTTATGTATTTTCCCCACATTTTTATTTTCAAGGTCATTCAAGGTCATGGAGTCAAGGTCGAGGTAGTCTGCATCTATCATGGCTGTGGTAGTCTGTAATTTATTGTGCTCGCTGGCTTTTATGCACTTTTTCTCTAGTTTTGGTTTCCAAGGTCATTCAAGGTCATGGGGTCAAGGTTGGGGCAGTCTGCATCCAACATGGCAGTAGTAGTCTGTAACGTATTATGCTTGCTGACTTTTATGCATATTTCTCGAATTTCTGTTTTTAAGGTCATTCGAGGCCGTGGAGTCAAGGTCGAGGTAGTTTGCATCGTATATGATGATACTAGTCTATAATGTATTATGCTTACTGACTTTAGTGCATTTTTCTCTAGTTTTTGTTTTCAAGGTCATGGTAATGGATTTTCAATATTCCGGATGAGTGATGACTACTAAGATTGTGGTCGCCTGCCAAGTTGGTTGCCTCTTATAATGTATAAAAAAATGGCAAACGAAAAACCCATATGGAGCCTCCAGTAACATATAAACAAAGATGGCTGCCTCCAGTAGCATGTAAACAAAAGACGAAAAAAAATCAATATGGTGGAATGAGTATAGGTGAGAGGAGTGGGTGCTAGGGAGGCAGTCGTCTGCTGGAGTTGAACGTAGGTAATAGGTTGTGCTGGGGACCTTAAGAAATGTAAGTTTAAAATAATTTTTAATGACTTTTAAAAATATATTTTTTTAGTATTTTTTAGTATTTTTGTTTTTTGGCATTTTTTGTAAAATATATATATATATATATATATATAATATATATATATATATATAGAGCATAATCAAGGTCGAAGGTCACGGGTCAAAGGTCATGGTCCTGGTCAAAGGTCACCTGCATACAATATGGATGCAAGGTGGCTGATGGTTAGGTCTGTGGCCTATCCTCTATACCTTGTATCGATTTGGCATAGGATATGCCTATAAAACCAATATGGCCGCCACTCCTCTGTAGGTCCGAAGGAAGCCCCCCAAATTAATTTTATTGACGAAAATTGGATTTCAGGGGCTTGTTTTTGCACGGAGGCGGCTTTTACCTTTTTATGGAGGCTTCTACCTTTTTTGGGTGGCTTCTAACTTTTTTGAGGGAAAAAGAGCAATTTTTAGGGGAAAGGGGAAATTTCAATATAAGAAAGGGGAAAATGGCCGCTGAGGTTAAAGACTTTATGGTTTAGAGATTTTTTACATAAAATTTTATAAAAATAAATTTTTCAAAGATTTTTTAAAATAAAATTTTCTTGAGTGAAATTTTTTTAGGAAAAAAGGGAAATTTCGAGGGAAAAAGGGAAAAAATAGCAGCCGGGGTTAAAGGCTTTTTAATTAAGATATTTTTTTACATAAACATTTATAAAAATATATTTTAACAATTTTTTAAAACAATATTTATTAAATTTTTTAATAATAAATTTTTCTTAAATTTTTAATCGATTTTTGTTTGTAAACCATTTTTAATTAAATTTTTTTATATTTATTTTAGAATTTATTAGCAATTTTTTGGCTTTTTGGGGTCAGAGGTCACCGGGGTCAAGGTCACGGGTCAAAGGTCAAGGTAAATTACATCCAAAATGGTGGACGGAGACGTAAAAACATGGCGGTGGCCGGCTCCTGCGCTCTTACTCCCCAATCCCTTGTGTCAGTCTTCTCTAAATTCTACTACTTATTAGGCTTACTTAAAGTCTGTGATTCGCCCGGAGACACACACGACGCGTACAGCAATTAAAACCATCCAATAGCAAAAGTGAAAGTGAGGTAAAGTATTTTGAAATACAAGCAGAGGGGAACTCTTTTTGCGATAATCGGTTGTTCCTACTGAGGAATACAATGGTGATGGAAGTCGTGGATTCCATTCTACACTGAGGAATGGTTTTCTCCACGTGGCTTTTTCTCGCGTTGTTTCCAAATAAATGCCTTCAAATTGATGTGATATAAAAGTTCCTAGATCCTTGCCCTTTAGAAACCTGGTTAGCTTCGGTGCGCATATATGAATTATAGGACTGAATACGAGGACTAACGCGGTGTTAGTGTGGAGTACGAAAGTGTAAATGGTAGCTAATATGCCGAAAACTGTGTTTTGCGGCGTCAATTGCATGACATCTACGTGAACTTCATGTGAGCTTTAACGTACGGTTGGAAATAAACGGTAACGCAGAGTAGGTGGCCAACCCTAGATCGTAGGCCCTGCATAATTTACACTCACTCCCGTTATTCCAACTTTGTGCGGCAGGAGTAAACGTAAACATATTTAAAGCAGTGGATAGAGGGGGATATTTGAATTTTAGTTCAACGTTACCTACAGAGCCGAAGGAATGGTGCATACAAGCTGTCAAACCAGCTTACAGCTGGCAGTCTGAAGTTTGTCGGCGTAAAGCCGTAGTCGACGTGTAATCGACTTATTTTTTATGTTATTTATAAACAAGCAATAGGCCCTAGAGTTGCCGGAGACATGTGCTTAAAGGTTGTTCACGATAAAGTGAGCACTTTTGAAATCAACCTTACAAAAAAGCCACTGTCCATGCCTGCGTGTACTTCAACGGGCGCACTGAGTGGCATGCGCCCGGTAAAGTTGGTAACGATAGATGGGAAGTAGTTCCATATGTTAACGTCTAATAAAAAGTGTTAGATAACCGTTTGTGATAATTAAAATTATTTTTTTCACTTCTGTTTTTTTAATGCATCAATGTGTAAAAATTATCAGTTTTATAAAAAGTTTACTTTTATAATAATTTCACTGTTTCACTTGACCGACGCATGAATAAAGTGATGAGGCCAACGGCAATGTTAATTTTACACAAGGCGGAAGAATATACAACGTGCAAATAAGTAGATCTCAAGCAGGTCTTTCAAAAGTGCTCATTTTACCGTGAACAGGCTATAGGTAAGGAGACTTTGAAATTTAAAACGTTTTGACATTATGTCGGCAATCTACTTCACCTTTTCGTATTTAATAAATTTCAGTGTTAATTCCTTGAAAATAGCGGCGTTTACGGAAAGTAAGCAGGGCAGCCGTTTGAGTTTGTTTTGACATTATAGTTAATGATATTTCGCTGAGTGTCGGTTATGTTTCCGCTTTAAAAAAATTATAGCCTAATAAAGTCGGGAGCCAAATTATACCAATTATTTATTTTTATGGCAGTGACATGTTTTGCCGAGGTTGCGAGTTTTCGTTAATTTACACACACGCAAAAAAAATCAGCATACCATATTAAATCTTTTCTGCAATATTTATAACAAAATAATGTTTCTTCTCCAACTTCATACACAAATCACCACCATAAAGAATTACTTTAGCTTGTGTATCGCACCCGTGTTTACTGTTTTGACTTATTCCTCTAGGAATTACTTATAAGAAGGGCGCCGGCATCAATCAGTTAAACCCTATATATATTTTACATAGCGCAATTTGAGGTTATTTTAGTTTCATGTGCCGCAATGAACATTTATACAACTTATTAAGTAAAGCTAGACGTCAGTAAATTGCTAGATTTCTCAAATTTCTATTTTTCTTTGTGCGTATTTGCATGAGCGTGATAGTCGTTGAACCCTCCCAGCTTTTTATTGTTTTGTGGCATTTCCTTATCTAACACAGGTAACCTCGTATCTGGAAAAATTTAAAACACACAAATTTTAAGGCAAAATTTTACTCTCAGGTACATATACGAAATACCTTGTGTAATCTTGTCACATTTAGTCTATATTTTCTGACGTCATGTGCGCTACTTATAAAGTATCTCAGTAACTAATTAGGCTGTGACTTGGCCCGACATTGGTGAGTAGGGTACCTTACACAACCTAAAACGCAAGATGTTTTGCTTCTTTTTGTTAACTGCTAAGATATTCTGAACTAAATACTTCGAGTGAGAAAATATCCAATTAATTTCAAACTAAGAATTTCAAACTAAATAAAATATTAAAATGTCGCTCTACTACCGGATGCAAGAAAGAGGCACACTACCGAAGGGTATAAATACCAAAGTGCGTAGACAGGACGGAAACGCAGCGTACTATACGTGATAAATTAAATATAGTGTTTAAATATCCAGCTTTCGCTCGATGAGAGTAGGTACGACATGGCAAGAATTCCGACTCCAAGAGAAAAGAAGTTTTTACAATAACTTAATTGTTCCATTATTGTTTTGTAGCTCTTGTTGTTTGTTTCGGCTGTGCATCCTCGCTGTTACAAGAGTTGTTCGATGTGACACCCCATCAAATTCATTGAATATTTTACTTGCGGGCATGCTCTGGTACACATGTTCAACAAAAGCCTACCTGGTGTATTCAATATCTTGAACCGAGGCGAGCTGGGCTCGTTTCAGGTCGGGGTCACTACCACGGATTTTCACACTTGGGATTGGATTGGAAAGGGCTTATTAACGGAATGCTTGAAGGCTTGTTAGAGAAGGCTTGGAAACTAACTTATGGACTAACTTAAACTGACGCTCGTGCCTTGCCTGGGATTCGAGCCCAGATCCCCCCGCACCCCAGACCGGCGATGCCCCAACCGACTGCGCCACGGGAGGTCGGCTCACACTTAGGAATCGTGTCGGATGATGACGCTGATTGGAGGATTTTCTCGGGGATCTCCCGTTTTACCCCTCCTTGCCTCGCATTCTGGCGCTGCTCCATGTCCAACTCGTTTCACCCTCAGCGGCTCTCGAGAACTCGTTAAGAGCCGCTCGACCCTATTCACACCACCCTAGCTACGCAAGGTTTTGTCAGCACGACCCTTTATGAGATCCCACGAGTGAAGAAGTACAACAGTGTTAAATTCGACAATCGTGAACACCAAGCAAATAGGACTTTGTAATAAGAATGGAACAAAACACTTTGCATGCGTGTGTATAGTTGATTCACGGTATCTTCGGCCTTTTCTGAAGCCCTGCTAAAGTTCTACTTCCGGGATATTCCTCCGCCTCGTGCAAACTAAGCTTAACTAAGTCTGGAAGATTACACTAGAGGGACAACGCACTGGATTCCTGCGCACTCTGTTGTAAGAGTATTTTGTATAAGAACTATTTCTCACTAGGCGCTACCAACACTTTTTTTTTTCCCATTGTTTTTATTCAAATTATGTATAAATGAAGCAATATAATGTAATGAAAAATATTAATAACATTTCAATTTAACAAAATAAAAGTAACTTTTATGAACACAAGTATAAAATGCCTGCTTAGATATCCGGGTGATGTTTCATGACTTTCATACGTGCTTCGCATGAATATTTTGTGATTCTGAGTTACGTATTAAATTTGTTTACACATTTGCAGCTAGGCTTATAGGCTTATATCTTCAGTGTAAGTCAAAACGAAGTAGCCAATGAGAGCCAATGAGAGAACAGCGACAATTGTTGGCGGGAATATGTGTTTTCATCCTGGCCTTAGGTTCTGTTGTGTCGTGAAATCGTATCCAATGAATTATTAAATCGGGTGACAATATCCTCGCGCACATAAAGAACTGTCCCTCATGTTTTAGTTCTTGGAAGAGGTTATTATATTCGTTTTTTATTAACCCTTATTTTAAGATTTATAGACCTGACTGCCCAATGATGCTATACACTCTAAATTCGAATCAGTGGAAAACCAGTGATTCGCACTGAAAATGGCTCCACTTAGAATCAGTGAAAAATAATTCTGATTGTTTCAGTGGAAAAATTAAGCTAATTGAATTAGTGATGTGAAAAATTTCACTGATTCTACGTGCAGCCATTTTCACTGCGAATCAGTGGTTTCCCAAAGATTCGAATTTAGAGTGCACGCATTGCTTTTTATAAGACATCGCGAGTTTATCAAAATGATGACACAAACAGTAACCATAAATAATTAAATATTGCTAAAAAAAACATTCGCCAATGTTAATTCTTTTTAGAAAATATCGGCTTATTTTGCTTCCTACGGGGCTGATTATCTAGACTTACCAGTTGCGAGATCAATCGTAAACTATTGAACTTATTTTCCGTTTATTTATCTGGTCAAGTACAAGTCTTAATTATTCAATATCTAATAGTAAACCAACCTTATGCCCATATTTCACGATATTATTAATTTCATTATCTGAAAGAGACTTATATAAGAATCACATAAATGCAAATATTTGTAGTCAAATGAAAAGTCGAAAATTTCGGAATATGGGAGACCGAATTTCTATGCACCTACTTAACGTTTCCAAATAAATGACCTGCCATGTTATCTATATCATAAACACAACGTGTTAATTAAGTACGAGGATATTTAAAAATGGGTACTCAGGTACTCGTATACCGAATATCTTAAAATAGGCATTGATATCTGTGCCATATTTATTTGTCCAAGAGAAATTTAAAAATATTAATATTATTTTCTATCGGAAAATTTAAAAAAATGTATTGGCGGAAATACATATACCTATGTTACGAGAGTCGGGATACCGATACCCGAGTACCCGTTGTTAAACATCCTTGATACTTTGTGTATGTGACATAGATCACATGACATGTGATTTATTTGGCAACGTTAATTAGGGGCATAGAAACTTGGACTCCATATTCTAAGATTTTCAGTGCTATATTTTGAAAACAGAATGAATAATTTGACTAAAAGTATTTACAATTGCGTGGTCCTTGTACAGGGTAAGTCCTTTAAAAGATGCCCCGTGGGACATGTGTGTCCGCCATGTGAATTGGACACCTTTTTCGAAACTAGATAACACCAGACGTTGCTAACAAAAACGAGGAGTTTAATGGTGTTGCATTCTTGTGAAGTGTACAAATTTACTGTGGTGCAACAACCCGCACACACTCGAAGAACTCCCGGCCAACATGATCACAGCTATCGATGCCATCCCGCAGCATGTCCTCGCCCGTGCCTTTCACGACTTTTGTCGTCTGCAAACCTGCCTCGAGGTCAATGGCGGCCACTTCCAGCACCTACTATAGGTATTTTGTTGTTACACTGGACTGTGTCTCCTCATTCCCTCGCACCGTTACACACATGTCCCACGGGGCCTCTTTTAAAGGACTCGCCCCGTATAAATATCTTTCAGATACTGAAATAAAGAAGTGTCATGAAGAATGGCTCTAACTGGTTGGTGCTACCCTCACACCTCGAGGTATGCGGGGTGCAATGGGGCTCGATGTCTCGGAAAGGCGAAGCGTGTGCCTGCGTGCGTTGCACGGGGTTGAATTACCCGGCTAGGACTCGCGGGGGACAACAACCCCTCGGAAAACAGACGACTGGCTGATCGATAACAGACTCGCCTAATCGACCCGGCTACGAATGCACACCACAACAAGTAGAGGCTTGATGAGCCACCTGCAATGCCGCGGAGCTAGGGCAAAGTCCATACTCGCCGGGTTGAGCCGAGAGATTTGGGCGGCTCTTAACAAGGAGGAAAGCCGACGACGCCGGAATGAAAGGACGGGGGATATGGGAGATCCCCGAGAAAACCCGCCGACCAGCGTCCGGCACGATTCCCACTTGCGAAAATCCGGGAGTGGCCCGGCCGGGGGGTTGAACCCGGTTAGCCTTCCAAAAACCACAGTTTATTCCAGAAAAAAGATACTCTCTGTAAACATAACACAAGAAATAAAGAACTAATTCATTTACTTGTTGTCAACTGAAGAATGACCCAAAAGGGGCCTTCTTACTCTTCAAGTCAGCTGTTCAACAACCTACCCCATAACTTGCAGAAATTATGCTTTAAAAATACGAAACTCTTCAAAAAAGAAGTTTTTATTCTGTAGACGAATATTTATCATAAACACAAAACATACTAATCACTACGTTATTTTAATCAAAACTAGAAACCTCATGGATATTCAGTGTGAGGTATTGTGTAAAGTGAATGGAATGTGTGCCTGTGTTTTGGTTTTTATTTCTTTATAGATAGGAGTGGCCCGGGACTCAGTACAGATGTGCAGAAGAAATTGAAGAATGAAGATTAAATATTAAAAATGGAAGAATATATGTATTTTATTTTATGTTTGTTTTAGAATGCGATAATATTATAGTACGTTGATGTTTTGATATTGCTCTATAAATGATGTGTTCATGTTCTGACTTGTCCGATGTCTTTTTAGAAACTTTTACACAAAAAAGACCAAATGGATGCAAAAAATGAATAAAAAATTAAATGAGGAGGTGAGCAGTCTAACCGCTCAGCCACCGTGGTCCCTCTAATAACTTGGGAACCATCGGGCTTTCCACATGCAAGTTTGTAATTTTTCAGTAACCTTTTTACAGTACATGTTACTATAACAATGCCAAGAATATTTATGATGATATTCATGTAGAAATAATTGAAGAATTTACTCATTAATTTTAAGAACTAGTGTCCATTGTATTATAATTTAATGAATATATTTATGATGTACAATATTTTATGTAATATACATTAAATTAACATATTTGTTAATTTAAAATAAATAAGTTTTTCTGTTGAAATGTAATATATCTAAGTAACATATGCATGTTAGTAAGTGTATTTAGCTTGGTCTGCTGTAACATTTATTACACTAACCATGTACTAATAATTGCAAGCCGCCATCGCATCGTTTGGAAAGGTTTAACTGAAGCGTTTAGTTAGTTTTATTTGGATAATTCACCTCAGAGAGAAACATAGAATAAAGTACCCATGCCAAATGCTCAGTAACCACGTTCTATGTTCCAATATATAATTGTTATTTTTGCCAATAGCATTAACGTTAACAAATAGGTTTATCACCGTTGGCCATGTGACTTAAACAGTTTTGTTGACGACGGGTAAGTCAATGTAGAAATCCGTCTGTAGTCTATTGGCGGTTTCTTAACACATTTTAAATAGAAACTTTGAAAATTCACCCCATGTATGACATGTTTGGATGTTTACTAAATATGTCATGCAACATAGCGTAAAATTAGCTTATTTTTTGGATAACTTAAACTTATATTTTATCTAAAAACTGTAATCGTTCATTTGTAATTAATATGGTTAAAAACAGAGAAAAATAGGTGTGTTGATAATGCCTAGCAAGAAATAGTTGGTATGCTAAATGTTATTACACTAAGTGCGCACGAATGGTGCGTAATTCCTTTAGTGTGGTTTCCTACTCTCGGTTAAGCTTTGTTTGTATAAGGCGGAGGAATATTCTGGAAGTATAACTTTAGCAGGGTTTCATAAAAGTTTAAATTAACCGTGAATCGACTATACCTTATATTTTGGTTTGTGGTTAACATATTAAAAGTATGTATAGACTGTTCACGGTAAACCGAGCAGTTTTTGAAAGCCCTGCTTAAGATCTGCTTGTACGCATGTTGAGTATTCATCCGCCTTATGTAAAATTAACATTGACATGGGCCTCATCAATTTATTCATGCGTCGGTAAAGTGAAACTGTAGAGTTATGAGAAAAGTAAATAATTTTACAAATCTGCTAATCTTTACACTTCGATGCATTTAAAAAACTGAAAGCGAAAGAAATCATTTAAGTTATTCCCAAACGGTTACCTGAAACTTTTGATTTGACGTTAATATATGGAACTACTTTCCATCCATCGTTACCAGTTTTACCGGGCGCATGTCACTCAACGTGCCCGTTAAAGTATTATGCAGGTAGGAGCAATGGCATTTTTTTAAGGTGCATTTTAAAAGTGCTCACTTTATAATGAACAGTCTTCGTGTATGTTGTGGCCACTTCTGGGGCAGGACCGACAAGAATTACAGAAGACTTACGCTTAATGTAACCGGCTGTCCTATCCGAGAAACAGGACTGTTTTACGCAGCCAACTCAAAGAATGTGACGAGGTGTGGTTCGAGAACCGACAGAGTGTAGTGGCGGAGGAAAGGGAGAACCCCGAGAAAACCAACCATCGGCAACGTCCACCACGTTTCCCACATGAGAATCACCGTCCATCGAATGCAAACACCTTATTAAAGGCTGTTTACGATAAAGTGAGCACTTTAGAAATGAACCTTAGAAAAAAATCACCGCCCCTGCATGCATATATTTTAAGAGGTGCACTGAATGGCATTCGCCCAGTAAAGTTAGTAATGATGGCTGAAAAGTAGTTCCATATTTTTACATCGAATAAGAAGTGTTAGGTAACCATTTGTGATAACTTAAAATCATTTCTTTCGATTTTTTTTTCAATGCATCGAAGTGTAAAAATAAGCAGATTTGTAAAGTATTTACTTTGTTAATAATTTCACAGTTTCACTTGACAGACGCATGAATAAAGTGACGAGGCCCGTGGCAATGTTAATTTGGCATAATGCGGAGGAATACACAACGTGCATACAAGTCGATCATAAGTAGGACTTCCAAAAGTGCTTATTTTACAGTGAACAGCCTATAGTCCGACGCGCGTAAAACCGAATGTAAAACAACCACCCCGATAAATGATGCATACCGTAAGCGAGTGTTACTTCGTGACATCGTGGGTAACTTTGTGACACAACATTTTATTTGAAATAAATAGTATTTAAATTTCCTCCAAATTCAAGTAGATAGTTCAGATATGCAGTAGTGTCAATCTGACCACTGAACATTTGAAACAACCTCTCTTAAATGGAATGGAATTTGAATAATAGTGAACAAATTGTGCTGTCTCAAAGTTACATACCCTGTGACCAAGTAACCCCAGTTTGCGGTATCACAAATATACACATAGGTAATTCACACAATTTCTTTAATAATTTTCTCATAATATATAAATGATTACACTGTATGTACGTCTGTTATTTGTGGCGACAACGAGAATATGATCATTTAAAAACCATCCGCTGACAAGTTTTTTCTTTTTTAAATTTCTCCGCCCGAAGTCAGTAAGCTACTTCAGTTTTTAAAAACCGAAATTAAAAGTAATCATCGCACACTACTGTCACAGAAACTCTTTGTTTGTGAAGGAATCGTATCAATTATCCGCAAGTTCTCCGAATAGCTTTTTGTTTCAATGCGATTTATTAAACAGCTACTCAGATTGCTTGGTATATGGCTTGGGTTTAAAGAGCACAGTCGAAAAACACATTTCTTGCGAATATCGACGTATTTGAAATTGATGTGTATGAAAGAGTAGGGCCTAATTGTAAAATAGTTGCACAGTTATGCTGTACATTTCCAAGTTGTATTTTAGGCTTTGGAACAACATACAGTATTGAAAGAAATATTAATCTTCAATATTATTAATAATAAGTATTAATAATCTCAACACATAAATTAAAATAATTTGTTATAAAAGCGGAATTGACTGTGTTAATCTTATACTATTCTTTTATTTCTATTATAACTTTGGCATTATTGATTAAGGCGTAACTTCGTATTAAGTTTGATTGCATGATTTCTATTTACCGTGTGTCATCTTTAAAAGATGTAAATACTTTCAAAATATACAGTGATTATATACATAAGCGCATGCCTTTTATTTACTAAAAGCAATAAATACAGAAATATGGTTATTAAAATATACTTACAATTAAACCTCTTGTAATACTCATCCTCGTACACATTATTTATATTCTGTAGCATTATGAAATTTAGGATTTTTTAATTTTTAAGAAATTGTGAAAGATTATTAAATATTTTACTACTTTTTATTTTATTTTAAAAGTAAGTAATAGTTTTACAGAAATCCACCACACTTACTGAATTACTGCTCATAAAAATTATTATCACCTTTTAGTTTTAGTACTCAGTCCTTGTTATGCCCTTAGTGGCTTTCAGATTTTGGAATAGTGCAATGCACATGGTATTGCTTCATTCGTCTGTCTTAGTCCTCAAGTTAAGGCGATATTCAACTATCGTAATTAAATAACGCAGTTGTAGAGATTTAATTCATGTTCCTATTTTGCATTTCATCACCGTCCTGCGTTTTGGTAGAAGGTTATGCAGCTTGGCTGTGCCACTCAGACTTGAATAATTACCAGAATTTTTCTCTGCCCATCAAGTCTAGAGAGTTTTGTTCTTTTAGAACTTAACAAAATAACAACACAGGAGGAGTTTCTTTTCTTGGTTTCATGTCGTTTCACGATCTCGTGCGCACGAAACGCATAAAAAAAGTTTTATCTTTAAAGTAACAATACAAATGTCATTTCGCGCTGTTTTTTTTTTTTTTTTACACAGAGTGAGCGATGATTTATTTCTCCCTCCCCTTCGTGTCAGAGAAATATATATTCATTCATTCCTATCTTCGCATCGCATTTCAGTACAAAATTTTGCTCGTGAACATCACTCACACTACGTTTACTTATAAATCAACACTTTATTTGGGGCTGCTATGTGTTCATCTGTACCACTCGTCATTGTTCATAGGCGATAATATCCAAACACCTTAAAGGGAATAGAATAGATATCGCAAACGTCTGGAATTTATTGCGATTTTAAGTTAGATTTTACTGAAAACACAAAACAGATAATACAGAGCACCATTATCACAAATAAGTTAGTTTTAACATCTCCACTAGTGCTATCTTGAGAGATAAAACTGCTATGAATGAGTTAATACATTAAATATTCACGTTATTTTACTAACGGATGTAATCTTGAGGTTATTGCGGAGTTCACAATTATTCTGGACCTAGTTAAATTTTCAATATACATATTATTTTCGTTATGATTTATCATAATTTTCATATTTCAGGAATGCTGTAAGTGCGTGTATTTACAATATTTTGAACAAAACGCCATAAATACAAACAGCAGTATGTCAAAAATCAGAACTAACAGCTCACACATAACGCCTTTTTTTTTTTTCCAGGAAGTTTCGAAGACATTAGAATGATATATATGAATATATCGACGGCTTTTTATTGCTTATGTGGTATCGGAAAATTTGTGAAGCAAAATTTAAGATAATTTTCTCCTTGTCGAGCCTATATTTGGAACTCAAATCTAAAAAATGTAAGTCAAACAATACACACAGAATATTAGAAAACAATGGAACCATCAAAATTGATATGCAAAATGAGTCAAGCCTATAGTTTTCAGAACTAAGTAATAACTGTAACTACAGACGTGTAGCGGAAAACACATTTGGTAATCACTAAAATCACAGTCTCCATTATCCAGCTGTTCACAATAACGAAATTAATGCAATTGTTTAAACAATCAAGTACATACACCATTGCAAACCGTTCGTTGTAATCTCACAAAATCTACTACGTAAAATAAAGTAACATAGATTAAAAAACAACTTCGATTAAAAATCATTAATAAATAAAATATGAATGAACGAACCTGAGTTAGCTGTTGTCTACAAACATGTAACACACATTTAATTCCAAGAAGGAGTTAAGTCGCACATGAAATAACAGAACGTCACAACACAATGAAAATGTAACACACAAATAATTCCGAGCAGGAATGTAGTCAGGTGACACCAGAAAAACGAAAAAATACCCAACCAGAATTGGTGGCCAAACAAATAAGTATGGAATATGAAGAATATTGCCAAAAAACTGGACGAACAACGAACCCAACAGATAAATTTAAATTTAATGTTTTCAATTAGTGCCGCAACTTTTGCACTATTCCACTGTGTATAATGCAGCTTGGATGAGAAATTGACAACAATTGAAACCCAAAAACAGCTCGCACGCCTATGATTCTCCCGGGATACGGACCCAACTCTACACACCAACCTGTAACCAAATACACGATGGAGGATGGCTGTAAGTGAAGAGTCCATTGCATGTTAGAAGAATAGGCACTGGTTCAGCGAAACACTTTAAAAAGAGATCGAGCTTAAGAGCTTCGTGGTTTGCTGAAGGAAGGGGGGGGGGGCGTGAGTAGCGGCTATGAGCTGCATGGTAGCAGCTTGTTATAGACAAATTTGGTTTACGGTCATTTATTCATAAACTAAAGGGATTTAGGGGTCGTAGCTATAGATGGTAGAGCTTACCTGTAAATGAGGGGTTTTATTCATGATATGTGACACAAACAATACACTAGTGTAGAGTTACTGTAACGCGGAGCTACTTTAAATGGCATTAAGTTATTATTACATTAGACATTATGAACACCTTGCACCTTAATTTCTGTAAATCTATGTTGGACAGTCCCCACCTGAAACATGATGCCGGAGGTTGTTTCTAGTTGTACGGATGACGTTGGAAGGACACACACGTGGCTGCGATCTTTCCTGTAGTCTGGCCGGTCGTGGAGAGATTCGGCGGCTCGCCTAGCGTCGACCGATATCGCTGCGTTGTTTAACGTTCTGACATAGCTGGCCTCTTTCCCTGGCTGGTGGAGGCGGTTATAACTGCTTTGACGCAATCCCTGGCGTCCTGGTTTTACTCTAAAGTTGTGCTGGCGGGTTCATGTGTGGATTCCCCGCTAGGGCTCTTCTATACGATCACAACAATGTCGAGTAGAAAGAGTAGAAGGTGGGCAGGTTCTGACTTGACTTCTCGTCGTCAACGGGTCATCGGAGACGGGAGCTGTCAGACAGTGAGGACCGTGGAAGGAATCAGACATGACCTCGAGTAAGGCAGGATTTACAATAGCCCATCGCATCCGTCATACATTCGTCCGTCTGCCAACCGAGCGATTAACAACCGAACTTCGTACGCCCGTCGTACGTTCATTGCTACAAACTAATAAAAACAAAAATGTTTACAAATGGGAAAAAAATTCTCCATAAAAAGTGAAAAATTTTGGCGGTATTGTGTTTTTAAGTACCCAAAACGCACGTACGCTTAAGTAACGGAAATTAGTCGATGTAAAAAAATTAAAATAGCATATATAAAACATGATTTTATTATTTTTACTGTTGCGCTATAGGAGCTAGTGTTTCCAAACGTAATTATAAATTAATCTTCAGGAAAACTTTAACTTAGTTTCTTTTTAAACTTACATTAACAAATATATGAAAACAAAAGACAGCAAAAACAAAACACTGCACAAACTACACAGCATTGTAAAGAACTCAGGATGAACGAGTAACAAAAAGTGTAAGTTAAGAAGGCTGTAATTTTATCCGTTAGTACTTCGAAATTTAAAGCTTTCCATTGTTTTAATGGGCGGACGGATATAATTAATGGCCGCCTCTGATTGGCTGTTTGTCACGTGATTTACGGACGGATGGCGGACGGACGCGACGGGTTGTTGTAAAGCCTGCCTAAGGAAATTTCCTATTATTTAAATGAAGTGATGTCGCAGAATCATGCAAGACCGAAACAGGGATGGCCGAGGCAGGATTCATCGTAAAGCGAGCACTGGATAAACAAAGCATCATGCCAATAGCGCAATCACTAATTTCTTACTTTCAACTTCGGACATCTTTTCGCCACTATAAATGTCAAATACCACGTGTTAGGACTAATGATCTGCACTTCAACCTGTACTGCAATATTTTAGCAGAGTTTTTCTGGCTGAGTTTAAATGCAACTAAAATGCACACGATTTAATCAAAATAATAATTTATAAAAGTGTTACTTTCTCATCGTGTGATTAAGACACCCTGCTGAAACAAATTATTCTATCTTGAGTTAAGTCTTCGGCAACTGTTTCCCGAGAAAGTTCTACTCTTATTCGTTGGATTAATCACGTATTACACAACCATGACGAAGGTACAGGCTTCGTTACTATAATGCTTAAATCATCCATAAGGTATAAGGACTCACAAATGTCAGATTTCTTAAAGAAGAGTTTCACTACGTGAACTGCGATAAACCAAAATAAAATTCATTGTGTGTCCTAATATAGGTTTGACGCTTCAAAAGGGAAAAAAATGCCTCTTTAGTAAAAAAAAAAAAAAAAAAATGTTTTTAAAACATCTAATAAGAAATAACACATTTTTGTAGTTTAGTATTTTATATTTGATGTATGGCACACTTAGGTTTCTTTCAAATTATCATTGGGAATGATTTCTCAAGTTACTTCCATCATATAATGTAACATTTTTTTCGACATAACATGAGTCCAATCAATGCGATATTTTATAATTTCAAAATATATTTTTATCTGGTAATAATATTCATGCATCGGTTTGAACTTCACATTATCTACTCTACTTAAATCGCTTAAAGGTTCAGTAAAAGTAGATTGCAAGAAAATGAAAATATACTGCAGCTTCAGTAAAAACTTGATTGGTTTATTTATTTTGTCAGTATAGTTTAGCATTTTTTTTTAGCTTTTTCTTACTGTCAGAGCTACGTGACATGGGATTTACAAAGATTTAGTCATGAGAGCTTTAGATTATGTTACGTTGCCTCCTACATCACAAAGTAATCAGATTATTCTACATCAGACTTCGATATCATATTTAAGGTGCGAGTCTTCAACTTAGTAAAACGTTTGTATGATTACATTCACTTTGATGTAGGGTAAAACCTAAGGCAATATACAACTCCCTCTACTCTCAGATATATGATCCTAAGTATAGACATTCAAACTATTGTAATAATAGTAGGGGCGTGATTGTTCTAGGCCACTTTTGATTAATCGGATTAACCTTTTTATATCAGAAGGCCTAATCCTTAATCCTATTTTAATCCGATTGATTTTTTATCCGATGGGGTTAATTAATAATCCGATATTAAACCGATGAAATGCGATCAAATAAATTTGATCAAATAAGTTTGATGAAAAAGTTTGATCAAATTTCTTTCATGGGATTTTTTATATTTTTGTGTGTATATGGTTCTTTATTTTCTTTCATTCTTTTTTGGGATGGGAGCAGCTCTGGTAGATGTCAGCACGACGACTGGTACTCGACTGAGGTGTGATGTGCTGGGAACAGGGTATACATATGTTGAGTTTTGTGCAAGAGTGGCATAAGTATTTATTTTTGTTTGGAGGGGATATTGCACATAGACTGGGTTGGAAGATAGGTGACTGTTACCGAATACAATTAAACCGGTGACGTATAACATGAGAGAAATAATGAGTCTTTAAAGGAATATAAGGGAAACATATTTCAAACGAGTTCTACCTATCAATATAAATAAATATCCCAAGAGAGAAGCATAACGAACACAACTATGTGAATATCCTGGTTTCGACAAGTGCTACCTGACAAAACGATCACAACTACATGAGAATCCTGTATGGAATGAATTAACGACCTACAACGAAGCAAAAATATCCCTATAAATTAAACAGCAGTCTTCCTAAACACAATAACAAGGTATTTGAAAACATGTAAAACAAATTACACTAGTTGATGCCTACGAGTTCTTCGTGTGCCTGACATGATTTTAAAACACTTCCGTCGGCCTGTGAGTCTGGTGAGGAACTTTTGAAAAGGCATTCACACATTAAAATAAATAAATTATATAAAATGCGAAAAAGGGAAATGTTTAACAGTCAGTGATTTTAATACACATCCATTCTCTCGGGAGGTTGCTGAAGCACTGACATAGGTATACCACTTATGTCGAGTTACAAGCTGAACGAGGTGTTCAGAACAAACTTAACCTGTGTGTGCGTCGGCCTACGCTTGATTATAGACTGAGCTGAAAAACTCGGAAATGAACAAAAAGAGTTGTGAATACGATTTATGATAATATATAAATTACATTAGTTGAATTAAAAAACACGCAATGAAATCGCACAAGCACCTCTCCCAAAACATGTCTGGTCGGCTGCTAGCTCAGTGAAGCAATGACTGCAGTGTATGACTTGTGGAGACTTATAAGTGTTGCTGACATCTGTCCGGCTGGGAAGTTAGTTAATGAATGTGATGTGGAGGATGCGGCCGAGTTGAAATTATAACAAAAACTCTGAATTTTCAAACTAACTAATATTTCCATTGAAAACTTGTTTACCACCTATTCTGATAACTTAAATATGGAAGCAAATGACTTGAATACACTACACCCTACTCACTACTTATACACATTCTGAATTATACGTTAAAAAAAGGAAAGGTCTCCCTACCAAGCTACTATTAATGACGAACAATTTAATCATGTCTTCCTGAATATTTCACATGAATTTAAAAAAAAAAACTTACCCAGATTTTTAATGCAAATTTCACTATTGTGAAATTAAGAAATCACTTTTAACACAATTTCCATCGAAGCATAAGGAGACTTAATCCCGCAAAGAGTAACCATGATACATTTAATGTGAACTTCGTCGAAGAAAAATTATTTAAAATAACGGATGTACTACAAATTTCCATTAACTCTGTGAAATTCAACGCACTTGGTAAAAAAAGGGGTTGAAAACCCTATAAACTTTTGTCGACCAAGCTCAGAAATGTTCTTGATACAATAAACTCTTATAAAAATAATGAACGCACTATATAGGCTTAAAAGAGAGAAATTTATTTTTTCCCAATAAGTTAAAAGTTATAAACAATTTTTATATTAAAATGATAGCTGAACCCAGAGCAGATACTATCGCTTAACAATAATTTCGGTGAGCACTCAGGCGTATGATATGCCTACATTCTCTGAAGCCTGCCAGAGCGCCGCATCTATCCTGGACAAGTGTTTACAAAGAACTAAAATGGCGCTGAGCTAGAACTGTTCGCATCGCTCATTATTGCAGTCCCCGACCCCCTCCACCACCAACTCAGAATGTGTCTTTGTCTAAAATGACAGATTTCTTGCACCCACTATCGCTCCAACACTGTGCTGCTCGAAACCTGCCTAGCGCAATGTTCCTTACCCCTTCAACCATCAGCCCAGAGCACGTGTTTTCCGAGATGAGAACTTCCATGGCTAACCATTCCCTTACCCCTTCACCCTCCACCCCCAGTCAAGTACACAGCCCAGCCCAGAAAACATGTCTTTTGTACACCACATTGGACAGTCCCCAACTACAAAACACACACTCGGACCAGCGAATTTTGAACTGAGCATGCCTGGCTAGTTGCCCTGTCCTCTCTATCCAACAAACTTTCACTTTCGCTTGGATACTGAAGCATCGTCAAAACTGATTCTCCGACCAAGAGCCTGGCATATTCCCAGCGAAATAAAATTTCACAAGTCCCGATGATGAAATTTATATCCCTGAAACTAAAAAGAAGTTTCGTTATTCAGACAAGATAATCCCCAGATATAACATTCCAAAAAATCTTGTATCTTAATACAATAATTTTTATTCTGTTTTCCAGCAGACACCTTTATAGTTAGTCTAGGAAACTAAGTATATTTTCATACAAGAGATATTCTCACTCGCTAAATTGAAAAATATTGAAAGAACACAATTTATTCAAACACACATCTTTCGATTTAAGCAATGCACAAGTTAAATTTTTTTCAATCATTGAAAAATTATTTTAAACAAATTCATGTTAAAACCAAATGTCTTTAAATTCAGGGGAATAGTAAACATACAGATTCAATCTGTATTAAATATTTGTGCATATTTTTATGCATAGATTTCTCCATAAGTTTCCCAACCCAGAATTTCAAGTATACTATCTAGTATAAACTGTATATGTTTGAACTTATTTTATTTATAAATATTACTTTTTTCGATGTAATATTACTGAAATAACATGAATCTGGCTTGGAATGACTGCTATCAAAGCTGAAATCTGTTAAATCTCACAATATATCAACAATGTTTCTAGAAAGGTCCGAATTAAAAAAAATTAAGGGAAATTGGTGGCCATTTTGAATCTTTTTACTATATAAGGAGGGATAAATTAATTTTTTCTCAATGTTAAATTGTCAACTGTCAATGTCTCTTTGTGTGCATGCATGTGCATTGCATTGCATTAGCAATAGTGAGGTTCAGTCATCTGCAATAGTTCTGAGAACAATGTCAGGCATCTACTTCGAGAATGACATCAGGTATCCACATCGAGAACAATGCTATACACTTACTACAATGTCTGCATCAATGTCAGGTGTCCACTACCAAATCTACATCAATGTTAGGCACCCACTACAACAGGAATCATCCACTGCATCATTTATATCTACAAGGTATAATCAGCAGGGAATACATCTCTCTCTGCATCAGTTCACTCCAGGTATAATGCATCACTGCCATTGTTATGATTGTGGTGAGGAATGTGTTGAAGTCTTCAATGCTATGCATAGCATATTGGAAGGCGAAAACCTTATTGAGTTTAGACTGTTCTCAATTATGGGTATTGCCGAAAGATTTCCTCTCTGAACATTTACAAGCTGATGAGGATATCATCTCATATTTGCCATGTATAGACTGTTCTTGCAGGATGCCTGCCTTTGATAATGATGGAAATAATCAACATATGCAGAGGGTCTGTATGTCGTGCAGGTTGGAACAGCTTATTCAAGGCCTATTTAACCCAGATGAAGTAATTGACGATTCCGGAGTTGACGGAGTGGATTCCGAGGTGACCACTAATATTTTATAAATAAGATGTTGAATAGTTTTTGTACATAGTCTGAAAAATAAATAATATATAAATGATGTGATATGCACAACGTTTCGATAACTTCCAGGACAACTCCTTTGTAATTAAGGAGCTTGCCATTTATTATGCAACCGATGCTAATGACTCTAAAGTACTATGCTTTAAATCTCCTATACCTTTGTACACTTTAAATCCTCAAGTTAAAATGATGTTTTGGGAACAGATTTACAAGATACATGACCTAAAATGGGATTCTGGTGCCATAGCTTATAAAGGGCATTTCCAACATGTAAATGAAGTGCTCCTCGAAGATTATCCAGTATATGTGCTTGAAAAATGGAGATGGAAATTTTAAAAAGTTTAACTAATGCTGAAGTGATCCATATCAGAAGATATCACGACTGTTCGAGTTTTAATTCAATAGTCAAATACTATAATACCAATCACTATGAGAAAATAAATGTTCTGTTTTCAATACAAAAGCAAAGCTTTAAGGTAATATTTGTACCAGCATCCTACCTACATGTAAACATGTTAATTTAAAAAAATGGTTTCCTACAGGTATACCTGTGTAAGATTTCGAAAAAAAGGATAAATTCGACCCAGAAAAGATGTACTCCAGTATTACTCGAGGATACAAGAAAGTATGGTTCCATTCTCTAAACAACATATACTTCCAAACACAGATGTGCAACAGAGATGAACACTGGAATTTTGCAAACAGTTTCGAAGGAAGTATGTATACTGAAAGCGTGTTGTGTTATGAAGAAGACTGTCTGGTTTCTAATATGCGGCCTGACCACGAACTGCCCTGTTCAACTTGGGACCTGTTGGAATGAAACATGTAATAATAAGGAACATGTCACACATATGCATGGCAATAGCCGGCTTTAAAGGTCGCCTTGTGGAACGTAGGACTGTGAGGTTTGAACAGCAATGTTTGTGTCTGTAAATTTGATTTAATAAAGTTAATGTTGAAGAACTAATATTATCTGGACTTGGAAGACAATTTTAGTATATAAAGAGAGAGAACTTTACACCATAGCTTCAATTACAATGGAGGCATTCGACTCACCACTTCCTTATGCCAGTGTTACTCCAGGTTACAGACGAGTGTGGTTTTGAATTGAAGATGAAGTTAGTCCACTACAGATATAGATGTGCAATGGAGATGAATATTGGCATTTCTCATTAATTAGTCCTGATTATGCTTTAAAAGTTTTCGATGTTTGTTATGGGTGAAGTTCTTGGCCTTTGTATGATTTACATCCTGACAGCAAGCTACCTTATATGACAGTCAACTGGAATTTGAAACTCAAAGGGCCCAAATCACTAAAACATACATCCTACAAGAAATTCAAATACATAATACAGAAGGAATTTAGTTGCTGCTCTCTTACTACAGTTTGGAGTGAACAATGTAACAACAAGCAATATTTTACATACATTGATGACCAAGAATTAACTACTACCTATGACATGTGGAATTGTAAACTTTGGCTTTCCAAGAACAGATAAGAATGAGAAAAAGTGATGACACAGCAGCTATATAAAGGAGACAGTTCAGTATTAAATTGACAGTCATGGCTGGCATCTTCAACTGTACAGATGTATTAGAAGTCCTGCAAATAGGATACAGAAGAGTTTTCTTTAAACTGTATGATGGTATTCTACAAGTTCATGTCTGCAACAATATAGAACATTGGTGCTATACTTTCGATAAAATTCTCGGCATTTGCTTTGGTGAAGGAATAGCATGCAATGATTGTGCTGTGAGATATCTTCATCCCAACAATGACTTACCAACAACATTAGAAGATTTAATGATTGCCAGTCTTAGCAATGATATAAAAGAGGACCATGAACATGAAGTAATCGCCCACAAATTCACCAGACCTCACCAGGGAATTACTATTCGCTGGAAGAAGATCTGTGATGGGGATATCCAAAACTTTATTTTCGAACAAGGAGGAATAGGTTTCCCTGCCATGTGCAACTTATATGTGTGAAGTGGCTAATGGAGAATAATTTTATCACCTAAATACAAGTATGTGTTTATTAATAAAGATTTATGTTCTGTAACTAACAGAAAATCATATTCACATTTTGTTGTTAAGGAAATGTGTGAGTCAGACATTCATTTCAAATGTATCTATTTCTCTCAGTATTTGACACCACATAGTAAAACATCTAGTTTTGATTCCAGTTTAACTAACTGCAATAGTTATAAATGTCTTGTAAACCAGTACAGGCCACATATAGTAGATCGGAAGCACAAACTTAAGGGCGAACATATTGTAACAACATTTTGTGAGGAAGAAAAATGTTTGAAAAAGGTAATCTATAATACAGACAATATTTTACCCTATAAGTATTTTGAAGAATGTGATAGTTATCTTCATACTATATATCATTATCCCAAAAAAGGGTTTGGTTACACAGCTCATACTGGGTGTGTTTCATCAGAATGTTATGCACATCAAGCAATAAAATTAGCAAAAATAAAATTTAGTCATGAAACACATTTTAACTTGCAAATTTAGAGAAAGGATTTATCAATATACATACATTGTTCCTTGCTAATTGTGCTCAGTCGAGTGTTGGATAGCAAATGAATTACATGACATACTTTCATCCTGCAAATCATTACATAAGTGTTAAACCAGGAAAATCTAAACTAACTTATACACAATAGTGTACCAGACTTCTTTGAGAATTTACAGTGACTTGTGACAGTGTATTCAATTTTAAAGTAAATCATTTTCTGCTAGAAAACAAAAAAGTCATAAATTGATATAATGCAGTGATAACACGATATGTCCTGTGTTTTACATGAACCAAACAACACCTCTTCCGTCCAGTATTGAAGATGTGCACTCACATTATGTTGAAACATATCCAGAATTGGTTGACAGTATCATTTTACATTCTCTGGATTGTAGGGACATATGTTTATAAACAGATAGCTTAAAAACAGAGAGTAAGAAACACTCCCTCATGAAACCAGAGTTCATGAAGGGGATCTGGATCCAATATTTAAAAAATGCATTATAACTTTGTTTATAGAAGTTGCTAACCATTTATAAAGATATTTCTTTAAAAAAAATTATATATTTTGAATCAACCTGTACTGATTTGTGTAAAATGTTGTAACAAAATTTTTGAAACAACTTTTGTTTATATATATAGGATATAATTGTCTAATATGTTTTGTATCATTCTGTATTTGCTATTTTTTTTTAAGTCGTATATAAATTTTGGAGCAACACGTTCTTGTTTGATGCTATACGTGATAATGTTTGCATGTTTTGGCATGTCCTATACTCACTTATGTATGTTTTGGCACACTCTGTAATATAACAGAGAGATTTGTATTTTAAAAATTTTGTGGAAGAATTCTGGTTAAACAGTTTGTGTTTGTATTTTTGTCAATAAATATGTCTTAAAATGAATTTTTTTCCTTTAATTTATTTAACATAACCCTTTTTTAAAAGTGAACTTTTTTAGGTTAAAAATAAAAAATATTGATAAAAAATCTCTCAACAGAGAGAGAGAGAGAGAGAGAGAGAGAGAGTAATTAAAATGTATATGTTTTTGGTTTCTATCAAACTATGTTCATTAACATTTACTCGTGTTGTAAAGAAAAATTAATATAACAAACAAACTTATTTGCTTGAAAAAGTACTATTTAAATAAAATATTTAAACCTGTCTTCTGATAAAAATGTATGGTGGTAAATGTAGTATTATATTTACAACACACCATAAATAAATAAAAAATAATTCAATTTCAATACTTACTCACCAGTCTCACAAGCTGATGGAAGTGTTTTAAAATCATGTCAGGCAGGTGTAGAACTCGGAGGCATCAAGTTGTGTAATTTTTTTACATGTTTTCAAAAACCTTGCTATTGTGTTTAGGAAGACTGCTGTTTAATTTATAGGGACAGTTTTGCTTCGTTGTAGGTCATTAATTGATTTCATACAGGATACTCATGTAGTTGTGATCGTTTAGTGAGTTAGCACTTGTCGACACCATGTTATTCACGTAGTCATTATACTTCTCTCTCAAGTTATTTGTCTATACTGATAGGTAGAACTCGTTTGAAATATATTTTGGTTATATTACTTTTTAACACTCATCATTTTCCACATGTTATACGTAACCGTTTTAATGCATTTGGAAACTGTCGTCGTCTATTTTATCGTTTACACTTAAGTTCTTCTATTTGTTATTACTGACATACACAGTGTAGATCGTATATTTTAGAGTCACCTAACTCCTAACACAATCTACGTGCAATATCCTCTCCAAACAAAAAAAAAACACTTATGCCACTCTTGCACAAAACTCTCTAAATATATATATATATACACACACACCCTATCCCCAACACACATTACACCTCAGTCGAGTGTCAGTCGTCGTGCTGACATTAACCGCAGCTGCATCCCACCCCAAAAAAGAAAGAAAGAAAATAAAGAACTACACACACACAAAATATAACAAATCCTTAAAAGAAATTTGATCAAATTCGTTTGGTCGCACTTCATCGGATTATGATCGGGTTAAAAAATTGATCGGATTGAAATCGGATTAAGGATTAACTCTTTTGATATGAAAGTGTTAGTCCGATAAATCAAAAGTGGCCTAGAACCATCACGCCTATATTACTTGTAATATAACTCTAAACGAGTATTACGTCAAATCACAACACCTCGCTTTCGACGAGACGTAAAGCCATAACCAAAAATATTAGGTCCTGTGTTACAAGGACGTATAACGAAAAATTTCTCAAAAATTCGAGGGTTTTCTTGCACAGCGGTAAACCTGAAGGTATTACTAATAGGCTGTTAATGGTAAAATGAGCACCTTTGAAAGCCCTGCGCAAGATACTTTTATGCACGTTGTATATTCTTCCGCTTAATGTAAAACTGACATTGTCATGGGCCTCATCACTTTATTCGTGCGTCGGTCAATTTAAACTTAATTCTTACGAAAGTAAATATTTTACATATTTGTTTACTTTTACACTTCGATGCCTTAAAAAAATAACAGTAAGCGAAATAAATAATTTAAGTTATCACAAGTGGATACCTAACACGTTTTATTATCGTTAAGTTATGGAGCTACTTTCCTTCCGTCGTTACCAACTTTACCGGGTGCGTGTCACTCAGTACGCTCGTTAAAATATATGCAGGTAGGAGCGGTGAGAGCCTTTAAAAGAATTCTTCCCATGCAGAAAATTTACACTTTGGTTCAGTGGCAGACTGCGAATAACTTGGCATCCTACTGCGGATTTCACCATAAAGAACAGCAAAAGGTACACTGGGGAAAAAAATGATTTTGTGGCTGTCAAAAAATGTTTTGTTGTTATCCACCTTGCCAATTTTTGTGTTGAGCACAAAAAATCAATGGAGCCAACACAAAAAAAAATTAGTTGTCACTAAAGTTTAGTGGCGACAACTGAAAAATTTCGTGCTCGTCACAAAAAAATTTGGCATGATGGACACCGACAAAACATTTTTGTGGCCGCTACAAAACTTTTTTGGTTTGGTGCATAGTAGCTACCGTCTTCAATCTACCCCACTATTTCTCTAGCTCGCATCATGTTGCTACTGCATTTCATATTGTTTTCATTTCTTTTCTGTATTGAGTACAATAACTTAGGAATAACTATTTTCTCGAAAATTTCAGCGGCGAAAGTGGAGATAAAGTGAAAAAGGTTTGTTCAAGATTGTAAACATCGAACCGGAATACACAAAAAAAGAAATTTCGAAATACGCCTAAAAAAAGTAATTTCCATTGCAAATGAAAACAATCCAAATATCAAAATTGTATGATACGTTTCGTTATAACAATAAACTGAAACATTTTCTATTTATTGAGCACGGAAGTATTTTCGAGCTTGAAGTATCATGCATCCCATCGCACTAGTTGAGTCTACATACGGCGTTCAATTTCAGCAGCTGCGATGAAACCTCTTAAAAAACGCGACGCGTAATTGGTCGGAGACGTGTTTCCGAGCTTGTGAAGGAAACTTCAGGTTAAATCAGCGCGAAGGGAGGATCCCATCCCCCTCGAGTTAACGGAACGATGCCAGAGGGAAGCGCAGTGTTATCTTCAGCGAGGGGCGGTATAAGTAGTTCCTGGCGTTGCGAGGGTTGGTGCGGGGTGAGGCCCGACTACGCAGCCCCCGTGGGAATATTACGGCCCGCCACGGCTACCCAAACTTCCCTTCCGTGCCTGTCGTGCCCCAGAGTTGTTCCATATATATATACACACACACACGTGTGCTTGAGTGACTCACGTTGGTGGTGTGCCCGGGAGGGGGGCGGGGGATGCCAAACAGAGACGTCTGGGCGCCCCCTCCGGTGAGCTCGACATGCCACGGGGAAACCGTCAAACTCACCGAGCCGGTAGGAAATCCTGTATAGACTGTTCGTGGTTAATCAACTCTTCTGAAAACCCTACTTAATATTTGCTTATCCACCATATCTTCTATACATAGTATAAAACCAAGTCGCCCGGCCGCGTGTGTCTGTGTATTCGGCTAAAGCTCCTAAACTACTCGATGGATTTTGATGCGGTTTTCACCATCATTTAGGAAATTTCTTGGGAAAGGGTTAAAGTATATAATACGTTATTATTTAATGTAAGGGTAGTAAGGAAATGTCGACGTTTTATAATGAAGTAGGAAAAGGCCACTTTTCGGGCGATTACATGGCTTACGCTGACTAAACCATAAGATATACGCCAAATTAATGTACTACAGAATTGTACACCTCTAAAAGGTCTACAAAAAAGTTCCTGGCAGTATATGTTTATCTTTTATGGATGACCCACCGTAACCATTTTTGTCTTTTAGGAATTCATTTACGACAATTTTGTGAACAACGCATTATTAATCCTATGTTACTTACCGTAAGCATGTAGTGGATATACTTGCTGTAAACCTAAACAATGCCATATTTGTGAATTTCACCCGAACGAGGCCGGGATGGGTCGCTAGTAAAAATGTGTTTCCGCGGGACGAACGACTTTATTAAAGCGTCAGTCATTAGAAAACGTACCTATAGTTTTAAGTAGCGTCAAAGTGTAAAAAAATATGCAGATTCGTATTCTGATGCATATGAAGACAAAATCATAAATTATAAATTTATTTGCCATAAATTTTATGTTACTCTCGCAATTCAATTTCAAGACTAGGAACTATTTTACTTGATTCGCCGCCAACTTAACTTGGAGCCTTCACTTTACACTCTAAATCTGAATAAGTGAGAATTTCACTGTTTCAATCAGTCAAACGTATCTGACTGATACAACAGTCACTTAGTGAATTTAACTGATGGACCATTAAAAAATACCACATTTCCTTCACTGATTGATTTAGTGACATTTCACACTGATTCGTCAGTCATTTTTTCCATTGTTTTCTCAGTGGTTTATTTTTTGACTGATGTAACAGTGAAAGCGCGTGTAAAAATGGCCGTCGAATAGCGTTTAAAAATTGCTGTTAAACAACGCGTATTAAGTGGAGTGACAACGAATAAATGAATAAACATAATACAAGATACTCTCTAAAATGTGTTTCGTCTTCCAAAACGCCATTTTACGAGGTAATATGAATAAAGCCTTCTATTCCGTTTTTACGTCTTTCATTTCGCTTCCATGCAACAGTCACAGCGCTCTGTTTGAAGGTTTAAACTGCATTTAATGTGGTGAGGAGAGTGCACTCACATATACTATTCGTTTTAACAATCCTAACGCTACCAATCAGACCCAAACACGAAAAGTACGAGCATACAACTTCAAACTACACGATTTCAAAGCGGAACTGTAACACATATATTTTACTCTCACAAATTCAACTTGGTGTGGTAGCTCGGATGGCAAGGCAAAGGCCTAGAGTCGAAGGATGCGTGAGTTCATTCTTGGCCACCTGTGAGTTGTTATATTTTTTTACTTTTTTAAATTACGGAAAATTACACAATATAAATAGTAATCAATCGTAAATTTGTTTATTTCACGTAATTATTTGCCTACATTCATTAAAAGCAATATTTACTTCGCCACTGCAGTCGGCCGTCACTTATTCAATCAGTGAAATTGTTTCACGTCAGTAATTCAATAATTGCAATTTTCCACTGAAACAATCAGTGTTTTTCCAATGATTCTAAGTGGAGCCATTTTCACTGATTCGAGTAAGCCTAGTTGAATTTCACTGCGAACCAGTGGTTTTCCAATTATTAGAATTTAGAGTGCAGTGTGTACGATAGCATGCATGCATTTAACGAGCTTAATTTTCTTTCCAAAGGTTGATTTCAAAAGTGCCTTCTGTACCGTGAACAGCCTATACAAAGGTTGCTAAAAGCCCATAAAAATGTAAACGTTATAACACATTAACTAGCGGTTTGCATATCATTTAATTTCCAGCAAATAGGCTATAATTTTGAATTTCGAAGTAATTGCAAAATTGTATTTAAAACATAATTCTGTTATTTTTAATACATTAAAATATATTATTGTAATGACGCAAAGAAAGCTCAGATATTTTTTTTTTTCCACGGATTAAAATAGGGATGAATTTTACGTGTTATGAGTCTGTGGATGTCCTTGAATTTTCGTAAAACTATTTTTGTCATGTACATCTTGAAATTAATTGGTTTGGGGCAGTATACACTTCAGCTTTTCTTGCCACATTATTGTGAATGTTAATGTGTATTTTATTCATGTAAACCAAAAGGAAGTTCTGGCATAAGGAAGTTCTCATCTCTTGATAAGAAAAACCTTTATGACAGTTATTTTATTAGAAATTCGATAATATAAAAATGTTATTAGTTGAAAAAGTCTAGTACTGTTACACAATAATGATTTTTTTTTCCATCTAACACAGTATAAACTGGACGTTCCGAATTCTCTATTCGGTTCAGTACACAAATTAAGTATTTGAGCTATGGCATATTTTAAATCACAAATTTCTATGGCAAAACTTGTATCACGCATTAACTTTTTACCTATAAGTTTCGTCGCAGAAAAGAGAAAATCGAGAGTATTCGTAAGTTAGCTGCCATATTGTTTGAAAACTATAGAGCAGCGTTAACGAACATCTTTAAAAAGAGACATGGATAAACGATCAGAAAATAAACTATTATTCTCTATATTACTCAGGCTTTGGGTGCTGCGGAAGGAAGCAATGTTTGTTATTTACCATCATAAGAGGAGAAACCAGAATAATTGTATTTTATTTTCAAAGCGTTAATAATGGTCCTCCCTGCGTGGTGCGTAAACGAAAATGCAAAATAAATTGTACGAGTTTTATTTTTTAAAATTAACTTTCATATATTGTTGGAGTTCATACATCTATATCATCACTTGTATGATTTTATGTGCATGATTAAATATGGGATGGTCGGTGCCGGACACAAGACATAAATCGAAGCAACATAAGTAATAATTTATAAAATGTGGAGGAAACCATTTGTTTATTCAAAATAAATGTGTGCTATATGTAACAAACGTATGGTGTTATTGAAACATTGAACACCAGAAAAAAACTGCATCTTCTGATTTACTGCGAAGTCGAACGTCCGTTGATTTTTTTTTTTTTTCCTACCCGGCAATTCGGCTGGGAGTCATTTACTTCTAGGAGTTCCGGTTATTTTTCACGCTGCCACGGCGACTCTGGAACCGCCATCATTTATCTTGATTGTCGTTGTCAGTGATCAACTGGGAGCGGAGCTTCCGATCACAAACAAGTTCGTGACGTCAAGGGCCACGAAAACCGACCATTTGTAGGAACGTTTACTACCAGGAAAGTTGTTTAAATGTACCCATGCTAAGGACACTGCCTTACGGACCGGCATCTGCGCAATTTAAATAGCAAATCCTACGTTAAGGAAATTCCGTCCCAGTGAATTAATTCTAAAAAATAGGCGTTTCGAACCAAATGTATTCTTGGCGAATTTTTAAGGGGGCGATCCCAACAAACGTATATTTTCAATGTAAATATACGGTATGTTCTTTTTTGGTCAAACATCAAGTTAAAAAAAAATTGTTTGCAAACAGACTATACGTGTTATTGAAACATCTCCGCTGTAGGGAATTTCTCCGAAAAATTCGCAAAGAATACGTTTGGTTCGAAACGTCAAGCTTTAAAATTAACGCATTCGGGATAAATTCCCATAACATGGGATTTCCTATTTAAATTTCACAGGTGTCAGCCGGCAGGCAGTTCCTTTATCTATAGGCTATTCACGGTAAAGTGAGCTCTTTTTGAAGCCCTCTGATTTGAAATTATAGTTAAAAATATATTTTATTGTATACTCAAACATTAACTAAGAGTCCAGTGAAATATACACCTACACTGTGTTTATTACTTACATGACAATATTTATTTTAAAATGTGGTGGAAAAAAGTGCTCACTTTACCGTGAACAGCGTATAATCGTCTGCCTATAGTGCGGGACCGAAAGTATAGTCTATTCGCTAGTTTTTCGCCCTTTTAGAATCAAACCTTTGAAAAATAACCCCATGTATGACGTGTTTAGTAACTTTCTAAATATGCCATGTATCGCAAGCGTTTTATACCTCTGTTAACATAAAATGGTCTTATTTTCCGTTAAATTGAATTATTACGTATATTTAATTTACAACGTTTCATTTTTAATAAATATGTATAAAAACAGTGAGAAAACATCTATGTTGGCAGCGCCTAGTGAGAAATAGTTCTTATACAAGATACTGTTACACCGAGTGAGCACGAATTCGGTGCGTTGTCGTTTGGTGTAATTTTATATGCTTCGATAAGCTTAGTTTGTGAGAGACGGAGGAATATCTTGGAAGTATAACTTTAGCATGTCTTCAGAGATGGTGGCAGTAACCGTGAACGGATTATATATGGTTTCACATGTTAAATGAATTTCGGCGTGTCTCGGCCATCTTTCACTGTCTCGATTTCGAACAAAGACAGTTTGTCCAACTTTTGCCCGGGCCACATTCATACAAAAAAGGTTCATTGTAAAAATGCTGAAACCCGGAAAATTGCGAGTAAGTTAAGTTTGAGTTGGGTTGAGAGATTTGGGTGGCTCTTATCAACGAGGTCTTGAAATCCGGCGAGGATGAAAAGAAGTGCCGGAATGCAAGGACGGGGGCAAAATGGGAGATCTCCGAGGAAACCCACCGACCAGTGGCTTCGTCCGGCATGGTTCCCACTTGCGAAGCAAGTTAAGGTTCATAGACACAGCAAAAATAAAGAAACGAAAATTATTATTAATTTACTTCGACATCGTTCTTCTCTTCAAAGGGCATACATAGAGACGCTGGATGTTCTCCTAAAGAGGATACTACACGATAACTGCGGCCGTACTTGGTTATTGTACAAGATTCTACAAGGCCTGGCACGGGAGTCGGTATACCAGCCGCTATATGAGCTGTCATGGAAGATTGTTCGCGTACTAGCATTTGGCACCCTCGGTGAGTGCGCAGTGTGTGGGTTGTAGTAAATATGAACCTCATTCGTAGAACTGCTACCAGTTAGTAACTTGCGTAGGCCTATAAAAATACTAGCTAGTACACGCATCTTAATATTGCTATATTACTGTTCGCGTTTTACATAAATTTATTGCTAATTTGTATAGTTTCAAACATCTCGATAACGACATGAAGTCACTAGAGTACGGGAGGGTTATTTTTAATTTTGACGGAAATTACTGACCGGTTGCAAAATACAGTTTTTTTTTCTATATGTACCGGGATATTATCCGCATGTACAATTTAAGGATAAAAGATGTTTCGTTCCGGCGGAGTTTCGAAGTCACGCCCATATGTTGCATATTACTCAAAAGAGCCGCGACTTTGCTACTGTTCCACCACTTCACTCATTAACCACTGTGTTTATATATTGATAATACCTATATTTAAAAAAAAATTAAGTATCTGAAATACTTTCAACCTCACGGATGTATATTCAAGATGGAGGCGTCCGTTCGGTCTCTACATCAACTCGTTTCAGGTAGTAGCCACGGTAGCACCGTACGCTCTGAAACTGCGATGTGATTGGCCAGGTACGGGATCCGATGTGGAACCTGCCACGAAAAATGGGACGTGTCCAATTACCACACCTGTTACGAAATCTGCCAGTACAAGGCGGGGAATGCCATGACGGGCGCCACACTAACCCATATACCAGCCGCTATGGCGGACTTTATACAAGCTTTTACGGAATATGGTATCGTGTAATATCGCCTTAAGGAATATCCTGCCACAGCTGGCGCAACTGACTCTCCAAATCCGTGCAAGTAGCCGCTATCTGAAGTTGCCGCCCTGTGCGCTCCCAAACATTCTCGATGGACAAGTCTTCACTCTAAATCTGAATCAGTGAGAATCTAACTGTTTCAATCAGCCAAACGTATCTCACTGACAACAGTCACTTCAGTGAATTTAACTGATGGACCAATGAAAAAAATACCATATTTACTTCACTGATTGATTGAGTGACATTTCCCACTGATTCGTCAGTCAGTTTTTTTTTTTTTTTTTTTCTCAGTGGGTTATTTTTGACTACTGGACCAGTGAAACATCTGAGCAACTTGCTCCATCTCTAGTTATTTTTGACTGATGTATCTGTGAAACTGCGTGTAAAAATGGCCGTCGAACAACGTTTAAAAATGGTCGTTAAACAACGTGTGAATAAGCGAATAAAACTAATACAAAATACTTCCTAAAATGTGTTTCGTCTTTCAAAACGCCATTTTACGAGGTAATATAAACACACACCTTTTCATTTCGTTTTTACGTCTTTCATTTCGATTCAATGCAATCGTCCAGCGCTCTGTTTGAAAGTTTAAACTGCATTTAATGTGGTGAAGAGAGTGCACTCATGTGTGTGTGTGTATATATATATATATATATATATATATATATATATTTATTTATTTATTTATATATATACTATTCATTTTAACAATCCTAACGGTACCAATCAAACCAAACACGAAAAGTATGAGCAAACAACTTCGAACTACACGATTTTGCAGTGAACTATAAGAAATATATATTCCTCTCCTAATTTAAAGTTGGCGTGGTAGCTCAGGTAGCATGGCAATAGCCCAGAATCGAAGGGTGCGGGAATACAATCCCGGAAACCTGCGAAACATTTTTTTTTTTTACTTTTTTTAAATTACTGTAAATTTGCACAATATAAATAGTTAACTATTGTAAACATGTTTATTTCACGTAATTATTTGCCTACATTCAATAAAATCAATATTTAATTCGCCAGTGCAGTCGGCCGTCACTTAATCAACCAGTGAAAAAATATTTCACTGAAACAATCAGTGGTTTTACACTGATTCTAAGTGGAGCCATTTTCACTGATTAGAGTAGTTGATTTTCATTGCGAATCAGCGGTTTCCCGCTGATTCAAATTTATAGAGTGTGTATAACTTGCTGGCAACGGAAGCATGTCGACATCGCGCAGGTATTACAGAGATGCCCGTGCACTAGGAAGGGGAGCGCTCATGTTTGCAGAATGTCCAGGACGTAACGCCACGCGCAGTCAGGGTTCGTCCAATCACCGCCAGTGGGGTGCGGGAATAGTAGGAAATGCTACCCCACACCATGACACCTCTCGTTGGGGCGGTGTGCCGCTCTACGATGAAGAATTGATCACGGCACTGCCTGGTCGGGACGTCTCCAGATTTTAATTTCGGCGGTCGTCTCTATCCAGAGAGAGAGAGAGAGAGAGAGAGAGAGAGAGAGAGAGCCGTGATTCGTCACTGAACACCACTCGTTGCCAATCCACATGCTGCCATGCTGCCCGTACCCGGCAGAAGGTCACACGTGCTCAGTCATACTCAAATCGTAAAGGTAGACGCCGTAAGGGACGCCGTGACGAGAGGTCCCGGTCTACTAGTTACCTGTATATGGTACTGGTGGACACATGTGTATCCCAAGCTGCCGTGACATCTCCCTGGATACTGCGCAACGACGCCTTTGGAGTGCTTACAACCTGTCTCACGAAGAAACGATCCTCCTTGCTGATGGTCCACCAGGGTAGAATTGAGCCTTATCGACGGGTGTGTACCCTCCTGTTCCCACTGTGTCCAACGCCAATTCACACTGTAGTCAGAACGACTCAAGTGGCGAGCAGTGCGCCGAAACTTCCAAGCTGCTGCTCGGAGGTATGGGCTGTTCATTATAAAGTGAGCAGTTTTTAAGGCCCTGCTAAAATTTTCCTTTCAACAAATTTCTAACTTTTCGCCACTTTTTAATATAAACATTGCAATATGATTAATAAAGATAGTGTAGACATTTCACCACTCTCAAAAGTTAACGGCTCAGGCTGCAATAAAATACATTTATTAACAGTTAGTGTATTTTGAAAAGGCCTTAAAAGTGCTTACTTTCCGTGAACGACCTATAATGCTGCTCGATGTCATAAAAATTTAACATCGATATTTTTTTCCAAACAGTTACTCGGTGTTTTCGATATATCGATATTACCGAAATCCTCGGTGATACCGAAATCATCGATAACACCTAAACTATCGATACTACCGGAATGACCGATAGTTCTGAAATTATCTTTAATACCGAAATTATCGATAATTCTGAAAATTTAGATAATACCGAGAATCTCGATAATACCGAAAACTTCGATAATATCGAAACAATGAATTACCGATATTTCTTTAAAGTTACATATCGTTCGGTAAATTATTTCTCATATCGAAAATTACCAATATATAGATATTTCCAACAGCCCTACTCAGAGGCCGACGATGCGGTATCTCTCAAAGTCAACCACATGGGCAAATGCTTGTCAAATTCGCCGTCAAGGTATGCTGTGTATTCTCTGAACTTCGCTCTGTAGCTCACACTGCTATCAATTACTTATTCGGTGACTTGCAGCTATGTAAGACGGAGGTAGATGTGTGCCCCTAAAATATACCAAAACCGAGATTATTAGAAATAGACATAAAAATTGCAACAGAGGAAAGAAATTATTGAGGATCGAGATAAATGGTCCAATCTGAAACACGTAAGCCATGCACAAAAAAATTATACTGGTGCAAAAACGACAAATACGGAGGGCAAGCACATAAAACTGTAGGATTCGCAATCGGCATAAGGTTTCGGGCGACGCAAGACTAACATTTTGTCTCCAGTTTGTGTGTACGTATTGCATTTTATTACAGCGTGTTTTATTTGAATTTTTTATGCTTTTCACTTAATAACCTTTGGCACTGAAGAAGGTCTAACGATTTTCTGGATCTAATACCTATCTATGAGGAATCTGTTTCTCTATTCCATTCTTTTCTGTAAACTTCCGCGAAATTTTAAATTTAACACTCTCGTGATCTTTATAGCCAATATTGTTGCACGCTAAGACCTACTCCAAAATGTATGAAACGCATATATTCGAATATATTTGACCAAAGTTTCAAATATATAGTTTAATACGTAGACAATTGGTCGTAATTCGTTGCCAATTTCTTAGTCAGTTGTACAAGGTTGGTTTGTTTTGTTGGCCATCTGCTAGCGTCAGAGGTGAAATTATGAAAATGTTCCTAGAAAATATCATATTATCATTAGTTCGTAGAACAACTGTGCTGATTTTTTTCTTTAAAACTGTTGTTTAATGACATCTTATATCACTTCCTAATGTAAGTAACATTAATCTATTTAATGGATGTATATATAAACTTTTGATATATATATATATCAAAAGTTGATTTCAGTAGTGCTCAATTAATTTGATCAACCGATATTACAGCAAAATCCAATAAAAATGCATACTATACTTTTAAAAAATGAAGACAAAAGGTTGTTAAAAAACGTTGCAAGTTTAACTCAGCACATTAGAACTCAACCTTTGAAACAAGTTCCTTCGTGTAACCGCTAATTCTTTAACACATTGACCGTTATGCTCCCATTTAAGTTGGGAATAATGTACGAAACGTTGTTAGATATCTGTACAGCCTTGTAAAAATATTATGTTTAAAATATTTTTCAATTTGGGTACACTAATTAAGTTTTATTTACTTCGTGTACATCAAATTAAGGATTGATATTTAAATAAAATATTCATGTTTTTAACCAATTTTGCACTTGCCCTTGAACGGCGAACGAATTAGGTGATCAGGCCCATGGTGATGTTAATTTGACATGCAGCGTATGAACACGAATTGTTAAAAAATTAAATCCTAAGTAGGGCTTTTTAAAATCTTGAATTAAATGCGAAGAGCCTATGGGTTATTTGGAGTAAAGGCTGTTCACATTAAAGTGAGCACTTTTGAAAACAACCTTAGTAAAATGTCACTTCCCCTGCCTGCATATATTTAAACGGACACACTAAGTGACATTCACCAAGTAAAGTTGGCAATGATGGGACGAAAATACTTCCATATCTTAACGCCGAATGAAAATTGTTTTGTTACCATTTGTTATAACTTAAATTATTTCTTTCGTTTTCTGTTCTTTTTATGCATCGACGTATAAAAATGAGCAAATTTGTAAAACATTTACTTTTATGATAATTTCACAGTTTAGCTTGACCGATGTATGAAAAAAGTTATGAGGCCCATGGCAATGTTAATTTTACATAAGGTGGAAGAATACACAACGTGTACATAGTACATATTTAGCAGGGCTTTCAAAAATGCTCATTTTACTGTGAACAGCCTTTAATTAATAATATTATATTTTCCCTAACAATGATTTCAATAGTGTTCAATAAAAGTGTAAATATTTAATCCGGCGTAGTCTCATAGTTCTGGAAATCTAAAAGCAGCATCGGCGAAACTGCAAAGAGATGAGAGTTAAATTCTCTACTGTATTTCGCGTTAAAGGACCCGTCTCGCTGAAGATGTTTCGTTGTGTGCGAGGTACAGGAACAAAACAAGTGCTGAAAGCATCGCCAACACTCGTAGCAAACTCTTTGTCACCTTTATGCCGGAGTCACATAGCACCGACAAGCACGACACAACCCCGACACGACACTTAAAACTAAACAGCCAATGAAAGACGTAAGCCCGACAAATTCTGTCGCCCGACCAACATTTTGTATTAAAAATTATTTCTATTTTCGTCGTGTCGTGTGACTCGATACACAGAGTGTGCAATATGAAATTCTATGGCAAACTTTCCTTACAGTGGCAAATACGCTGCTTAAAAGGAAAACCATTTTGAAAACTACTGTATTTAACTATTAAAAATAATAATTTTACCTTTGTATGCATTAGCGATAACAATTTGTCACCACAATGTATTCAAAATTTCCCGTCTGCCCACCGCCTTTGAAACTAGAGTAGTAAATCAGCGCCTTCTAAATGGTTCCGAAAAATTGTACTCTTCGTGGCGCTTCAGTACAGTGTCGGGCTGTAAATTCGAGCAGTCGTATTGAAAATATAAATATGGCGTCGTGGTTGCGGTTTTTTGTCGTGTCGTGCTGTGTTTGTCAGGGTTATGTGACTCCCGTATCACACGCAAGGCACAGCACTGGCATGCAGCCACGACACTTTAAAGGTTACCTTGCCACTTTGCGCCTGCATGCACGCGTAATACACTAAAGTTTATGTACGCGAATATACCTAAAAATACGTCCTGAATTCACGTTCAAACCGTCACTCCCACGGGACAAAATGGTAAACAGAAAATTTCCAAGTTTCTTAAAACCACCGGCAAATACTTCTAACTATCATTCTGGAGACACCGTTAGTCCATCTAAGCATGTATGTAGTACATGACGCTACACTTATAAGAGAAACAGCAACCGCTCCACTGAGAACGCGAGCACTTAACAAAAATCCTAATGAAGTTTTGCAGTCACGTGCGCTCTGTAAACAATTTTACAGCATTGCAATAACGACATATTTGGTTTACCCTCGAATGCGTATAGTCATTGCACGAGCACTGCGCGTACTCAACGGGGAAAAAAATAAGGCTATACTGCTATATAACTGGACTTCATGTGTTGAAGTCAGTATCTTGTGGACCGGCATATAAATCTAAATAAAGTGAATTCCAGTAAAGGAAATAAATGTTTTATAAAACTGGCAACCACATTGAAAGGATGCTATTTTATCAATATGCTTATTTCAAAATTATTTTACTAGCCTTGCTACTGAAGGTAAACATTCCTATACTGTTTACAATTATAACCAAATTAAAATAATGACAAGAAGCGTTCTATAACATCAAATGACTTGTTATAGGCTAAATTCCTATCCTGTTCAGGAAGGAAATACCTATCAACCTTAACAAAGAAGCAGGCTAATGAAAACATAGCTATATCTCTAAACGCTCTTCTAAAGTAAAAACTCCGTCCTTTAAACATACTGTGCTACAGCAACGAAAATCATTTGTCAAATTTTAATACTATTCTATTGATATTAATTTATTTCGTGAGATATTTTAAGCGCAAACGTAAGCGAAGTTTATGTACGGTGTTTTAAACAAGCATATGAGGTTATCGTCGGTGTGTGCAAAGACCAATTTTATTGGCGTGACAGTGACACAGCGGCTCTTAACAACGACGTCCTGAGAGCTGTTGAGGGTGAAACGAGGTGGAAATGGAGCAGCGAAATGGATTGGGCAAAGGAAACGGGAGATCCCCGAGAAAATCTGCATCTACTGGTACGATTCCCAAGTGTAAAAATCAGGGACCTCGCCGGGAATCGAACCCGCTTCGTCTTGGTGGGAGGCGAGCGCTCAAGCCACCACAGCACCGTGGCCCCTACACACACACTATTCCACACGATAGTATAAACAATCATCAACCGGTTGTTGAAATTACCATTTACTAAAAAAAAAGCAATTACTCTTTAAAAAATTTAAGTTGTGTTGAAATTGTAATGCACAATTTTCTAATTATTATTATGCTTATAGGTTAAAAATTTGATCTCACTGTTTTTTTTTTTTAAGTAATAAGTAGGGATAGGAAAAATTCGCGAGTTCAATGACCTGTAGGCTAGACTCCACAGTCATGTGTATACTCGAGCCTCAGATGTTTGTTCATTGGCTGCAGCCCCATAGAGTAGCCAGTGTTACTTAACACCTGGCAGTGTGGCACTCGCTACTTGTTTCCTTGCAAGTCTGCTATTGGCTCAGAGTCGTCCAGGTATGTCTAATAAACTGTGATTCAATTACAAAGTAAACTTCAGTGTACACGTGTTTGACGTCTATCTTGTCCTGAAATGAACTCGCGAAATGTTCCTATCCCTTGTAGTAAATTCAAGCTGTACCCACGATCAAAAATGTGTCTTGGGGTCACAACTAAATTACTGCAGATATGTCCAACTTTTCCTGTACCACAAGGACGTGAAATACATGAGCGATATTCGACAGTATATTTTACTGTTCATTGAACATTATTAGAGACCCGGAAAGTTCGCGGATTCGTTCAGCAACAAGCTAGACTCCACAATACTTTATACATTCGAGCATCAGTTAGTAGTTCATTGGCTGCTGCTCCACTTTAATCCCAGTCCAGATTACACGGGATTCGGTTCTTTTTTCCTTTCAAGTTCGTTATTGGTTGAAAGTCGTTCGGGGCGAGTTTAACAAACTACAGTCAAATGGAAGCACAAGCACATATGTACACGTGGATGCAGGTTAACTTGTCCTCAGATTAATTCGCGAAATTTCCGGATCTCTAAACATTATTAACCCCTACAGATACATATAAATATATCGTTTTAGTCGTGTAATACTCTGCCATTAATCGGGACCACAAAAAAGTGTTCGTGTATAATATTGTTGGTAGTAGCTTTTACGAGACCATCGAATGCTGTATTGATAACCAACGATGCGTGCCACACATAAAGGGATTCCCACATTGGATGCTGTTTTTTGCTCTGTACAGTGTGAGACTACTGAAGCCACTTTGTGTAATGTCTGCAGCTATAGCACACTGTTACTACATACGTTAGAAGTCTAGCTGGTCTCTTCTTAGTCCACTGCAAGTGGTACAGTCACTTGAAAAAAACTAACATTGTTATCGGCCTCGTCACTAGTATCTATGCATAGTCAGTCAAGTGGCGCTTTGAAATAAAAAAAATATATATATTTATCCGTTACTATTTAATCAATTCCTACTTCCATGAAAACGAAAGTAAAATAAGTCAATTCTAATGCGACCAATATAATCATTACATTAGTAAAAAATTGTGTTAAAAGACATGGAACAACTCTACGTGATTCGTTTCCAACATAACATAAGTACTCGTGTCTGTCGTTTCACTAAGTCGGTGCTATTTCCTTAGGAACGAAAATGAAGGAAGGCAATTGCGGTGCCACCAATGTAAACATTACATTAATAAAAATAAGTTAAGAACCGGGTACACTTTAATTGATTTTGCTGCCAAAATGAGAGTAAGAACTCGATTAAGAAACCACATTAAATGCCTGCAAATATTTATACTTGAATGTCAAGTTAATATTTGAATATAGTCCGTTCACGATTACTTAACACTTTTCTGAAGCCTTACTAAAGTTCTACTTCCAGGATATTATTCCGCCTCATGCAAACTAACCTAACCTAGCTCTAGAAATGTATACCTAGGAGACAACGCACCAGATTCGCGCATACTCAGTGTAATAATATTTCGCACAAGAACTGTTTCTTACTTGGCATTAACAACACACCTTTTCCATATTCATATTAATTCTGAATTAAATATTATAACAAAATTTCCACCTTTTAGCCACTGGAATATTCCCTGGCATTTCCTTGATTACCAGACAAAAAGATTTTTTTTTTCCTTTACCCTTTTCTAACATTTTATTTTCTGTAAGGATTGGCACCTTTGCACTATGACATAGGGCCCACGGTGGCTGAGCAATTGGCACGCTCGCCTCCCACGAAGGCGAACCAGATTCAATCCCCGGCCGAATCGCTGGATTTTCGCAAGTGAGGATCGTGCCGGACAATGCCGTTGGTCGGCGGGTTTCCTCGGGAATCTTCCTTTTCTCCCGCCCCTCCATTCCGGAGCCGCTCCGTATTCACTTCAATCACCCTCATCGGCTCTCAAGACCTCGCTGTTAAGAGCCGCCCAAATATTTTCACTCACTCTCTATAACGCACTTTTATACCAAACTGCTTCTGTGATCTTACAAAATTGCTCACCACATAGATTGCAAAGAAAACTGGCTAAGCATTTAGTCCACAATCATTAAAACGATTTTATGATATTCTGGCAGCGGTGCGTGATTAATGATAGAACTGACAAATATAAAATGCATATCACAGAATTCCCCGACATTTCCCTGTTTTCCAGACCTGTGGCAAACCTGTATAAGTTATGGATAAGATGTATTTAAAGTTCATTTTCACAAAAAAACAAAGTATTTTTTATGTTAACACGAGTATAAAATGATTGTTATATATGACGTATTTAGAAAACACCCTAGTTGGTAATACATGGGGTACTTTGTTCCTAGACGTGTGAATAAACCAGAGGTAGAGCTGGTCGGCGGTACTCACCGCAGTGGGCGCGGGCCAGCCACACGATGACGAGGGCGGCGACCGGCAGAGGCGCCATGCTGCGTGTGCAGGGGGTTGAGGCTGACTGTGGTAATCTTGCGCACGTGTCGGTAAGTTGCGGCTGTCTAGCTGTATGTGATCAGTGGCGCGCCGCAGGGCCGACTGACTGGCCGGGGCGCGGTGACGCTACCCGCCACCCGCGCCGCCTGCGCGCGCAACCCTCGCCCTCTTCTCCCTCCATGGCGTGGGAGGGGTGGGAACAATAACACCACTGTGGCTGGCTCCAGGGATGAGCTGTCACATCCTCATCCCGTCCCATCGCCCTCCCCCCACCCCCCCCTTTTCCCACTCGCACTATCTCTCTCTAGCTATCTCTCTCTCTCTGTCTCGGGGTTCCCCATTTTCTACAGTGAAATACCCGACTGCAACTCGTCCGTTGTTAATCGAATGCCGAAATCAACCAGTAGCGGAAAAAAAGAGCTGTCTTGTAAACACTGACAGTCATAAATACACTTCCACAAGCAGCGAATATAGAAAATCTGGTTCCTTTCCGACACTAGCGCTTACATAGTGGCTAAAATATTCTGTTTGCCCGACTTCTAACATTGATCCTCTCAACCTGCAGTCTCGGCGATCATGGCCATACCCAGTCTATGCTCTCCCGATAACCACAAGGAGCCGCGATGGTGTAGTGGTCAGACTTTTTTTTATTTTTTATTATTTATTTCATTAACCCTACTTCGTAGTACAGCCATCGAGAGTGTTCAATTCTATCATGACTACTGCAATTTAACATACAGTATATTAGTTATATATATATTAGACTACTCGCCTCCCACCTGGGCGAACCAGGTTCGATTCCCAATGGGGTTACTCCCATATTTTCGCATGTGGGAATAATGCCGGACGATGCCGTTAATGAAATTACATTTAAAGATGCCAATTTCAAAGATATAAACTTCAAATAAAAACCTGTGTGTGAGAAATGATAATGTGAAGTTGTGGCTATAGCCAAATATATCAATTTGTGTTTAACTTTTTTAAAATTTAAATTTTAATTTTTGAATCTTCCCAGAAAACAGGCTATACATTAATGGTACGAAAGGTTTCTTTTGGCAAGAAATGTGTATCTTTCTGCTCAAAAAAGTCAGCGGCGGCATGCATTTATCTTGAACAGGAACGCCCCAATAGTGAATATTGTTAAAAAATATTTGGTGCAGGGGCTAAATTTACTGGAGAGCGTACATACTATTGTTGGGAAGACGGCCATGTACCGGCCTTGCCATGTTCAGGTAGTGAGTCACCAGTGTCCACAGAGGGAGATGCTATTAGCAATAATCCCCCGTTACTCTGCCAGATGATGAAAGTTGTGGTTCGTGAGGGTAGGGGGCGTTTGTCCTTAAGAATAAAGAACTGAGTACTCCGAAATCTGTCATTCGTTATTCTAGTGCCTCGCAGTGCAGTGTTTTGTAATGTGAACATTATTTTGTGCGGTCATGTGAGGAAAATAGCTTTGGCAGGGCTAAAATTACATTTACTGACAAAGGCAAAGACAACTACCCGCAGAAGATTAACCTTATCAACACTGTGTAAATCCGTCAGAAGAATAGCAGCGCGAGCCCGGAAAGCTAAGCTGTTGAAGTCTTTCTAAGTATGATATTACTTTCTTTCACACCTAGTTTTTGTAATATTAATAATTAAGAGTATGTTATTCAAATTGTATTTTAGTCTGAAACAAGGAGTATTAAATGAGCTTTTGCTATTCTTGAACACTTCTCATGAGTTGCATTACGAAGTTCGTATTCGAACTAGTATTAGTCTAGTGGCGGACACGAGAAATGGGTCTTTCGTATGCGAGCAACCGGTAATAAAGGCGCTACATAAAGATCTGTGCAACTGCATATTCTTGAAAGTACTCCAAAATGTTTGAAACGGATGAAACATTTGTAATAAATAATACGAAATTCATAACAAATTTTTATTTATTTATTTCTCTTTATTTCTCATCGAGAAATAAGGCATTATGTTTTTCTTACATTCACACATGAACACTGTTGTAAAGCATATTATAATATAACTGATTTAAAATTTAAAAAAATACTTATACAAGTAACGTAAAGCTACAAAATATTGAAAAAACACTCGTCAAAATACATATAATAGCGGATAAAATAATTTTTATGGCTCATGATTTGTAGAAACCAGAAATTAGAACTCAATTTTAAGTTGAGATGATTTTTGTACTGTAAAATACTGGTTTTTTTTGACATTTTTGAAGTGCGGTCGTGTTTTCTAGCCTCTGCAAATAAAGTAATGCATATAGGTAAGACAAGGTTTGGAGAAGTAATTTTTATTCAGTTATAAGATTGGAATTTAAGATGGTCTCGAAATTTTTTATTGCGCCAACTAATTTAATAGTTTTTTGACCCTACATATACCATCTAACTCACAGGAATATCGCGCCTGTGTTAACATTGTGGGCAAGGTGAAAATAGTGACAAAATTTTCCCGCGTTTGAAAACAGGTCGGGAAATTTTACTCATTTATTTTTGTACAAATTTGGCTTACGTATTACTACACAACAGTGTGGCATAAACTATCTGACCGCTGAAAAACGTGTTGCTAACTGTACGAACAGCGTCAATAATTAGTGCCATATCTCGTTTATATATATATATATGCTTTGTACTTGTTTGCTGCACTTCCATATTATACGCAGACAATGAAATGTCACGCCAGTGTATTACAACAAGGGAATTGTAAGAAAAACGTATTATTCGAAAAATACAATTACGTTGTGCATTCATACGGGATGCAGCCTTACTTGTTTACCTACGAACGCGGCAATGGCAGTGAGAAGGAAAAAATATATAGATAAATGCAATTAACCCACGATATATATATATATATATATATATATATATTATATATATATATATATATATATATATATATAATTTAGAAAGCGGAATTCGTGTGTGCAACCGGCCATAAGTGTCGCCACGGGTAAACACCAATGATCTGCGACTATGCTGACATGATGTTTTAATCCACATTTTCGTACACACTGAACTCGAATCAGTGAGAAATGAAGTACTTCAGTGAAATTTCAGTACTTTCGCTCAAAAATGAGCAACTGAAGTTAGTGAAACCGTACTGATGGTTTCCGCGACTGAATGTCACTGATCCCAAGGTGATTCATACTTATTTTCAGTGAATATCACTGGCTTGGTAACTGGTTGTCAGTGAATTCCAGTGATTCGCCAGACGGTAACACCTTGTTAACTGGATTTTCAGTGATTAATTCTTCACTGATTGTAACCGCTGTTTCGTATTCACAGAGAAACTTGTGTTATCGTTCCCGATTATTTTGATTTATTTGTTGTAATTTGTTTGAGAGTATAGGTTTCAACTGCACCATATGTGGCCTTCTCGTTAGGTGCCATAAGAGCTTTTGTATTGGTTTTAAGGCCCTGCTACAGTCGAGTAGATGTGTATGTCTGAGCTGTTTGGCCATGTTGTCCGTCCGTGTCGTATGGCAAGTTGAATACTACAGTTGTTTTATCTGATGCGCTCGGTTCCAGTGTGCATGCATACGTAGATGGCAGCATATTAGCAGGAATTTTTTATTTCAATTGTCAGTTTGCTTCGGACATACTTGTTATGCAGAAAATGTATTTTGGCAATATAATAATACGCGCCTGAACAAATAATTTAGCTGTAATTCTTGCCACAAATAGGTAGTAACTCTTGGTATATGCTGTTCACGGTAAAGTGAGCACCTTTTACGGCCCTTCTAAAGTTTTCCTTTCATCCTATATCAATCATACTGATGCTTTTTAATATAAACCTGGCTTTGTGACGAATAAACACAGTGTATACATTTCACCACCCACAAAATTTAATGCCCGATACTGCAATAAGATATATTTATTAGTGGTTAAAGCCTGTTGGGAGAGCCTCAAAAAATGCTCCCTTTACCGTGAACAGCCTATATTAAAGTATTCACCTGGACAAATGTTAAAAAATTGTGAAAAATTTAGTTTTCTTATGAGATGCAAATTTATCAGACGTAAATTATACTAAATTACTGCCAGGACCAAATAATACCAAGAAAACAAGATATTGTTTTACACTTGTATATTTGTTTTTGGACGATTTTGCTATCTGTTTACGCTTGTCTCGGATACCACTGGTGTTAGCTACTTATGACGTCATATGCAGATGGTGCAGTCTGATCACTCCGTTCTCCAAAGTTGGAGCTTGGTGAGCTCAAGGCGTTCAGCACTGTATCAACTGTTTGCACCAGTAATATCTGACGTCAGAGGTTACATGGACCAATCTGATACGGTATCGAGGTCTGCATCATCAACACGGATGGTATGGTCAGACACGTCTGCACAATTGTGGTAGGGCCCTTACGAGTGTGCCAGACAAGCTTTGGGGAGAGTCGCCTTTTGCATGACCATCTTGTCTCGCATGTTATTTAGTCACGTGTTGTTGAATAACTTTTAAATTGTCGTGTATTGTGTTTACTTTATTAAGATGGGCTGATATGGATCTGATTAAGGTCAATGGTATTGTTTCAGCCCCTTTTCGCACATCCGTCTCTCTTATTTTTAGTAGTAAGTAGTTAGTAGTAGTAAGAAGTTAGTAGTAGACAGTAGTTAGTAGTAGTAAGTATTAGAAGTTAGTTAGTAGTAGTTAATAGTAGTCTGGATGAAATAATTGAGCACATTTTGAATTGTTCTAAGAGCTTCCTTGAATTTCAAATTGTTGGCAATTGTTTTCATATTTTACGTTGTGTGTGTGCGCGTGTGTGTGAGTGTGTGTGTGTGTGTGTTTCGCAATGTGCGATGTTTTAATATGTTTACATATTTGTTTCTCGTTTCCACCTAACTTACTTTTCAGAATTTATTACATGAAAAAGTTTGTTGTTTTACGAAGGATTATTTTGGCAATTGGTTTTCCAGGGATTTTTTTTGTAAAAGTACAAAAATGTTAACAGTGAAGTAATGAACGACATTATAACAATTGAAGTATGTTCTACACTTGTTAACAGGGCTTCGGAATAAATAAATATAGCTAGTATTTCAATACAACATTGTGTACTTCCAAACAATATCCCACATCTACATGATAACGCAGAGCTCAAAGGACGCAGAATTGTAGACATTGGTCATATGTTTTCAAGCATACAAAGCATTAATGACCATGCTCCTATCGGCTGCTCATTCTCCGACATGGAAGCAACCAAAGAAACACGCCAAGGTCTCGTGAGTACAATATATTTCAAGTGCAAAAACTGCAATATAGAAAAGAAAATCCAGACTGAAAGTTATGCTGAATAAGAAACCTGTATTGAACTTTAATACTGCTGCTGTTAGTGGTTCCATGGCTATAGGAGTAGAATTTTCGCAGCTTGGAGAATTCTTTGCGGCACTTGATATGCCATTTATGAGTAAATCAACGTGGAATACTCGCCAAGAACAGGTTGGTAACGATAAACGTATCTTCGCTGTCTGTTCTTATAACTATTGCAAAAAATAACATAATTACAATTACCAAAGAAATACTGCATTGGTGGTGTTATCAGAAGAGCTTTACGTATTACATTAGTAAAACAAAAATTAGACCTTTCACTAATGTCCACATATTTTTATACAGGTGTCAACTCTCGTTTCCAAGAAGTAGCCAACAAATAAATTGAAAAGGCGGCAAAAGTTGAAACCACCTTAGCTCGTGAATGTGGTGATGTTGACAAAGAAGTTTTCCCATTAATAACAGTCGTTGCAGACTGCATGTGGGGGAAAAGATCTTACCGGAATAAGTACAATTCCCTGTCTGGAACAGTAAGTAATGTCACGAATTTCATATCTTTATCCGTATCTACATTTTTATACATATCTTTGTTTTTATACAGTTATTCTCACATATCACAAACTGATTTCTTCTTTCGCAGGCTACTATAGTAGGCTACCGAACTAAAAAAAGTTAGTATTCATAAGAAACTGATTGAATCTTTGCCTTATGGACCAGATTTTCTCGGTGAATAAATAGAAAGCAGAAATCATATTGTACGGAATTATGCTAACAGGCTACGGGAATTATCACTTAATGAAATATTGGGACAGTTCAACAGAGGAGTAAGATCAGACAAAACATATTGCGACTGCATTCAGGTATTACTAAAGCTATACAACATAGAAAATCTGAAGGCCTTCCTCGAAACGTTAGCTGCGAATAGTTGAGAAAGGACATTTTGAATGGTCCCTATCATGTATTTGGCGACCACACTCATTGCCCTGAGAGAGGATAATTTTGTAACGGTCCGAAGGCAGAAGAGAGAAATAAAGCTCCTGCTATGAAAGAAACTGGGATTTTCACTGAAATTCAGTCAGCATTGAACAGAGTTGTTCACCATACAAACAGTTTAATTGTGAAGATGTTGACAACAACTGTGTGGAGCAATTTAATACTTTGGTTGCCAAAACTATAGGTGAAAAACGTATTAACTTCAGCATGCGTCAGTCATTTCAGGTAACGTCAGTAAATATATGGTTGATAATTACGGCAGTAAATAATTTTTCATCCTAAGTAATTGCAACGTTTGCTGCCATTTCCAATCCGTCAGCAGCGTGTTGGTTTGTTTTTAGCCAACTTCATTGCATGAATACCTGTGGTTGGTCCCAAAAATTCTAATATACCTAAAATATTTGGGAGCTGTTTAATATTTGAAATCGCGAATGGAATGGTGTACGGAAAATATACATAGCTGATCATTTTACTGCGTTTTTATAATCTTCTAATGTTTACAGACTTGCATAATTCTTTATAAATTAATTGTTATTTACATATAAAACAATATGGCCTACGGTATTATATCTAAACACCTAGTACTAAATATAAAATAGCGTAATAAGAAAGTTGACAACTGTGATGACATTATTTACCGCTCATAAAAATAATATTTTTGATATCAATGATAAAATACGTTTGTGTTACATATGTATCTTTTTAAATATAATTTATTTGATAAAGAACTGTCACCAGTAATCTTAAAGTATTTAGTACGTGATACATGATGTATGTTTTCGTACTTATTTCACAATTTTTATTTTTCGTTCCAGGGAAGAAGTCAGTGTGCAGTTGTGGCGCACAACTCAAAGAGTGAATTACATACACTTGTACACAAAACATTGACTAATAGGAGTCATGGAGTCTTTACAAAGAAATATATTGCTCAGAACAGGTACAGCACTAAATTACGCCAACGTCGAAAGAAGTCAGTTTGCAAAAAGATCACTGAAGTTTAGTAGCACAGGCCTAGATGAGCATTATGTAGCAGATGCAGCAGAGTCTTTATCAGACACTCCTGATGGTAATCTTGCAGTTCTAAAATAAGAGTATTTGAGATCTTTACAAGAAGAGTGTACCGATGAAAGAAGAAGGGCAATACAAAGTAACAAAAAAAAAAAAAAACCCAAACTACTTCACAAGAATGGAGAGAGCAAATACGGAAACGTATCACTGCGTCATGTTTCGGTAAAATATGTAAAATGCAGAATACGACTTCTTGTGCTCTGTAGTAGAATATATCCGCTTTCCGACATTCTCTGGAAATGCAGATACAAGATGAGGTATAGAAATGGAGGCAACTGCATTGCTTTCAGTCAGTGAAATACTTGGGAAAAAATTGAAAAGTGTGGTTTCTTTATTCACAAAGAGTACCCTTATCTTGGAGCAACCCCTGATGGCGTCATAGAAGAAAGTGCAATCGTGGAGATAAAATGTCCTTCCTCAGCAAAATATATGTCTCCAGAAGAAGCTTTCTCTGAAGAAAGGCTTAAATTTCCACGTAAAAAAAATGACACGTTGAGGTTGAAATAAGAACATCCTTATTTCTACCAAATCCAAGGCAAACAACATAACAGAACGAGAAGTATGTTACTTTGCTGTGTGAACACCGAAAGCTAGGTAGAATAAAAATTTATTTATTTATACTCATCACTTTATGAGTATGGCTAAATGCAGCTAAGTGTAATTGGATTATGTAAAGACAGTTCAGTTGTAGTAATAGCTAATTTGAAAGCATACGTTATATATATATATATATATATATATATATATATATATATATATATATATATATATAATATATATATATATATATAATATCCTTATGTTGTTCCCATTTGAGGCAGGGCCAACAAACATGTTTTGAGGTGGCTAGCGCCAAGAGGAAGGAGAATAATACACGTAATGTAATGACAGTGATGAAATAACAACGAAATGCATTTGGGAGGGAAACGTGAGAACCCTTTTTAAAAAAACCCTACGTAAACGTTTGCCACATTTCCCACATACTAAAATATAGCGTGACACCTTTGGATTAAAACCCGGGTGGCCAATATAGGAGAATGCTGGAGTCGTGTGATTTCGTTCCAGCTACCCTTGGATCGTAAGTCCCATGTGCTAACCACAACTATCGCATGTGGACCGATAGTAGTTGAAATAAGGCAGATACGAGAGCGCGCACTCGCCAGACAGACTTTTAAAAAAAATCACCTGGCAGTCATTTTTTGTCGTTTGCTGGAGGCATCCATCTTGGCCTACTTATAAGCATAGTGGCCTCACATTTGTGCAAAAATTTCCCTTTTTTACACCGAAATTTCCTTTTTTCTCCCTCCAGAAAGAGGCCTTGTGCAATGTGGCTGAAAAGTTGCGGAATGTGACGGAAAATGCCGAAAATTGAGAAATTGCCAGCCACATTGCTCAAAATAGAGAAAGCATGCTTGGCGGACATTTTGTAACCGAACCTCCTGCTCTGTTATTCCCACACAGGGGTTTTCTCGTGCTTCTACGGCCACCTTGGCGTATGTTCAGAGGGTTCTGGATATTACCGGCGGCCCTTTTGACGGTCAGTAAGCCAGTGCCGGCCATTTTGGTGGTCAGTAAGCTGGCGACGGTCATTTGGGAACCAGTAGGCTGACTGCGGTCATTTTGTTAGCCAGGCTAGTCAAACATCTCGAAGCTTCCATCCTACCGAATGCCTCTACTTCCTGCTCTTGCGCTGCGTTTGCATAATGTAGCTGAAAAGTTCCGCAATGTGACTTAAGTTTGAGTAATGCTGCTGAGTCAGTCGGAAATTGTGCAATCATTGTGCAACCACTCCCGGCGGCCATCTTTGAAGCGAATCTCCTGTTCTGTCACTCCAGCACAGGGGTTTTCTCGGTATACTGCCGCAGCCATCTTGTATGTTCCAGAGGCTTCGGGATGGTACTGTCTAGCAGAAATATGGCGACTGGTCGTATGTTCTAGAGGATTCCACTAACTACCAAAATGGCGGCCTTGGTACTGATCACCAAAATGATGACACTTTATAGCAAATGGCTGCCAATGCTGAACCCCCTGCTCTGGCAATCTGGTCCGCCATTTTGGAAGTAGTGCTGGCTAGAAAAGGGCTGCCAATGCACTGCCTAGCAAAATGGTTGCCAAATCAAGTACATGGCCCCCAGCTCCCACGATGAATCCACCCCACTGAAATATCCATACTCCACTCACATTCGACCCTCGCACTGTCACGCAGTTGTAATTGAACATTGATTTAAGACCCAACATTTAGGATGTTAAGACTATATTTAGTCCATATTAGTAGCTCTAGAGTGCCGAAGCTCCGCCAAATTCTTATTTTACTGGGATTATACGTCGCAAGGTTTTCATACTTCAGACAGGTTAGGTGATAAGTGATAACTGTGCCTTTTTACTGCGGCGCTGTCCAATCGAGATAAACCTCGATGCCATTTGTGTTCAATGATACCACGACACGCGAGTTAAATAGCGGCAGATGTCTGGTTTGTATAAGAAACGACTCTCTGGCTCGTAATTATTCACGTACTAGCCACACGCAAGCAATCTTCTTTGCAGTAGCAATGGCCCGCTGATGGTGCACACGAAAAAAAACACTTATGCTGCAATCGTTATTTAACTGGCAAAAATCGTAATGTTAATTATATTCACACAAATTGGCGAAAGGCAACTGCACGAATTTTCGTCTGAAGGCTTTGTAATGATTACCAAGCTTCAACATTGCACCTTAATATTTTGTGATAAAACTATCATTGTAAATTTATTAATCTGACTTATATATATATATATATATATATATATATATATATATATAAGAGAGAGAGAGAGAGAGAGAGAGAGAGAGAGAGCGCTTACAATGTGGCGAGTGGTACATTAACACAAAATAAAAGTCAAAACATTTTAATTGACTACTTCCACTGAAGCCATATCACTTGCGTGAGTGAAGAGATTTGAACGGCTCTTAACATCGAGGTCTTGAGAGCCGATGTGGGTTATTGACATAAGCATGGAGCAACACCAAAATGAAAGGGCTGGGGAAATGGGAGATCCCCGAGAAGTCCCGCCGACCAATGGCATCGTCCGGTACGATTCCCACACGCGAAAATCCGGATTGACCCGCCGGGGAGTGAACCAGGATCGCCTTTAAGGCGAGCAAGCTAATTGCTCAGCCACCGTGTCGCCCATGTCACTTGACATGTATTACAAAAGAAAATACCTATTACAATGGCTTCGATGTGATCCAGTTTACAGTTTTATCGGCGAATTTGATAAAAAAAAAACATACAACATGTTTCGTAAATGGTGCGAAATTGATCAACTAGAGAGTATCCATTGATGGTGTTGCTAAGCCGTGGGATGCACGAGACGTGAGAGTGTATTCCGAAACTGTTATATTCTATTCGTGGTTTCTTCACAATTTTTAAACAAAACTTTGTAAAATCACCCATGAGTTACCTATTTGCTTGTTTCCTAAATATGCCACCTATTACAAGCGTTTTATATTTGTGTCAACGTAAAAATATCTTATATTTGGTTCCATAGAAATTTAATTTATAAAATACAATACAGAATTTATGATTAACATGAATAGAAACGAGAAAATAGGTGTGTAGGTAATGATTACAAATAAATAGTTCTTACGCAAGAGAGTATTACACTGAGTGCGCATGAATGCGGTGCGTTGTCCATTTTGGTGCAATTTTCTAGACTGAGGTTAAGCTTTGTTTATATGAGGTGGAGGAATATCCTGGAAGCAGGACTTAAGCAGCGCTTCAGAAAAGTTGGAAATAAATGTGAATGGACTATACAAAAAACGCCGTGAAAATTCTGTGAACACCTCGGTCACGAAATACGCGCGAGCTAGACGATGACAAACAATGGCGTGACGGAGAAAACAGACAATCGATGGAATCGCGGGCTATTGAGCGCTGACGCGTGAGGGGAGGGGGAAAGTCCATGTTACACATGACCGTGATATTGAACCCATGGGTAGGGGTCACGACACGGGGTGGCAGCCGCCCAGTGTGGTGTAGTGAACATTTAAAATGAATGAGTTCGTACGAACTCGGTTCCCGTTTCGTGGGGGGGGGGGGGGCGCCGTGGCGAAGTGGTTAGCCTACTCGCCTCCCACCCTGGACGAACCGGACTCGATTCCCGGCGGGGGGGGGGGCTCCCTGATTTCGCTTGTGGAAATCGTTCCGGAAGATGCCACTCGCCATAGGGTTTTCTCGGGTATATCCAGTTTCTCCCGCTCCATTCATACCTCGCTTCACCCTCATCGGCTCTCAGGACCTCAATGTTAAGAGCTGCCGAAATCACTCTACTCTACATGTCGTGAGTTATTTTAAGGAACTTGCTATTTTACTACTACGAACTGTAGAGCTGTCATTAGTTCTTCAACTTAAAGAACTTTAGCCTGTTAATTTTACGGCATTTTAGAAGACTTTTTTTAAACGCCGTGCTAACTCTTGGCCGATCTCTAATTCTGTATGTCAAGAGCATATAAAGTGTGATTACTTTTATTTCGCTAATCGCTAAACATCTCAGGTGTAACTAAAACAAGATAACTTGATAGGTACCTCTCTTTTACAGCGACAGACATAACATTTTTGCACATTTTTTATTCTAAAAATGTTTTCTTTAAAATTAATACTGTAATAGGACCTACTTTCAAGGGCTAATGTAGAAGACGCGTTTAGCATTGGTAGTGACATTTTTACCTGCAAGAGAGGCCGGTTATCAGATGAGCATTCCGAGGATATTCTCCGTTTTGAGAAGTAACAATGTGTTTATATATATATATATATACACACACACATATAAAACTGAAAGAAGATATGTGGCCTCTGAACAACGTTTCACTGTATCAAATTAATTTCATGCAAATAATGGGAGTTCTCCTTACTTTTCGCCACATTTTGTGTTGCGGTGGCATAAATGTTGCTTAAATAACGTATTTATGATTTGAGTATGAAGATTGGCAAAACTAACCTTTCTTTGTGTTTTATAACCGCACGGTTTTTGAAAATGTTATACTAAAATTATGGTACAAAACAATTAGCACATCTCCGGACATTTAATTTTGCAAACTTAATTTATCATTACGTTAAGGAACGATTTCTAGAAGTTGTTCGCTGCCTCAGAATTGTACACATAATGTTATGTTATATCCAGTCTCGCTGCCCTAAGAACAGAATCCATGAAAAGGGCAGGGCCTCACATTATGTAACTAGGGGCCAGCCCGTGAACATTTTTTTTTTTTTTTTTTTAGTATTGTCAGGTGCCTAGAACTGTTACGATGTTACAAATTTTTGTTATCATACAAAGACAAAAAAATTATGTGAAAAATAACTCAACACTGGATATAGTTCTATCCACTAGTCACTGCAGCCCCACTTGGAACCGCTCTATCCACTGAGCAACTAAGACCCCACTTAGAATCGCTCTAGCCACTTGACCACTGTGGTCTCATTTGATATACATCTATCCACTGGGTTACTGCGGCCCCACTTCATATAGTCATATCCACTAAGCCCCTGCGGCCCCACTTGGAATCGCTCTATCCACTTGACCACTGTGGCCCCACTTATTTTACGCAATATTGAAGCGAGACATTTAGAGTAAACAAAACTGATATTCCATTACTTTCATATCCGTATGCAATAATATCTATGCACTAATACAAAACTTTCATAGGAAAAAAAAAATTTTAAAATGAGTTTTTAGGGTAAAAGTTAATGATTGCGTAATCTGATCATGGTGAAATTCGAACTTGACCTGTATTTGACCCCGAGGATTCGCTCTGCAACATTTGAAGAACTTCTGTTGAGATTCAAGGGATTTAGAAGTATTAAAGACGGACAGACATACAGAGATCGTCCTATTATATAATAGGATGCTGCAGTATTTCACAGTTTTACAGTAATAATAATATTCTCTGGCGGTCCATTTGTTTCTACAGATGACACTGGAACCAGAATCAGATGTCAGATATACCGCAGTGACGATAGTTCGGAGAAGGAAAATCCACTTCCGCGTATAAAGCAGGTGTTCCCGCGCGCATCGATCCCAGCGGAATCCCAGTGTGAATACGAGGCCACCTGCACCCATTCGAATTTGCCAGCAGGAACGTGCCACGTCTTACTGACTGCAAAAAGATGATGTCGCACTAGCAGACGTGTTCCTCATCATCGTCGGGCTGGGAGTCGGGTATATGTTTGTTATTTACATCTCCTGTTCCTGTGAGCAGTCTAGATAGCGGATGCTCGTGCTCGAGAGTGGTGGGGGCCGCGGTGGGAAAAAAGACAGACTTTTTTTTAAGATTAATTTCATTAACCCTACTTAGCAATACAACCATCCAGGATGTTCAATTCTATAATGACTACTACAATTTAACAACTAGTATATGAATTCACAATTATATATATATATATATATATATATATATATATATATATATATATATATATATATATATATATATATATATATATATATTGTTGGGAGGACGGCTGTTCGGCTAGGCGCCCGTAATTTCAGCTAAAGATTCTATTTTTTTTTAAATTCAAAAGCATCTTTCACACAGATTCTATTTTTATTCAAAAGCATCATTCACACACTTCCTAGGAAGGTGGTGAGGTATTCTGCCCCGACCGAGACATCTCCCCGACGGGTATCCTTTCGGCCGCCCCCCGTTTCGCCGCCCCCGCTGGAACAGACCAGGGACCGGGATTCCCACGAATCCGCCCGCGCGACACCAGACGCCGTCGGGCCCCGCACGGGGGTCAGATTTCCCACCGCCCAACTATGCAAACCGGGTTCGATTCCCGGCGGAGTCCCTCCCGAATTTTCGCAAGTGGTAATCGTGCCGGACGATGCCATTGGTCGGCGGGTTTTCTTGGGAATCTCCCGTTTAGGCCGCCCTTGCATTCCAGTGCTGCTCCATACTCATCTCACTTCACCCTCATCGGTTCTCAAGACCTTGGTGGGAGGCGAATAGTCTAAATCCTACACCACCACTGCCTCATTTAGCTTTGTCTGTCGTTCTTTATTACCCTTCTTTCCGAAAGAAAGAAAGGCTTATGAGATCACTTTCCTGTCTGTGTCTGTGTGTGTAGGTGTGTGTATAAGTGTGTAAGTTTTTTGCCTGTGTGTGTATGTGTGTGTGTCCTGTTTCAAATTTTGAACGTGTAAACTTAATTTCACTCAACATGGTACACGTATAGTATTTAGTAAGGACATCTGATTTTTATAATGTTCAACCACGTAGGGCACTTACTTTCTAAATGCCGGTCATTTTAATATTTGGGGTGATATGTGATAGGTATCTCGGGAACCATTCAACTTATTTAAACCATATGTTGTATGCTTGCAGAGCATCGTGTAAGCATTGAATTTTGAGATGGATATGGTTGTTGGTTCGCCATTTTGTAAGATAGCACTAAATGAAAAAAATTAGATTTTACATTTTATCTTGATATACGCATGTAAGTAATACTATGTTAGGCCAAGCAAATGTAAGAGATTGAACTTTATTAGGTACTTTCTTTCAAAATGGTGGCAACACAATTTTTTTAAGGTTTATTTGGTATATATGCCATATCATTTAAACAATTTCGACCAAATCTTTTATACTGAAAGTATGTGTTAGGGTTATCATATATACCAACATACAACCACTTTTGTCAGCCATTCCGGAACTTAGCGCCATAAGGAATAAAAGTTAATATGTCATATCTTGGTAAAAAAAAAAGTACCGATTCCTACCAAATTTGGCAAACAAGTAGTACTCATGCAGATGACGTTAAGTGATATGTTTTAAGCATGATAGATACTTATTTTTAAAATGGCGGACATATAGCAATTTATGCTTATAATGTTATATCATTGAAATTATGTAACCAATACCAACATAACTTTGTATTTTGGCAGTAGATATTACACCTATCAACTGCCATGCGAATAAATACAATTTTTATATAATATCTCTCGAAACAATTGACCAATTCCTATCAAATTTAGCAAACTAGTATAACTGAGGCAGATTACGTCAAGTGATATGTTTTAAGCATGACAGAGACGTATTTTCAAAATGGCTGCCATATAGACATTTTAACCTTAGAATTCTATATCGTCGAAATCATGTAATCAATTCCAACTTAACTTTGTGTGTTGGTAGTCGGTACTACAACTGTCAACTTTATCTACAAAGAGAATCTTTTGTAAAATAGCGAAAAACGAATAAATAAAATTAATATTTCATATCTCGGAAAAAATTATTGACAGATTCCTTCCAAATTTGTCAAACAAATAGTTTTGCAGCAGGTGATGTAAACTGGTATGTTTTTTGTAGGGCAGGCACTTTTTTTTCAACGTGGTGGCTATATAAATATTTTAGCTCAGTATATTTTATCAACGAAAAAAATTACAACTTAAGTTTGTATGCCGGCAGTACTATTAAAACCGTCAAATATGTCTATACAGAGCCTTATTTATCTACCGTTTAGTACGGTAGCCCCACCAATAAACAATTAAAGTTTTTATCTCATGTCTCGGGAAATAATCAACCCATTCGTACCAAATTTGGCCATGAATTCGACTGTGGTAGGCCTTATTAATATTTGTATTTTTCAAGCGTGGCACATTCTTATTTTTGGAATGGCAGTTATAAAATAATTTTAGCTTAGTGTGCTTTAGCTACGGAACTATGTTACTGACTTTAAGTAAACTTTGTTTACTGACAGTACACAATCATTGAATGTGCTAATACAAAACCTTTTTTTTCGTCCAGTTATGAAAATATTTTCATGAAAATACGGAGGTTTTGTGGCATATATAAAGGACCAATTAACCGATTCCCACCTAATATTACTCCCAGAAAGTACTACATTGCGATATGTAAACTGAAAATGTTTCAGGTGTGGCAGTCCTATTCTAATGGCGTTAATATGAATAATTTAGTATTACTTAGTATGTTTTTATATCTGAAATAATTCAAAATAATTCAACTAAATTTTGTACACTGGCAGTATCCATAAGAATAATCAATTATACACACACGGATCCCATTTTTTCAATCTCTTTGCAATATAGTGTCAGTTGAAAAAAATTAATATTTTGCTGTATTTTTGGAAAAGTTCAATTTATCCCACAAACTATGCATTGGCACAAATATTAAACAAATTAGCAAAATTCAACCAAAATTTGTATGTTAACAGAATATATTATAAGAATCGTATGGAGGGCCTCTTTTCTGGCAATTTTGTACGATAGCACCAAATGAGAAAATTAAGTTTTTTATGCCATATTTCAGGGACCAATTAACCGATTTCCGCTAAATTCTTTACACAAATATCGCCACGGTTTACCATGTACACTTACATGTTTTAAGTGGCTCAGTCACTTATTTTCAAAACGATGGCACGTTAAATATTTTCGGTTAGTACTGTAAACCCAACCATTCGAAACATTAGACTGATTCAATCCGAAGTTGATGCTCCGAATCCGACTTCTGTAATGCAATTGATTGAGCACTAGCTCATGGCACGAGGTTTTCTGTGTTCGAGTCCCGGGTAAGGCACGTGTGTATTTGTAATTGTCTCACTGCTGTCTCATATGTTTCTGGTTTCATCTCTCATGATATTGCTATTAACGGGACGGCAAGTCCTACCTACTAACTCAGCTTTTAAGAACATTAAAAAAAATTAATTGCTCCCACGTTGAGGAAAGCAGGTTCATTAGTTATTTAATTCCTTGTTAACTTTCGAGGGCTCTGCGATTTCGATACTTGAAAAAGCACACTATACTGTTTCGGTGAAGTCGATTTCCTTCGTATGCATTGTTACATCGAGAGTTATAGCTGTCTTGATTTTTGTCACAGCGCAGAATACCTTGATTAACAAGCAGATGCGCGGAATGCAATGTTGTCGGATGATGTTAATGGGAACATGCGTGCAAATAAATTGACTGATAGGTAGGTGAGTCAGAAGGTGTCAAGGCGGGATGGTTTATTTACGATTATCTTATTCACAGTGTATCTAATTTCGAACGAAAAACTTCAGGTGTAGATTAGTCACAAAAAAAAAAAGATGTTGAAAACATACATGCGACGTATGGTCTAAAATTAATTCTAAGGGAGGTACACATTTTTGAAGTTGTAGTAGAAGAAAAGTTTATTACAGTACCACTGTAATGTACACTTACCGTCAGAATAAATGAGCCATGGAAAAAGTTAAAGTCCTCTTCGGCATTCTTCGGCTTTAGACAAGATGTATCGCCTTGGCTCTTAGGCAACCAGCACCGAGACATATCCGGCCAATCGTTCAGCGTTTTAACTGCTCCAAGAAGCTCTTTGGCTTCTATTGGAGCATAATTCTGACATCGGCTTCTTGTCCTGCGATTTACGAAGTTAATGCAAAAACGTTATATCTCACATAAACTTCACACTGGAAGTCCGTGTCTCACGTGCAAACACTTAAGAGAATAAACAACCAATTATAAAGGCGAATTGAGCTACAGTGTTGTGCAACATAGCTTGTCCTGAAATATTTTAAAGGAATTTCTTCACATGAATGTTCGTGAGACGTGCAGGCAAACAGCGGAAAGAAAACCAGCCATAAATGCGTGCTAAGCGACAGTGTTGGGCAACATAGCTTTGTCCTGAAATATTTTAGCGGAATTACCTCATATGAGCTCCACACTAAACGTTCGCGAGTCGTGCAAGCAGGTAACACTTAGCAAAAAGAAAACCAATCATAAAAGCGAGCTGAGCTAAAGTGTTGTGCAATATAGCTTGTCTCGAGGTATGTACGCGACATTCAATGCTTCAAACAATGAAACAGTAAACGTATGTGAAATGACTATAATTACAGATAACTGTAAAAGAGAAATACATAGTCCCTCTGTTAATAATTAAAATAAACCCTATTCTATGTGAGACGTTAAGTAGTTATAATATTTGTCTTTTATTATCGATACACAGAAATTAATTTCCTGCTGTTGTACGCATTTACGAAAACCGAATATCACACTTTAGCGGAGTATATGCCTATATTCATCAGTAAATAAAGCCACTGAACATTAATGAAACAATCGGCACATGTTGCAGATGTAATTATTGTATGCGCACATCAAGAATGTTTCTCTTGCAACTAGCTGCTGTCTGCATGAAAAACCACGTCCTATTTAACAGGGCCAATGTCTACGCTGCCAAATCAAATCCTTAAGTTTCGTATTAATGACTGTAGCCGGCAGACTTCTGTGCACGTCTGAGCGCGGAGCGTGTTAAGTGTAGCCGTCGAGGGGGGGGGGGGGGGAAGAGATGAGCACGCAGGTCTGGCTGTACTATCGGCTATTCCACAAACATCAGTTACAGCGGGCTCAAGTATACGTAAAGCAATGGAGGACGAAGGACGTTCACAGAGGTACAGGAAATATATCCTCAGTGTTACAAAATTGCACTTGACCAGATATATCTATATGAAACCACATATCATAAAACATTATACAACTATAATACTTCTTAGTTTTTAGCACTCTGTGCAATTTCGCGTGAATCATTTATAGGTACAGTTTATCAAAGTATGACAAAGCAGTAATTTCAGGCCAGTGCTTCTCTTTTGAAACTATAGAAAAGGTTTTATAAATTTATTTGCACAAAGTCGCAAAAATGAGTGTTTTTGCCCATAGCAGACTGACCCGCGCTATAAATAATGCGTAGCCTACGTACAATGTTTATAAAACAAGAAACAAAATAATAAAATAACAATCTACAGCATAATGTTTATCTACTACACAAATTCCACCTAATTAATCTGTGTGTAAGCATTCTTGCCGTGCTAAACGGTAGTTTATGTGAAATTGTGGTCTACATTCGCCTGGGTGTTCAAGTTAAAAAGGTCACGAAAATCACAGCAAACATTCAGAGTTTATATAAAAAGGTGTTAATTATCTTGTCGGTTTATGTGTTGTTTCTAGAATTCCGATTCACGTGCAACATTAATGCCACTTGTACATATGTTTTTCAAAATAATGCTGGCTTCAGAAGACGGTGTATCCAATATAAAAATATTGCTGTAGCATTTATGATTCAGTTATTTGTACTAGCGTAACATAGCGTAATAAACGCTTGTCTATAATTTATGCCAGTAAATGTTATTCCAAATACAATTTTCATTAAGAGAAAATATTTTCCTGACTATGAAACAAAGAATGTGCAAATGCGTAATCTTATTTGAAAAGCATTAAAAACTTAAACATTAACAGTTTTAAATGATATGCCTGTCAAATTACTACACAAACAGATTAAAAACTAACGCTGTCGTTATAGTAATTAGTAAATTAGTTTGTTGTTTTAGAAGTTAAGGCCACATGTATTTACTCAAAAAGTTGAAGGTTTGATTTCTAATTGTAACGTATTTATTTAAATATAACATAAAATATAATAATTGTATTATATTTGTGGTATAAATAAGTATATGTTTGAAAGTATGTTATATATAAATTAATATCCTCTATTTACAAATGTGACTTGAAATACAAGTTTAACTATAATGTTAAGTATCTATATATTGCAAGTCCACTTAGTAGGTTAATATATTCATTACAAGAAAAGGCGAGTATTCTTTTGGTGACTAGTTTTCAAGGTTTTACTTGTAAAAGTACCATAAAATGCACACACATTTCCAGATTTACAGCACTAATGTTTATATTCCGTGACAAATTATTCCTCGTAGTTCTCCTATTCGAAGTGACATTTCTCATGAAAGGTTGGCTCCTACGGACAATCATAAATCACACCCTTGCTCTACCCGGGACTCGAAACCGGAACCACTCACGCTCAACACTCAACCGACTGCGCCACAGGGGGAAGTCAATAGGTCAACCGGAAAACTGTCAGTGGTTATAAGAACTGATTTTAGGTGAACAAAAAACAGATTATTTCATTGAAGATAATTTCAAAGTTACAACTTAAGTGATATATTAATTACATGTTCCACACTGTACCTATAATTCACTGTCACGTTGGTTGGTATTCACTTGCCTATATTTGAGCTAACTTAAATGCAGAAACTGCAGGCAAAGTTTTGAACATTGTTTTAAAACATTTATAGTTTAGCTTAACCTTCATACATCACTTTTTTCTTTGGAATAAAAAAATGAAAATAAAAATGTATCTTTACTCTTTTCGCAGTTCTATTTTGTCTTATTGTCTATCAGTGACTGTACTAAATACTCCTTTATCATTTAATAGAACGTTATTATAATTTAAAATGTTTAAAATTTATTATTCATTATTAGAATAAATTTGTTCACTGCCCCGTATTGTGATTGATGATTTCAACAAGAGAAACAATTCAAGAATTCTATGTCATCAAAAATATCGTGGCAACAGCTATGGATATGTTACGAAATTACATTTGGCATTGGCTAGATAGATGACAGCTCTGTACGAATTTGTGTTATTATTTGCATGATTTTCGGATTTTTTTAGAAGCAAAACTGCTATGCTGTAAAATGTATTCAAGTTGGCTAACCATTATGCTGTCTCAAGCCATCAATGTTTGCAAATTTTGTGAACAAATGTTGTCTTGAGTAATGCACTCCCGTTGAGATATTTCTTACGCCGTGCCGTAAACCTTCAGATCAAATATTTATATCCTCCACTCACCCCCATTTTAATGGTGTAAGATATGATGAAAATGTGGAAAAGGAACGAGTAATCTGTTGATGCATCAAACCACAGATAGTATTCCATCTCCATCGTTGTTACTTTTATCTAACGTGTTTTTAATTCGATACTATTTTATATTTGAACAGAAAAATTTGACTCAATAATAGAAAAGAAATTAAAATCTATCGACCAATGCACGCTGAAGATCCTCCAGCTCATACTGTCATAAGAGCACTGCTACCTGTTGTCGCCAGCAAAAAGTCTCAGTGTCCAGTTTTGCATTTGCTGTTACTCAAGACATAATACCGAATTTTTTTATGTCTGCGCGAATACTGGCGGGATGCAGTCTTGCCGCTTAGTTAGAGACCGGACCGTGCCAAGCTGCAGTTTAGGAAGTAAGAGAGGCTCGCGTGAACAGAAGTTTGCTGGTACCAATAGACAAGTCTATATTGGTAACCATTTTGGAAGACAAGTGTTACCTCAAATATAATGCTTATAGCAACATTTCTCAGAAATTGTTCAACCAATTTAGCGTCAGTGAAAGTAATGGGAACATCAAAAAGATGTATATAATTATATTTTTAATGTAGTAACCACTAAGTACTGAATTTTTATGCATCTCTTCAAGTAAAGCATCGCACGATATGACTTAATAGTAGTTTACAAACGGGCAATCTAAGAGAGGCTTGGAGCGGTGCACAATGGAACTAGGCGACCCCATCTTTGTACACCATGTGGGAAAAATGTCCCGTTTTCCCCATTTTCCCCCAAAATATTTCCCATTTTCCTTCACGCCCATAGTGGCCATATTGGATCCCAACCACCTGCTCTGTCAATCCGATGCCATGGTGTTGGGACCCTTTCACCTAGCATCCTGGAGGGTGCAGAGTCTCATGCTCTGTCATTGATTTCGGGATCTGTCGACCTAGCGTAGTAATGCGGTGCTGAATAGTAGCATCGGCTTACACGCTCGCCAGACTTAAGCACACAGTAAAGCATAGTTGATTGTAGTTTCAGAACTGCATAAAATATTACTGTCAAATTCATAACACAGGCCGCACCCCCGACGATGAGAAGGGCCACATGACCAAGTATACCACATGTATACTTATAAGCATAGTTAGCTGTAATATCGGAACCATGTAAGATATAGTTGTCAAATTCATAACACAGGCATCACCCCAGATGACTAGAAGTGTCACAGGGCCACGTACACCTCATGTCTACTTATAAGAAAAGTTGGCTGTAATTTCGGAACCACACATTATTCATAACACAGGAATCACCCACGACGACAAGAAGGGCTGCATTGTCAAGTTTACCCTACATCTACTTATAAGCATAGATGGCTGTAATTTCCGAACTCTGTAAGATAAGGTCGCCAAATTCTTAACATAGGCATCATTCATGATGACGAGAAGTGTTGCAGGGCCAAGTATAATCATTGTAAGCATAGGTGCCTGTTATTCCCATACCACATAAGATATAGTTTTCAAATTCAAACAGGCATCACCCCCTATGATGAGAAATGTTGAAGGTCGAGTGTAACTATATGTCTACTTTAAGCCCTGTGGGCTGTAATTTCCATAACATGTAAAATATAGTTGTGAAATTAAAACACAGGTTTCAACCCCGACAATGAGAAATGACAAAGGGTGGAGTATACACTTTGTTTCATTATAAGCATAATTGGCTGTAAGTACCGAACTATGTATGTTATAGTTGCCAAATTTGTGACATAGGCACAATCCATGATGATGAGAAGGTTTGTAAGTACAAGTATACCCTATGTCTACTGACAATCATAATGGGCTGTAATTACCAAAATGTGTAAGATATGATTGCCAAATTCAAATCATAGACATCAACCACGACAACGAGGCGGGGTTGCAGGGTCATGTATACCCAATGTCCACTTATAACCATAGATGGATGTAACATCTGAACCACAAAAGATATAGTTGCCAAATCCATAACACAGACACCATCCTCGAAGATGAGAAGGGTCGCAGGGGCAAGTAAACCATATATGTACTTATAGACAAAGTTGACTAATTTCCGAACATAATAAGTTATATTTACCAAACCTATAACTTATGCATAATCCCATGGTGAGAATGGATCATAGGGCCAAGTATACCCTAAGTTTACTATTAAGTATAGTTAGCTGTAATTTCCTAAATGTGTAATATATAGATGCCATATTCATAATACAGGCATCACCCCCAACAAAGATATGGGTCGCAGGGTATATTGTAACCATATGTCTACTTATAAGCATAGTTTGCTGTACATTCTGAACCTCATAAGTTACGGTTGTCAAATTCATAACATAGGCATCATCCATGAGGACAAGAAGGGTCGAAGGGCAAGTATACCCTATGTATACTTATAAGCATAGTTGGCTGTACTTTCCAAACCATGTAAGATATAGTTATCAAATTCAAAACACAGGCATCACCCCTGATGAGAAGGGTCGCAGAGCCAAGCAAACCCTATATCTACTTATAAGTATTGTAGTCTGTTAGTTTCAAACTTCTTAATATATATAGTTGACAAATTAATTACACATGCATGATCCATGACGATGAGAAGTGTCGAAGAGTCAAGTATACCCCATGCCAACTAATAACTATAGTTGGTTGTAATTTCCAAAACACATAAGACGAAATTGTCAAACTCATACCACAGGCCTCACCCCTGATGATGAAAAGGGTCCCAGTGCCACATATATGCCATGTCTACTCATAAGTATAGTTGGCTGTAATTTACCAATCATGTAAGATATATTTGCCAAATAAATAACATTGGCATAATCTTCAATGGTGAGAGGGGATGCAGGGCCAGGTATACCCTATGTCAACTTATAAGAATAGTTGGCTGTAATTCCAAACAGTATAAGATATAGTTTCTAAATTTGTAACATAGAAATCTTTCCATGACGATGTGAGTGGTCGCAGGGCCAAGTATACCCTATTTTTACTTATTATCATAGTTGGCTGTCAGTTCTGAACCTCATAAGATATAATTTACAAATTCATAACATATTGATCATCCATGACGACAAGATGGGTCGAAGATTCAAGTATACCCTATGTATACTTATAAGCATAGTTGCCTGTAACTTCCAAACTGTGTAGGATAAAGTCGTCAATTTCATAACACATCCAACACCCCTGATGATGTTAAGGGTCGCAGGGCCAAGTAAACAGTATATATACTTATAATCATTGTCTGTAAGTTCCTAACTGCATAATATATCACATTGACAAATTCATTACATACGCATCACCCATGATGATGAGAAGGGTCGAAGAGTCAAGTATACAAAATGTGTACTTATAAGTATAGTTGGCTGTAACTTCGAAACCACTTAAGATAAATTGTCAAATTCATAACACAGGCCTCACCTCTGACGATGAGAAAGGTCACAGTGCCAAGTATACCCCATGTCGATTTATATGTATAGTTGGATGTAATTTTCGAATCATGTAAGATATAGTTGCCAAATTCATAACATAGGCATTAACCACAATGGTGAGTAGGGTTGCAGGGCTAGGTAAACCCTATGACAACTTATAAGCACAGTTGGCTGTAATTTTCGAACCACATAAGATATAGTTGATAAATTCATAGCATGCACATCATCCAAGACAACAAGTATGGTCGCAGGGCCAAGTATACCCTATGTCTACTTATAATCATAGTTGCCTGTAAGCTCCGAACCACATAAGATATAGTCACCAAATGCATAACATATTTATCATCCACGACAAAGAGAAGGGTAGCAGGGTCCAGTATAACCTACATCTACTTATAAGCATATATGACTGTAGTTTCCAAACTGTGTAAGATAGCAGTGCCAAATTAATAAAATGAACATCATCTACAATTATGAGAAGTATCGCAGGACAAGGTATACTCGATATCTACTTATAAGCATTTATGACTGTTATTTCCGAACTGTGTAAGATAAGGTTGCAAAATTAATAACTTGAGAATCATCCATGACAATGAGTAGGAGTGCAGGACAACATATATACTATATCTACTTATAAGCATAAATACCTGTAATTTCAGAACCACATAATGTATAGTTGTTAAATCCATAACATAGACATCATCCTTGATGACAAGAAGTGTCTCAGAGCCAAGTAAACCCCATGTTTACTTTTAAGCATAGTTAGCTCTAATTCCTGAAATGTTTGAGATATAGTTTACAAATTCATAACACAGGCATCACACCCGATGACCAGAAGGGTTGCAGGGCTAAGTGTACCTAATACCACTTATAAGTATAGCTGGCTTTAAGTTCTGAACCATGTAAGATGTAGTACTAAATTCATAAAATAGACATCACCCATGACGATGAGAAATTTTGCAGGGTCAACTATAACCTACATCTACTTATAAGCACATATGACTGTAATTTCCTAACTGTATAAGATAATGTTGCCAAATAAAGAACATGCACATCATCCACAATGATTAAAAGGATTGCAAGATTATCTATACCCTATATCTACTTATAAGCATAGTTAGTTGTAATTTCCGAACCATGTAATATTTAGTTGTCAAATTCACAAAATAGTCATCATCCATGGCAACAAGAAGGGTCATAGGGTCAAGTATACTTCATGTCTACTTATAAGCATAGTTGGTTGTTATTTCCATACTGTGTAAGATATAGCTGCCAAATTCATAACACAGACCTCACCCCTGACGATGAGAAGGGTCACAGGACCAAGAAGGCAGTCGATATTATCTGTAGAAAATATATTTCTCAGCTTATTTTTTATCCTTTGCAAATAATACTACATTTATCAGATGTCTTATTGGTGTCTCATATAATAAATCAAAATATAATACAAGTTAATGTATTGGCATACAAAAGGGTAACTCTCACACAAAATAACATGTCTGCATTTTACTTTTCATATTTGTGTTTTATACACCACTGTGTTTGCATGGTAATGCAACGGGTAACAAAAGGAAACATCATCATATGATTTGACAGTCGGTTTGGGTATTTAGCATGCCTCTCAAATTACACAGAGTTTTTTCCTGATTGCTCATGTATTTGTAGCCCTGAACTTCGTCACGTTATCAGTTGAGAACCTTATTCCATTTTTGGACATGTGTTTCGGTCTCCTCCCTTTTTAAACAGATGTCCTCTAACAACACACACATTTTGCACACCTTGGATCCCCATTCGACTCTGGGCATGCGTACCTTCATATCACGGGTGTATACAACCAATTTAATAGTTGTTATTGTGTAGCGATGTATCGCCAGAGTCAGAAGGTTCAAGGCAGTGAAACATCATTCTGTAGCGATGTATCACCACAGCCAATCGGTTTGGGAGAGAGTCATAGGCCTATTGTTGAGGTGGCAGGTTTATCCACCGCTTAAGCAGGCTGATGTTACAGTGTTCCAGAGAGCACTGCGAGTCGGTGGGTATGACAGTTCCGGGACACGGGTGACATGATGCGTCGCGGAGGAACGAATTCATGGAGGTTGTCGACTGCAGCCGAGGACAATCGTCTTATTACCCAGGCACAGTTGATACCTTTCAGAAGCGCCAGTCGGCTAAAATGTGCCACGCGCTATCCTGGCAGCTCGAGTATTATTCTTAGGCACTTGACGGCAATGGGGCTGAAATACCGGCGTGCTTCAAGGAAACAAAGGCTCGCCGATGAGTACAGGATTAATCGACTCGTGTTTGCCGAGGAAAACATTGACCGCGACTGGTCAGATGTTATCTTCTTCGACGAGTGTGTATTTTCCTCGACAAATGATGGGCCAATGCATGTTTTTAGACCTCGTGGGACCCGACACAATCCGGAATATGTGGCCGAGTGCTTGCACTATGATCATGCATCCATTACATGTTGGGGATGGATGAGTTCACGTGGGAGAGGCGTGTTGGACAGAATCGATGATCGAGGTCCGAGAACACCCGGCGTCAATGCCAGGCAGTAGTAGCATATTCTAGAGAATATTATGATTCTCTTGGTGCGAGTTTTGTATACCAATGGCGAGCGGCGCTTCCAGCAGGACCATTCTCCAATAAACACTCCTCAGACGGTTCAAGAATGGTTCGCAAGATAAGACCAATTAGAGCTTGTAGATTGGCCACCTTACAGTGCCAACTTAAATCCAATTGAGAATGTTTGGTCGTAGACGAAGCGCATGATGGCAGCAAAGTGGCCTAATCTACATCCAGAAAATAGAGATGCTCTCTGGAAGCTAGTAGCGGATACCTGGAATGAAGTAGCTAGTAGTGGACACTATGTTACTTCTCTGGTTGCCTCTCTACCATGATGACTGTGGCAAGTGGTTGAGAATGAGGGATACCAATCCTCTTATTAAGGTTACAACGTCGGCCCTTTTCAGGGCCAAAAAAACACTCATGTAAAAAATGTGACACAAGAAACCAATGGTACACCACGTGGCATAATGACCATATTGACATAAAAACTAAAAGTGCGAGGTGGTTTCGAACCCGAAACAGAAGGCATCAGAACCAATCACGCAAGACCATCTTTGTTTGTTACATGCAATTTTCATATGGATGCAAACATATGCTTACAAATAAAATACGTTATACGATACTGTAACATTTTGTATTACAACGAAAAAAAAAAAAACCATTAGGAATAAAATTCAAGGTTGAACTCCAGAAACCTAATGTTATTGCGTGAAAGGGAAACGACACTTCTTCGGCAAGTTCAGCAACCAAGCACACATTGCGATTAGCAGACAGCTGGCGGCATGGACTGACAACATAATATCATTCCTGTTCAAGTTCAAGTCCTGCCCGAACTGATATTTATTTGTCCAATTCTGTACTTCATTCGAGGTGAATTTAAATAACATAGGACTATTTCTCGAACTGTTATTCTTTACTGCGTGATTTCACTCAGTTTCGTATTTTCAGACTGGCGACTAAAACTCTAATTCAAGTCCTTGAATTGCCCTGAACTTAAAGAAAATGTGCGATTTAATTTCCAGTTCACTGCAGAGGAAATATGATAGAACTTTATCTTGAACTATATCTCGTACTTCCTTATGTTATTATAGTCCGAAATTTTCGATTCAAGGTAGACAATTCCAATATATGTTCACGGCCTACCATGAACTAAAATTATGTTCACAGTTGCATTTCTAGTTCATTGAAGCGTATATATGAAATAACTGTATCTCGAACTATATATCGTACTTCCTTGTGTCATTCTAGACCGACATTTATAATTCGAAGTGGAAATTTACAATAGATGTTTACTACCTACCAGTTCAGTAAAGAGGAAACTTTAAAGAACTGTACCTCGAACTGTATTTCGTACTTCTATATTTTTGTTCCATTCCTACATTTTTAATCTGAGTATCAAAGGCCAGCTAATATTCACGGAATCATACAAATATATGATAAGTTCTGGTGCAAGATTTAGAAATTTTGATCATGGAGTTAATTGACCGCAGCTCATATTCGATCAACTCCTTTATACAACTGCCATGGTGGCTAAGTGGTTTGACTTCTCGCCTCCCATCTAGGCGAACCGGGTTCAATCCCTTGCTGGGTAACTTCTGATTTTCGCTTGTAGGAATCAAAGCTGGTTGGTTTTCTCGGGGAATTCCAGTGTCCCCCGCCCTTGCGTCTCGATGCTGCTCAATTCTCACCTCATTTCGCCCTCATAGTTGCTCAATAACTCGATGTTAAGAGCCACACAGTTCTCTCAACTCAACTACAACGGCCATTTCTAACATTCTTAACCTTGAAAGGTAGCCATGGTCGTGACCCACCGAATATTTCCACAAGATGGTGACCATATATGTTTTATAGGCACAGGGTTTACTAATTCGAAAACTGTGTTAACCAACCGATTTAAATGTTCCTGTTTATTCGAAAGCGTACTTGCATGAATAACATACAAGATGTAGACATGCTATGTATGCTTATTGATTATATACAATAGATTTTTCATTGCAAGTGTTTAGTATCGATGGAACTAGTTTCTTTTCACTTAATAGTGTGCTAACGTGTAAAACAAATGCGATGAGGACATTATGCTAACAATGCCTATTGAATTATAATTATAATTATAGCCTATTGACGGTAAAGTGAGCCCTTTTGAAAACCCTCTCATTTGTAATAATAGTCAATAAATATATTTTAATTTAGTCTTAGACCTTAACTTTCTAGTGTGAGGGGATCTATACGCCATGTTTATTACTTACATGGCAGTATTTACTTAAAAAGTGGGTTAAAGAATAAAAAATGGCAGAAATAAAAAAGTAACCAGGGCATCAAAAGTTCTCACTTTACCGTGAACAGCCTATTGTTTGGTTTTGTTTTGAATTGAGAAACAACGGACAGACTAACTCACTGATATATTCTGCCACATACATCTGCATAATGCACTTCAAATGTGTTGAATGGTGTGATTAGTTGGCTACTGAATGATAAAATATCGCAAAGTGAAAGAAACTACCGGGAAAACGAAACAAACCATTGTTTCATTACATTGTAAAAACAAATAATACTCTGAAATTCAAAACATTCTTGTGAGAAGTCGTGTAATCTAGTAATTTAGAGAATCGAAAGCATTAGTAAACTGATCAAGATTAGGCCGCCTACAAAATCTGGCCGACAGAACACAGCAAGTGGATTTATTCACTTTGGATTTATGTACTATGTAATTAAAACTCTCATATCTTGGTAATTATTAATCCAATTTCAATAACCGATAACTTCTTGGATTCCCCTTACAATTCTCTACTAAATGAGATGTAAATGGATACGATTTAGAGAGTAGTTGTCTAAGCATTTAACCAAAATTCTCAAAAATGTTGCAAAACAAAGCTGATTTCGCATACATATTACATAGACACTGGAAACACATTTCAATAGAAAGAGATCCTCTGAAAGTATACTAATATGCAATCCTGATTGCACCTAGTGACAAAATGGGGACAAGAGAAAACGAAAATGAATTTATGGATGTCTGGTGGGAAACCGCTATGATGATGATCAAGAATGATCAAGAAAGATGCAAGATTCTACATTATCCTCGAATATGCAAGAACAGAATGGAAAACAAGTAACACCAAGAACAATAAAACTATTAACGAGGAGCACTGAGAAACTGGGTTTACGAACCTATTAGTATAATCCAATATCGAACGTTTTACTTATGACGGTAATATATCTACATGCTTGTATGATACACTACATTTATATCTGTGAAGTGCAATTATAACTGTTTGTTCTTCGAGTACTTAAAATATTCCCCACACAAATTAGCGTTGCAGTGGCATAAAACTGAAACTGAAATTAAACAGGAAGATGTGGCCTTGATTACATCTTTTTGTCAAGCCTTCCCTTTGAACCCAGCGCTACACTCTAAATTTGGATCAGTGGTAAACCACTGATTCGCAGTGAAATTCAACCACTCGAATCAGTGTAAATGGCTTCGCTTAAACAATCAGTGGAAAACCACTGATTGTTTAAGCGAAAAACTTTACTTATTGAAGTAGTGACGTGAAACAATTTCACTGAGTGAATAAGTGACGGCCGAATGCAGTGGCGAATTAAATATTGATTTTTTTTTTAAATTTAGCCAAAACAAAGTACATGAAATACACATACTTACGATAATTTAGTATTTATATTGCGATATTTACCATAATTTAAAGTAGCAAAAACAATATCGGAGGTGGCCGGGATTGGACATATACGCCCTTTCCATTTCGCTTTTAGGCCGTTAACTTACCATCTGTGTAACCAGGTTAAGTTAAAAATGAGAGCAAAATGTATGTCATATACTTCTTATCGAAATCGTGAATATTTAGATTCTATGCCGTTACTTCTCGTATGTGGTTTTATTGGTACTGTTAGTATTGTTGAAACGAATACTATGAATGAGTGCACTCTCTTCATCACATGATATGCAGTCTAAACCTTCAAACAGAGCGCTGTGGTGATTACATGTAAACAAAATGAAAGACGTTAAACGTAATGAAATGCTGAATGTCCATATTACCTCGTAAAAAGGTGTTTTGAATGAAGAAACACATTTTAGACAGTATTTTGTATTGGGTTTATTTGTTTACTCGTTGCTATTTCACTTGATACACATTGTTGAAAGGGCATTTTTTTATGTTGTTTGACGGCCATTTTTACACGCTGTTTAACTGATCCATCAGTCAAAAACAAACCACTAAAAAACAGTGAAAAAATGACTGATGAATCAGTGGAAAACGTCACTGAATCAATATGTGACATAAATCTGGCATGTTTTCACTGATTCATCAGTTAAATTTACTGAAGCGACTGTTTAATCAGCCAGGTACTGCTGACTGATTGCAACAGTGACATTCTCCCTGATCCAGATTTTGAGTGTATTTGCAGCATTTTGGTGGTATAGGCTATTAACGGTAAATTATCACTTCTGAATGCTCTACTTAAGATCTACTTCTATTCACGTTGTGTATTCTTCTGCCTTATATGACATTAACATTTTCATAGGTCTCGTCACTTTATTCATGCGTCGGTCAAGTGAAACACTGAAATTATTAGAAAAGTTAATATACTGTATATTGGTAGTAAAATAACGAATATAAAGGATCAGTAGAGCTGCACATAACTGTATGTTTAGCTATAGGTCAGTAGTTAGCTTTTAATCTATATTTGGTAAGCAGCTATCCCTGTTCACCCTCTCAGTTGTTGGATTTCAAATAATACTGAAGTCAGTTTTGTGGTATATGTATAAGGTTAATTTTGAAGCTAAAAGCACAATCACACCTCGTCGGATTAATCAGCTACTGAGAAGTCCTCAAAAGCATGCTTTGCATATTTTCACCCTCTTAGGGGTTAAATTTTGAAAAATCCTTTCTCAGTGTGTGCCTGCATCCAGAAGGAAAGCCAACACTACATTTTCTAACTGTACATTATAGCCGTTTTGTCTGTATATTGGTGAATGAGTCAGTCAGTCGGTAACTTAATTGTATACACAGATATTTTAATTCAAGAATTGATAATACATTTCTGGTTATCGTTTTAGTTCGACGGTACAGTACATTGTTCCAGCCAATGTTTACATTTTGCAAAAACAGAACATCATTTATCCAAAAACATTTACATCAACAAAGTGTCAGCATCAGGCAGCAGCCTCAAATCCTACATGATGATAATGTAAAAAATTGATGTTTAACTGTCGTATTATAAATGGAATAAAGAAATTAATTCTGATAATTTCACGAAGACCATGGAAGAAGGTATATCATAAAAATGTATCATGGACAGAAATTTGCTTTTACCTTAATTTCCGGTCCAAATATAAGTACATGCTGTATATCATCCTAACATGTGCGTCCAGTGCGAGTCCTGTCATATCATGTTGTTTTCAGTTACACAACATATGATAAATATTTAAATTACCTGTTTAATTATATTTTTTGACGATTTTAATACAGGATTCACGAACGTGGCTCTAAGTTACTAATTATAGATTACTGATAATCTGGAATTTTGGTTCTGTAGCCGGCATATCTACTGGCTTTTGTGACCTTGGATTTGTTACATTTTCACCTTGAAAATTCTAAAGGAAACACTAAAGAAACAGATAATTCTACATCAAGTTCAAAGCATATCAATAAAAATAACAAAAAAAAAAATCTTTCCCTCGCTTTACAATTACGGTTCAATGGACATCATCATGGAATTAGTTGTTTATCGCACAGTCAACGAATAATTCAACAAATCCGGAACCCTGAATGGTGAAAACGTAACTGATGACTAGTTATTTGTGTATTATATAATTACTCATTAAAATGTATGTAACTGTGATCTCCAAATATATTCTTGCAGGACAATGATGATTATACCCTTGGCGATTCGAAGACGTAACTTTAAAGACTTGAGAATAATTCGCTTGCTGCATGATAATTTAATTGCCATTTTGTGGAAGTGGTAACTGTCAGTAAAATTGTAGCTCTGAAAAACGTAGCGAACTTTAATATATATTGCATACAGTACATATTCGAAACGGCAATATCAACTATTAATCACTGTGTTTGGGTCTGAGAGCTGCGAGCTGAGAGCAGCGAACTCACTGTATTCCACGCCATCAAAACGGCAGTGTAACACTTAGGCGTGGTGCACATCGGAGCAATATGATAGGCGATGCGATAAGCGATACGATGCGCGACGTGATGTGAATACGACACGGTGTCCTGGAAAGTGTGGCAACTATATGGAAACAACATGAGCACGTGCACACTGGCGCGATAGCGATACGGCAGCGATATCGATCGGCGTCGTATCGTGCGGGTCGACACGGCGTGCCGGTCGCTCCAGGCGACAGTATCGCGTGACGTTCCCTTCCGAAAACATGGCGGGTTCGCAGGAGGATGTTGCTACAATGTTTGCACTTATTAAACATGTGTGGAAGAAGCCCAGTTTGTGGAACTACACCCGGAAAACGTACTCTAGGGCAGATGTGACTGGTTTGGCATGGAAGAACATAGCAGAGGAAATGAGAGACACAGGTAAATGCTAAAATAGTGGTATGTTTATTGTTGCATCATCTATGGACATTTGACATGTTTGTGTCCATATGAAATTGGGAAATCATAGTTACACGGTCGTACAACATGCAGTGTAGGTGCTACAGCATTTTAAGTAGGCATGTTGTTCGTTGTTTGTCTATGGTAACCCCACATATTTCCACTGTATAGCGAGGGCTCCTTCCTGCCGCAAGAAATAGTTACCCAGTCTATTCCGCTTACGAACAGCTTGTGACTGCGTAGGTGTCTACTGCAGCCTACTTCCGTCAGACATTGCCAGCACGGTACCATTTGTCTGAGTGAAATTCGATGGTTCTTGAAATTTCCCCTCAAGAAAGCGGATAAAATTATGTAGCACGTGCGCTGCTTTTACGATTGCTACTGCGCAATCCTCATTACAGGCGATAGGCCCATCAAACACATGGAATTTAGATGTGAGCATTCCGAACGTACATTCCACACTTTTGCGACCCCTGGACAGTCTGAAATTAAATATTCTTTTCGCATAATTTAATACTCGCTTTGGGAAAGGCCACATGAGGTATGGTAATAAAGAGAAAGCATCATCACCAGCCAAGTAGTACGAGAACGGCTCGTGATTTGTATCTTGCGGCAAACATGTGGCATTGGGAACTTCAAGTTTTCCTTGCTTTAACAGCTTTCCAAACGACGAATGCCGAGATACAGCGCCGTCAGTGTTCCTTCCAAGATCCCGAACGTCGATGAGGATAAACATGCCATTTGCGCCGGCTACAACCATGAGCACGATCGAAAAAAAGTCTTTGTAATTTATGTTTCTCGATCCTGTATTACTGAAACACTTTATACGAATATGTTTACCGTCAATTGAACCAGCGCAGTTCGGCAAATTCCATAACTCTGAATAACGGTTTGCTGTGTCTTTCCAAATACCTTCATCCGGGATAGGCATGTAGATGGGTTGCAAATGTGTCTATAGTGCTTCACAAGTTGATCGTACAATTTGACCAACATTTGATTACCTCTGTAAAATTGTAGCGCTAGGTCCTGAAAGCTGCTTCCTGTAGCCAAGTACCTGAAACAAGTGCGAGTGGCCAATATAAATTAAATATATTCGTTACCAGTAACGTAAACATTTTATATAGTAATTTACAGTAACAATGTGTACAACCATAATTCAATATGTCTGCTTTACACAACACATGATTATGCAATGTGCTATACACACATATTATGGTTTGTATTGAATCCCAAGCAGCAAGGATATGTTTAAAAAAATGTTTTGTTGCTATTTCAATGTTTTATAAAATAAATACCATACAAACATATTTTTAATGTTTAGTTAATAACATTTTGTAATTAATATTATAAAAACATAAATTAAACATTTCTGCAAAAACTATTTTTAACGTTTACAAATATTTTCCAAAAAAAAATATTTCGCTTAGATTATTTCAAAAATATTATCAGTAAAACGTAATAAAATATAAATGTAAATCTACATTTGTTATTATGATTGTATTACTATGCTCACTCCTGAATTGTTACTCTCATTACACAATAATTTTAAGTGAAACTCTATGATGATTGTAACACTTATTAAATGCACGGCATTTATAGCAAATATATGTGTTACCAGGTCCTTTTTTTTTTTTTTTCGAAAGAACTAGTCTAAAAACTTTATTCATGTGCCATCAAATGATTTATAGAATTCCGTCTTTGCTAATCTTTGTACATAACATGTCGCACTCGTACAAACTACGTTTATCTTTTTCAGAGCGGAACTGCCGTGATCGGTGTAAGGATATACGTGCGGCATTCGGAAGGTCGTAAAAACCACCACCATCAGGGTCGTGGAAAACAAAGAAACCATATTACCTTGCAGCACATCTTGCTTTCCTCTGTCCCTACGTGAAGGGAACGAATATACGTCTGGGAATGTACCCTTACAAGAGGACAATAACGACGTCGGTTCAGAACGTCTCCATGAATCGCAGATAGCTAACGATGCGCAACATTCCGAAGATGTTAGTACCACGGAAGAACCGTTGGTTATGCCCTGATGAGGGTGATTGTGATTTTTTTTTTTAATGTAATTGCTACACCATTTCAAGAAACTTGATGACAGACGTAAAAGGGCTGTGGAAGCTAAATATCTGGCACAGCTCAACGAACAGTTAGATTCAGCTGAGAGGGGAGCTTCAGGCATACCATCTTCAGCATGTCCTTCGTCTGCTTGCAGTACCTCACTTCCGTCACATTTTCCTCTACCGACCACTGTACTCACCGCAGAAGACTTTCGCGCATCATCACAAACGGTTTTCTTCCCCGATACCATCGGAACAACATCAACATCATTGACTCAGCGGGATTAGCATTCAAATATAATCAATGTTAGATGGTGTGTACTGCACCTAGTGTTCTATTTTGTATTTTGTCTTTGTTTTTAATGTAATGTATTTCTCTAGTTTTAATTTATATACAACTTCACTTCCTCTATAACCTCCAGTTACTAGTAACGTAGTTCACCTGCCTTATTGTTACGAGTAATTTCTCAGCTGGTGAAACTGCAAGTCTGAAGTTAGTGTCTTGCTTCCGTAGTTCTTCTGACACTAGCTGCTCCAGAATGTAAAACGATTCTGTCCTAATCCTATAAAATTCATGGAATTTATCTTCGTGTTGTGTGAGTTCGCGGGAAACCACAGCCGAACTATGTTTAATATTCGTTACATTATACGGATGCACCCAGTACTTTCGTGCCTTTTTTTTCCGTTTACGAAGTTGTAGGTACTTGTATGCCACAACAACATCCCCGCCATAGGAACTCATCATTACAACTGAGAGGCCTGGAGTTCGTGGCTAATTTATCGCTTATCGTGTTGCTCTGGTGTGTATGTGAGGGTTGCGCAGACAAAGGCTGTGTCGCGCAAAGCAACCCGTCGCTTATGGCATCGCCTATCGAATTGCTCTGGCGTGCACCGCGCCTCAGATCTGCGCGGGACCCAACGTAGACAGGCGGGCTGCTACAATAGCCTGGTCAACTTGGCCTCCGCCATCTGACTACTGTATATGCACTGGCACCTGCCTTGAGCTCTGCACACGTCGCTGCATGCACCGCCCGTAATCATGACAGCACACACTGTATGTTTCTTTACGTAGCCTGTATATTGTACGTTAGGGAATTGCATTCCTGACTTTGTACACTCCACACAAAACTAAACAATCATAAAGTGTGACGTGTGGAATTCATCGTGAATATAAGCATAAATACGATTTGAACATGATTACATAATATATTTCCCCCATCACAGAGATCAGTAAATATTTGTTGTACGGGTTCCAAACCAAGAATATTACTTATTACGGCATGTTTTAGAAAAGGCAACAAAAGCAACACAGCACTTTGGAGAGTGATACCAGTAGAGGTTTTTGTGTGTTGCGTTACCTAAATTATATCTCAAGTAGAGGCAAACTTTCTTCCGCCAGACTTATTATTCTCATTGTTTTCTTCTGCGTAAGAGTATGAAGCATGAAGTCAAACTGAACATTTTAGTTTAAACGGTATCTCATTGCATCGCTGAACCAACAAAATGTTAAGTACATATCATTAAGCTATATTCTTTAAGGAAAAATGAAAATAATGACATCCACAAAGAATTCTGTGAAACCAAGACATGCAAGGAGACTTAACAGGGTACACCATTAGTTGTACGAAACACTTTCTAAATCAATTAAAACATTAACAAAAGAAAACTTTCTTATAATATTTTAACAATTAATAAATTTTTTCTTACGAGAAATTTATTTTCTCTCGTAAACAATATATTTCGAAAATAGTGTGGTGCTGCTGTTTTTAACGGTTGCGTAATAATTCTAAATAAAGGATTTTTCCACCATATTTCCTTGATTAACTAGAAAAATTCAATTTAGTTTAACTTTAAGCTACTTTCCTTAAGAAAATGAGCTTATGTAATCATGCAAATGTCTGTGATGTACTGTATGCCCGCTCATAATAACATTCGAACCCGTGAAACATATTTCACCAAATTCAGTACACATATAACTTAGTAAGGACATCCAATTTTACAATGTTCTGCCAAGCCGTTTGCTTATTTTCAAAACGTTTGCTTGCTATTTTAATACAATAGGGCGCTATTTCATATCTGGGGAATTATTTTACTAGGTAATAAACAAATCTTGCATTTTCACAATTAATCATGTACGTCTTAAATCTAAGAAGGTACGTTCTTATTGGTTCGCCATTGTGGAAGGCAGCACATCATGAAAACAAGAAGTTTTCATATCATATCTCGGAAATTATACAATAGATTTCTGTCACGTTTTGCAGGTAACTAGTACATTTAAAGCCTATAGTAGACCATGGTACCTTATACATGTAAGATTAATGTGGAACATACTATACTTTCAAAACGGTACCAAATATATCTTTTTAAATTTGATATATATATATATATATGTGTGTGTGTATGTATGTATGTGTGTGTGTTTGTATATCCACACACATACATATTATATAATTCTGTTAAATTTGATATGAAGAACATATAGCCTAAAAACATTAAATATGCCAATAAATAGCCAATTTCTTTCACCATTTTGTAATATAGCGCAACACGAAAAAATTAAAATTATTGTATCGTAACACGGAAAACAATCTACCCATGCCTACCAAATCTGACAAAAAAGAAATACGCTTGTATGAATTAATTGGGTCAGGCATTTATTTTTAAATTGGTGGCAATATAGACGTTTTGATAACTATACTGTGTCTATGAAACGATGTGACCAATTTCAACTAAAATTTGTATACTGTATCAAATACTGTGTATGCCATGTTAACATATGCGATTTAAATGTGTAAGAAACTTGTTTTCGACGTGGTGACTATATATTTTGTATACAGTGTACCGTACTGTTTGACCAATTTCAACGAAACTTGGTGTGTTGAACGTATCACCTACAGGTATTAAACATGCTGGTACATTGTCTCTTTTGTCCGCCATTTTGCAAGGTAGTGCTACACGACAATATACTGTGTCAAATGTCGGGAAACAATAAACCTATTGCTACCTAATTTGGCAAACAAGATTCACCACGGTGATCAAATAAATATATATGTTTTACGTGGGTCATTTATTTTTAAAATGGTGGCCATACGAACTTTTTGATTACTTATCTCTAACCACGGAACCGTGTAACCATGGAACGAAAATATAAATATGGAAAAGAGGTGGGGGGGGGGTCATACAATTTTGAAATAATGCACATTTACTAGTGAATGTTGTCGGAAATTCGGAAATTTGATCGAAATAACACAGCACATTGAAAATATACATTCGAATGAAATTTGACTTTATCAATGCTTTAAGAAAAACATGTTATACATTACAAAATATCTGGAAGAATTACTTTCTGGGCCCATATTGGTAGGTTAAATGTTGTTTGACATAAAATAATGCAGTAATTATCAAAGTCATTCAGCTTAACTTTCTTTTTATCGTTGATAAAGTGGGTACTTACATACCCAAATATATGTCATTAGAGTTTAATTGTGTGCATATTCTCAGCCATTAAAATATCGACACAATGAACCAAAACATTTTTGTAGAACATTTTATTATCTACACAATTTCCCATGCGGAAAGATATATTGTGCCTGTTTGTTAAGAACTGGATTAATTTCTTTAATCGGCAACCGTTTTGCAATGAGAGACTTTGTACAACTAATATGCCCGAGGGCATCCCGCTTGTTTTCTGACAGCTTTGTCAAGTTCAAGTGCCAGATTTCAAAACTTTATAAGCTAGTTCACTTAATCGTCCTAAGTGTGTTTACTTTCTTCGCTTTATACGATAACTTTTACCAAGCAGGGTCCTCTAGGAATCTGAAGAATGGCAGTGAAGGAACTGTCTACGGTCTTCTACGATACTGTAGTCCAAACATAATGATGTGAGCTGCAGGGTTTATTTCGCTGCTGCATACATATCCGACCTGAAACGTCACCTCCTCGCTCGCTCAACACAGCAGTAGAAATCGGCATATTTGATTACCATGGTTTTATTGGTCAGTCTACATTAAAACATTTGACATAAAAATGGTATTGCAACATTTGACTTGGATGGAAGTAGGGTCTCTGCTTCTACATTGCGGTATTCAGGGAAGCAAGATTATTTGCCTTTCTTGCTGACTTAACGAAGCACTAAAATACAAGTAAAATAGCATTATTGCGGTGCTTTACGTTTCCCTAGTCGCTTTTACAAAAGAAGAGGAAACGTTATTCCTCTGAGAATACCAGCTCGCCAAGAAAAGGGATGTCTATTTTTTTTTAATATTTAATCGCTTATAGGAGCTGTGGTGTTGTAATTGTCATATTGTCATACTACTCGCCTCGCCCCACGACAAACCGGGATCAAATCCGTATATTTGTGTGTAGGAGACATGGCGGATGTTTCTGTTGGACGGTGGGTAGTGTCGGGGTACTGCTGATACTCACTTTTCTGTCGCTGATCTATCTCTACCTCTCTTCAAAACCATAAGCGCTGAATACCTTAGTTATTAAGCGCCGCTTACGCCTCTCTCACGTCACTGGTGTTAACTCAAGACTGTGTTTCACCTACATGCAGTATTTCACATCTTCATTGTTCATCTCCGTTCTCAATTAATGTTAATTTTGTAACCATCGAATATCATATGTTACTTACAGATGCCAGTTAGATATGACGTGAAATACGGGTTTTTTATGTGCCTTACGAAAGCTTCCTATTATGCCTATTATGTTTTAACTTGCCGACTGAATTATGATTATATTCGGAACCATGAGTCTTTGTGGAAGACTTTTTTTTTTATGAAACTCGCAAATATTCAGCTTCGGTTAATCTTGTGATCTGTAATACACAGACTCCATTTCCCTTGTTAGTGTTAATACTTCCAGTCCTACAATTAATGTTAGGTGAGAAAATTAAAACAAATATAATAAATGAAACAGAGAATACATATGACATGGAAAAGTATACAGGAAAAATTACAATGCACTTGCAGTGTATTACATTACTTAGTCAAACAATTTTTTTGTTAATCTAATGTATACGTGTAACTATGAATAAATACATGATTAAAAACAATCTCAACATCTTTGCACCCTAACTTTGTTTTCCAAAAATATTTTTGCATGAACAAAAAATGAAGTCGATTTTATTTCTTAAGTGAGAATTTGTTTGAGTAAATAAGCCTAGTAGAGAAGTGCTTTTATACAAGATATGCCTAGTGCCGAGACAAAACGAACAAGCAATCAGGTGGTTTCCCCCATTCAACCGATTCATAGTCCGCCTGGCTGTATGAGGTTCCCACTGTTTGCAGCTCGCACTACTGTCCGCGTCAGACACCGTGGCCCTTGAGCTCCCTCGTCCGTCAGTAATGGGCTGGACACGGACGGGTGCTGCAATCGGCGGAGATTACTAACGGCACGGTTATCTATACCCTTTACTAAAAACATTTTCCAGCGTGTCCGTTGGATGATTTCACACTAAAGCCTGGTTCAGTTCACATTCAGACCGATCACGCCAAACGAAGCTGTCCAAATGTAAACAGATATTCAGCAATACCGTTTTCGTGCATGGGTAAAAGCTCGGGTAACGAATATAGGATTACGATGTAAATGCATGACAAGGAACTAGAAGCTAAATATATTTTTACTTTATTGTTTGGTAATCAGAAAATGTTACAAATATTTTATGATATAGGCCTAATTTTAAAGTTGTCTCAGAGGTACGTTTCTAAAGAAAAGACTGCACACTTGTTCAGTACCTTGCACATAGAGACGATGACTCATGTGATGTGCGTGCCTGGGTCGTCTTTAGGGTCTCTCGCCCCTCTGGACAAAATACGTTCTGGTAGGCGGAATGCTTAATGAGCGAGTGAAGAGATTTGGGCGGCTCTTAACATCGAGGTCTTGAGCGCCCTTGAGCGTAAAGTGTGACGCATATGGCAGCACCGGAATGCAAAGGTGGGGGAAATGGGAGATCAGTGAGAAAATCCACCGACCAGCGGCCTTCCCACATGCGAAAATCCGGGGGCGATCTGGCCGGGAATCGAACCTGGTTCGCCATGGTGGGAGGATAGTAGTCTAACCACTACCCCACCGTGATCCAAGGAATGCTTAATCCTCACCATCGGATTATAGTTATTTCTTATATACACATGACGTCGTAACAACAAATGTGTACTAACACACTAAAATCAAGAGTGTTTAAGTGTATTAATATCAGGTCAACGTTTTAAACGACTGTGTCTGCGTAAAAGTGCTCACTTGAAAGAATATTTTATTAATAGGAATAAACACAATGTAGCTGATGAAACCAGTATAAAAGAATAGCCGGAAATATTACTTTGCCATGCCATGAACTGAAGATAATGCAGGTAAATTATCTCTAAACTTTAAGCGTTAAAAATGTTTCGAAAAGAGATGACACTGCACGCTCAGTTGCAGGGATATTTGTACGAGAATGACTAAAAGATTTTCAAATGCCCTATAGGATTGTTTGGTCTAGTTACAGAGCAGGCGTGTATACACTCACTCGACAATGTCCGCGTCAGCGTTTATAAAGCAAGCTACTGTCTGCGCCAGACGTTGTGGCACTTGTTTAACGTGGGTGCGGGGGTTTGTTGGGGAGAGGTGGAACATCTACGTACGCGGCTCTGGCTTTGTTGCATCCGACCTAGAAACATTACTCCACCACACGCAGTTTAACTGCTGATTTCGATTTCAATAGATGTCGATGAATATTCAGGAATATATAAGAAGGCTATTTATAGAATTGAAAGGGAATTAGTAAAAAGTATGAGTAAGTGTTGTGACTACGAGCCTAAATGCCGAAAACAAAGGCATGCCGATAAACAAAGCAGCTAATAGGGATGCCAACTACTCTGGCATCAGTAACAGGTTTATCCAAAGGGAGACAATGGAGGTTTGTTGTATAGTAGTCCATATATATTAACTTGTTTGATATCACGAGTGCTACATATGAATATGGCATATATAGGTTCACCATATCGAAAATTGTAGGCAACTGTGTCCACCAGAAGACGTAAAGCATAATGGCCAAATAGCGTTGTTCGAGGACACAAGTTGCACTTAAGTCATAAATTTGGCAGCTTTAATTTCAGCGAATTGAAAACGACAAGAATTTTAAAGCATGTTGGACCATATTGCCTTGATAGAGGTCAAAAGTAGTACATATGCTATATATTAGGTAGTCATAACATCAACTAATTCAAAATGGCAGCCAACACTGCTTATAATACTTATCAGAGGGCTTAGGGTATGATGCATATTTTCTTCTTACACAGGATTTTATCTACGCCTGCTAAATTATAAACGGCGTTGAACATGTTAGAATAATTAAATATGATGGTGGTAGTCTGTAATGTAAACTGCTTGCTGACTTTTAAATATTTTTCTCTAGTGTTTGTTTTCACAGTAATTCAAGGTCATGGGGTCATGCTTCAGGTCCTCTGCATATAATATGGCGGCAGTATTTAGTAATGTAATATTCATTTCACTTTTATGTATTTTGCCTCGAGTTTTTGTTTTAAAGATCATTCAAGGTCATGGGGTTCTGGTAAGGTCACCTGCATTGTACATGGTGGTCATAGTCAGAAATGTAACAAGCTTGCTGACTTTTGTGTATTTGTTCTCGATATTTCTTTTCAAGGTCATGGGGTCAAGGACGAGGGTGCCTATATCCAGTATGGTGGTAGTTGTGTGTAATGTATTATACTTGCTAACTTTTATGTATTTTTCTCGGGTTTATGTTTTCAAGGTCATTCAACATCATGGGGTTAAGGTCAAGGTAGTCTGCAAAGAATATGGCGGTGGATGTCAGTAATCTATTTTGTTTGGTGACTTTTATGTGTTTTTCTCGAACATGTACTTTCAAGGTCATTCAAGGTCATGGTGTCAACGTTAAATGTCGCCTGCTTCTAATATTGTGGAATTAGTTAGTAATGTATTATGCATGCTGACGTTTATGTATGTTTTCTTTTTTTGTTTCCAAAGTCATTCAAGGTCACGGGGTTGAGGTCACTGTTACCTGCATCCAATATGACGGAGAGATGATGTCGACCAAGATGGCGGTCGCCTGCCACAATGGTGGCCACCTATCAAGATGGTTTTTTTTGCACATTCCAAGATGATGGAATGGGTATGGGTGAGGGGATGACCTCTGGAAAGTTCATTTTTAAATACATTTTTTAACGACTTTGTAATATTTATTAAATAATTTAAAAAAATTATTTATATGTATTTTTTAACGATTTAAAAAAATTGAATAAATCATTTTCTAATTGGTTTTTGATTGTTTTTAATAATTTATAACATAGTTTTATTAATAAATTCGTATAAGATTTAAAAATAATTTTTTATAATTTTTAAAATAATTTTTTTATACTTTTAGTAATTAGATTTGTAGAATTTTTAAATTTTTCTTTTAATTTTTAAAATTTTGTCAATTGTTTTTTACTTTTTCGTATATATTGGGTTAACCGTCAAAGGACAAGTTGAAATGTCCTGAGTCCTGCTCTCCTGACCCCGGGGTCTCGAATCCCGGTCACCTGGGTCGATGATCCCTCAACCTGGGTTGCTGATCCAGCTCCCTGATCTTACCCATGGTCACTGATCCGCCTGAGAAAACAAGAATTTTTTGGGGGAAAAAGATAATTTTTTTAGGAAAAGGACAAAATGTAGGGACATTTAATCGATTTTTTAGGGAAGAAACGGACATTTTGTGGGGGAAATGGACAAAAGGAAAATTCCAACAAGGCGGCGGGTGGTTCCTCCGCTCCCATCACCCCTCCCTTTGAGCCAAAGTCTTTTTGTATACTACTCACAACATTACAAATTAAACTGTTATTGTGAATTTATTCCTTTTCTGACTTGCACAACTGAACATAATAAACGGAGAATAAAGGGTTAGAAAATAGATAGCACAAATTGTTGACAAATCAATAAATATTGCTAAACAATCACTGAGAAATGACGCTTGAGTGGATCAGAATGGACATCCCTGTACGACATTTTGGAACTCCGGCTCAGTATCATTTCATTTGACTGCATGTCATATTAGTAATCATTAAAACGTACCTCCACTCCCTCAACCCTTTACGTCAGTATGGCATCTACGGTTTTGGAAATCAGATTTTGGGAGATGTGTTATAAAGAAAATTCAATTCTCTATCTCTATTTGTGTATTTCTTACAGACACTGAATACAGTCTTCTGATGGTTAAACTTTCATTTTTGGTCAACTAATTTGAACCCGAACTAAGAAAATGCTATACTTTATCCCGCAAGGAAGGTAATTCTTAGAAGAAACGCTTATTTAGTAAATGTTTATATGTGCAAATGTTTCGTGTGTAAGGCAGTCCAAGATAACGCAAATATCAAATTGGGATATATTTTGCTTATTTTGTAGTTGTGGGATTGACAACAATTTATAGTAAAATATATACAGAATGTTGACCTATCATGTTTGTAATCACAATGTGACATACTATTAAACAAATGGTAGTTGTGTATGCCACAGTGGCTAGCATTCGCATAACATGGCGACAAACATTGAAAGACCAATTGCTAGAAAGCACACTTACACATGTATTCACCAATCAGTTAGGGTTCTGGTCAGTGTGGTATCTTCCAGCCACCAAGTGTTTCAAATTGGGTTACTTAACATTACCAGCACGAATCGCCAATGGAGGCAGTTGGGTGAGAAACCACATCATGACAAAACACGTCGAGTTAAACTGTCCAGCTTAAATGTAACGGTACTATAGGCTGTTCGCGCCAAAGTGAGCTCTTTACACTTTTCGTAATGGTTCTATAACACACACATGGCACATGGAAGCACTTATATTTAATTGAAAATGAAAACTTAGTTACGACTTAATACGTAATGTTTATTGACATTTGGGTGCGTATATCCATATATTGAATGCAACAGGCAACAAGAAGTGCTCACATTAATGCAAAAAATTAATTAAATGCGAATATTTTCTTTCAAAATATATCTAGTAGCTCGCTGCATGTGTTTCCAGTGGTTCAGTGTAGTCTGTTCAAATTTATCATTTACTATTTGTTTCTCAGATCTGATAGAGGCTATTTCATAATTCCGATGGTTTTCACTACTAATTTACTTTAACTGCAAAACATCATGTGTTGGAATATATTCGGACTAACTGAGGTGAAAGAAATATTATTCGTGTTTTGTATGCTTTTTCTTCCAAAGCTATGTTCTCTGCACCAGTTAGCCACGCCCACTCCGCGGCACGCGCCTGTGACTTGGGAGGGGGCAGCCTGCCAAAACATACCCGAAGTGGGACTTACAAATATTTTGAACTACACGATATCGCTCATTTTTTGTGACGAGAAGTGTACATACATCTCTCTGGAATCTTCCCCTCCCTTTAATAGCTTCAAGAGTGGGTTATTGGGTATTGTGCGTGTCCCACCTGCCAAGTATTGGTAAATATTATTTTGAAAGTAAAACACGAATTACTCGAAAACGGTAAGGTTTATGGTATTTACACAAAGTAACATTTTTGTTAATTGTGGCACGGGGATTAATAATCCATCATTTAATTTCAGAATATGTTACCGCGAGATGGATGTTAGTTTGAAATAGTGGTAGTAGTGAATATTTACATGAAATAATTTGATGACAGTGACAATTGTTGTAGTGTTTGAAAATCTTTGTTTAGTTGACCATTATCCAGATAATCGAAGTTTCATCTTAAATATTACCTCCAATATTTGCAATAAACAAGTGTTCCAGGTCCAACTTCAAAGATGTGTACCACTCTTAGTATTCACTTTAGACCATAGGTTGTATATATGTTTTCAACTTATTTTTTTCGTTATTAAGCTACAGCCGAAGTTTATAGGTAGGATTTTGATACATCCTGTATGTAGGGCCACCTTGTTTTCCGCGAAAAAATTTGTAATATTCTACGTGCTTACTTGAAACTTTCCTTTTGTTATCGGCTGTGTGTTTCGTGGCTAGGCACTTTCTATTTGACTGTGCCAATCATAGTTAAGTTACTCCAACAGTGAACGTCCGTGATTAGGCGGTATACGACGCGCGGGAAAGAAAATCATCCAATTACGTGAGTGCATTTGACGTTGAGCGTTGTCGTGGAATCTTTTCGCTCTGTGGTGTAATAGGCTTGTGTGGCAGAGCCTCATGGTATCACTGTTGGGCATGCAAATAATCTCGTATGAAATAAAACCAGCAAGGAGACGATTTCTCCAAGCATGAAGACTCTTGGTGCCGGATTGACCGTGTTAATGAGCAAAACGTTGGAAGGTGAGAAGATTGAGGGAAAGAGAATTGGAAGTGAAAAGAGAAATGCGAAGCCGAAACAACTTTATTTGATTCATCGCCCTCGCCTGCCAGCGTAAAAAAGTAAGAAAAAAAAGTAAGAGAAGAAAGTGCCGCATTCTCGACAATTTGTACGGAGGCGATAGACCTTTTGTTCAACTGCGGCTTTGGAATAGTGACTGGAATTCCTTCACAGACAGTTGCTCAGAACTCGTTTCACCGATAACAAAGAAAATCTCAAGGACTTGCAGAAAAAAAAACATTCCGGTCGGCAGACATTTAACATGAGCCCTGAAATACTAAAGACGAAATATGGGAACGGTTTCTTGCTAGCTGATTATTGTAGTGCACCAGAAGAAAGGATATTTGTGCTTTCAAGTGCCGAAAGTAGGGCAACAATTTCTGAGAACAAAGTACTTTTTTACTGACTGAAAACTTATTTAAAAGTTGCAGCAAGTGTATCGCCAAGTCTACGCCATGGGTAGTTCATCGGAGGATACAAACAAAACTCCTGAGGCATATACTTATCGCCCAAAAACAAGAAACCGTATTTTTATCGTGGTAAAAATGTTTCAATCTGAAATACTGAATACATCTACTTATATAGACTTTTAATTCTTAGCAACACAAGCCTTGAGGTCTTTGTCTTCATGGATATCAGATACGCGATTTGAATTGCCACTTATAATAGTGTATTCGAAGAAAAGTTAGGATCTTGGATAAATGAAAGACTACATGGACAACGTTGATGTCAGTCGTCCCATACGCATGTACTTTTGCTCTATCATATCTACATATGTGTATCAGAAATGTTGACGATGGCTGGCTGCAAATTCAAGACAGTGAAAAAAAATTCAAGACTATTATAATCACTTTGTTAACTACTGGTTTTAGAACACCATCATTTTCATGGATTTGTGGAACCGCTGCAGAAAGGACGGAGGGACTAGCAATGCCTTTTAGGGCTGGAAACACTATCTGAATAACCTACGTAGGAAACCTCGTCCAAACATAGAGTGTATGAGCTGATCAGCCCTTCTTTAAAAGTTGTGGACATATTCAAAGGACTTTTAGCTACCCAGATCGTCTCACCTTACTCCAATGTATATATTACAGTGAGGCATACTGAAAGACAGTCTATTGCAACGAGCCACAGAATAGCATGGCACTTCAAGATAGCGTTCGGCACGATCTTGACGCTGTGACTCCTGATGTGTTGATGGTTTCACCTTCCGTAATATGGAGAACATGCATTGATACTAGTGACATCCACTATGTGGGTGAGTCAGTCAGTCAGGAGGAACACTTTCCTTATACAAAGAATTATATAAAGAAATCAAATCAAGTTTGTGTATAGTTTTTAAATTGTTAATTATTCTTTTAATTTTTAGGTCTCTCTGTAATAAAAATTACAAATTATAACCGATGGGACACTCAATAAATTCTAAAAGTGGAAAAGTCACGTTCAAAACGGGACGTATTACTAGTCTATTAATCGAGCATCGAAAATGTATAGGGCATTGTTTTGCACATTTCCTATAATCTGTACTGAATGACTACTGTTGTCAGTACAGTTTGTGTAAACACCTACAAAGAAATGATTAGTTATTTATTTCCAGAAGTCGCTCTCAAAAATTAATAAAACCAATGCAGCTGTAATTATTTGATAAATCTTGGGAAGGTTTTATGTACGCTGTGCTGGGCGAAAAATTTAGTTAAACATACTAATGTAATTTTTACATGTATGCCGTTCGTGCCAAACAGAGTGGAAAGATGAAACAACCAATCACAAACCGTCCACGTATTCCCCACGAGCCACGCTGGAATGTTACATGAACTCACGCCGAAATTTCTGCCCGCTGAAAGAGCAGACACTTGGCCGATATTTCCCAGAGTTCCACTGTTACATATGATTTATAACATTAATTTAATGAATTATCGAAGTGTGTTAGATAAACCAACCTGTGATATTTATATGCCTGTCTTTGTAATGAAATTATAAATCAAAATGTTGATTTAAGTAAATAATTTATCAGAATAACAGAAACTTAAAAATAATGTAATAAAATTCGTATTACATATAAATTACTAAGGTGAGGAAAAAACGTTCCATCTAGTTTTTTCATCACGTGGCATAAAAAATAACCAGCTCTAAACGAAACACCAAAATGGTAGCACAGAAAATCTACTTATGTGTGAATGACCATAGGATCTGTCCGCTCTGTCCTTTTTGGCGTAATCAAAGTTTAATGCGAATCAAGTTTTAAATGGGACTTTGGCAAAAATAAAAATGTATAAATCGAAGGTGTCCGAATCAGATCACCATAAACTCCCGTTTCTCCAGTTTCAAGGTCAATGACCTCTGAATACGACAGTGGTAGCGGTGAATGAATGAATGAATGAATAAAGTGATTTGGATGGCTCTTAATTTCGAGGTCTCGAAAGCCAATGAGGATTATTGAGGTGAGTATGGAGTAGCACCGGAATGAAAGGGAGGGGGAAATCGGGAGATCCTTGAGAAAACCCGCCGACCGACGACATCGTCCTGCCACGATTCCCGCATGCGAAAATCCGTAGTGACCCGGACGGGTATTAAACCAGGATCGCCTTGGTGGGAGGCGAGCAGGCTAACCGCTCAGCCACCGTGAGCCTAGTGGTAGCAGTGACTCAAAACTAGCGAAGCTTCCCCCTTGCCACTCCTGTTCCACTCAACAACCCAATCACGTGTGTCAGCCCGCGGAGCCGGTCACGCGACGATTACAAACCTCTCGCCCACTTTCACCCGTCTCCTGCACGACGAAAATCTGCCAGCTCGTCAGGCGATATCAGACCGTTTTCTCTTCGCTCCTTTCGTTTTGCTGCTTTGTTTGTAGTCACGACTTATTGTCCTAGATATCTGTGTCCTTTGCATGGACTAAAGATGAGGTGGACCGCTTATTCGTCTTCTGCGCGTGCACCCAACAATGACCTACCCCAATCATACACAAATGTCAAAGCCACACTCTAAATCTGGATCATTGAAAATTTCACTGTTTCAATCAGTTGACAGTGCCTGACTGATTCAACAGTCACTTCAGTGAATTGAACTTATTAATCAGTGAAAAAAATGCCAGTTTTCCTTCACTTATTGATTCCGTGGCATTTTCCCACTGATTAATCAGTCATTCTTTTCACTGTTTTTCAGTGGTTTGTTTTTTGACTGATGGATCAAATAAACAGCCTGTAAAAATGGCCGTCAAAAAACGTTTAAAAATGGCTGTTAAAGAACGTGTATAAAGTGAAATAGCGAAGAATATACTAATAAAATCAATACAAAATAATTTCTAAAGTGTGCTTAGTCTTTCATAACATCATTTTACGAGGTGAGATGAACATTCAGCATTTCATTCCGTCTTTACGTCTTCCATTTCGTTCTCATGCAATCATCACAGCGCCCTGTTTGAACGTTTAAACTGCATATAATAATATGGCGAAGATAGTGCACTCGTGTTTTAACAATCCTAACGGTATCAAATTAACAAAAAACGAAAATTAAGGGCATGCAATTTAAAACGACATCCTTTAGATAAAGAAATATATAAGACATATATTTTCCTTTGTATTGTCAAGTTGGATTGGTAGCTTAGATGGTAAGGTAACAGCGTAAAAGCGAACTGGAAAGGGTCTGTGAATTCAAACCTGGCCATCTACGAAAATATTTTTACTTTTTAAGCTACGGTAAATTTCGCAATATATGTAACACACTATCGCAAACATGTTTATTTCTTGTAATTGTCTGCCTAAATTTAATAAAAACAATATTTAATTATCCAATGGAATTGGCCGTCATTTATTCAATCAGTGAAATTCTTTCACGTCACTTATTAAATCAGTGAAATTCTTTCACGTCATTTATTCAATCAGTGACATTTTTTCCCTGAAACTATCGGTTTTTTTCTACTTATTCTAAGTGGAGCCATTTTCACCTATTCTAGTAGTTAAATTTCACTGCGAATCAGTAGTTTTCCACTGATTCGAATTTACAGTGCACATGGTCAACAATGATGAACGTGTATGTTTTTATCTTAATCTTTAAATGACAAGCACTATTATATTAATTAACTACTTTTACCATATAAAATTTATTCAAACTGCATTACAAGTTGATTAGAGGAAGTATAAAAACATCTCAAAGCATTTGTTTACTAAACAGTATTCGAACCTCAAATGAAATCCAGGTCGTTTTTGCTGGCCTTATCGGCAGTAAAGCAGTTCAATGTTGGGACACGGAGATTGGTTGTGCGCAGCAAGCGAGATCGATCTACCTCATTTTTAGTCTACGGTAAGAGACCCGAGTACTTCGCGGATTGAGTTGGCAGCAAGCTAGACTCGACAGCCCTCTATACACTCGAGACATTATCGTTTGCTTATTGGTTGATGTAATCAAGTGAGGCCTCTGTACAGGACTGTTAGACACTCACTCACACTACTGCTTCCTGCTTATCAATGGCTCATAGTTAAACGGGGCGTGTCTAAACAACTGTCTTCCAATCACAACAGTATGAGAAAAAGAAAAAGCGCTATAAGTCTGCATCGCCTCCGAATGAATTCGCGAAAAACTCGTAGCTCTATGTATGGTACATTGCCGGTTTCTATTGCGGATCTTGGCAGGAGGAAAACCACACCTATAGGTAGAGATAGGAAAATTCCCTGAGTTCAATGACCTGTATGCTATACTGCGCAATCCTTAGATCAATCAAACCTCAGATGCTTCTTCATTGGCTGTTGCCCCAGTGTTACCGCACATTTGACAGTACGGGATTCATTTTTTGTTCCCTTGCAAGTCGGCTATTGGCGCGGGGTCGTTTAGAGTGTGTCTTATAAACTCTGATCCAATTGTAAAGGTGAGTTCAGTATACGCCTTTTAATCTCTAGATCTTTGAGATTGTTACATAACATAGTTATTTTGGTCGTTGGATGTCCCTGGTAAATGTGTGTTTGAGGAAAGAACTATCACCATTGCAAAAGCTGCCACTATTATAGATTTATTTCGCGGGACTTATTACGTTTACCAACCGTGTGTTGTATTAATGTAGGATTATTTGTAAGGTGAGAGTATGGTGGTATTTTAGAGATATATTAACAAATAGCATCTCAAAATTAACCAAAATTTCTTCTTATATTATCTATTTTCACCCCAATTTTTTTTCGTGTAATTCGAATATAAATTTATCAAGAACGGTATGGAATGCCTGCAACTAGCCATTGCTATTTTTGTCCGAGGCGCTGCAGAGTCATAATGCACAACTGCAAGGATTATAATGCATGCTGTCCAACTGTAGGTAGGCCTCCGTATTTCACACGTTCTCAAGCACATTTATTCAGGAATTCCTCGAATACTCTAAATTAACTAGTTGACTTTGTCATTCTGAATAACACTCCTGTGGTAGAGAATGTTACGCGTCCTCTTTGCGAAAATTGACGTCAATGTTATTTATTTCCACATAATATTTTGATACTGTTGACAGGATCTGCAGTATTGGGGCATCATATTCTATCAGTTAAACACTATCCCCTCACTTAGGGTTCCATTTCAAGTCCTATCCGCAACATTGTCAATTCAAATTCTTATTCGTTCATATCTAACTTCCATGACGTTTACTGCACTCGGGAATTAGAGTTATGTGCATTTCAGACTTGATTTCTCGTAAAGAACCTCTAGTCGCGGAATGTCAGTATTGTTCAGTTGCAGCCTTACTGTAAAAAAATTTTCCGTCAATTTGTGGAAGTGCTGATAACAATTCTCAGAAATTCCCTAAAACCACGGACACGTCTCTATTTCAGTAACGTGTGGAGTTTCAACACAAGTCATGAGCAAAGACAAAATCGACTTAGAATGAAGTTACAATGAATTCAACTTGCGTCAAAAATATTCACATGTTATGTGAACCATTTCACAAACCAAAATACTGATTGGAAAACATTTAAATTTAAAATACATTAAAAATATACCTTATAAAATGCAAAGAGTATTAACAGGCATACAAGTAGAAGCTGAGATTAAAGTCGTAATATTACGTCTCGTTCGAAACCCAAAATGAATTAGAATATTACCTTAAAATATACAGCGAAAATACGCGAGGGCACTCGGTTGGAGTCTATCAAAGCCTCACGGGTGTAAAAATATACAAACTAAAACACTAATAGAAAAAAATCAAAAGACTCAGTTGAAAAAACGTAGGCAATATACGTAAAAATCTAAAAGTATTTGCAGGTGGCTTATCACAAACGTTGGCAAATAAATTGCGCGAGCAGTTGGAGTCCCATTCACTAATGCAAACGGGCCACATTCTTCGCACAAAACTACCCACGGCAAAATTAACAATAATAAAATATTAAAATATACTAAATAGGCAATATTACTGCACTGGGATCCGCACACATTTACCGTGCAAGATTATACCGAACTTAATTTCGACTGGGCGACCAACACCAAATTAAGAATTGTAACGTAAAGTGCACAGCCCTATTCACCGTGAACTATCCCAACATAAATACCACTCGATAAACACTTTGAAACACTGAAACTGCGACCCACCTACGAATTGCCATACGGCCATCGTAGAAAATATAAGATAACTCGATGATTGCCACAGAGCTGACAGACGTGGTGATGACCCAAGTCGACGGCGTTGAACATGTCGAGGTGGTCAGGAGAAATGAGTGATCGGACAGGAACAGGAGCAAAGTTCGATAGACAGAGCCAAGAGCCCGACAGAATGCCGAGCTCAAGCTTAACATCGCTAGCCAATAGGTAGAGCCACGAGTTTTTCGCGAATACATTCGGAGGCGAGGTGGACTCCAAACAGTTGTTCTTTCCTCCTACTGTTGTGATTGGACGACAGTTTCTTAGACACGCCCCGTTTAACTGTGAGCCAGTAATAATCAGGAAGCAGTAGCGTGAGTGAGTGTTTGACAGTCCCGTACAGAGGTCTCGTTTTATCACAGCAACCAATATGCAAACGATAATGTCTCGAGTGTATAGAGTGCTATCCAGCCTAGCTTGCTGCCAACTCAATCCGCGAAATACTCGGGGCTCTACGACTCTACGGCGCCTGAGTGGAAGTGTTTGGAATGAAAAAAAAAAAAAAGCAGGGAAGGGGAAAGGAGCTGCAGTGGAACCGAGTCCGAACGTCGGCGGAGTAGTAAACTAATATCGAAATTCACGAGGAGCGCACTTTGCACACCTTACAACCCCACCCGTATAGTGTCATAATCGTTCCAACAAGTCTATGTCCTTTACATGAAACCCTTAAGAAGTAAATCGGAAGGGAGCTCATCACAAAAATAGATCAAAGTCCGCACATACATACTTCGCCCAAAGGCACAGAAGAGACATACAGAAGAATCTTAAACAGAGACAAAGTTCTTGAAGAAAGATTACAGATGTTCAGTGTGGTAGCAAATAACATCGAAGTATGTTCAGTGTAACACAATTAAAGGATGTCCACGATGAAGTGAGCACTTTTGAAATCAACCAGAAAAAAGTCACTGCCCGTACCTGCATATATTTTAACTAGCGTACTGAGTGACATGCGTCCAGTAAAGTTGGTAACGATGGAGGGGGAAGTAATTCCGTATTTTAACGTATAATAAAAAGTTTTAGGTAACCATTTCTGATAATATAAATTACTAGCGACCCGCCCCGGCTTCGCACGGGTGCAATTAAGATAAAGAAAACTGCTTAACCCGGCGTTAATTAGGTTGGGTAAACGCCCGTAAAGCATTAAAAAAAGCACATTATAATTTAATAATTAATTAAATAATTTATAATTTAAAGTTTTTTTGCTATTTTTATTTGATGTTTTTTTTACTTTTTTATAATTTTTCATATTAATATACATTATATTACAATGCAATTTATCTGAGATAGAAGTATTTAATATGTTATTGGCTAAGACATTCTCTGTAGACAATGTTTGACGTCCTGTTATTGTTTGGTATGCAAAATGTACTGTTTCTCGGGACTTCCAACTCGTGATAAACCAACATATAGTTGGCCATGGGAAAAACACTCTTCGTAGGTCGATTCCAACCAAAGAGAAAGTTTGACCCTGGGATTTATTAATAGTAATCGCAAACGATGTTTTTACGGGAAATTGCAACTGTTTGAAAGATATTGGCAAATCCGTGGGAATCATGGGAATCCTCGGGATGTTTGCCAGCTGGGCGGCTGCTGGACCGGTGAGGATGGTCGCGACAATCAAATTTTCTTTCAAGTCTTTAATGAGCAATCTTGTGCCATTATGCATGTTAGGAGGGCTTATATTCCTTAAAAGCATGATAGGAGTACCGACTTTTAATGATAGTTCGTGAGGTGGCATGCCAGAAGGATTAAGCGAATTTAGAAAATCTTGAGGAAAGTGGACGACATCGTCAACATTGGTGACTGTGTCAATCGTCTTATAGGTTTTGACTTGGCCGGGAACTCTTTGTATAATGAGATTGTTGATTTCATTGACAGTGTCGTTCCTAGGCGATACTATTGCCCTGGAACACAACCAGTGAAAGTTTCATTCTAGTAAATTTTCGAGGCCCGGATATACTGCTTCTATAAGATGCTGCAGACTGTGGACTATCTGACCTAATGTCTCATTTAAAATGATTTCAGCAGAATTAGTGCCCAAATTTAGAGAAGGGAAAAACTCCTTCTCCAAGTCTGAGCAATTGTTGTGGGAAATCTTTATGCGTATCTCCACCAAGATAGGCTCTCATATTCGTCCGCAAATTTAGGTGTTGAATAGAACTCCATAAGGGAGATGATTTAAGACATGCTTTGATGATATCTGCACGCGTCCCTTTTGTAACTACAGGGAGTGTCTGCCGAAAATCCCCAGCAAACACAAAATTCACTCCCCCCATAATGGCAGTACAGCTTCTAAGGTTGGCGTCGTACGCAGCAAACAGCACGTTTTATTTTCCGAATCTGTCCGTCCTGCAAAGCCGTAGTACATTATTTTGTTCTATCATCAATAGTTTTCGCAGAGCACGTAATGTAAGGAATTTTATAGGTCATTTATTTACACTTTGGGTTACATTATTGGAGTCTTAGTAGGGATCCCTATTGATTTTTAAAATAAAATATAGCGTATGACACTCAGTGATAACGTAGCATTCTACTGGTGAAAGAATTTTTAAAATCAGATGAGTAGTTTCGAAGATTACCTCCTACATCCAAACACACAAACACACAAAGTTACAAACACTACCTCTTTATAATATTAGTATAGATTTCTTTTTCTTAATGTTTTTTTTTAATCCATCGGAGTATAAAAATTAGCAGATTTGTAAAATATTTACTTTTATAATAATTTTACAGTTTCGCTTGACCGACGCATGAAAAAAAGGGATGAGGCCCATGACAATTTTATTCTTACATAAGGCGGAAGAATACGCAACGTGCATGCAAGTATATCTTAAGCAGGGCTTTTAAAAGTGCTCATTTTACCGCGAATAGCCTATACATAAGTTCTTCTTAGATGCTCAATCTCTTCTTTCCCGGGAAAGTGTCAGAATCAGAGTTCATTGCGCACCCCAGCGCGATGAAAACTCCAGTCTACGTTGCGCCGCACACACACAGTGCTTGGTGGACCAGCAGCACGTCGGACACTGTAAACGAGAGGGTTGCAGCAGCTGGGTTGGCAGGCGCAAGCTTGACTCGTCCATGCAGCAGTTTAATTAATGGTAGGAGAGTTGAAACTGCACGCATCTGCACGGGTACTCGGATGGAAAATAAACCAAAACCTACAATGTATGAGGAAAGGATTATTATAAAAAAACCTAGGAAAAACAAAGGAGGGGAAGCATAAACGCTGTGACAGTAAAAATTGCAACCAACAATTTCAAAAATTTTACAAAAAATAACTCTGATAAAAAAAAATATCACAACAGCAAAACTTCCTTAACTGCAAATTAAAAACCTAAAGCATGAGTAAATACCCTTTAGGTCATTCATGTGAGCTTTTATGAACTCACGCGAAGTCCCTGGCAAACGCAACATTACCGTGTTTACTCCTATCCCACGTATTTTGAAATAATAGATGGACCAATTTAACTCGGTATAAATTTGGAACCAGTATCCTACCCACTGTCTGCAAGACCGCAATTTTTACATAGAACCTGATCACCAGCCGCAAAAGGAGGGCCAACCTTGCCTTAATCCAGGCGCGTTTCGCAGCATCAAGGCGACGAGCCACGTCATCAAGGACGTGGTCTCGGGTGGCAGCGTCTAGAAAGGATGGCATAGGGACGTTGTGAATATTAAGGCGTGGATGAGGCAAATTACGACCCAAGAATGGCAAGGAAGGAGGCGAGCCCGTGTAATCACACTGCGGAATTAAAGCCTACGGTAATTATCTCAAGATCACGATCCCAGTGTGTATGATCCTGGTTATGAAATGGTATGAAAGGCCTTGATTTTCTCATTGAAACGCTTTACTTGATTTCCTTCTGAAAATAGGGACTCGAGGTGTATTATTCCATCGCCCAATGTGTGTGTGTGTGGTTTTTTTTTTTTTTTTTTTTTTTTCCAGGGGGACTGAAAGTATCAGGCGTTGTCCATCACTATCTCCGCTGGAGCGCCGAAAAGTTTCCAGGCCTTATATTGAAAAGCTTTCTCAATCGTAGGCACTTTCATGTTCCTCAAAGGCGAAGGTTGACAAATTTAGAAAAAGTATCAAGCACAATCAATAAACAAACATTACCTTTATTTAGAGAGAACTAACGGCCCGAAAATATGTAAGTGTACAATACTGTATGCCATGGGCGATTCGGAACCTGAATATCAGAAACTTAGACTTCAAACAAGTTTCCATGATTTCATGGAACCTCTCCGTAAATTTGCTAGTTAGTTTTTGGTGTATAATCAGTCTAAATAAATTTACTGTATAATAAAACCTTTTAAAATCAACGTTTTATTTTTAAATGCACTAAAAAGAGACAAAGAGAAAAATAATTATTGTAGTTACAGAATTTGTAGAACTTGTAAGGCGTCGTCAATCATCCATAATAAACTTTACTACAAATTAATACCTTTGTATTTAAAAAATTTATATTTAATATATAAAAGCTTGATGCAGTGTAGAACGTATACCTCATTTGTGTAAGCATTGTAAGCACATATATTGAGTTAGACTTTTAACTATTCACAATATAGAATGTATAACTCATTTACGTAAGCGTAATGAGCACATATATTGTCTAAGGCTCTTAATTATTCGCAATATAGTATGTGTAACTCATTTGCACAAGAATAGTAAGAACATATCTTGCGTAAGGCTCTTAACTAGTCGCACCAAGCTTTTATTTATTAAGTGAAAATTGATACAAATATATTAATTTGTAGTAACGTTTATTACGGATATTTTACCACGTCTTACAAGTTCTACAAATTCTGTAGCTACCATAACAATGTTTTCTTTTTAGTGCATTTGTAAATATAAGGTTAGTTTTAAAAGGTTCTTTACAGTTAATTTTATTTTTCACTTTTTAGTCTAATTTTTTTTTTTCGTTATTACCATTTGGTAGGTTGTTTATACATTCTGTAATAAATACCTGGATGGGGGGAACTTGGAGGGAGATATAATTTCTTTATGTCCCACGTATAGGTATTTGCCCCTGTAAGAAAACGGGTGAACACTGCACTGGTTTTCTAGTCAAATATAATGTATACAGGCAGATCTGCATAATTAATGTGCAACGACCTGGGACAAAATCATAGTAATTAAATAAATATCGAACACTATCCAACTAACAGCTCATATGCATGCCGCAAACCCCATCGTCGAAGTTGCTGAAATTCCGCACCAACAGAATTTCAGTTACCTGGATAGCTCTGCTCACAATCAGCTTCTGTACAACACTACACTACAAGGGAAGACATGGGAACCAACTATGTAGTTATTTAAAGCAATTAAAAACTTCCAATATATAAGCAATGATTTAATGTGAGAAAATATCATGGAAATAAATTGCATTAAAAGTGTAATTCCTTGGTAGTGTCAAAAGTGCAAAAGAACATGCACGCAACAGCTGGACTAGGTCCTTAAATATATCTCTCATTATGCCTGCTACAAATTTCAATTAAGTGAGTAGAGTATTTGAAGGCGAAAAAGAAAAATATATAATTATCTAGACATCTTGAATGTTGTACACAATAAAGTTTTGCAGAGTAAACTTAATTCAGTTCAAAATGAAAGTCACTACTGTTTTCACACTTGGCTGTTACAATAAATTACGTGCCTGTATAATTACCTATTTCAAGTGCTCCTGGCTAGCAAAGTTTATGTCTGTAGGGCAATCAGATACTTACTTAAATCTCAGGCACTTTGTGACCACTGAAAAGTGTCGGGAAAATGATGCTGCTTACTTTAAAAGTTTCTTAGACACTCTCACGTACGTTTAACGGTCACTGTACATTAAGGTGGGATCATACCTTATATAAATGTAGAGTTTCGCACACTTATTTTACACGTAGCCCTTTTCTAACGGAATTACGGTGTACCGAGGGCTTGTCACTCAAATTGCAATATACTTCTTTGGGTCTGATTAACCTTAAAACATTAAATTTATACAATTAACGTAGAACTAAGGCCTCACTGGCCTGCTGTCGTTGTTAACCACTTAATTCAATATGGAGTATGGAACATTCCGTCACCATCCATTATCGGCAGCGGTTAAATATTCTAATTAATACAGAGTATATAGGGTTTAACCCAGGACGCTTTCCAATACTGTGACGAGTCAGAAAGTTGTGCCTAAATGTAGCCAACTTACACACTATTAACATGTTACTTGAAACCTGATAAAACCAAATAAAATTACAACAAATCACATATGGAGAATTAACATTTCAGCTGCTGCGTGTACATGAATATAACGTAGAATTACGAAAATAAAATTATGATACAACAATATTACATGTGAAACATATGACATTCATAATATTTGTTTACAAAATAAACATGCGTGTATTAGTATTATAAATTTGCATGGTAACTTAAAATGTGTTGAAATGCAAATCGCACGTGTTAAATAATCAGACGTTACAATTCACAGACTCGTGAATGTATAAATATGCTACCAATATATTTATAATAAACAATTAGTGAGGCTAAAAAGACTAAAAATGTGAAGCTTAATACTGGTGGCCCCTTCCACTCTTCGGGCTGCAACCTGACAAACAGTTATGCGCTGCAGAAAGACTGCACGCAAGTTCAGTGCTTAGGGGTTGGACAGACACCTACCGTACATACAAACAAATCAAGTTAAATAAAAGCTTGTAAAATACAGGTTACGAATAAATAAATAACACATTTTTGCTATGTGGGCGTTTTACACACACCCACACACACACACACACAGATATATATATATATATATATATATATATATATATATATATATATATATATATATATATATATATATATATATATATATGGAAAAACAAATTTTCGTGAATTTATCTCTAGACTAGACAGTCGCCCAACACATGTATACCTTTGCAATTGAATCACAATTCATTAGTCGAGTCGTGGACGATTCTGAGCCAATAGCAGACTTGCGGGGAAACAAGTACTCTCTCGGGCAGCAGCTAATGACCTGGGAAATTTGCGAGTTCAATGACGTGTAGTTTAGACTTCACTGTCTTATATACTGTCATAAAGATATCAACAGTTTATTGGTTGATTGTTGTGGTAGTAAAAGGCGGTGGTTGGGTGAAAAAAAATTGCATGTTTGTTATTATGTCATTTATCACTAGGAGGTGTCAAACAACACGTCGACCAATTACAAACGTAACAAGAACGTACATGTGTGTGAATTCCAACTTGTCTAGAAATCAACCCGCGAAATTCTCGGGCCTCTACTAATGAACAAACATCTGAGGCTTGAGTCTACACAGTATTATAGAGTCTAGCATACAAGTCAATGAACTCGCGAAATTTTCCTGTTCCTACTTATAGCGTAATTACTGAGCTCAGGTCTGTTGTTTTTTAATAAGGTCGATTTTCAGTTTATTAATTGTCCTACATTTCCGTGGCTATTTCTGTGGAAATATGAAAGCTTTATCAGTGATGTAATACTCCGTGCATAGTTCTCTTGGAACTGTTCTGGCCAAACACAGTTCTTTCAAATATTTTCGTCCACCACAATAAATACTATACGTTTTGGTGTCCTTAATAACTCCATGGAAATTTATCTCCCCTTGTTAAACTAATTGTTGCTTGAAAAGATTGCAGATATTGTTTTACATAATTACTCTCGCATTTAAATGTCCATATAACGAAACAAAAAGATTAGCATAGATTGTATATAATTGTTTTTAGTAAAATTAGTATTAAATTTTAAATTGTAATTGTTAATTCTAAACACGTCCTCGACCACACCACTTTACCTTAATTGGCCACTGGTCTGTCCAAATCGCTGTCCCCGAAGGCCGTTTTACACTTTCCTTTCACCTCGTAGGGAGTAACTGGAAAAAGAAGAAGTTCCTTAGGAACACGGTTAATGAGATCAAAGACATCTGACGACAGTTTGCCGTATATCCTTTTGTTCTCTATGCCCTTCATAAACCACAGCGTAATTTTTACCCATATTAATCTGAAATTTCAACTAAATATGTACACAATTTAGATTTACTTAGGCTATAGATGCAATTTTTAATTTTCCAGGTATTATAAAATTTCAAATGCCGGTAAATTCTCCTTTTTTTTCCATGACAGTTCGCAAGATTACATTTTCCACTCTATATATCAACTTCCGCCAAATATTGTGTCTTAGTTTTTCATTAACCAACGTTTCTATAGTAAAATCACAAAAAACTGAAAATTATTGCAAATAAATGTATTTCTTTGAAGATTGCCAAAATGTTCCTTTACTTTACAAAAAAGGCTGGGCCTACAGTTATCAGAGTGGTTTAGGATCTGGCCTCCGATATTGGAGTTCTGAGTTCAATCTCAGGCCCTGGCGGAAGGGGAATATTCGGCCGGCGACTCTCGCGTGGGATGAGAGGCGGAAACTGCCGAGGTGTGCGGGGTTTCTCCAGGCACTCTAATTTAACCCTCTATCTCCATTACTTTGTCACTTCATCCTAATCTCATTCCATCTTGAGGCTGGTCGGGAACGACAGCCGGGTCACAGTCTGTTGTGCCAATAATTTTAATTATGGAACGATTAAAACTAACTGAACCCAGCGTGGCATTATGACAGTTTTCTTAGTGTCCCCAATACACTGAATATAAATGGGTAAAGGCTGTTCACTGTAAAACTATCACTTTTGAAAGCCCTGCTAAAGATCTACCACAGTGCAAGTTTCGAATTCTTCGCTTATGTAAAATTTAAATTGCCATGACTATCATCACTTTATTCATGCGTCGGTCAAGTGAAACTGTAAAATTATTAAGAAAGTGAATATTTTTACAAATCGGCTCCTTTTACAATTAGACGCATTAAAAAAAAACAGAAAGTGAAATAAGTAATTTAAGTTGTCACTAACACTTTTTAATCGACCTTACGATATGGAACTATTTTTCATCCATCATTACGAACTTTACTGGGCACACGTCACTCGGTGGTCCCGTTAAAATATATGCAGGTAGGGGCAGTGACTTTTTTCTAAGGTTGATTTATAAATTCCTCACTTTATCGTGAACAACCTTTAATTTCTGTAGTGAGCCGTACTGTATTATTTCGAACTACATCGCTTAAAAATTTAAGGGGGCCAACTACATGGCCATGAATTGCGTTGCAGAGTGTTTGAAATACACATTTTCCCCCCGAAACTATTAAACACGCGTCCAGTGTGCTCATCTACGAAATGAAACACACATTTCAGACAAGGCATGTCAATTGCTTTAAGACATAACGTACATTATTAGCACCATTTTGAAGCCTTCGACATAGATAAAAACTGATTTTTTCATAGCGGTTTTACTCAAGTATCCACGTCAGATACATACAAAACTATATAAGGTCCCTGCACTCAACCTTGCTATAGACCGTTCACGGTAAAGTGAGCACTTTTGAAGCACTGGTTACTTTTTTATATCAGCCAATTTATATATTTCCGCCACTTGTTAATGTAGACACTACTGCGTGGGCAACTAACAGTGTCTACACTTCACCACAACCAAAACCAGACGTCCAAGGTCACAATGAAATGCATTTATTGGTTATTATATCCGATCATACTGCCTCAAAAAGTGCTCACTTTACCGTGAACAGCCGATACGGACGTTTAACCAACAATACCGCATGGTCACCGCTTGAAGTCCCAAAGGTAGGCTACGTGCTGCCACGACGATAACAGTTCACGCCAGTTCAAAGCTTTACGATTAGTGGCATTGGTACATTTGATGAGCATAACAGCGTCGTCCTTATCGTCCCACACGCTTCTCTACTTCAAACACGGAAAATAACTACAGGAATGCGAGCCCTTAGTCTCGGAAGTTATACCTCAGTAACCCCTCACCCAATTTCCAGCAACATTTAGCATGAAGAAAGGATTACCGAAGTGCACGCTTCCTTTCGTCGACTCGGGGCCGCGGTGGTGTAGTGGTTAGACTACTCGCCTCCCTCCTAGGCGGACCAGGCTCGATTCCCGGTGCGGTCGCCCCCGGAATTTCGCACGTGACGATCGTGGCTGACGATGTCCCTATTTGGCGGGTTTTCTCGGGGGTATCCCGATTTCCGTGCGCCCTTACATTCCGGCCCTGCTCCATACTCACCTCGCTTCACCCTCGTAAGTCGGTAAAATCTCTTCACTCGTTCAATCACTTCCGTCGACTCGCCTCGTATGGCTTTCAGCGGTGACCCTATCATTGTATGGTGTAATAATAATGGCAAATGTGTGCTGCCTGTTCTTACGCTTTGTTAGATACCATGTACCGGAAGTTTCTTACCTAAAGGTTGTTCACGATAAAGTGAGCCATTTTTTAAATCAACTTTAGAAAAAATCTCAGCTCCTACCTGCATAATATTTTAGCGGGTGCACTGAGGGGCATGCGCCTAGTAAAGTTGGTAACGATGGAGGGAAAGTAATTCCATATTTAATGTTAAAATAAAAAGTGTTAGGTAGCCATCTGTGACTACTAAAATTATTCCTTTCGCTTCCTGCTTTTTTTTGTGAATCGGAGTGTAAAAATGAGCTGATTTGTAAAATATTTACTTAAAAATAATTTTACAGTTTCACTTGATCGACGCATGAGCAAAGCGATGAGACCCATCACAATGTTAATCTTACATAAGGCGGGGAAATACACAACGTGCATTAAGCAGGGCTTTCAAAAGTGCTCATTTTACCGTGAATAACCTGCATAAATGATTCTCAGAAACTCGTATCAGCCATTTTTCACTTTTGAAAATACACGTTTGAGTCTGAAACAGAAAACGGAAACTAGAATTCGAATGTGATAGATTTTTGGGATGCTATTCGTAAAATAACGCCTCTCAAAATTATCGATAATTTTAAAATATCAACTCTGTTGGTGAGCCTGGAGTGACGGTGCGCTAAATATAATCTTGACCCTGCTAACGGTATTTAAGACTTTGAGGTCTTTAGTTGTGACCTAATGTTCTATTCAAAGTTTTGGCGTGGGGTAGTACATACGTGGCCCAGGGTTCACGACTAGAGCTATACAGTGCGAAGACGATGATCGAAGTGAGTGATTTAAGATATTTGGGCGGCTCTTGAAAGCCGATGAGCGTGACTGAGGTGAGAATAGACCAGCGCCGGAATGAAGAGTGGAGGAAACAGGATATCCCCGAGAAAACCCGCCAGCCAAAGGCATCGTCCGGCACGATTCCCTCGTACGAAGATCCGGGAGTGAACCGGCCGGAGATTGAACCCGGTTCGCCTTGGTGGGAGGCAAGCAGGCTAACCGCTCAGCCACCGCAGCCCCTAGTAGAGACCTATGAATCGTTATTTTTTAATTGTTTTCGCCCGAGTTACTTCTGTTTTATTTTTAAGGGTTATTTTATACTTGAATGGTTCCCCACGTGTAATGAAGTTTAAGTCAAAATGTCAATTTACTATGTTTTTAGTATCTACTTCCCTTCTTCATTTCTTTCTTGAGTTATAGTACTAGATGCGATGCTTATATGGATTATAGGCTTGTAAAAACACGCAAGAAAACTTTATGAGACTATAGCTTCGGTATAATCCCAGTAGGCACCTCTTTCAGTTTATAAAGTTGAGATATCCAAGCGAATACTCATTATGATAAATCTTTACTGCATGGGTAGTTTTAAACCCCATTTATGACAATATTGCTGTTTCATCGCAGGCGCTCGCAAAACTGCAGTTTGCGTATGATATGAAGCATCTCGAGGGTTCGCTCTCGGAACAGGAAGTAAAGAGGTAGAGATTATTTCACGTTATTCTGTTTTACAAAATCTTGATTTAAAACAAGGAACACGTATTCACGTTAGTTACGTGGTAGTCGGTGGCCGAGTTAGGCCGCCTGTATGCTAAAAACATTTTCTTCGCGACAGTTTGTTACAAGGCAAATTTTCGCATCATTCCAAACATTTTGGCTAGCAAAAAGTTATCGACAGTTGTCGATGCGTCATCAGAAAGAAAAATATTTTTTTCATGACTTTTTATAATATTTTCGTGTGGAAGTAATTACAGTCATACACTCAAGGCAGTTTATACAACTTTTATAGTATTGAAGGCAGAACAAAATATTATTCTTACACGATATAAAACATTAATAAACGGCGTCATATCGAAACTTACAAAGGACATGTCCAGAAGTACGATCTAATGATACCAGCCTATCACAGTACAGATTACACCATTAACGTGTATTCCCAACGTGTTTATCCACGAGAAGAATTCATACCCAGGAATAGCAAGGAATGTTTATTTCGAGACCTCTTTCATTTTATTACGATCCCTAAGAGACAGCTAAAAATGGACTTTACATACTGCTTGCTGAATCTGAAAATATAGTGAATAGTGACATCCTAAATCAGGATATGCGACCGCACTGACATATACGCGCGTGCCAATAATGCGGCACGCAACTGAAGTGTTGTCAATTATTAGATACACTCCACACATGTAAAGATGTGCACTATAAATTAAGCACATTAGAAATGGACCATAGGAAAATTCCACTGCCCCTGCATTCATATAATTTGATGGGCTCACTGAGTGACATAGGTATAATAAAATTGGCAACGATGGATGGAAAGTAGTTCAATATCTTAACATCGAATAAAAAGTGTCAGGTAACCATTTGTGTATCTTAAAATTATTTGTATCGCTTTCTATTGATTTAATGCATCGAAGTGTAAAAATGAACAAATTTGTAAAATATTTACTTTACTAATAATTTTACAGTTTCATTGACCGACGGATCAATAAAGTGATGAGACCCATAGCAATGCTAATTTTACTTTAGGCGGAGAAATACACCACGTGTGTACAAGTAGATAATAAGCAGGGCTTTCAAACGTGCTCATTTTACCGTGAACAGCCTACATTCAAATGACCGAAATACAGCTGCGAGACACAGCGTTTGACTGAATGCCAACCATACATCATGGCGGCTGTCCGACATTGCAACTGACAACCTGTAATTCGACATGGCAGCCAGCGAAAGACAAATGTCCGGCTCGCCAGATAGTGCCACAGCTACACGACGCTGAAGTTGATGTGCGACATTTCGCTTCCCACCCAGGCGAACTGGGTTCGATTCCCGGATACCCGGATCGTCGGCTGGTTTTCTCGGGGATCTCCCGTTTATCCCCGCCCTTTCATTCCGGCGCCGCTCCATACTCGCCTCGCTTCACCGGCGTCGGCTCTAAAGACCTCGACGTTAAGAGCCGCCCAGATCTCGTCGCTCGCTCGCGAGAACACTGCATGCCAGCTCAGAGTCTTGAGCGTAGTGGTGACGGTGTACTTATTGCGCGTGGAAATGTCGCTCTAAAGCTGGAGTCACAATAGCCCGACGAACACGATACGACAGACCGACACGACGTCAGAGTTCGACGGAATTTAACATTATATTTGATTAAGTGTTCACAGTACCACGACGAAATCTGCCCGACAAGTGTGTTAGTTGGCTGTTGGACAATCCTGAAACGGCAAGTTATCCTAATAATATCTATTATTTACTTTTTAAAACTCACGATAAAGTGAATGATTATATTGTTTTTGACACTGTTTGAATTTATACAAGAGTAAAAAGTATTTAAAAACAAATAGGAGCGTAATTTTTCCGGCAAATTAGTTTATTATTTACTACAGTAGGAAATAAGCAGGAAATTTTGTTTTATAATGTTTATATTTATATTTTTTGCTTGCTTCGACGAGCCCGGCATGACTGAAAGTAGAAATATAACCTACTTTTATCGGGCTGTCGGGGCTGCAATTTTGTCGGGCTGACGTCACAGTGTCCTTGCTTTTCATTGGCTGCTACTCAAATTTTGTCGTGTCGGGGTTGTCGTGTCGGGTTTTTCGGGGTACTGTGATGCCGGAATCACATAGCCCCAACCAGCACAACCCCGCAAGCACAACACGACACTTGGAACTAAAAAAACCTATGAAATAGATAGAGCTGACGCACACCCGACAATTCTGTTGCCCGACCAGCAAATTTCGATTAGAAATTATTTCTATTCTTCGTCGGGTCCTTGCGACACGACGCGCAGAGTGTACAACCTTGCAAAATGAAATTTTATGGCAATATTTCCCTACAATAGGAAATACGTAGCTTAAAAAAAACTAATTATGAAAATTATTGTATTTTTCTTCTAGTTCGTTATGACCCATCAGGATCTCGAGTGACTTGTTCAGCGCGCCTTCGCTCTTCCCAAAACCTTTCATTCTTTCACTCCTCCTGTTTCTCTCTGCTTATGTGAGTTGTATCTTGATCCTGGTGTCAGTCCATTCGTGACCTTCCACCATGTTCTTGTACCTGACTCTACATTGTACTATTGTCTAGGGATTTTTTATCCATAATGCCAATTGCCTTCCAGTCCTCCCTAACTTCCTTCATCCAGCTGTTTCCCGTTAAGCATTTCGCATTTCAGATCTTCTTGCTCAAACTGTTGTCGTTCATCCTCACCAGGTACCCCCCGAATCTCAACCTTATCTTCCGTATCACACTCGAAATTGGTTCTACGCTCTAGTACAGCTCCTGCCTTGATCTATGGATCCAAAATTCGCCTTGCTTTATGGTGCCCCATATGTTTCTCAAGATCTTTCAATCCTCTCTCTCTCCAAGCGTATACAAGCTCTCTTGCCTAGCATCAGCGTCTCTGTTACATACATTGCTGCATTCCTGATGGTCGACGTATAATGTCGCAGTTTGGCGTTCCTCGATAAGTTCTTCTTCTCGTAGGTTGTCTTAGCTCTATTTAACTCTTATAAATAACACTTTTACCTTTGTATGGATTAGCGATAAAACTTTGTCACCATCATGGATTCCATATTTCCCGTCTGACCACCGTCTTTGAAATTAGCGTAGTTAGTCAGCGCCTTCCAAATGGATCCGGAAAAAAAAAATTCCACTCGTGTCGCGTCAGTAAACTGTCGGGGCTGTAAATTCGAGCAGTCACATTGAAAATGGTCGTGGTCGCGAATTTTGTCGTGTCGTGCTGTGCTCGTCGGGGCTACGTGATTCCGGCATGACTCCAGCTTCATCGCTCCCGCGCTTCCCTGCCTCCGACGCGGGAAGTGGCTCCACGTGGGAGTTTCCTCCCGCCCCCCTCCCCGCCCCCAAAGGCCAGATGGGGAAGACTTAGTAAAACGCGGCAGTAAACGTGACGCGGTCGCACGGTCCCTCGCGTGACCAGAGACGGCCTCGTGTAGGTGAGAATGCCGCCTGCCTCGGCGGAATTCATTTGGATCGCACACAAGGTCGACCGCAGTCATTTCCAGGCCAGCGCCGAGCAACAACGGCCTGACTCCGGCGCGTCAAGCTGCGCAGTTACGATAAAACCAACCTTGAAAACATTTCACTGCCCCTACATTAATGGTCGGCAGAGGGAAGGGGTAAGTAGTGGAGGAACAGTGTGTGTGTGTGGGGGGGGGGGGGTGGACTGTTTACAGGGGGTGTTTTGTTAAAAAAAAAAAGTGAATACCATTTTTTTTACAAATTATTTATCATTGATTGATTAAAGACACTAAATAAAAACAATGGCATTCTTTGTCACAACTATTAAACCTCCCTGGTCTGGCCCAAATCCACCCAAAATCAGCCACACCACGAGTCAACACTGTCAAGCCCCAACATTCGGGACAAACGGCCGTCCCGAATGACCCCCAAAAAATTCGGGACACGACCTCGAAAATCCGGACGTCTGGTCAACTTACCCTACATGGATACATATTTAGGCCGTGTTCCAGATAGCAAGAAAAGCACAATCTCGTTCACTCGCACTTGGCAATGACGTCAGAGAGTGCTGTTCCAAATGTTCTTTCGAGAGCTAGTGCGAGTGCTAGAGCGAGTGTTTGTTTACGAGAGTGTGCACATGCGTGCTCTCTATCCATGCGCGCAAAAACCACCATTCTTTTGTTTGATTTCTAACATCAGGAAAAATTAATAAACTGCCTTGATTTCATTCTCCTTCTGTGATTTTCGTAAACAAATATATTTATTACTAGCAGGCCAGTGCTACTTCCTTAGCATGATATTTAGAAATTTGAATCGATCTAGGTACTTCTCTTGGGAAGGAAAGAAGGACAGCCCATAGATAAAAAAGGGAAGAGAAATATATATATATATATATATATATATATATATATATATATATATATATATATCCCTGATCATTTTTTCCGGAACCGTTTGAGATATCTCGATGAAACAAAGACTAAGTTGGTCCTGGGGTTATTATCTATAGACTGTGTAAATTTGATGTAAATACGTTCAGTGGTTTTTGAGTTAAATCCGGACAGACAGTCATACATGAAAAAAATTAACATTATATATGGCTTAGCTATCAATTATATTATATGAAAAAATAATTAAAAGTTGAAATTTCGAAAATCACAGACATGCACTTCTATTTTATTTAGTAGTATAGATATAGATATAGATATGCCTATTTTGCGTTACGCATTACAATTTACAAATTTAAAAAGTAATACTGCATTATTGAAAACAGTGGCATAGCAGAGGAACAAGTATTCATTCACTGTAAAGAATTTTCAGTAATTATTTAATATATGTATAAATTCAGAAATTATTAATTCAAAATTTATACCTTACTCTCTTCATACATTATTATCATACCCCTCACCATCTCTACTAATTAATCCATTGTTAATTGAAATTTAAATATTAATAAATAATTTTTTTAAGTAAAACTTATTTTGTTTATGCAGAGTAACAATCGATTGCAGACCGATCCGATTATTTTGAAAAGTGCGAGAGATGATAGTTCCATGAGGGGGGAGTGCAAGTGCGAGTGTGAGTCCTGGCTATTTGGAACACAACCTTAAACGGACACGCCGAGTGACTTCCGCGCAGTAAAGTTGGTAATGACGGGGTGTAAGTAGTCCCATGTTTTAAAGTGTAATTATTATTTTTTTATTTATTCAGAGTGTACCTAACTTCGACCGACAAACTTCGGGTGTAGGTTAATCATGAAAAAATAAGTTGAACACACATATACGAAATATGGTCTAAAAATAATTCTAAGGGAGGTACACATTTTTTGTATTTGTAGTAGAAAAAATGTTTATTACAGTACTACTGTAATATACCTCTCTCTGGAATCTCCCCCTCCCTCTAATAACCGCAAAAGTGTGTTATTGGGTATTGTGTATATCCCACCTGCCAGGTATTGGTAAATATTATTTTGAAAGTAGAATACGAAAAACTCTAAAAAGGCGAAGTTTAGGGTATTTACACAACGTGATATTTTTGTTAATTGTGACATGAGTATTAATAATCCATCCTTTAAATCCCGAATATGCTACCGCGACATTGGTGTTAGTTCGAAATAGGGGCAGTAACAGTGATTATTTACTTGAAATTATTTGATGACAGCGGCAAGTGTTGTAGTGTTTGAAGATCTTTGCTCAGTTAACCAATATCCAGGCTATCAGTGTTCCATCTTAAATATTATCCCCAATATTTTCAATAAACTAATATTCCACGTCCAACTTCAAAGATGTGTACCACTCTTAGTATTTAATTTATACCATAAGTTTTATGTATGTTTTCAGCTTATTTTTTCGTGATTAAACTGCAGCCGAAGTTCGTCGGTCGAATTTAGATACATCCTTTATAAGTGTGATTATTAGTAAGTTTGTAAAATATCTACATATCTAATAATTTTACAGTCTGACTTGACCGAAGTATGACTAAGGTGAACACACCCATGGCGATGTTAATTTTACATATGGTGGAAGAATACACAATGTATTTACAAATAGATCTGAAGTAGGGTTTTCAAAACCTTTCAGTTTACCGTGAAAAACCTATATCAGCGGCCCTTGTGTTTTTTTTTTTATTAATGGTCGATGCCGGCTGCTAAAGAGATAAGAACCATTGAATAAAAATGAGGTAGACCGATCTCGCTGGCTGCGAACAACCAGTCTCTGTGTTCCAACATTGAACTGCATTTCTGCCTACACGTCTAGCAAAAATGGCGTGGATTGGGTTTGAGGCTAGAACACTGTTAAACAAGTGCTTTTGAGATGTTTTTATACTACCTATAATAAATTTGTATTGCTTTTAGATTACATTCAAACTGTAAAAGTATTTTATTAATATAATAGTGTTTGTCATTTAAAAATTAAGATGAAAACACGTTCATCACTGTTGACCATGTGACTTTGACAGTTGTGTAGAATTGGGGTAGGTCAATGTTGGGTACATGCGCAGAAGACGAATAAGCGGTCTACCTCATCTTTAGTCTCTTATAACAACCTCACCTATTTACCTTTACACCACCCCTCCCCTGAAAAACCTTATTTTTTGCTCCAAGTAAGAGTACGTCGAACAAGAAATCGCGTATCGAAATTTCGTGATCTACTTGTTCTCATATAGTTCATACAGTTGATTGAGCGCTTTTTAAAGCCGTGAGTATGGTCTGCATGTCTTCTAGTTTGGTGTCCTCCCACATGTTAAATCAATGTTACTGTGTGTCCTGTCGCTTTATCCAAGCCCCAGTCAAGTTAAAATTTGAGAATGTTAGGAATTCATATGTGTAACTGTTATGCAAGTTCGTGCTCTCATTAGTATAAAAAAAAGATATACTAACTTCAGTGGCAGTGAATTTAAACACTGCACTCACAACACCAATGTCGTCTTGGAAATATTTTACATTTATTCGCTGCCAACTTAAGTGGCAGCCTTTATGCAATTGCGCAAAATAGAATATATGTACATATGAGAAGTTATGATTTCAAAGGTTGATTTCAGAAGAGTTCACTGACAGTGAACATCCTTCATAACTAATTAAGTGAATCGTAATAGTGTCCTCCTACTTTAGTTGGCAGTCATGTATTAAAGAGTGTTTTAAACACTTGAGATTGTATTGGAAGTGATATGTTTTAATTTATGTCAACTGATATTATTTCTTATTTTTTGCACATTAGAGCATTTATATGAGTAATTCATTTACATTCTTAACTATTCCACTTTTTCATATACGGCAGAAGGATACAAACTGAGAAGGAAAAGTGGATCCCAATCAGGGATATCAGAACGGTTCAATCAACCGTGAACAGCAAATATAAGCGATTAAAGAATCGAGTCGTCCAGATTGTGGTGGATTCCGAACCACCCGTTGTTACCGGCTCGGTAAATTTTTAAGACCATGATCTCCCATTTCTACAGCTTTTGCAATAATTTATTTTTCGAACCGAAATGGGAGCTGATATTTTTAATTCCTCTTACAATTTTGTAAAATAATTGTTTTTATTATGTAATTTAATTTTAAAAAGGTATAATTTGAACTAATTATAAATAAACAAAACTAATTAATTAAATAATTAGATCAAAGTATGCAGTTTTGGGTTGAAAAAATTAGAATACGTAATTATTACAATTTTTAACAAACTTATAAGAGGAATTTACAATATCGGCTCCCGTTTGGGTTCAAACAATTAATTCTCGCAAAAGCTGTAGAAATGGGAGATCGTGGCCCATGACCGGGACTGGACTCGAACCCATCGCCGGTCGGACGATCACGGACACTGCGAATCCCTGGAGCTTTATGGAGCACCACGTCAGGCAAAGGCGCTAATAGAATTTTTCGTACGTGAAGTTATATGTTGCACCTTTCAGTGTTCCATAAGTCCCATTACGGAAAAAACGGAGTCGTTTTTAGTCGACACCAGTATTATTATAAATCACTGAATAGTCAACTACGAATTTCAGCTGTTATCCTACTAAAACTGTGAAAAATTTGCGTCCTTTTTGCCACAAATCAACAATGTCAAAACACACACACTCTGTGACGAGTACGAAGTGTGCCATAAACTCCTACCCATGGAGACTGTTTGCTGTGATGCTGGTAACACATGAACTGAGGAGCTCAGCAATGGGGTCGAGTGTTTATTATGTACGAGAGCCGATTTAGTCTCAATAGCGATCCCGGATGTCTATAGATCCACACGCAAACACCCTTCCAACATCCTCGAAAAGCACTGGTTTGCAGGAGGTGTAGTTCTCCCTTGGGGAGGCACAATACTTGGTGACCCTACAGAGCTCTAGATCTTCCAAGGAGGTTCGGTCGCAGGTAATCCCTATTGTACCGTGGTTCTCTTTCAAGACGTGCATCTTCTCAGGGTGGTTCGGTCCTTGGGTTCCTCTCCACGAACGGCAACGCCACACTTCATCAAACAGAATCTCTCGATCAGCTGCCGGAGAGCGAAGATATTCACGTCAGGGATTGGTCCACACAGCTACCGGGACTAAATCCAATCGAACATGCGTGGGACATTGTCGAGAAACGCCTGGAAGCACGTCTTCGCCAGTCATCAGCAATGACTCCAACGCTACAAAGGGAATGATGCCACGATACCTCAAGAGACCGTATACAACCCCATACTGAGCATGGTTAGGCGGTGCACATCCTGCGTCGCAGTCAGGGTAGATCATATCCCCTACTGGAAAAAAAAAATTGCATTCTTCGTGCGTGCCGGCTGTCACACTATCAATTCTGCCTTCTGCCCTGCTGTGCTCGCAACTCGACTTTCAATTTTTTGGATTACCTTTTGACGTGAGCACTTCTTTAAATTTTTCGACTATAGTGGGAGGCAATCCAGAAAATCCGATGATAACAAAATCGGGGGATACAGTTTGGTATTGCAACTCCGAATCTATTGCCTACATTGAAAATTCAAGTATACCACTCGATTGCCGAAGGATCAAAAAATATGTTACGTTGAGCGAGGACTACGAAGCATCGCGAGAAAAAAAAAAGGGAGGGGGGGCCTCCGCAATTTTGAGTTCGTTTCGCCACGTCTCATAACTTCCGCTTACTGTAACTTTTCACTAGGAGAAGCCACGACGCTCGTTTAAGTTTCAATCGACATCTCTCGTCAATATCAATTGATTGCACATATATATTAAAAAAACATGTGTGGCGTGGTTATGGTGAAATTCTAGGAGTTTAATGTAAAAAATTAAGAAAACATAACAATTTCGGCCTATAGGGGGCCTACTCGTCAAAAAGCCAAATCGAAATACAGAAATTGTAAACGGTTGGAAAGAGCAATTCAAAAGCAACCCAGTGATACCCATAAGACCTCATATGATCGAGTGAAGCTGTGTCGGGAACGTAAAAAAACATCAAGGCGTCTGAGCACGTCAACGTACACATATCTACGCAAAACAAACGGCTGTATCTCCAATACAGCTATGCCCAATTTTTTTGGTCAGCGTCGTTCACCTTTCCCATACTCTTTAACATCTCGATGGATGTTATTGTATGCTTTGTACTTTAACATATACGGTTAGCTGTACTGCGGAAATCTCAAATTATTGCGCTTGTCTCAGGTCTTCCATGCCAATTTCTGGTATCTGAAAAAGAAAACCTTTTATAAATGTTGGGTGGGAGGGGGTGGGGGGGGAGAACTAATTTTTTTTCCCGGGTTGCAGTGGCGAAGTATACGCTTCGTATGGCTTGGCTTTTTCCGTAACCAGTAGTTTTGTCGTGAGTAGGCCTACATATGTTTATTCAATTTCCCGTCATTAAGTACCACTTACACTATACAACACTTACGCAAACAACATTACACTGACACCAACACAACACCGACACAGACATCAAACGCACGACAGACACCTCACTAAACGACACAATAAACCGTCGGTGTGGGTTCAAGGGTGGAGGCAGAGGAATTTTATCTTTCGACATTTTAAAATTATAATGTAACCTTTTCTTTTAAACTTCAACAAAATATTTTTAAGCCAGTGTTTTAGAATTTAACTTGTTTTTGGATGTTATAACGCAAGAAATTTTATTTTTCGACTGTTTAGTAAATTTATTTTAAATTCAAGTAACTGAGACCAGTTATGACCTTCGGCTGGGTACATGTTCTGTCCATTAAGTACCACGTTTCCGTAAAACAGGTGCATCAGGTTCGACGTACCAGTGTCTGCTACCTGCGACTCCGCAGAGCCGTGGTGCTCATGCGCAAATGTCACGTGGGCCTTTACCCACGAGCGTGTCGACGAGTACCGCTTCAGTTTCCTGACACGAGGTTGGTTCCGTCTTGCTGCCCCATCCTCCCCCCCCCCCTCCCGGTCCTGTTTAGCCTACACGCACGTGCAACACGCGACCGACCTGCTGCCGCTGCCAAGTCGGCCGGACCGGCCGGACGTTGCAACTCGCTCCCTCCGAAGGCCTACCGGCTGCTGCATGCGTCCGTCCGGGCCGCGTGACTGCTACACCCGTGTTCGCGACAATACGCGTACCGTAAAGGCTGTTCACGATGAAGTGGAAAATTCTGAAATCAGCCTCAGAAAAAAAGTCACTGCCCCCCTACCTGTGCATATTTGAACGGGCGCACCGGGTGACATGCGCCCAGCTAAGTTGGTAGCGATGGATGGAAAGTAGTTACATATCTTAACGTAGAATAAAAAGTTTTATAGGCTATTCGCGGTAAAGAGAGCTCTTTCGAAAGTCGTCTCATTTGGAATAAGAGTCAATAAATACATTTTATTTTAGCCTTAGACGTTAACTTCCGAGTGTGGTGGAATATACATTATGTGTTTATTACTTATAATATGTTCACGGTAAAATGAGCACTTTTTAAGGCCTTGCTGAATTTTTCGTTAAAATTAATTTCTACCTTTCTGCCACTTTTCAATGTAAACATTGCAATATGACTAATAAACACAGTGTATACATTTCATCACTCTCAAAAGTTAACGTTTGGTGGTGCAATAAAGTACATTTATTAGGGGATAATACCTTTTTGAAGGGCCTTAAAAAGTGCTCACTTTACCGTGAACAGCCTATACATGGCAATATATATTTTAAAAAGTGGTTAAATGATAAAATATTGCTTAAAGGAAAAAAGAAACTAGGGCCTCAAATGTGCTCACTTTACCACAGCCTATAGGTAACCATTCGTGCTAACTTAAATTATTTTTTTATCTTTCTGTGTTTTTTTAATGCATAGAAGTGTAGGATTAAGTATATTTGTAAAATATTCACTTTTATAACAATTTTACATTTTATCTTGACTGACGTATGACTAAAGTGACGAGGCTCAAATAAATGTTAATTTTACATGAAGTGGAAGATTACACAACGTGCATACAAGTAGATCTCAAGCAGGGCTTTCAATTGAGCTAATTTTACCATGAACAACCTATAAGTGAAGGGTTATCTGCTCAGGCTAGGAAGCTCATTGCTCAATGCGCACTTAGGTTAATACTTTGCACGAGAGCTACTTCTTACTTGGCATTACAAACACACCTATTTCCTCTATGTTTTATTAATATTAATTATTAATGAAAAATTTTAATTTATAGTAGAATATAAGCTAAAGTTCAATTTAAAAAAGAAAGATACGTTTATGTCAACAGAAGTATAAAATGTTTGAGTTATACGACATATTTAGGAAACAACCAAACACGCCGTACAATGGGTTGTTTTTTGAAGGTTTGATTCAAAAAGTATGAAGACATCGCGAATAGACTATACTAGGAAATTCATATGTACATTCACCGGCTTAGACCATACTTCCGGTGTCTACTCTTTTGGTTGAGTCTGATTGATCCATCAATGCAACCTGCCTGGAAATTCGGTGGATCTGGTGGATATGCACCGAAACACAAACTCGCGAATTTTCAAACTCTCTCTCTCTCATAAACAAAAATTAATGCCGTGTTTTAATAACTTTGAGGCATTCCAGAATAGACAGAAGTTCATTCGAACGAGTTTTACAAACTTGCGATTGAAACTGTACCATGTGTGTGTATTGACATTCGTTTACATTTAAAAGTAGAAGAAGTTATGCTGAAAATATTAATCTTGGTTAGTGTTTGAACATGTGTTCAAAATGAAATTAATGTACTTATATAAGTTGTAGAATTTCGTTTGCTCTTATTAAATTATTTGGTGTTATCGTGTAAGTGTTTTTTTTCTCCCCTCGTATGGATTACCAACGTTAAAGTAAAATTCCATTATTTGCAATGATTTAAACTGAAACCTACGCCTTTGTTTCAACACTCCACTGAATGTTCGAAAATTCTTCAGTCGGTGTACACCAGTGAATTCACCACTGGCGGACACATAGCTGAATTTCAGAATTCGCGGAATGCAACAGACGCACTGAGACAATGTGTATTCGCAGGACCCGCCCTACGTCTGTGTTGGCTGTTCACGGTAAAATGAACACTTCTGAAAGCCCTGCTCAAGATCGCCTTGTATCCACGTTGTGTATACTTTCGCCTTGTGTAAAATTTACATTGCCATGGGCCTCATCCATTTATTCATGCGTCAGACAAATTAAACTGTGAAATGAATAGAAAAGTAAATATTTTACAAATTTGCTTATTTTAACACTTCGATGCATCAACAAAACCAGAAAGCAAAGAAATCGTTTAAGTTATCACAAATGGCTACGTAAACTCTTTATTCGACAACTACTTCCCATCCATCGTTACCAACTTTACTAAAATAACATGTCACTCATTCATTGCGCACGTTAAAATATGTGGAGGTGGGGGCAGTGACTTTTTTCTAAGGTTGATTTCAAAAGCGCTCACTTTATCGTGAACTGCCTATATTTCTCAGGGAGCTCCAAAGCAACACGATGACGTACCTTAGGCCCCGCGCACACTAGATACATATTCGTACGAAATCCTGTCGTCCAAAGACGCACGACTGCGTACGAACGATCCCAACTGTTGAAAAGTAATGAACGCGCGCACACTGCGTAAAAGTTAGTCGTACGAATACGTGGGCGCAGATCAGACGTCCGACACTATCCCATCTTGTTGGGATTTGATCGTACGACTTGAAGATATGGATGTTGAAATTTATAAATTTAATGCATGAACGCAAATGTTTATGGGATCGAAGCGATTGTAACTACCACTTACGTGATTACCAACGCACAGCATGGAAGGGAATCTCTGAGGAAATTAATATACCTGGTGAATGTACCACATAATAATATAACTAGCACATAATTAAAGTTTCGAAATCATGCCGTGTTAAAATCTACTCAGAAAATGCGACTTGTATGTCTAGGGAATTTCGGCAGCCAGCTGAGACAAGTGGTGCTGTTAAAAATTGTGTTTTATTTGAGTGGGTATCAAAGATGTAATGCACTATAACGTAAACGCAGCTAAACAGGTTGCAGATGTTTAATACACTGTTAGTGAGCATTAGCGCGTGATACAAAATATGCTTTCAAAGTGTCTCTTATTGCATGAGCTTTCGTTGCACCACGGTTTTCACCTACAGTAGCGAACCTTCTGTTGGCGCCTACATTGCGAGTAGTCATAATTTGTTGTGGCGAGTCTTTAACACCATCTTTATCAATTATAACGTTGTGAAGTAAACACACACACTTCACAATATCATCAGCCCGGTCGGGATGCACCTCAATCGTTTTCAACAATAACCTCCACTTCCCAGACATTATCCTAATGGCACATTCCACAACTTGTCTTGCTCGAGTGAGGTTTTTATTGAAAATGTCTTCTTCGGGATTCAGGTTACTTTGTAGATACGGGCGCATCAGTTATGTCTTTAAAGGGTATGCCTCATAACCGACTAAGAAGTGAGGCAAAGCTATATCAGTACCCGGTAACAGTTTCTCTGGTAACACATTAAACAGACCGTTATCCAATAGCTTACACAGGTCGGAATGTGAAAAAAAATACCCCCATCACTCTCCTTGCCGTACGCTCCTACATGGATAGCAAAAAAAATCTGTTGTTCGCATCGACAACAGCTTCCAGTACAACAGAAAAATACTGCTTGTAGTTACGATACATACTGCCTGAATGTGGATGTGCTTTATTCCGTATGTGCTTGCCATATATACTCCCGGAGCAATTAGGGACCCCAGATTTGTCCAAAAATTATTTGCAATAGAGGAAATATCTTCATTCGTTGGAAACTTCATATGTGTGTCGTAAAGATGATCCCAAAGCACTTTGGATGTGTCATGTATAATGTTACCTACAGTGTTATCCGCAATGCGGTATGAGTATCCAAGTGTCTTGAAGGATGAGCCAGTTGCCAGGTACCTGAAACACAGCGAATCATTTGTATCAGTTGATCTGGAGAAGAAGTGGAGAGGACTGAGGGATACATTTGGGCGAGAGCTCAAGAGAGTGACAACGACAAAGTCCGGTCAAGAAGCAAATTCAGAACATGTAAGTAAGTGGCCATATTTCAAGATGTTACTGTTCTTGGAAACTACAATGTCTCGAAGAGATTTGATAGGCAACATCCCAGAAATGCTCGAAGAACCAGATAGCGAAGACACCAGTGCAGGTACAAGTTCATTCTCAAACTCTCTAGATTCACCTGTGGCAAGCAACAGCTATGTGTCGCCAACGTCTCTCACCACTCTTACAACGGCAAAGAAGAAATTTAAATCTCCTCAGAAAAATAAAAAGAAAATAATTAGAACAGATGCAATCAACGAAAAACTATTGGAGATTGAGGAAGAAAAATTGCAGTGTTTTCAAGAAACGTTAAACGATTCCGATTCTCAGTTTCTCACGAGCCTTCTGCCTTATTTAAAAGAGGTGCCAAAAAATCGGAACTCGATAGCACGAGCAACGTTACAACATGTTCTAATTGAAGAACTCGACTTGGCATCATCAGTTGCCCGACAATCGAGTTATACGTCACATTGTTGTGTACAACTATCATCAACTTCAGGTGATAATTCTAGTGATTCGCCACAGTATAATGTACGAGAGTCATCATCTACAACGCTTATTAATAAATGTAGTGATGTGCCTTCGTTAAGTGTGCAAGATTCAAGTTTCTCAGAGCAGCATGTACAACATGAACAGAATACTGCACAGCACGCCGATATACCACGTGAGCAATTGTCAGACGGCGTTATTTCACTCGCGGATTATGCTCTGAATTACACCCTCTCAAATGACTTTATATGTGGCCTAAGTTGGAAACTAACTTACTAACAGTAACAAACAGCAAACCCAGAAATGTGTAGTCCCTTATTGATACTTAATTAAATAAAGTTTAATAAACTGCATACCTATTATTTGAAGACATATTTTTATGTTCTTGCCTCAATGTTACCACTAGTCGTTCTTCAGGTGATATGTTCTTGCGAAAGTTGTTGTATTAAGCCAAATCATGTCTCACTTCACTTAGAATATAATTGAATGTGTCTCGTGTCATCGTCCCACAGATAATGAGGTTCTCCTAACTCTTCTCTTTTCACGTGTATTGCATTCACCCACTCTTTTCTTTGACGATGGCGCCATATTCTACGTCTTAACAGATTATTATCAAAAAGTAATAGGTTATTCATTTTTCTTGCCTGGTACCGCTTCCAACTCTGCACGATGTTGTCGGACAAAACCGCAATCAGTGTGCTCATTCAATACTTGTGTCGTGCATATACGTACGACACCCATACGCATCCAGTGTGCGCGCAGCCTTATAATTTTCGTACGTGATATATGCAAGAACAAAAAAAAACATTACGCACCCATGTACGGCTATATACAGGTTGTATCTAAATTCAACCGACAAAACTTCGGCTGCAGGTTAATCACGAAAACATAAGTTGAAAATATATATACAACCTATGGTCTAAAGTGAATACTAAGGTTGGTACACATCTTTGAAGTTGGACCTGGAACATTTGTTTATTGCAAATATTTGAGATAATATCTAAGATGGAACACCCACTGTCTGGATAAGGGTTAACTGAACCAAAGGACTTCAAACACCACGACACCTGTCGCTATCATCAAAATATTTCATGTAAATAATCACTATTACTAACCCTATCTCGAACTAACATCCATGTCACGGTAGCATATTCAGGATTTAAAAGATGGCTTATTAACCCTATGTTCCACTTAACAAAAATGTCGCCTTGTGTAAACTCCCTAAGCCTCGCCGTTTTCGAGTGATTCGTGTTTTACTTTCGAAATAATATTTAACAATACCTGGCAAGTGCAATAACTCACTTTTGCGGCTAAGGGAAGGGACGATTCCACAGAGAGGTAAATTATAGTGGTACTGTAATAAACTTCTTCTTCAGTTACAACTTCAAAAATGAGTACCCCCCTTAGAATTTATTTTTAGACCATAGGTCGTATATATGTTTTCAACTTCTTTTTTCATGATTAACCTGCAGTCACAGTTTGTCGGTGGAATTTATATACAACCTATATAATTACATATATATGTGCGTGTATGTGTGTATGTGTGTTTTCAAATAACCTTTAGTTGTTGGTTGTTAATGGTAATGTGAGCACTTTTAAAAGCCCAGCTTAAAATCTACTTTTTCCAATTATTTATTCTTCCGCCATAAGTTTTATATTGAGATGGCCTAATAACTATATTCCTGCGTTAGTTAGTCAAAAACGTAAACTTCTGAGCAACTTAAATGTGTGACTAATACGCCAGTTTATGCTTAAATTATTGTGTATAAAGTAACAAAAAATACTTCACTCGCAATACAACGTGGGGGCTTAGAACTATTTTTCTTAATTTCTTGCCAATTTATCTGAGAGTTTACGTGCCAGCGTATACTTTATAGCATCTATGCAGTCATGGCCAGTGACTTTATTCCAAAGATTGATCTCAAATAGATCACAGGTTTCCATGGTCGTCGTCAACCTGCTCTTGGCTTTCGGACTCGAGGAGTGTCGCGTGTCTTCGACGGCTGCCGAAGAGTAAGGGAAACGATTCACTACGCGGCTCGCATCCGAAAGACATGCTCAAATTACGAACATAATGTTAACTATTCTTTTGACGCGAATACGTCTTTAAATTTGTGACCATGGTGGGAAGCAATCCAGAAAATCCGATGACATCAAAATCGGGGGATACAGTTTGGCTTTGCAGCTCCGAATCTAACGTCTACATTCAAAATTCATTTACACCACTCGATAGCCAAATGGTCAAAGAATTCGGTACGTTGAATGAGGACTGTGAAGCATCGCGTGTGGGGAGGGGTTGGGGGAGGTGGGTGGCGTCGCAAATGTGAGTTCGTTTCACCACGTCTCATAACTTTCGCGTTGTATAACTTTTGACTAGGATAAGCTACGACTTTCGTTTGGTTTCCAATTGACAGCTATTGTCAAGATCAATCGATTACGTGTATAAAACATTTATTTGACGTGGTTATGGTGAAATGGTATTCGTTTAATGTAAAAAAAAATTGAGAAAACTTAACACAATTTCGGCCGATACTCGCCAAAAAGCCAAGTCGAAGTACAATAATCGTAAACGGTTGGAAAGAGCATTTCAGAAGCAATCCAGTGATACCCGTAAATCCCCCAAATTATCGAGTGAAGCGGTGCCGGGAACGTATTATAAACATCGTGTCCGAGCGCGTCAACGTTGACGTATTCACGCAAAACAAACGGCCGTGTCCGAACACAGCCAAGCCCAATTTAAAATTTTTTTAAAATTTCATCTCATTTTAGATTTTGATCCCATGTTCCTCTAAATAGCACACACGGCATGGTAGCACCTCTTGAACCCTGCAAGTAAGGTCCTACTGGTTTGAACCAACAAACTATAGTTTTTACTATTTTAATATTTGATATTGACGTCGTACGTGTATGCATAGAAAGGGTAAAAGAAACAAGAACCTTCATGATTACAGGGAGATCCGCGAATCTAATAGGCGGTCGTGAATAAATAGTCATGTGGACATTTGAGTCATCTACACCATCGCCAGTGTATAAAGGATGTCGTTCAGTTTGGTTAATAGGATACAACTTCATAGCCTCGGTAAGCGTCTATGCGGTAAAAAAAAAAAAACTTCTTTACTTATATTAAAAACAGTACAAGTCTCATATCGCATGGCGTAGGCTTATATAGCCGAGTATCACCACTGTCTTTGATAAAGTATAAATTGCGTTCTTGGATGAAACTGCATGACATTTGGAAAAAATTGGCAGATTTCTATTGGATATTTTGCGGTTCGTACCTTTTAGGCGGAACCTTGTATATTTATGCCTAAATTCGTTATCCGTATGGTGCTGGGTAAGTCAGTAGTTGATTTTTATTCTTGAATGTGATATGAATAATAAACGCCTTCCTTGTTATTCTCTTTGAAATCCAGCAGATCGTATCAAATAAATGACGGTAATGTGGTAAATACAAACGAGATTTAAATTTTCTACCAAAATAAATTTGTTAATATTAGCTATCGTTATAACACAATTTTATCACTTTCGGAAAACACGTATTAATTTATTTATTCTGCAGAAGGGAGTTAAAGTTAACGCCTTCTTGGAAATGTCACAACCCCATGCGTTTCTCATCGATTAAACGAGCTCATTCATTCCTGTAAAGCGCACAATAGCACCTCGCACATTTCAACACAGCCGCTATGTTCAGCGTGTGCACGGATCATACATTCAGCTAGACAAACGTCTGTGTAGTTTTGGTTTAACGAGATCGACACATCGCCGCCTGTTGCTCAGTCGTTCTTCACACTGAAGTTGAGTTCGATCCTCTCGAAGGAGCATACGTATGAGACGACGACGACGCCGAGATTGGGTACGTTCAAGGAATCCGAGAGAAAAAAAAAAGTTTGAATAAGACCGTGGTCACACGGGATGCAGAACTACTGTACTTCGCTTCAAACATGTTCATTTCTGTTCACGGTTACTCTGACTCGGAACTGGTTCCGATCACAATCACTTCTTTTAAAAGTAAACTGGTGCTGTTAGTACCTTAGAACGATTTATCTTCTGCGTAGCGCTCAGATTTGTGGCTGTGAAGTAAATGAACAGTCTTTTTTAGGTGGCTGAACTCGACTCAGTATTGTACATCCGTTGAAATAAATAAAGGCCAGGTGCGATATCGGTAAACCGTACATTATTTAAGTCAAAATAAAGTTAGTTGTAAGTTATTACAATTTAAATAGTACACATTAATAAGTGTGGGAATTTATCATAGTTAAATACGAGAGCGTGTTTTTTTTATACATTTCCTTCTGTTTGCATTAAATTAGAAAGTTGTAACCAAGCAAAGCTGTTCACTTTGGTAACCATTTAATTGAACGCGTTTAAATGGGACTGCTGGTGCATGTTCACATTAAAAATTTCAGCATTTTAGTGCACCGTGACTTAATTTTCCGTAAATTTTCCGTAAATTTTCCAATATGTGAAATCTGAACTTCTGTCACACTCAGTTACTGAATATAACTTGAAATAATACAAAGAATAAAAACCCGCTTCAGTAGCAGCCTAAAAACTAATTTACCGATCTAAACACAAATACAGTTAAAACTCTTAATAACATTAATAGAACACTTGAAACCGTGGGGGGGGGGGGAGGCGCTGTCGCTGTAGCTAGAGATCTCGCCTCCCGCCAAGACAAACCGTGTTTGATTCCTGGATTTTTGCACGTGGGAATCGTGCCGCTGATCGGAAGGTTTTTCTCAGGGATCTCCTGTTCCCCCCGCCCTTTCATTCCGGCGCTGCTCCATACTCACCTCGCGTCACCCTCGTCGGCTCTCAAGAGTACCTAAAAGCGAATTCCGACCAAGAAGTATTTTAATTGCTCGCCCTAAACAGGTTTATTTAGTTTTCACACACATCGACGTAGGCAGCGTAATAGCGACGACAGCTCGGGCTCCGGGGAAGTACACGGAGATGGACCCCTATGGTTGGTAGGTATAGGCTGTTCACGGTAAAATGAGCACTTTTGAAAGCCCTGCTTAAGATCTACTTGCATGCACATGGTGTATTCTTCCATCATATGTAAAATTAACATTGCAATGGGCCTCATCACTTTTATGTATTCCTTGGTCACGTAAAACTGAGGAATTATTAGGAAAGTAAATATTTTACTAATCTGCTCTTTTACACTTCAATGCATTAAAAAAAACAGAAAGTGAAATAAATAATTTAAGTTATCACATATGGTAACCTGACGATTTTTATTTGACGTTAAGATATGGAACCACTTTCCATCCATCGTTACCAACTTTACTAGGCGCATGTCACTCAGAGCGCCAATTAAAATTATGTGCAGGTAGGAGCAGTGACTTTTTTCCAAGTTTTATTTCAAAAGAGCTCACTTTATCGCGAACAGCCTCTAGGCAGGTAGTTGGGCTTAGTCTCGTCGACAGCGAGGCCATTAAGAGGGCGGAACAAGTAGCTCAGAGAAGAGGTATTAGGGAAGGAATGGGATCGGCCATGACCTTTTGTTATGGACCCATCCCAGGATTCACCTGAGTGATTTCGAGAAACCATGGAATACCCAAATCAGGATGGCCGGACAGGGAATTTAACCCGGGTCCTTCCTAGTGCGAGTCCAGTGAGTTAGAACTGCGCCACTTCGCTCGTTGGGTCCCTAAGTAATAGATACTTCCCTACTCGGAACAGGAAGAATTTACAGATTTCAGTATGTGCCATAAATGAATACGTGTATTTAAGTTTTAAAATTAACAAAATTAAATAATAACACCGACACTCAATTTTTTGGAGGAAAGGAAATAGGCCATGCTTTAAAATTTATGAACATCTTGCTTGACATCCTACAGGTACAATCGTAATTAATTTTGCTGATGTATGTTTGTTCACCTCGTCCATCCTCGATAGAAACAGCACAATGATAAGTAACACACTATTTGGAGAAGCGTATTATGAGCCATGATTTAAATGTTACAACACTTTTCTAAATATCCTAGAGACAAATTTATCGGTCACTTCTTTGAATTATATTTTCCGAGCTCCTTCGTTCTCGATAAACAGAAGCGCCAAATCAGTGAATCGTTCCTGGAACATGGAGGTACGTAGGTGATTATTAATAATTTTCTTTTTAGAACAGGAGCTCTAAATACTTCAGGGTAGCTTTATGAGAAGGAACTAGGTTCAGTTAAAAACGTATCAGCTATAGCTACTTCACATCTGCTATATTCCTAATTTTGTTTTGAAGCCACGTCCGAACTGAAAGCATCTGAGGGACGGAAATGATGGAGTTATTTCGTCGGAGAATATCATCGCAAATTTCTCTGCTTCATTGCGGATTTCAGTTCCCCAGAAGCCTAAAAGGATTGTAGGTTGCATTACCTTGTAGGTCTCTATTGCAGCCTTCATTTCCTGAAATCCGTAATCCAACTGCAAACAGATGGTGTCAAACATGGTATAAAACACAGTTATTTCCAAGTGGCTTTATGGATTAGTCAGCCTTCCGTCTCCGCAAACTTCATGAAACTTTTGTTTTCTTACATTTTTTAATTAACTTTGGTAACACGATTTTGAAACCACCACTTTTCACGTAATTCAGAAGATTTTGCTACAAATTCATCGGATAGTCCACGACGATTAGTAACCTCCATAACTGCATATCTAAGAAGATCAAATGCAGTTGTTAAGTCGCGGAAACGCAAGAGATTTGGTAAAAATTTACGCGTATGCTACGTGAATTCGTGTGGCGAATAGGAATCGAGTATTTTATCCCAGGTATCAATTTTTTATAATCGTTACAGCGGTTTTAGTTTTGTCCATGCACGAAAACTTTGTATAGCCAAAATATACGATAAAAAAAGGAGTTAATGAACTCGTAGGATTTAATAATAGAGATTCATAGAACCACGGACTTTGGCCTTATAAAGTCAGAGTAATATTTCAGTATTTGCGTGATACAGTTGTTTTAGTACTTTTTCAAAAGTAGTACTGTATGTTCCCTGGTGACTCAGGACAACCACAGTGAAGTCCCAAGGGCAATGCTCCGGCTGCCACAGTTAAGCTACGACCGTGAATGTCAAAACTTTTTAAAAGGGACACATTTATTTTCCTCGCATTTCCGTAGCGTCTCTTAATCGACGCATAAGGCTGGGTTTTATTAGGGCAGTTATATTACAGTAATACGTACATGAACAACTATATGCGCTTCTTTATCACATTTTTGAAGCACTAGACACATATAGGCTGTTCACGGTAAAATGAGCACTTTTGAACGCCCTGTTTAAGATCTACTTGTATGCACGTTATGTGTTCTTCAGCCTTATGTAAAATTAACATTGCCATGGGCCTCGTCACTTTATTCATTCGTCGGTCAAGCGAAACTGTGAAATGATTATAAAAGTAAATATTGTACACATATGTTCATTTCTACACTTATATGTATTAAAGAATACAGAAAGCGAGGAAAATAATTTAATTTGTCACAAATGGTTACCTTACACTTTTTGTTTGACGTTAATATAAGGAACTATTTTCCCCTTAATCGTTACCAACTTTACAGGACACGTGTCACTCATTGCGCAGGTGAGGCAGTGACTTTTTTCTAAGGTTCATTTCAAAAGTGCTCACTTTATCGTGAACATTCCTTACGTATATACATTCCTTCAGTTTTCTTTAACGATTGAGGCATCGGTGTAATTGCATGAATTACCATTTGCTGATTCGTGATAGTGTCTACTTTGAAACTTCATAGGCGGCTACACAACAGACAGGAAGAATACAAAAAACAGTGATTCTGAGAAGAGCTCACAAATGTTAGGAGTTCATATTATTGTACTGCAATGAGAGAACCGTAGTGCCATATCTGCAACGCGATTTTGGGCTTTTCGCGAGTGTTTCGCGCGTACTGTAATGTTTCTTGTTTATTCAATTTTGTAAGAGTTGGTTAATTGTTTACCGAGATATGCCACAGAAACATAATTTTTCATGTGGCGCTAACTTACAAAGTGATGAACAAGAGGTTATATATTAACCTATTTGTTGCTTGTAGTTGATACTTTGAGCATGCCAAGTTTATTCAAAATTGTTCCAATGGTATGGTACACGTACATAAAATTAAATTAAAATATTTATATGGTCGCCGAAGTGTCATCAATTTAAATAGCACATGTTAACATAGTATTAGATACCTGCTACATTGGACGGATTTCCCAGATATTTTATAAAAGCTTTATTTTTCATTTAGTGTTATCTTTCAAGACAGAGCGACAATACATATATAATTATCTAAATTAAATATTTACATGATCAACAGTCAAAATACGAAAATTAGTTAAAATTGGTTTAATGGTTACCGAGATATGAAATCGTAACCTAAATTTTAAAATCACCATTTTGAAGATAAGAACATGTCGTGAAGTCGGATATCCTCACTAAGTAGATAATATATGCGTAAGAGTTTGGTAAAAATTTGGTTAATGGATTCGAAAGGTTTTATGGGGGGACACATACGCACAGACAGGACAGTGCTCTCATCTTTCCATCGGAATGTAGGCTAAAAACAATTGCAATGAGTAAGGCATTCAACTGTTTCAACTTGGCATGCGCATAACAGAATGAAATGCAATTAATTTGAAGATAACATCAAACAAGCGCAGCCATTGTAGAGTATTATTAAACGCCCTGTAAACGCACATTACAAACAATTTTTTGTCTTCCAGGAAGCCACCCCCTCAGAGAAGAAAAAAAAATTACCACGACCCTTCAACGATAAAGGCCTTTTTTTTTTTTAACTCCAGCGGCCGACCACTGAATAGCGGAACTTAGCCGCCCCAGGGCATTCCACAGAAAGCTCGTAAATCTGTTCTAATTGTTTTCCCGGAAGCCTGCATTTGATATCTGGCTCCGTTTACCTCCAGTTCTAATTCAGGCCTTCCCTTTGTCGTTATTCATCAGCGAAAGCAGTGCCTGTTAACTTTATTTTTGTTCCACATTCACGCGGTTTCGCTCAGCCCTGTGAAATCTCTCTAAAATGCCGTCATTCATTCCATTACTAATCTTTCTATGAAATAACTGATCACAGTTGTCTACGTGAATCACACGCATGCTAACGCTTTATCAAATTGTGTTTCAATAAGCTTCTCATGCTGGGATGGTAGCAATCCAGATCTCTGACAAATTCTTCGAGTATAAATATGAGGACTAGCAATAAATTAGAAAACAATAATAACGGCGACACGACTTTTCTAATCATTTGATTTTATTCTCACAAATGTTTTATATGTAACTTCGAAGTAGGTGTGACTAATATCTCATCCAAAATATGTAAAAAAAAAAAAAAAAAGGCTCAAATGTTCAAACATCTGCTTATAGTCGCAGGAATGTACATATTTTTTGTTAAACAAATTGGTAGTGATATTTGTATTAGTTTTTAATTCTAAATATTTGCTAGAAGATGAGCAGGGCGGCAAATCCTTTAAGCTTTCTTGAAAATTGTAACTGCTATAATATAATTTCATCAGTTGTTTCGTATGAAATATACGATATTGTAATGGAAATTTTTTTTTCTTACCTTTGATTACACGCTTCGGTAAAAATGAAGGAATGTACGAGAAAGCACGGAGGAACCTGAATTGTGTTATATTGCAATGGAGATAGGAGATTAATGATAAACGGCGTCAAATGCAGCCGCTTATTTCCAAACACGCAAACTTACGTGTCGGACCTGATAACCGGTTACATGATTACGTAACTTTTGTTGCTCACCCCGTACTGAATGAGTAAGTTGCGGGTAAGATTTTTGTAAAAATTGCTCATGATGGTAAAATTAGCATTTTTTAAAACTCTGTTTATGATCTACTTGTATGCGCAATGTGTGTTCTTCAACACTCTATAAAATGAACATTGCCATGTGCCTGACCTTTTCATTCATGCGTTGGCCAAGTGAACTGTGAAATTATTAGAAAAGTATATATTTTACAAATTTGCTAACTTTCGCACGCATATGCATTTTGAACACATAACGGAAAATAAATAATTCCAGTTCTCACAGATGTTTAACTGACACTTTTAATTCAAAGTTACGAGATAAGACAACTTTTCCTTCTTCATTACCAACTTCACTGGGCGCATGCCATATGTGTGCCCGTTACAATATATGTGCAGGTGTGGTCAGTGAAATTTTTCAGAAGTTGATTTCCAAAGTGCTTATTTAATCGTGAACAGTCTATAATACCAATATGAAAGGCATTTCGTAAATTTTACGTTTCTTTACGGTTTGCGTTGCTATGATTCAAATCGACGTTTCTATTGCACAAAAAGACGGGAAATTGTTTACAGTCTGTTCACGGTAAAATGAGCACTTTGAAAGCCCTGCTTAAGATCTACTTGTATGCACATTATGTATTCTTCCGTCTTATGTAATATCAACATTGCCATGGGCCTCATCACTTTATTCATGCGTGCGCCACGGGTTTTTATAGTATTTTTAGTATATATTTTTAGTGTATTTTGATAGCGGTTGGTGTCACCGCGGTGGTATGTAAATAATTGCATTATGACCGGTCATACATTTAATCCTCTCATTTAATCATTTGCTTGTATATTCATTGTAATTATTTTATCCAACATTTAATCGTATTCACAATTATTCACTGCGTGATAATTATGAGAGAGTGTTATTGCTGGGTAACGATTGTGCTATAGGCTGTGAGTCGATTATGACGTTTGTAGTTCCTTACTTCCGCCGCTCTAATGTAAAGAGCAGCCGCTAGGCGTCGCCTCTGGCGTATTCCGCGTGACGTCGCGGGGGTGGCACGGTCGTCGGTGGCGTGCTCGTGAGGCGGGTAGCAGTAGTATGAAGTATGTGAGTTCGGCGGGCAGCAGTTGTAAGCAGTATGGTGGTAGAGAGTGACTTCGGCGGCCGGTCTGATAGAGTCAGCTGTGTGCGATAGCAGTGTAATATTGCGGGACTGAATTATGATCGCGCGGCAGGAAAGTGTATGTTGGTCGTCGCGGGAGCTAACTCTCCGAAGGACCGATGATGCGAGTTACCAGTCAGCGTCGGGTTAGAGAGAAGGGACGGTGTATTCGTGACGTCGTACTGCGATAGGATTTCCACTACTGTCGTCTTACGTCAATTTGGATTGTTCTCGTACTATACGATAGCGAGCCGACGGTGTCTTGTCGGGTTGCGGCGAAACATTCTTGTGAGCGAGCGAAGCGTGTCAAGAAAATCTACATTGTGAAACGGGGCTTCGCTGGACTAGACACAAGCTGGCCTTTAATACAGCGTGAGACGCAACCCTCCCGGAAAACGCGTGTGAAAATGACTAGAAACAAAGAAAGGTTGTACAACGTAATTGAGGGCACGGAGTTGGGGACGAATGAATTATTTGCTGCTAATGAAAGTTTTTGCCGAGGTTTTAAACAATATTTCGAGGCGGTTGCAAATTGCCAAATGTCCGTAGTTGTATGTTTTAACCATGAAAGTTACTGAAACCATTACTGGACTCTGGCTGACTCTGACTTTTTGACAACGCTGGACGGTCTCCCTGGTGAAATTGTCGGGCTGAATGATGGAAGTCATTTTGGCCGGGGATAACAACTTTGACCGCTCCGCTAGCCAAAATCTCCGTCGTGTATGTACGATCCCGTCATTGTTGCCGCGGTAAACTTAATACGAGAGTGAGTGTGTCACTATAGAGCGGCGTAGTTAAATTCTAGTGACGATTGGAATGAAGACCGCGCCTGCGGGGCTGTAAACAGCTGAGCAGAATTCCGAGCGCTGAAAGAGAACGACACGAAGGTGTCGCGGACAGAGGCAGCCCGACAACTGCATTACGTCGTGGCCCGAATGGGCGGGCTGTTTCCTTCACATAGTCAGGTCCATTGCAGGGCTGCTGCCGAGGTGCTGTGATTATAATATTGGTATTTATTCGTACTGGAGTGCGGCACCTAACGCCGTGGTAAAGACTCGCCAGCGGGCGAACTCAGTGGCGTCTCTGCGGCGGCTTGCAATTATAAACTTTTGGAACTCGTGTTAAAGGGTCACTGTACATAATATTACGTAGAGTGAAAACAAACTTTCCTAACTGGTGTAAGAGTATTTATGTATGCAGTATTTTAAATGTGTTGGACAGAGATTTTTGCAATGCCACGTGAATTAATGGATTGTAATTTAAAAATAAATTGTTGCCACCAGAAGACTGAACTTGGAAAACATTCTTCCGTGCATCACTGAAACAGACCTCTATCGCTGTCTGGTGTATTTCACCAGGAATTTAATTTATAAGCTCATGTCACATTGTGGACGTGGCATGGCTCAGATGGATGTTTAATGCTGAGCACGTCTAACTTCATTCAGGGGCAGGGTTGGGGATTGTTGTTGTCTGGGTGACGGAGTGAGGCACATTTTGTTACCCCCCTCCCCCACCCCTCTCGGGGGTCGAAAGGCGTCTCACATGCGACGGTGGAAGTGAAACTTTGAAATTTTTAGGAAAGTAATTATTATACATGTCTGCTCATTTTCACATTAAAATATATGCGTTCAGGTGCAACAATTTTTTCCCAAGGTTCATTTTAAAAGTGTTCACTTTATCGTGAACAGTCTTTACAATTGGATATTTTCTGAATAATGGTGACCGTAAGTATGCCAGTGATAAAGAATGACTCTAGTAAGAGTCTGCTCTCTCGTAGTAATTATCAACACGTTAGCTAATTACAGCGCAGAGAAGGGCAGGCTATGAAATCAGTGGCGACGAACAGCGCTGATGAATACCACCAGGTCACTCCTTCCCGGCGCTTTTGTCATTACCGGACTTACGGGCTATTTTACTCAGAAACACCAAGTATGCATTTGAAAAAAAAAAAAGGTCAACGAATACTTTCGTCACGAACTTCATAATGCTCAACATTCACCGCCACGTTTGAATAATGCAAACATATGGATTTGGTTGTGTTGTTTAGCCAAATCCATAACATCGCGTGTAAAACATGAGCGTCTTCACAGTTGAACTGTAATATCATCAAGTACAATTTTTCATGAAATTAAGACAGAAAAAAATCTCGAGGATTTGTGAGAAAACTATTTAAATTGTCGACGAAATTTTTCTGCTTGGGGGCCTTTGATACACACCAGAATGTGCTAATAAAAAAAATCGTTTTATTGGAAGGCTTCATATTTCATAACATTCATATCAATATAGTATATTACTAGCTTTTTGTCTGCGGGCTTCGCCAGCGTGTACTACACCAAACAGCTACTATTTTCCCTTACCGAATAGCTCTTTGTACACCGTATTAGTGGGCATACCCTCAAATGTTAGGGCTATCAAGTTGCCAGGTGAGATTACACACACAGTTGCCCATGCGAGAAGCTGTACTCCCTCAATTCTATCCCTGCGAATTTAAGCGATTTTCCTTTAGCCTTATTCGTAGTCATAGTAAGACAGGCCTTGAGATGGAATTACGGTCTCTTAAACTCGAAAGGGATTTCGGATAAAATGAATTATATACGCGGTATGAAAATTGAATGTTTTTGCAAAGACTTCACTTAGACCAGGTGCCTTTCTAGAGTTCTGGCAACATTACTGCATACATGCATTGGAATTATGATGAGGAAAGGAACTTTGTCCAAGGCTGTAAGTTTCAAATAATCTTTTCCGTCACGATTAACGAACCAGACTAATTGTCTGTTTTAATTGAGGTATAAAAATTCTTAAATCTCACTGACGAAATATGTTATTAAGTTTATATATAGAGCAGTAACTAGGCAAAGTAAATACACATGTCGCCACTGCGGAAATGACTTCGGTTTTTTTCATGAATATGACGCAAGCCAATGATTGTACTAAGTCTACTGTGGGTGTACCTTCACCCACTACTGGAAAATGACATGAAAAACAATACTGTTACTGTACCAAGTCCTTCAGTAAACGTTGCAATGTTCGTCGGCATGTGAGAACGGCGTGTACGAAGAGTCCTTTTCGCGCGATGAAGCAATAGGTCATTGGTCCCATACAGTTTATGCAACGCGATACAATGAAGGAACGCATCGAGATCTGCAAGGGTTCGTCTACTGGGAGCCAGCTAGTTATGTCGCCAAAACCTCCTGCTACATCGATGGGTACTGTTTCCGCAGATGATTACGACGGGACAGTTAATGCCAATGTTGAAGTGACTGCAGTAGAGTCGGTGTCTGTGTAATGTACACTTTCAATACGTTCGCGCGAAGTCGACGAACTTCAAAGTAAACGATCGTTGGCTCTAAATACTTATGATGATCACGTGACTCCTACAAAGAAAAGCAAATTTAACATCGAGGATGAAACAGGAAGTGAAGACGATCACGAGGACAGCATTAATAATAATGAGCGTGAAGACAGTGATAATGTTGAAGACGATTATGGCGATTCCCTCGATGTTCTCACACATTTCACCAACGAGTTTCCTTCGACAAGTGATACGAAGAAGGCAGAAAACGCCGAAAATGCTGGCTACATGTTTACGAAAGACCGGAATGAACTTGTAGACAGACTCGCATATTTGACTGACCTTCATAAACGTGGGTATGACATGCGCGTCGCTAAAATATATTCACCCATAGGTAAAAATGGGGAAAGGGGCTACATCGAATGATGCGATGAACTGCTTTCCTTCAAAATTGTAACTACAAAATAATAGTAAACTTTTATTGTAAAAAAAACATATTTAATTTTTAATTTTTGTGTGTCCTTCTATCGGCCTTAAAGTTTATATATATAATAAAGTATGCATGTAGGTGTACTGTTGATTGGAAAAATATTCTTTCTGATAGGAATAAGAAATTACAGATTTTCCTATGCCCATAAATATGAGTGTCGACAGTTCGCTTGGTAGTGAAATCGAGATATTAATGCTGTCTGTGTGTTGAAAATAGTGTCCAACACGGAGGGCGCTGACAGCACAACCTATACTTTAAAAACATAAACAAATATGGCTGCTGCCTGGTGGGTGAATTAATACATTCGCACCACCTTTGTGATGAAAACATATGAAATCCAATATGGCAGTGGAACGAAGGTGAGAGACAAGCTCCAGTAAAGTATAAACAAATGACAAAGGAAAAAACAAGATGGTGGCCTTCTGCAATGTATAAACAAATGAAAAATGAAGAACCAAGATAACGGCCTCTAGCAATGTATAAACAAATTACAGACGAAAAACTAAAATGCCGGCCTCCAGCAAATGTATAAAAAAAATGACAAGCTACAAAAAACAACATGGCGACATACGATAGAAGGAGTATAGGTAAGGGGAACAGGGGTGAGAGTCAATTGTCTGCTAGGCGTGGTGCTAGGAGGACCTCCGGAAACGTAAATTTAAAAATAAAGTTTTTAATAATTTTTAATAAAAAAGTTTCAATAATTTTTAATAATAAAGTTTCAATAATTTTTTTAAATAAAATTTTCATAATATTAGTAATATTTGTTTATAATTCTTTTATAATTTCTTTGAAGTGTGTTAGAATTTATTGGGAATTTTTTGGGTTAAAGTTTATTCAAGGTCATGGTTCAAGGTCAAGGTCACCTGCACCCAAAATGGTGGCTAAGATGATTTATGGTTAGGTCTGACTCCGATCCTGGATTCTTGTATCGATTTGGAATACCCTATGCCTATTAAACCAAGATGGCCGCCACGGCCATGTCCGCTGGTACTCCCCAAGTCCGCTTTCCTTGGCTCGGAGTAACGAGTCCACCTCACGGGAGTCACGAATCCGCCTTTCCTGCTATGGGAGGCTCGGTGCTTTTTGAAGGAAAAAATAGAAAATTTTTAGTGAAAAAAAGGGAGATTTTTTGGTAAATTTAGTTGATTATGATGGGAAAAAGGGAAATTTTTAGGAAAAAAACGTAAATAAAGGAAAGTTCCAACTTGACAGCCGCCGGCCGATTGGCTCCGAGCTCCGCTCCCCCATCCCGTTGTCCCAAAGACGGTATAACCCTACTACTCTCACCAGCTCGAGTTCATCTAGGTACATAATGAAGAGTCTGTCGGAACAATCCAGCAATTAACATAATAACATCCCCATCAACCCATCATTGTCCCTAATGTATTTGAAGGGTCCTGCTCGAAACTTCAAATTCTCCCTTGTGTGCGGTAGTACTCTCATCCCAGGAAACAAGCTTACATTACCGCATAACTTGGGCAAAGTTTCTTTGTTACGTGGCGTATCATAGTGAGGTTTCTTTACAGATAGAGCTGAAGGGCAGCTCGAAGGCAGTGCGAGTGTTTTCTCTCTCCAACAGTATAGTAACGATAACAAAGGATGCAACAGGTAAGGTGATGCCACGATCGCTCCTCATCTTAACAGGTAATACGTCAATATGAAAGGCATTTTCAGTACAACCAGGTGCATCCTGAAAAAATACTTGCCCAACACCTCATTCAATGCTACCGAAAGCTTGATGGTAGATAGAAAGCTGCTCATCTGTTAGAAAAACTTCTTGTTTTGTCATCATTTGTAGATGGTGTTTTCTTGTTTCATATACATTTACGAAGTATCACAGTAGTAACACATTTACATTTCTAATTATTCCCCGGTTTTCACTTGGATGACACATGACTAAAGTGATCACGTACATTGCAATGTTCATTCACTTATGGTACGCACAAAATGAAAAGAATAGTAGAACTTAAGCAGGCCATTCAAGACTGCCTAGTCAACTTTGAACAATCTGTGAAAAGGGTCATACATATATCCACTATAGTTTGCAAAGGCGAGGTTGGAAGATAAGGAGATATGGTAAACGTGACGTTAATCGTTTCGTTGTACGATGATGCATCTGGTAAACGTAAGCGATCATAGTCCTTCCTTGTGTCGGGCCAGGGAACTAGCTCCAAAGACGCTGAGAAAATTTCTCGTGGCTTCATTTCTTTCATAATAACTTTTATAATCAGTTCAATTATTTGACACTAATGTAATGTTGACATTTTTTAACATTTAAATTTTATTAATTTTTTATCCTATGCAGATACTAGTAAGAATTGACATAACTGTGTTTCTTATAGTGGAGAGTGGAGCGATTTCGGGGGGTCATAACATCGAGGTCTTGAGAGCCGAGATGAAATGATTATCGAGCAGCGCCGGAATACAAGGTAGAGGGAAACGGGAGAACTCCGAGAATGCCCACCTAGCACCGGCATCGTCCGGGACGCTTCCCACATGCTAAAATCCGGGAGTGGCTGCCTGACCGCTAAAACCCCGCATCCCTTGTGTTTCTTACACTATAGTTCCACAGCTTTGCTTTTTCATCCAGCGCATGGACACTAGTCAGCCGGCCGGCGGAAACGAACAGAAAGTGCTCAACCGCGAACAACCTGCATCACTGCAGGGGAAGAGCAACTCTCGCGGGGCAGCTTGTCGGCAGTCAACCGCTGCAGGGAGTGTAAATCTCAAGTCGGTCGCCGCGAACGGAGGGAGAACGGCACGTGAGGCCGGGGGACCGGTTGGTAAGCGATATTCTTTCCGCGGCGGGAACAGCTAATGAGAGAAAGGGCAACACGGGCGATACCCCGCCGGGCCTTGCACGAGTGCCCGCCTCACGTGTGTGGTTCTTAAGGTCGACAGGCGAGCGGTGGGACGTTCCAGGTAATCTCTCAAGGCGCGGCCACGATTTCATACGAGGCAAGCCAGGCAGCTCGTTATTACAGCGGGCGACGACTGAAGGCCGGCCACAAAACAAAAATATCAATCATCCTCCAGCAACGCTTAGCTAGTCAGATGCGAAAATGAGTGAGTGAAGAGATTCGGGGGACTCTTTACAGCGAGGTTTGAGAGCCGATGAGGGTGGATCAGCGCCGGAATGAAGGGCCGGGGGAAACGGCAGATCCCCGGGAAAACCTGCCAACCAGCGGCAACGTCCGACACGATTCACACATGCGAAAATCCGGAGTGACCCGACCGGGGATTGAACCCGGTTCACCTTGGTGAGAGGCGAGCAGTCTATCCGCAAAAGAAATTGTGAATCTATATAACTCATATACAGTTTGTTAAATTGTAGTAGTCACGATATAATCTAACACCCTGAATGGCTGTAGTGCTAAGTAGGGTTAATGAAATAAACTAAAAAAAAGTCTATCCGCTCAGCCACCGTGGCCCCAGATGAGAAAATAAGCCATAGACAATGTACATTAGCTTTGAGAGATTAATCTATAGGAAAGTTTCCAAATCTTGAAGACATCGGTTTCTTAATTATAGTTATACATTTCTTGGGAAGTTAGTAATACTGATATTAGTAAAATACTTGTTTAATATCTAATAGCACGCTACCTTCGATTAGGGTAATCTTATTTTGACCTTATTAGTATTACCTGTAATAACTTTTGGTTTCGTACAGGCGTTCAGTTATAGTATACTTATGTACCAAAATTGGTAAGAATTTCCGATCTGATGATGTGCTGCAAAAAAAAAATACTGATCTTGCTCTAGATGTTTTTAATACCTAACAGATGTGACTGGTTCCATTCAAGTTTGCTCCTAGACAAATCAAGATTTTTAAAAATTGCAAATTTTTAGGTTCCCAGAGCCACGATATTGTTATTCTAACTTCATATCGATAACAATCTGTTAATACTGTAAAGCATTCTGAATAAATCTTACAATTTTGTAATATTATATATGGTTGTTTTATTTTTAGGTAAGGAATTATAATAAAAAATGTAGCAAATAAAATTTCATCTACAGGACATATGGGCGCCAAGAGAAAATATCTAATAGGAAGACATAAGACTGTGAATATACAAAATCAACACTTCCAACTAAATTATTCCACAAAACATTAACTCTTTATTTTAATAGACCCTAATTAATGTTTTACGACTACTAAAGAAAAGAAAAAAGTAATTATGTTAATGTAATGAAGTTTAAGGAGGTAGAATGTATGAATTAACGAGAAAAAGAGAAATTGAGATGCTGCTCACTTAGGATTGGTATCAGAATTTTGAAAGATGAATATTAAATACTCTCTGCTTCCTTCCTTACAATATGTGATTAGAAGAATATATAGGTATTTAAATTATTTCAAACTGAGTAAATAGTTTCTATTTTGTATTAATAGATTTAAAAGCAGCTGTTTTCACTGTTAAGGAATTATTCTTTAAATACTAACATATTAATCTTTGCATCCTATAATATTCTGAAATATTACAGAGCTCCTCCTGCGAATGAACAATTATCTACCAGAAAATTATGAGCGAGCGTCAGACATACCTTAACTATACACAAGAAACAAGTGACATAAACAAAAGAACAATATACATAAAAGACAATAAAGTGAAACAATTACACACAGTTTAAAACACATAACCTTTCTAATTAATCGTATGCAAACAACAACGATCTACACACACACACAATAACAGAAAATTATCACATATACCATATGTTTTAAATTAACCATAATCTGAAAACAACATTTGAAACAATGCTGAACTGCTTTGAAGTTGTTAGCTGTCAAAGTTCAGTAAGCGGAGATCAATCGTGATTGACTATTCTAGACAAACCTGTATCACAACAATAATGGAGTTATGAGAACACTTTTGTGGCTGTCATTTCTCTGTCACCTCTGAAAACATAAAGAAGACATAAACATGAAAGAAAGTGTACACGAACAAGACATGAAATAAGTACAATGACTCATAATTACAACCTACGCAAAATATCAAGCTTAACATTGTCCACGCACAAAAATAACTATACATCCAAACAATACATACGAAAAAGAAAATTATATACGGAGGACTATTCAAGAAGAATTAAATCAATTTCAATTATACTCTTTCCTCTTTTCTTTCGGCTAGTGCTAGTTCCAGGTGTTACCGTAAGGTAAGTTCACAGTTTATTTTATTTTCATGATTAGCCTTGAAGAACATTACTTTCAGGTCACAGTACAACTATATAGAATGCTTGTAATAAGGGTCAAATTTAAACGAAAACATCGCAATCCTTCGCTAGACTACCACACATATAGTACCTCTTACTTAATTTTATTTATTTTTTCCATATCAAACCAACTGAGTAGCCAAAAACTTCAATAAGATTCAAAGTAAGGATGTAAACCTACTAATAAGTTTCAAGTTTCATTTGCAGTACACATAATTACACAATAATCAATACAAGAAGACACAATAACAATATTACAATAAACAAGACAGCAATGAACACTATAACCCTTGAAATAAACAAAATACTCAATCAATCATAAACACATAGTTTACAGTAACTTCTCTCCTTGCATCAATATGTGTCTTAGGTTACAACAGCAAAGCTGAATCGACATCATACTGCCTTTCCTTGCAAAATGGAACATAATTTTCTAAAGATAATTTTGCATATCTTCTTCACTTACTTATTCTTCTTTGGAGGCGCATAATGGTTCTATACAGGGTACTTTATAAGTTCTAAGTTGCGTGATATTATACGAACCCACTTCTTTCCCATCCAGTGTTTCTAATGCATAACAGTTATTGTTGAAAACTGCTTTAACTTTGAAAGGTCCCTCATATAGTCTTATCAATTTCTTGGTTATGTGCTCCAATACAGAACTGACTGGATTAGCGCGCCTAAGTACCAAGGCACCGATTAATATCTTATTCAGTTTCGATACTTTCTGGTACCTCTTCTGTTGTTCAGCGGCTGAAACTAATCTTGATTTTACTAAACTGAATAATTCTTCTTGAAGTATTTTACTTTCATCCTCCTTGCTGTCATGTCCTACTATTCTGGGAAGACCTCTCAGGTTTACTGGTACTTTCTAGTTTAGTGTCTCGGGGACAGAATCATTTATTCTGTTAATTGTAGGTCGATTATGTTGACTTGCGTTATTTATGAAAATGCCGGGACCATGGGATTCAGTAATGCATTTCCCTGATAACATACCTGCATTGGATGCATTGGGTATGGTACAGCAGGCGTTAAGTTCCTAGCTTGAGGTATCAATGGTGGTGGCATGGAAGTTATAAACATATGTGGAGATTGAGGTATAGGTACAAACGAATTTGACTGAATCGGATTATTCTGTGTAGATCCGACAGCTTGTATGTTCGTTGCGGTTCCTTCATACTCCTCATTCTATTTTGAATCCTTCTGTTTCCTATTCCTACGCTTGCATTCAAAATTATACCGTGTTTTCTTTTTCTCGCTATATTTTTGTTTATATTGGTTATTCCAAAGGGAATTTTCAGGGTAATCTTCATCGCATACCAAGTCAAGAGTATGCACGCGATGATCAGGTGCAACTCGATTCTGATGTGACGAGTCATACTTTCCCCTAGAATATAATGGTGGATTTCGCACGTTTTGCGATTTGTCAGCATCCCTAACTTGCTGTAACCTATACAAATGATGAAGATGCTCCAAACGTAGGAGTTGAACTCTAAAATCAGCTAAATCTGTATAGGGTCTGCCAGACCACTTTTCCTGGTATCGTAGAGGAAGTTGAGCTAAAATAACCTCTACGAACTCATCGTCCTCCATAGGTGCTGTGATATGACGCGATCTTTCATAGATGTCTCGGAAATGCTCCTCTAGAGATTTTCCTAATCTAGAATGAAACTTCTCTAATGGTAAATTAGCTCGAAAATTCCCTTGTATTTTGGAATTCCAAAATTGTTTTTTGGAATTTAGAACGAAATTCCTCAAAATCATGTGTCGTGTCTCGAATATCTTCCCACCAATACAATACTGTGGATTTCAGTCTGAAACCTAAGCATCTGAGTTTATCAACCTCAGTTATCCCAAATATATTTGCATATTCATCCAGTCGTTTTAAATACGTAACAGGATTTTCTTTGCTATGGCCAGTAAATATCTGAATTCCCTCTGACCACTGTTTAGCAGGATGATGAATCAAAGTGGCAGTAGGATTCACTCTTTCAGACATTGAGCGTGAAGTGAGCAGTTATCATCAGTATGAATAGGCGATTGTCATTCCTGACCTAAACTAGCGGCTGTACGCTCAGTGTTCTGTGCTTCATTTCCATGTTGCTTTTTGCGACTCTATCAACGCTTATTCCAATCTCAGGTCATTTTGAGAAAGCTGCGCTTTTAGACCCTAGATTTTTTTTTTTTTTTTCCCCCAAATTTTCGCTTACGCAATGATGTGTCTTCTCAGTTTGACTGAGACGATATTCAAAATGATTTTGCAACGAACTGAGTTGGGTTTCCAGAGCAGGTGATAAATTATTCGCCTCTACTACTGACAATGGTAAAACTCTGCCTTCCATTTCTACTACTTTGATTTCTACTCGAGATATCTGCTGAGGGAAGTTCTCATGGGTTGCATTCACATCGTCTGTCAGATGAAGCAACGAAGCAGTGTTCTCGGTAGTAAATTTGTTAGTTGTTCGAGGCAATTTATTTTCAAGGCCCGTGTTTTGATTTACCACTTGCTTTTCTAAATTGGACTGTGCATTTATAAGTGAATTAATTCGCTCATTATGCACGTTAAATTCGTTTTTCACTTGTCTGACCAAATTAAAAATATTATTATTAACCTCGTCAATCCTGGCATCCTGTGTTTTAATTGACTCACGCAATTCAGTCTTTAACCCTTGCAACTGTGTTGTTTGCGAATCTAATCGGGTGGCTAGTGCAGCTAATTGCGTGATTTGTGACGTTAATTGAGTGATTTGTGACGTTAATTGAGTGATTTGTGACGTTAATTGAGTGGTTTGCGACGCTAATGAAGCTTGCAATTGCGTGAACATTCGTGTCAATATATCAAAGTTAATAGTACTATTATTGCTGTTACCCGCGGTCGATTCCTGTCCTTTTGTGGCTTTAACCACTACCGTGTCGTTGGCTCCTCCATTTTGTTAACCCTCTGATTCCATGGATGCATATGATATACATGATTATAGACTATCTACACATTCCTCGCTGTAATGGTCATTTGTGCCTACTTAATGAACTGACTCAATTATATTACTGCTTTCCCCCATACTATCCATGCGAAAAGAGCTGCGGAGGAAGTGGGCTTCTCTACCTTCTTTATCCATGGTATATTATAATGTCTATGGATATTACACCAATACAATTAATTCCTTCGTGTGTCCTGTTTTAATTATCATGTCGCCCCACGTCTGCGGTACTAATCTTTGAAAAACACTATATATGTATAGGTTTTTCATTTTTAGGATTTATTATAGAAAATATAACAAATAAAATTACATCTACAGGACATACGGGCGCCAAGAGTACATATCAAATAAGAAGACACAAGACTCTGAATATACAAAATCAATACTTCCAACCAAATTATTCCACAAAACATCTACTCTTTATTTTAATAGACCCTAATTAATGTTTTACAACTACTAAAGAAAAGAACAAAGTAATTATGTTAATGTAATGAAATTTAAGAAGGAGGTAGAACCTATGAATTAACGCGAAAAAGAGAAATTAAGATGCTGCTCACTTTGGATTGGTATCAGAATTTTGAAAGATGAACATTAAATACTTTCTGCATCCTTCCTTACAATATGTGATTAGAAGAATATAGAATTTTTTTTAATTACTTGAAATTGAGACTATATTTTCTATTTTGTATTAATAGATTTAAAAGCAGCCGTTTTCACTATTAAGGAATTATTCAAAATTTCCAGCCAGTCCTTAATTACACGAACTCTTAAAATGGGACTTCTGGGATACAGGACCGAAGTAGGATATAAGCTTCCTTACAGTTCTACTGAAGAAAAATAAATGGGTCTGAGTTGAAGAGAACTGGAAAAGAAGATGCCAAACGAAGTTCATCCTACATACTGGCCATCTCACCATGGACTCGAAACACCAGTAGATAGCTCCGGATCAAATTTCACAGTTGCAGAATCACTTCAATAGTTCATCTCGACACATCAATTTACCACACTCTTCTTGTAATGCAAAATAATCTCTTCAACATGCTGGATAACGCTATTAACATTCAGCGTGAAAGACTGCAAAATATTTTATCTATATGTAGCAATAATTATTCCAGATATTCAAATTTTCTTTTTCTTGATAATTATTTTTGACTTTCAGATTTTTTTTTCAATTTTCCCTAGGTAACTCAGACAAAAGTTACATAACTCCAAAGAGAATTTTTGAACAGCAAATATTAAACTGAATGGAAGGGTGATCTAATTTAACATGGTTTTCACAGTCACATGTAAATAACTTTCAATTGAAATACAAACAAAAAAATTTTAATTGTAAATGCTAATATGCTTTTCATCCAGCAAAGTATAGTTACAACTCAGGAAAATTATTTTATACTAGGTTTTTTTATATAATTATATGAAAATATGGTGTTTTATCCACGCTGTGCGCACATTTTTACAACCTTTGACAGTACCTTCATCCCATGCCTAGCCTTGCCCATTCTTGCAAGTCATAAACTCTTAAATATATTGACTTGAATGTTGCTACACGACCACATATTTATAGGCTTCATGTATTCATATGCTTCAAAACTCTTTGAAACATTATAAAAAATCTTATCTTGCAAACAGCAAATATTGTTTATCATAAACAGCTCTACAAAACTGAAACCAGTTTCAATCAAGCTAAGTTTACAAATGGCAAAGACTACTAATAGATTATTGAATTGGCATTCTTTACTTTTCCGTGTTTAATCTAGTTATCATACAAACGCTAGTATTCTCGAAGAAAGGGAAAATTATTTTAAACCCTCATATATTTTTGCTAAATGATTTTATTAATATTCCAAAATGGATGAATTAAGGAAACATTCATAGATTTCTATTGTAGAAGATTTACTAGCAGTCGCCATCAACGATTTTGGTGGGTCTTGTGAGCTTCATAACTTCAATTTTACATATTTGTAGGGTGACCGATGCAGAAACTGGTTTAAAGCTAGTTCAAGTAAAATTACACAACTGCGCACGTTTATTGTGCAATGCTCAAGTTTATCGTTTGCAAAATGGCAATAGGCTTATGGATGGTCGCGAAATGTGAAAATTGTGAGTAAGGGATAAATGTGGTGGAATATCAACAAACTTTAGAACAGTATTAGCGATATCGGCCAATGGGAATCATTGTCTTGGAGTGAATATTTTTGGATAAACAACATAATGTCTGCTTCTCTGTTATGCATTCATACTTGAGAACAGCAGCTTTGGTACTGTATAGTTTTGTGAAACCTGTCGTAACTTGCATGCCTATCCAGATTGTGAATTGTAACTATTTGGTTTCAATGAAATACGCTGTGTGACAATTATATATATATATATATATGCCAAACAAATAAACGGAAAAAGGAATTTCGTAATCTTAGGTACAAATTAAGGACCCGAATAATATTAGAGCAGAGCTGATAATGTTAAATCATATAGTCCGCGCATCAGCAGCCGACTTTCTTCCGTTTCTAGAGAAAGAGGCATTTTGTGTGTGCGTGTGTGTGTCTATATATATATATATATACACGGAAGAAAGTCAGCTGCTGGTGCGCGGACTATATGATTTTACATTATCAGCTGTGCTCTAATATTATTCGGGTCCGTAATTTGTACCTAAGATAACGAAATTCGTTTTCCGTTTATTTGGCCAATTGGTAATATTAATGATATTTATTGGGTTAACATACGTTACCATACTTAAACGCTGTCTCTTAGGTAGAACATTGTACTGACGTACTTAATAAATTTTTTTATCGCAAGATTATATATATATATATACACACACACACATTTCGGAGAAAGAATATCATCTTACACAAAATCAGGTCAAGTTTAATCTGCTAACAAATTAATTCTAATTTTTTATTTATTTTTTTGTCATTTCTATAGCCTCCAATATAACTGTAAACGTATAAATAATTACATGGAATGTTTTTCTATTTTATAAGGTTTTTCTGTTTTATTCCTCACTGGCAAAAGGGAAGAGCTGATAAAGTAAGTGGACACGAATTATGAAATCCTTGTATATTTTAAGGAGTAACTTTCATCGAGGTCATTGCAAAGTAAACATTTTTATCAGTGTTATTTGTGCCACATACGCATAATCTCTGCGCAGGCGTTACTTTGCAAGTCACACAATGCCTGCCTTGGCGAGGGTTCGGCTGCTTCACGGCAAACGGCATTCCAAAGGCCACGAGTGTCACGGCGAACCGTTCGGCATTTGGCATAGAGCTGATAAATTATTCATTACCCTCCGGTACTTGTCACGGAGAATCACCGTCAGCGGCCGATTTCTGCCTGCCAGAAGCCATTGTGCACGAATGCAACCTACACAGAAGCTTCTTGGCCTCAAGGATTAAATTTGAATATGTGTCACAGTTGCCTGTTGTGGTCGAAGCTAATTTCCAATAACGTAAGCTTCGCAAAAAAAAATTAATTAATATTAAATAGCAACAATGAATTTTTAACATGATTGTAGTATTATTTGTCAATAGAGGCTAGTCTGATACATACAGTATAACATTAGTAGCTTTCTTCGACACACGAAGTTAGCATACGAGCTTATGAACCCAAAGTAACTTCTCTGCTCTATAGTCCGTTCACGACTACTTCTAAGTTTTCTGCAGCACTGCTATAGTTCTACTTCCAGGATATTCCTCCACCCCATGAAAACAAAGCTGAACCGAATCTAGAAAATTACACCGAAGGAACAGCGTACCGCTTTCATGCGCACTCACTTTAATAACATATTGCACAAGGACTATTTCTTACTATTATCAACACACCTATTTTCTCCCTGTTTTTTTATGTATGTTATTATAGGCTGTTCACGCTAAAGTGGGCATTTTTTAAGGCCCTTATAAATTTTTTATTTCATCTAATTTCCATCTTCTCGCTGCTTTTTAATATAAATATTGCAATGTTACCAATAAACACAGTGTATACATTTCACCAGCATCAAAATTTAATGCCTGAGGTGGCAATAAGACATATTTATTTGCGGTTAATGCCTGTTGGGAGGGCCTTAAAAAGTGCCCACTTTATCGTGAACAGTCCATAATAAATTAAATGTTACAATTTGCTGATAAAGAGAAAGTACAAGTTCAGTTTATAAAAAAAAATACTTTTATGTTAACACAATAATAAAACGATTGTGATTCGTGACATGTTTAGGAAAAAAACCACGCGCATCATGCATGGGGTGTTTTTCCTAAGGTTTGAGTTAAAAAAATGTGCGAAGGAACCGCTAGCAGACTATAGAATTTAACGTGTGTGCAATGCGGTGGGACGTTCAAGTATCCAAAATACTTGTAAATAAACAACGCCCCATCATCGCAGAAGGTAATATAAAACGCTATGGTTGCAGATATGAGAATGTAAAATGCTATGGTTGGAAGTATGAGAATTTGTGGAAAGAAATTATGTGATGTAAACAACAGCAACTTGACACTCGCACTTGTAAAACAAATATCTATGTTAGTTGTACTTCATTTCCCAAATCGCACTCCCGCCTAAAACCAAAAATTAGTTTTCCCACATATCTGCGAATCACAAATGCTGTACAAGATGCCTACGAAAAGTCAAGTAGTTCAGTTAACACTGTGCGAGGCCTTTTTATCACCTTCGAACTAAAAATGTTTCAAGAATGGTTTTAAACGACTGGCACTAGGGTAGAATTCACTATATTTCCGGTTTGTAGTTTTGAATATGTTGGAAGATTTAGTGATAGTAATAATTTCGTGTAAGCAAAATTATTAAATATTCTACACACAGAATCTTCTGTAAATAATATTTGAAAACATCACCTGGCCCATAAGATAGAGTCGCTGTCTCTACTTTGAGGATGGCCACTGATTCAAGCCAGAAAAATACTACAGAAGTGTGAAAGTACTTAAGAATAAACTGAACAGTGACATGTGTTATATGTATGTAATATAATGTACTGATAAATCACTTAGTTTATGTGGACGCAATTAAAGTGTCAAACATTTTGTGAGTAGGTGCCTGTTACATTGCTGTAGCTGAGCATTGCCTACTAGATTTATAATATTCCATTCGTTTAACCAGTTTGAGATAAGAATAATAAAATTACATTTATATTTGTGTGAAGTCCAGCTTTGTAGATTAAAAAAAATTAAAATACCGATTGTAGTAATTTTGGCTTTGTCATTATTTTGTGGTATAATTAAGGAAAACGAGATTCTCGACAAATTTGACTTCTAGTTTAGTTTAGAGGTATAGAAGCCTACTTTACTTATACACAAATTAATCTAAGTTTACTTTACAGTGTTATTATAGAGTAGCTTATAGCAAAAAGTTATATCCATTAGTCGCCCTATCACGACAACTGTCAAGTATGTAATTGACAAGTGATTACTTATTAAACACACCGAAACTTCAGAAGTCAAATGGATTATAGTACTCTTTGTCTTAGAATGGGAAGTATACATTTTTTTTTAAAACCTCAAAAAATTACTTCCGACTCTGTTTAAGGTGTGTCCTGGACTCGTGCGATCACGAATTATTTCCCTTAAATGACGCGAACTAATTGAAATTTCCATCCAAAATTATTTATTTAGTACCATCTCATTTCACTCTTCGCCTTCGTGTAATGATATAGGTGCCTGCTTCCCGAAATATTTCTAGAAGTAATTCCTCGTGAAAAACGAAGTAGTCATATACAACACATAACTTAAAGCCATGCTTATTTCCCAAGGGAGAAATACACACTTGGAAATCGAGATTAGTAATGGTACTTTTACAAAATATAATTAACTACGTGGAATTTAACTACAGATCTTTGAATAATGATACATGGACCTTAACCTGTGAACGACTGCTGTTGAGGCGACCTGCCACCATTGCATTAAGAGGGACGTCCACCCTCCTATAAAATAAAATTGCTGTGCCTTCTGATCATACTGAATTTAAGTGGCGTCTTATTGTACAATACCTCCTAATTATCAAAACTGGCCCTCTTATAGCGAGTGCCTAGGACTCACAGTTTCGCTTTGAAACACACGCAAACATACAATGCCTGGCTCGTAGGCAATACTTCAAGCATGCGAGGGTCACTTCATAAGCAATTGATATTGGGTTGACAATCCCCGAGATCTACGACTGAAAATCGCTATAATATGTGTGTACTGGGCCTACGTCTGTGTAGGGCTACAGTGGAGAAAGCCAATCAAGGTTTACTTATTGATGAGAAGGGTTGGAGGGTGGACAGGGGGAATTGGCTGACATGGATTTGATGTACGGCGCGGCAGGCTGTATTGGCCTGAGAGCACGTCACATATTCCAGCTGTGGTATGAAAATAACGAAACCGTTCATCATGGGACGTTTATGGCAGTTGGTCAACGAATAAGTGAGACAGGTACATCCATCATGCTAAGTTATTGCACTGTACAATTGGTTGGTAACTGCTCTCTCATCTGGACTCCCGTGCTTCCAAGCGAAACCACAGAAAACTCGAATGTTAGCATGAATGCACAACACACGGCTGTGTTATTTATTGCAATTTTTCACTTACGTATCACAAGGGTGTGTTTCGCGCAGGCCAGTTGTTAGTTGCTACAGACTTGTAAGGGTGGACTTCGCGTGTACGAACTATTGCCTACCATTTCAGGCGTGAAAAGCTGTCGCTAAAATTTATGAGTGAGTTTTAAACTCAAACGGTGAGTCCTAGGGACTTGCAACATGTGTGATTGCTGGTTTTGTTAGTTAGGGCGCACTGCTCAATAAGACAAAAATATTATATGCAACAATATTGTGGCAATCACTATCAATTTTATTTTGGTGTGAAATATTAACACCAGTTGTATCATAGTATTAAGATCTCGATAGCACAAAACACTGTCCAGAGTATTTTTCTTTAATTCCACGTCGTTTATGATATTTTACAGAAATTCAATTTCTAAACTCGATTTTAAAGGGCTTATATCTCACTTAGGAATTGAGATAGGCTATAAGCTTTTTTTTTTTATTATGCCTACCTCGTTTACCAAAAGGAATCACCTCTCGAAATATTTCGGACGTGTTTTCGAACAGCCTATACATATATTTAATACATTAAAAAAATGTTGCGCACCTGTATACAGTTTCATAGGCATTCGCTTCGACCTGCAAATCACCTGTACTTTTACGCCGCTAAAAGTTCTTCTTTTTTTTATTTTGCTGAAAAGTCAAGGTTGTTTATACATAGTGTTTTGATACTTGCAACATTTTCGCGTAACACAACTTTTCTACAGTGTATGAACTATCAGTGAGCAGTGCAGCCAACACAGGTTTAATTTTTAGCACTATACATCGTTTGCCCGTTTCAGTCACACATTCCATCCTTTATAACGCCCAAATGTAGCTGGACACCTCTACTTTTTGTTGTTAGCTAACTTATGTATTTTACCTTCACTTCGATGAGCAGCGATTATTTCATAAAGTGGCGACCATCGTTATAATCCTGCACCCTCCGTTACCAAGGTTCGAAATGGTTTTGTAGGCCTACAGTCGGACTACAGTAATTACAAAACGCCAAATAATAAGCTAATAAAATAAAACTTGGGTCTAAATATTTTCTCGTTTTATGATCTGGGAATACATGCTGATAGCGTGTGTTTAGTTTATCGCTGTGCAACTGATAACCAGCACACCAATTACCGACAATTGTACACCTACACCAGGTAACTTTAATATTTACTGTGAACTGTGCGAACTATCACTTTGTTACAACTGATGTTCGTTCTTGGTAATTTACAGTGACAATTACTGTGAACTCTTCGCTGAAATATACTGTACTTGGTTCGCGGTTCAAATAGCACCAATAAAAACCTGCTTTTATTATTCTTTGTGTCAGCTGTGTATTCCTACACCACACGCGAAAACTATACTTAATAATTTGCCGGAGGCATATATACGTACCGGTCGAATGTTTACGACCACTGCATATATTACGAACAATTTATTTCAACTCTGAGTAAAGTGTACTGAGAAAAAAGTTTTGGTTGTAGGGACCATATAGACTGTTAAAATAGGTACAGTCATCCAATGGGTTGTAGGTGCCAACTATTGTTAACATATTGAATAGCAATACCAACAGAACTGTTTGTTGTATTCCTGTATGCAATAGTATTTGTTAAAGGCTGTTCACGATAAAGTGAGCACTTTTGAAATCAACCTTAGAAAAAAACACTGCCCATGCCTGCATATACTTCGACGGGCGCACTGAGTGACATTCGCCCGGTAAAGTTGGTAACGATAGATGGAATGTAGTTCCATATATTAACATCGAATAAAAAGTGTTAGGCAACAATTTGTGATAATTCAAATTATTTATTTCGTTTTCTGGTTTTATTATGCATCAGTGTGTAAAAATGAGTAGATATATATACATATATAATGTTTACTTTCCTAATAATTTCATTGTTTAGTTGACCGAAGCATGAATAAAGTGGTGAGGGTCATTACAATGTTAATTTTACATAAGACGGAAGAATACACAACGTGCCTACAAGTAGATCTTAAGCAGGATCTTCAAAAGTGCTCATTTTAACGTGAACAGCCTGTGCCATAGTTGCTACACTAGAGCGCTGCGTTCTTACTACAAAACAGGTAGTACCGCCACGAGAACAAATTCAACAACAGTTGGATTACTCCAACAACAACCAGAATTGTAATAACCCAACAGCGTGTTCTGTTGCTAGTACCGGGCAGTTCTGTAATCGGGTTTGAGGGTAGCAGCAACAGAACTATGTAATTACAATCCTAGTTCATATCTATGACCCCATCTTGGCTTGGGGTTTTTTTCCATTCGGACGACCGCTACGAAGTTTGTCAGTGACAGCGCCTGACGACAGATATTTAATTACTGTATTGCAGAGAACTTGACAACTTCCTTGTCACTTTGCACTGCTAACTGAAAATGAATATAAAGAGAAAAACAAGCGCGAGAGCTAACTGTTCTTGTATGCTATTTGGAGTGAAAACAGAACTAAAAGAACAGAGTCAGCTCCGATGGAATGTTTAACAGTCTCGTAATTAAAGCTCAATATTAAGCGCACAAAAAATTAAATGAACAAAAAAGGTACAGTATTTATAGTTGCTTACCAAATCAATAACTTCGAGTTCTTGGATTCATAAACATATCTCAGCAAATAATAGCCAAATGCCACCTAATGTATATTCGCTCGAAGACGGCCAGTATTATTTTTAATCCAAAATATTTCGTTTATAATGAATTAGCTATAATCTACGCCAGTTTTTTTTCTTCAAAATGTGACTGTCTTTAGTTAATGCCCCATGTTCATTCATGTTTTAAAAATGTATCACATTAATTTACCTGTGTAACAAAAATTAACACATAACAGTGAGAAAACATATCACATTTCGCCGAAAAGAAAATGAAGACTGTCTGTAGAGGTAACAATATTTAAATTTAAGTTCGTGTTATGTCTTCACATTATAACGTGTCAACCTATTAAACTTATAAAATTTTAAATTTGATAGTCTTCGTAAAGTCAATGAACACTACTAGGAGTTTTTATGATACTGTAGAATGCAAGAACTTCGGTAAACGCCAATGGCATTTCATATCTAGGCGCGGCCCAATAGAATTATTTCGAGGACACAGACAACCAATTTCTTTTTTCTTTAATGCCACGTATCGCATCCATCAGCTTTCTTTGTCAGGCTAAACAAAAGACCGCTTACTACGCACAATGATACGTGAATTCATTATGAGTCCAAGGCCACAGGTATAACGCGTGGTAGCGTAATGGGAGGTGCCCCATGGCGGACTAAAATGGGCGTATTACACGCTTCGGTGGGCATAGATAACCAACCACAAAGGACCAGTAAACCATGCCTGGAACATTTTTTACAGTAGGAAACTAGCAAAAAAGCATTCGAATGTTGTATACAGATAAAAATATAAATAAAACGAAGGAACCCTGGAGTTTGATTACGTTCTTGATTTCGCTTGCCGAAATGAGTGTATTCAGTATTAATAAGGATTTGCGACAACAGGAAACTTCCAATTTTTTTAGCCGTCGTTTACAAAAAAAAAAAAAAAGTATTTCAAAGTTAACACGTGAAGTGAGAAAATATATCTAAACATTTTTCGATTAACTGGCTAAGACTATAAAACGTTAACCCAACATAACGTATGCGGACCCTTTAAGTGAAGATCCAAGAACGAACAATGGGTTTCCAGCAGCCGTTCGAAGAATGCTGTAAGCAATACTTATTTAATTTACTTGTGAAGACGGATTCCTTGTTGCTCAGTTATTATACCCTGATAACTTCGGGAAACGACATCATTTCTTTCAGGTTTTTTGCTTCTGATGTGCGCTAGTAATTAAATTTCCAAAAATAACATTACGGTAATTGATGATTTTTTTTTTTTGTCAGAGCAAGTAGATATAATTGCACATCCTTGGACACAACGAATTATTTTTAAATTACGTCAAAGGTATCTATTTTTATAAGAACTTAAGGTCGAGTAAAGTTATGCATGCACATGGATTCATTATTGGATTCTTACCCAGGCCTCAAGTTGCTGTGTAGACTTGACGCCTCTGATTACTTTATCGTAGTGATTTTACAGAAGCTTCAGAGTACTGAAAACCAGAGTGTTCAACAGTTGATGCTCTTGGTGGATGTAGTTTTTGTTAGAGACAATCGCACTGCTAGAAAAATTACCTGATAATGTGTCATCAAAGTAGCAGTTAGATGAGGCTGAGTCATTAGATATAATTTTCAAGGAACGTTGTACATAATAATGTAAAATTCATTTATCTCATGTGTTCCCATCTGCATACCTGATACATTATTCACTTTGGTAGTTAAACTTAAATTTCAGGAAAATAGATCAGTTATATGTGTAACTTTTCACTTGTTTCCATATCAGTGTACATATTTCTTTGAAACCGATTCGAAAAAAAAAAATATTTAGTCTGAAAAATTGTAATAATATTAGTGTTTTTCTCGTTTTCATTCAAATATGTGTGTATATTTCATACTATTTATTATTTCTTAGCGTTCACAGCTTCTTAGGAAAGCAAATAAACCAACGTAGCCACTCTGAATTTGATGATCAGATGGTAGATCAACCAAGGTACGGATTTTATTTCAATTAAAACTCTCAGTGATAAATAATTTTATACACCCATTTTACCAAAAATGTATTAAAATCTACTCAAAATAATTAACTTGCCTGAAATAGCGACTATCACCCACTTGGGCTGACCACTACGTAAATTGTCACTAAACCACTAATAATATTTGTCACAAGAGTTTGCAAGTTGGAATCTGGTACTCGCACAATCCATATATTCGTTGTTATGCCTCTAAGAAAAATTTAAAAAAAGAATTTTTACAAAATACGCGTATATAATTTGTGTTTTTTATTTTTACTGCAACAGAGTCAGTGACTACTCTATGTGGAATTTTTATGTGATTTGTTTTATTTTCACACATACTTTTGTGACTTGCTACAGTATTTTTTAGTGTTCTATACAAATTCGTTAGTTTATATTTATTTATATTTGCAGTTTGGTTAATTGCTACTAAAATGAATTCTTGAGAGAAGATCTTTAAAGTTATTGGAAGTAAAACACGTTGAATACCGCTCAGACAAGAAAAGTAAAATCTCCTCTACAATGTGTATTTTAATGTGTGAAATTTTCTTCAGCAACAATCAGCGTACACTAATATTTAAAAAATGTATATTAACACAGAAGCATATGTTCTATTTCACTATTCTCAGCTACATTAGTTTGTACTACAGTAATGTTTTGACTGCTTAAGGCTGCACAGTGTTCTAAATGGGTTCCTCAACCTGAAAACGCACATTGTCATCTCACTCATTTATACATTACGAAATATTTGATAGTATTCGTTTGCAGCCTCTTGTACACTTCGGAGAAATGCTGTAATGCTGGCAGTGGATGCTCGGGGGACTATTTTTTAAGCTCTTACCCCACCACCCTTCCACCTCCACCCAAACACACACATTAAAATCAATGGGTTGACGTTTGATAAAACGCAGACCATGGGTATTGTTCTTTCAATAATCCTGGCCACGCGATTAAAACGCCGCACCTTATAGCGAAAACCACATACACATGGCACTGCTTCAAGTGGGACATGTTTCTATAATTTATGCAACATATTACTAGTAAATAATATTACGTAGGACAACTTATCTTCCATTTAAAGGAAACTCTCTGATTACAATGTCAAGTATTCCTACTCGTACTTTGACAATAATTTTTTCCTGGCGTTGTGATTGAACTTGTGATAGGCTAAGTGAAATACCTTCAACTTAGTGAGAAATCCAATGGAAAGTCACAATTTCCTCCTTGACGATTTCAACGAAATAGCACAGTGGGAATAAAATATGGATTTGTGACCAAAACTCGTAGAAACCAAGCACAAACTTGAACTTTTCAAGTGAAGAAATTCATCGGCTTATAAATCATGTACCTGTACAGATAATTCATATATTTTTGAACTCCGAACGCTCTCGTATGTCAGATGTTATCTACTGTTTCAGTTCTGCAGGTAGAGCGTGCAGCAAAATCCGCTCTTCGAGATCTAACTTTAAGGAAACTAACCGGTTTGCTTCCACATAGCACTTGTTCTTAAATGGCTATGTGTCTCTTTGGTGCTGATGCAATCGCTAGAAAATTTCCTACCCGGTAGATGTTTGTAAAAAAAACAAAAAAAAAAAAAAAAAAAAAAACATAACGGTCGTCTTTATTCTGCTATATTACATTCTGCAAATCCGTGCATAAGATTCATGTCTGAATTTTCGTAGATGGAATATTTTTCTATACGCTGTTTGCTTTAATTGATCACTTTTATAAAGTCCTTGGGATATGTTTTCTGTGTATCTTGTATACTTCCACAATTATATGAGTGAGTGAAGAGATTTGGGCAGCTCATAGCAGCGAGGTCTTCAGAGCCGAGAGGGTGATTGAAGTGAGAATGGAGCAGCGCCAGAATGAAAGGGCGGGGAAAATGGGAAATCTCCGAGAAAACCCGCCGACCAGCGGCATCGTCCAGCACGATTCCCACATGCGAAAATCCGGGAGTGACCCGGCCGCGGATTGAACCCGATTCGCCTTGGTGGGAGGTGAGTAGTCTAACCGCTCAGTCACAGCGGGGCCCCCACCGTTATATATAAAGTTAACAATGCCACAGACTTTCCAACAGCTCATTCGTCGAACAAGTGTAACAGTGAAAGTCAGGAACGTAAATACGTTCACTCTAAACCTATAATAGTGAAAATTGACCATATTAAGTGACAAGTGAAAATATCTCCACTTGAAATTAATTGCAACATAATCAATATTACGGTGGCTTAATTTCACTGGTTTAAAGGTGACCTAAAGGGTTTATGCTTTAAACTATTCTAAGCGGTTTTAATGCACAGTACACATTTATTATCGAAAGATGAAATATTTTTAAGTGGCGAATCGATTGCTGTTCGTTTGACCTTGTATTTATTTATGAAAAACGTAATAATGAGTAGTGGTCGCCTTCCGAACGTGTGATGTGCTTATATGTTTTGGGCCGTGATGCAGTCTCACCCACCTCTACAATTATTTACGAATTATAAAATATATTAATTGATTTTAATTTCGACAAATATTCTTGACATGTAATTCATTGAATACAAAATATGAAAGTCTCCATCTCAAGCAGAGCGAACGGAATAATTGAAAGCACCGTCTTATCTCGTATACGCAGACATGACAATGAATACCACATCACGACTTTGCTTCCCCGTTCATTCGACTTATTGGCCAGAGTTGAGCGGCGCGATACGGCGCGTCGAGCTTCAGCCAATCAGAGCTTTGACGCCGGCGACAGGCGACGAGAGCGTGGCACGAGCGTTGGACATTTTTGAGAACAGTAACACATGTGAAGAAGAAGAGATTTGGGCGGCTCTTAGCATCGAGGTCTTGAGAGCCTACGAAGGTGAAGCGGGAATGAAAGGGCGGGGGAAACGGGAGATCCCCGAGGCATTATCCGGAACGATTCCCACTAGCGAAAATCTGGAGTGAACCGGCCGGGAATTGAACCTGGTTCTCCTTGGTGGGAGGCGAGCAGTCTAACCGCCTAGCCACCGTGGCCTCTTAATGGATTAAGTATGGATGTTTCGTAAATAGCGTACTACTGGCCATTCGGATATTATTGTACATATTGTATAAAATGTTTAAATAATAATAATATTTGTTTGTCCTATATTGGTTCAGTGATTCTCATTTTATTCACCAAATATATTTTTGTGTTCGAACAAAACTTGAGTAAAATAGATATTGATTTAATTTTCCAATCTGGGATACTGATTAATGCAATACACTCTTTTTCTGGGACAACAAAATCTCCATCAAAAAAAGTATGTTTCAAATTTTTTTTTTATTGGTTTGGCATTATTAAATTGATTGTGTTGCAGGAAACAGTTTCTTCTCTTAGTGTACGTAGGGAACTTGTGTAATACATCAATTTTCAAGTTTTTGTACTTCGGAAGATAAACAACTGGAATATAATAAGCAACGCTAAACTGCACACTGCGAATTTATAAAACTTAATTCGGTAAAATATTTTTTTTTTCGAAGCATGCTGGACAGAAATATCCGAAATATCCATTACAAGAGTATCGAATGTATAGAACAAAATTAGGATATTTTACTATGTGTCTTTAAATAAAATAGCCAAGGAATTACCTAGTATCCAAGAAGGACCCGCTGACCAGAAGATAAATTAGGGGTGGCTGGTACAGTCTGGTAATTGAAACCTTCCAAGATTGTACTCCGTATAGCTGGATGTGAGACTACACTTTGGCCAAGTGGATGTCTACTGTCTTGCCACCTCTCTTTCTCTCTATAGTTCTCTCTCTCTCTCTCTCTCTCTCTCTCTCTCTCTCTCTCTCTCTCTCTCTCTCTCTCTCTCTTTCTGTTCACTTTCCTTCTATCTTTCTCCCCTCCGGAAGTCCCATGTGCAATGAGATTGCCGCGAAGCTCATTACGACCAATAAAAACTCTACGGAGATTCAACTGCTCTCCACAACAAATGCAGTAATTAAAGAGGTTTTAATTAGAGGAAAGCACTAATTTTTTGCAATATCCGAGACATGTAAGAATTACGTGTAACCGACATCTACTATTATGTTGTAATGGAGCCTAGTGAATTAGTCATCTCAATAATGAAGTCAGTCGGCGGATACGAGAGGGAAAGGAGTGCTCTACGTTTTTGAAGTCTAGAAGCATGGGACCTATACGGGCGATACATGTACGAGCATCAAGTGCCACATCGTCTCTACGCACAAAGCACTGAACTGGTGTGCAGTCTCTTCGTTGGCAAAGTTCCTCTATGGAGTTTTTTTTATCGTGACCCTGTCATTTTCCCATTTTACGGCGTAATAAATAAGCTAAATGTTTTCTGCAAACCAAGAATTTTATTTGAATATTTATATATAAAACTGATCGTTACATGATCATTATCAGCCCATTATTTTCGTTTAAAAATTACAGGTTATCCAGAAAAAAAAAACGTGTGCTTCGAGAGAAATTTCCGTTGCAAATATAGAACTGTACTTCTCGTGCTGTTGACTTATTTCCAAGGAGAGGAAGTTCTGTATGTGACAATTCAATCACATTCTACAAAGCAGTGTTCATTCCACTAATTTTTAATGAATGTTTTAAATGGTTGGAACTTCCTACATTTTAGCTGGGAAAACACAATCAAAGTCAGGGAAATTAAATTCTGATATACTAACGAAGCCCTTGTTGTGCCGGGAAAATAACACTACCAATATACACAACAATTTCTGTTTTATAATTTTTTATGCAATGTTCTACAAACCTCTTGTCGGTTTCTGTTGTATCATATTTTTTTTACTAATAGTCACCGTATCGGTTGACCGCACGTGCTTTTAATGACTCACTCATATTCTGAAGGTCGTAGATTCGAATCCTACTAATCTGAAGACAGTTTTTTTGCCTACTATTCCTCATCTCCATCCCAAGCGCATGTTGGAGAATGTGCATACACAGGTCCCTTACCCATTATATTAAGATATTTACTAACCTCAAGGGAAATGGTAACATAGTTGGTTGTTATTATAACTCGGCTATAAGTTGCTCGCGATTAATTAAGAGCTTTTAAAACCACCTTCTGAAAAATGTCATTGTCCATGACTGCATATATTTTGACGCAAGTGCTGGCTGCTACACTTATGCTAAAGTTGGAAGCGAATTACGAAAAGTAGTCCCACGACTTAAAACTATATTTAACATTGTGATACTTAATTTTGCGGGCACTGAATTAATTTTGTTTAGTTTCTGTTTGTTTTATGCACATACGAGTACTTGTGAAGAGGAATGCAGAACTTTGGGTCTTTTGTAACAACGAGGTCTCGAGAGGCGATGAGGATGAAGCGAGGTGGAAAAAATCGGCGCCGGAATCCAAGGTCGGGAGACGCGGGAGATCACCGAGAAAACCCGCCCCGCCAGCGGCATCGTCCAGCACGATTCATACGCACGGAAATCCGGAAGTGGCCCCAACGGTAATCGAACCAGGTTCGCCTTGGTGGGAGGCGTACCGCCTAGCTTCTACGAGTCACCGTGGCCCTCATAAAATTAATAATTGGCACGTGAGTGACACATTCATGTTCCTACCAGCAGTCAACGAATTACATCGATATTGGCACTATAATCTAATTAAGATCGCCTAATTAATATCGCTCTGGTCGGTCGGAAATAATATTGGATTTCCTGTTACAGAAGTTCAACTTTTTGCAACAGACCTGTAATAACGACATGGTCACTGCGCCAGATACTGACACCGTGTTCCAATTGGCAGCTTAGCAATTTTGTAAATAGTAAGTTAGTATTCATCAATTTCAACTTTTGTCGATAGTCACTTGTTTACCGTGATGGTACTATCTGTCGAGCAAAGTTCTAGTCTGCATTGCATAACACACATTAGAACGGCATTTCCATTAGACTTTTACAGTGAACAAATGAATGAATAAAAGAATATATGAAAAAAAGTATGTTTACAATGATATTTTTCATTATGTTGACATTCAAATGTATCACATTCCGGATCGTGTGATTAGAATCAAATTCAGGCATACATTTATATACATATATTTATTCAATCAAGTGAATTTATAAAAACAAATATACGTAGGCCTATGTAGATATAATACTGTTGCAAGACGCCAGAGGGGCGTACCCGTGTTCGTGCAGGATAGAGCTAATAAAAATAAAATACCAAAATTATATTTTTAAATTATTCAAACAGCTTTTAGTTATATAATTAATCTATACATATCTACTATTACACTATTATGGATTTTATTTTTCAATGAGTGCAACATTCAATGTCTATCTTAACTCATTAAAGTCCTACTCTATGTCTCTGTTTGGTTATAGTTAATTAATTCACACCTATCATTAAAATACATTAATTCTGTCCGTTGCCATCATTTGAAATGTCTTTCACTCACGCATCCAGTCAAATAATCCATATGCCAGTCGCACTCTTCACTACACCTATGCTCGTGGTCGCAGATTTTCCTCATCTCCAGCGCCACTCCTTGCCCTTCTCGTCGTCTATCGCTTAACGCCTCACAATTGTCCAAACCCCAAACGCTCACAAACTCCCAGCTCTGAGGCCCGTCGTGCCTTTATACTATTGCTGGACTTGATCTGGAAGGTTCGCCGCAGCCCGAGTCACGCTGAGAGAGGCAAGGACGATTAAAACCAGAACATTCTACAGATAAACGCATAAATTCAATCTGCCGATGGTCAGGATTGCGCTAGCCGCAAAAGGCTTATCGCGACGCAAAGATCGGCGGCGAGCCCATGTAATCTGGCATTTGCCTTCGCCGCCCGCTCCTTCCTGGGTTTGGAGACGGAGAACCCTAATTAATAACTTATTCCAATCTTGAGACACTTCCATTTACTGGTGAAGTGGGTCGGGCGAGGACAATGGTAATTCTTGAACAACGCTTTCAGACCTACTCTAATTTAAAGTTTCAGGTGTTCCAAACAATAAATTCTATTATGAGTGCTACGTCAATACAACACTTGCTTCGTTGTTACAGCCAATGAACTGTAGTAGTCTTGGTGTTCACCTACAATAATATGAACAAATCATAACCTTTAGTAGAACACACGGTTTGCGAATCAGTAATTTTCAGGGAAGATCACTGGCCGTTGATCCTTGCAGTGTACACCGCCCAAAAATTACATTAATGTTAGTTATTTACACAATTGTGTACACTGGTTTTGAATGTGCTAATTAATCATATGCATCGCTTGATACGAGCAACATCGAAAGTTCAATAGTTACTTATTATAGCAATTATAATGTTTAGCCACAGAATTCGCAGTGAAAGGGCAAGACCTGGTAAATACTAGAGGATATGTATATCTCTTAAAATAAATAAGCAGTCTATAGACCGCCGGTTCTGAACCACATATTGCGATTTTTACAAACACAAGCTATATATAACAATGTAGGATGGTTTTTGAATGTGGAATTTAATATGAAATCAATAGATTTCCAAAGTTTTACTATTTACAAAACTGCATGAAAAGTAATGTGTTTCCATAACTCATTTTCATATAAATTTATGAAGATTACACAGTTTATACAAAGGCATAAACATAATAAAAATAAATGCTGAAGCGTATTGAAACTATACTAAAACTGCGTTAATAATATGCCTGTAATTTACTGTGTGTGCTAAGTGAAATGAATAGATCTGGAAATGCAACATTAAGACTATTACATATAAATAAGAAATGAAAATAATAAGCGAGTAACTTTATTATTTTATAGTAACCATACTGTTGGAATAAAAAGATAAAAACGCATTATTATGTGGATAAATACATAGATGTGATAAACATTAACACACACACACACACACACACACACACATATATAATATATATATATATATATATATATATATATATATATATATATATATATATATATATATATATAAAATTATAAATTTGAAACAGAAGATAAATTAAATTAGCATTTAGATTAACGCTTACGTGAGAAAACCGTAACAGAAATATAGTGTAATACTAATAGATCGTACATTTCTAATTGCGCCAATCAATGTCACCATTAAATAATACTTCAGACTTTGAAGTTACGTTAAGTTACGTTATAGAATGTTCAAGGGGAAAAGAGACACACGGAATAAAGAATTTATACGTGAACTCGTGTTGTGAACATGGTTGCATCTAACAGATATCGTTAAAGTCACTCAAAATCAGACTTATTTTTGTTACAAGTATATTTTACAAGGATGGATAGGAAAAATTGGCGAGTTCAATGACCTGTGGCCTAGACTCTACATTCATGTGTGTACTCGAGCCTCAGATGTTTGTTCTTTGGCTGTTGCCCTACATAGTAGCCAGTGTTACTTCACACCTGGCAGTGTGGCACTCGCTACTAGATTCCCTGCAAGTCTGGTATTGGCTCAGAGTCGTCCAGGACATGTATAACAAACTGCGATCCAATTACAAAGTCAACTCCAGTGTACACTTGTTTTACGTCGATCTTGTCCTGAAATGAACTCACGCAATGTTCCTATCCCTACTTATAAGTTGACGCGATTTGTTTGTTATGGTGGCAATTTATATTTTACAAAATGTGGAATCATTAGAAATAGCTGTAATATTTATTTAACCTAACAACTAACATAAAAGTATAAATACATATAGAAATTTACGATTGTCTTTGCTGGAACTATTGGTGTCAGTTTAATCCATTCAGTTTTGGTAGGCTGTTAAAGTTTGATTAGGTAAGCAACACTGATCTTCGAAAAATTGAAAAAATATATAAATAAATAAACAAATGAATAGAATAAAAAATTGAATTACAAGTTGTATAAATTATAAGTACTAGAAAGAAGAATTATACGTAAAATACTTGGTCCACTAAAAACTACAGAATTATGGTAATTAATAAGTAATAATGAAATATATTTTAACATAGAAAACATAACAGAAACAATAGGGAAGAGACAATTTCTATTTTTTGGACATTTATATAGAATGGACGGCAACAGGTTAACCAAACGGATCTTATAATATCTTGGGAACAAGAAATCAACGACAACCTGGATTCAGGAAGTTAAGAACGATTTAGAAAGAAATAATATAAGGGAATAAGAAGCAACAGAGAGAGAAATTTTTAAGAAAAAAGTGTTGAAAATGGAAGGATTCCAAGGCAGGAAAGAAAAAGAATACAGGCTCGAAATGGTCCGAGGAGAAGAAAAAGATACATAGTGAGAAGTTGAAGGAGTGCTGTAGGAAGAAGAAGGAATAACAAAGGACGAAGCATTGAAATTGGTTCATAGTTCCTAGAAGATCGTAACGGAAAAAAGAAGAAGAAAATAAAAAATTGGACATCTGAGGAGATTTTTAATGTGCTGCACAAATATTGGAACAAAAAATAATCAGCATTCAATCGAAACTCGCCATCGTTCCTAGAGGAATTCGACAAGTCTGCAAAGTCCTCTTGGCGCAGCACAATTCGTGAGTGCTCGCGGAACACAGCGTCGATGAGTGGCCACTTTGTTTCTAATCTCGTCCGTTCTCTGGCGAAGGTTAAAACGCCAGGTGGGGTGCATTCCTTTTGCTCCTTCTGGCATTCCCTACTCTTGCCCATAGACTGGCGATGAGGTAGACCGATCTCCTGGCTGCGCACAGCCAATATTCGTGCCCCAACATTGAACTGCTCTTCTGCTAACACGTCTAGCGAAGATGGCATGATTTGGATTTTAGGTTAGAACACTGATTGGTAAACAAGGTGCTTGGAGTTGTTATTATACGTACGCTAATCAATTTGTAATGCAGTTTGATTATATTAAAACTTGTAAAACTATTTTATTAATATAATAGCACTTGTCATTTAAAAATTAAGATATAAACAAACACATACATAACTGTTAACCTTGTGACTTTGACAGCTGTGTATGGTTGGGGGTAGATCAATGTTGGGTACATGCGCAGAATACGAATAAGCTGTCTATATCATATTTACTGTATGTACTACACCCTGCCACGACTCAGTTATGATCTATTTACGATTACTTTGAACTATTCTGAAGCCCTGCACAGGTTCTTCTTCCAGGATATTTCTCCGCCTCCTGCAATCAAAGCGTGACCGAGTCTAGAAAATTAAACCTACGTGACAGCGCACCGCATTCGTGCGGGCACAGTTGCATAATATTTTGCATAAGAACTATTTCTTACTAGACATTACGAACACGCTTGTTTCCTTTATCCGTTCTTAATTGTATTAATTTTAAATTAAATAAAATTATTGATATATAAAACACAAGTAAAAATTCCATTAAACAAAAAGAAAAAGGTACCTTTATGCTAACACAAGTATATAGGCTGTTCATGGTAAAGTGAGCATTTTTGAAACCCTAGTTACTTTTTCTTTCAACTACTTTTTAACCCTTAACAACCTTTTTAAATAAATATTGCCATATAAGTAATAAACACAGTGTGTAGATTCCACCGCATTTGGAAGTTAACGTTTACGGCTAAATAAAATCTATTTATAGACTATTATTCCAAAACGTGAGGGCTTTCAAAAGTGCTCACTTTATCGTGAACAGCCTATAAAACGCTTGTGATACATGGCTTATTTAGGAAACAAGCAAACACCTCATACGGGGTGTGAATTTTCAAAGGTTTGATTCAAAAAGCGTGAAGAAAACGCGAATAGACTATATTACGTCACTCTCTAGTGCAGTGCGGGCGGACTGAATGGACAGGTTTTTTTCCACCTTGAATGGATTTAGGCGTATCTCGACTACGTTTTACGTTATCGCTTTCAAACAAAAACGCTTCGCTCACATTTGCCTTTGACCGTATTTCTACAAACAGTATTTCGTGAAAAATGTTTAACAACTGGAAAATTGAGCGGAGCGGAGAGACAGCTCTTAGCATCGTTGCCTTGAGAGCCGGTGAAGGCGAAGCGAGGTGAGTATGGAGCAGCGCCGGAATGCAAGGGCTAGGGAAACAGGAGATCCCCGAGAAAACCCACCGTCTGGCACGATTTCCAAATGTGGGGATCGGGGGGCAACCCCGCCGGGAATCGAACCAGGTTCGATTGGTGAGAGGTGAGATGTCTAACCACTACACTACCACGGCCTCTCTGGGAAAATTGAGGGTAAGTTCACATTAATGGATCCAACAAAAAAAAATGCAAATTTCTATTAATTTACTCCAGTTTTTCTCTCTTGTAGCATAGTTGTTCTCTACAAAGGGAATTAATTATTTTAGTTTTAAAGCGATATTGTGAGAGGTGTCCTTAATGCTCGGTTTCACCTTTTATGCATAAATTCGTCTTTTTCGTGTCGCAATCTCAGTTTCAGTGGGATTATTTGAAATGTTTGACTATAGAAATTTTACAATTTGCTAGTTGTTTAATATTTTTGTATCTAATTTTCTCTGTTTTTTATTTCCTGATCGCCAAAAGGCAGAAATGAATTGATAAAATATAAATACGTACCTGACTTTTTGAAACTAGCAGATAACACGCAATGAAAACTGAAAACTAAGCCAAAATAACAAGTCGTAAAACCACAACCACGACTTCCTTTGGTTATTGACCGCGTGTCTACGTGAGAGGACATGTTTTTATTTGTCTGGGTCAATAGTACTCCGATACTAAACGTCCATGATTCGCGGACAGACTCTTGAGGCACGTGGCGTTTAAAATCATCCAACCACGAAGGTGCACATGAACATAAGTATTTTGGTGTACAACTGGTCTTGAAATCGTTTCGCGAAAATCACCTGTCCCTTTACATAGTCAGTTATTACTCTGAATCCGGTTGACATACACGTTTTCCTAAAAATATTTTTAATGTGCGTACAATGTGCTGATCTACGAAAACAACACACGCTTCATATGAGGTCTACTGAGTGTTTTCAAGTCGCCATGCACGGAAAAAATATGGACGTGGCTGTGTTGGGGACACGGCCGTTTGTTTTGCGTGAATACGTGCTCGGACGTCTTGATGTTTATTTTACGTTCCCGGCACCGCTTCACCCGATCATATGGGGTTTTAAAGGTACCTCTGAATTGCTTTTGAGATGCTCTATACGATGCTCTATACCGTATACGATTTATATATTTCGACTAGGCGTTTTGACGAGCATAGGCCGAAATTGTGTTAAGTTTTCTTAATTCTTCACATTAAACGGATACAATTTCACCATAACCACGCCACACAAATGTTTTTGTGCATACAATCGATTGATCTTGACGAGAGCTGTCGATTGAAACCTAAACGAGCGTCGTAGCTTCCCCTTGTCAAAACTTATACTACGCGGCAAAACGAACTCAAAATTGCGCCACTCCCCCTCCGGCGCATGTGATTATTCGCAGTCTTCACTAAACGTAACATATTCTTTGATCCTTTGGCAAACGAGTGGTGTAATTGCATTTTGAATGTAGACTATAGATTCGGAGCTGCAATGCCAAACTGTATCCCCCGATTTTGTTATAATCGGATTTTCTGGATTTCCTGCCACAATGGTTGCAAATTTAAAGACGTATTCACGTCAAAGAAAAACTTAGTGCACTTTAACATACCTAAACACGGCTTTATCAAAGCGCTGTATTTCAAAATAGACGTGTCAGACTCATAGTAAACTACTCAAGGGCTCTGCTCTGAACCTTGCGACAGACTTTCCATAAAAAAAGTATAGGATCACCGTTTAAAGGGGCCGCGTTGGCTGAGTGTTTAGTCTGCTTGCCTCTCACTAAGGCGATCCGGGTTCATTCTCTGGCTGATTCACTCCCGAATTGTCACATGTGGGCATCGTCGGCGGGTTTCTAGGGGATCTCCCGTTTCCCAAGCCACTTCATTCCGGCGCTGCTCCATACTCACCTCAATCACCCTCATCGGCTCTCAAGACTTCGCCGTTAAGAGCCGTCCGAATCTGTTCACTCTTCACTCACCGCTTTAAAGTCCCATAGGTACACGCAGCACAACGAGAACCCTGCACGCCAGTTCAGAGCCTTGCGCGTAGTGGCGATGGTGTATTTGATGCACGTAACAGCGTAACCCTTATCGTCCCCGCGCTTCTCGGCCTCAAACGTGGAAAACTGCTGCAGATAGGCGAGGCCCTTAATGAACGCCGACTGACCACTTCGTCAGGAGTCCCACTACAAACACAGATCCCGTCGTCTTTCGGGTGTATGTGCATAACAGAGCGCAGTAGATCCTACCCTAGTCTAAGCTAAAGGCGGTTCACGATAAAGTGAGCACTTTTGGAATGAACCTTAGAAAAAAGTCACTGCTGCTGTATGTATATATTTTAATGGGCGCACTGAGTGACCTTCACCGAGTAAAGGTCGTAGATGGATGAGAAGTAGTTCCATTTCTTAACGTTGAATAAAAAGTGTTAAGTAACCATTTGTGATAACTTAAAATTAATTATTTCGTTTTCTGTTTTTTTTTTTTTTTAGCATCGAAGTGTAAAAATGAGCAGATTTATGAATTATTTACATTTTAAATAATTTCACAGTTTCAATTGACCGACTTATGAATGAAGTAATTAAGCTCATACAAATGATTTTACATAAGGCGGAGGCAGAGACAACGTTTATACACGTAGGTCTTAAGCAGAGCTTTCAAAGTTGCTCATTTTACCGTGAACAGTCTATATTTTTAATTTCTTTGCGGAAATTTTGCTCGAACAATATACACCTGATAAGCACGAGTTTGTTTCTCAGGAAATTTTATGAACACTTTCGAGGATTTTTTTTCTCCTCTCTTACGGTCTTTCGGCCCCTCTTTAGACTTGTGCTAGGAGTGGCTTACATTTCAACTGGCCTTTTAAATGCAAAAAGAATGATGTACGTATAAGTTTCTGCGGCATTTACCAGGAATGAAAGCAATCTATAGAATTTATTAACACAGGGTAGCTAACTGATATGCTGTATTATCAATTGGAATTTTATTTGCCAAAAATCCAACGTTGGAAAGAAACTGTACCGGAAAAAAGATTTTACACAAAATTCAGTTACAGCACTGTTACGTAAATGGAAATGGCGATGTCATAGATTTTCAAGGATTTTACATTTTAATTAAAATACCATTCATTTATAATAGTGCATATTGTAAGGAAAAAAATAAACGTCTTTTTTCATTCCTAAAACTTTACGTTTCTATAGGTAGGTTCTTTACAGATCAGGAAAACCTTTTTTTTTCGTAACGAGATCCAAATTCTTGTGGACTGGATATGCTACATACTAGACGTATATTGTTAACCTGGAATTTTTTTTGTACCTCTGACGAGTTTTTTTTTTTTTTTTCGGCTCACACCATCCTTGAAAGAGTTAACTATTCAGTTTATCTTCTGTTATTTCCCGAGCGGGCCGATTCCAATAACCTAATCATGTTAATATGTGTTCGCACAATAAAGATGTCAGAAAATTTACTCCAGAAATTCTAAACCAGTGAAGTATTATTGCAAATTTACCAGTGATCTTAAACTTTAGCCGGATACTGTATCTACTATAGTAGAAATATTACGTCCCAATAAATACCGACGATTTAAACAAGTTTGTATTCAAGACATTTTCTCAATTTCAGCCGTGCGTATAACGTTCTGTGAGTGTTAGTACGTCAAATGAGAGTGACACTCCAACCCGTTTTCAATTGTAATTTATTCGTAGTATCTGGTTTTTATATAAAACCTTTGAAAAATAGCCCCATGCATAAGGTTTTTGGGGTTTTCCTTAGTATGTTATGTATCAGAAGTGTTTTAGGGCTCTGGTAACATAGAAGTAACTTATTTTTGGTTAAATTGAACTTTTATTCATCTATACATTATAGTGTTTAATATGTAACTAACATGAATAAAAACAGAGAGAAAATTCGTGTTCACAATAAAGTGAGCACTATTAAAATCAACCTTGGAAAAAAGTCACTGCCCCCTACCTGCATGTATTTGAACACACGTACTGAGTGACATTCACCCAGCAAAATTGGTAATGATGGATTGAAAGTAGCTCAATATCTTAATGTGTGTGAAATTGACCAGATTTGTAACACATTACCTTGTATTAATAATTCCACAGTTTCACCTGACCGACAGTTGAATAAAGCGATGAGGCCCATGGCAATGTTGATTTTATACAAGGCGGAAAATACACAAAGCGAATACAAGTAGATCTCAATCAGTGCTTTCGAAAGTGCTCATTTTACCGTGAACGGTCTATATTGGTAATACATAGTAAGAAATAGTTCTTATGTAAAATATTACTAAACGTGAGTGCGCACGAAAGCGGTGCGTTGTCCCTGTGATGTAATTTTCCAGACTTCGTTCCGCTAAGAATACTTCTATTATACGTTGGGAACGTCAATGTTAAAAGTTTTACAACCAAAACCTTTTCGCCACTAGGTAAGCGCTAGTGTCGCATGTGCACCAGATTTTCTCTATTTTCTACCTTAAAAAACAGGATAATTGAAATAACAATAACTTCAATAGAAAATAACTTCGTAATTAAGAAAAATATTCATCTTATATTATTCATTATTCATTTAGCTTAATATTTAAATTAAATGTTACCTTATGGAACACTGTGCCCCTAGCGGTGGAAATTATCCCTATGCCGAACCCTCCCATTATAAATCTCGTTTATCTCCTACACTGTAAAAAATTTAGTGTAATTTTACGCAGCCGGTGTTGGTATATTTTTACACTTATGTCGTGTAATCTGAAAAACTACCTACATTTGGTGCATTTGAACGCAAAAGTTTACCTAAATTTTCTAAAAGTGACGTTTTATATGTTAAAAAACACCAACAAAGTGTATTATTACACAAAAAGTGCGTGCGCAGAAGAAAAACACTAGGTACATGCATAAAAACATAGACATTATGTATTAAAACACATGTGTGTGTGACTATTACACACATAGAGTACTTGCAATATAACTCATACCCACACAGGAAAAAAAACATGATAGTTCTAGCATAAAAACCGCTGCAAAGAAAACGTATTTAAGCAATAAGCTAACGTGAAAAACAACACATACATCTACGGTAATTTTACTCATTTGTGGCTATCATGCCATCTTGAAGACAGCTCATGTGAAAAATAACACCGACACCATGTATTTTTGCCAGGAATATTGGTATACATTGAAGAACTAGATTAACGTGTGTGAAATTACACCACAATCTTGTAAATAGACAGACGAAATTAGAAAATTACACAAACTATGTAGGAGTAAAAACACACGACATCTTGTTAAGAAACGGAAATGTATGGTAAAATATACGCCGACATTGAAGGTGTTATTTAACACCGACTTTCTGCGAATAATAACACTTACATTTAGGGTAATTTAACTCACGTGTAGGCGAAAATTACAACTGAAAAACTCTCCGTATGTAAATTAACACCACCACTGTGTATTCTTACCAAGAGTGTTGCTATATTTTGAAGAACTATATGTATGTGTGAAATTACACTATAATCAGGTAAATAAACCCACGCAATTAGTAAAATCACATTCCTGTGAATTCAAATATAACTACACTTATTTGTTTAAACATGCGATCTAGCGACAGGGAGTAGAACTACTTCGATCTCCTTTTGTGTGTTCAAAACTCCCACTGATGGAATATACTGGTTTTTTGTTGTATATAAATACCTATTCTGTATATGAAATCAATTGTTACCTATTTTTTGTAGATAACGTTTTAAAACTCTGTCATACCACAAAACGCAATAATTATTCACACAGACAGTGTTGGTGTGATTTAAGGCCCTACTTCATGTATGTGTAAAAATACAAAGAAATGATGACATATTTATACATAGTGTGTCTGTGTACTTACACACGATGTACATCATGTACTTATACATGATGTAGGTTTTATACCACAACACGCACCAATTACTAACCTGACAGTGTTGGTGTGATTTTACTTCTAAAACTGAAAATTGGTGTGGCGCATTTACACGTACAATGTCTGGGTACTTATACATGGTACAGGTGTTAAAACACAAAAATAAATGATATTTAACCCGGAAAGTACCCGTTAAAATATATATGCAGGTACGGGCAGTGACTTTTTTCTGATATTGATTTCACAAAGTGCTCATTTTATCGTGAACAGCCTTTACCTATCTATATCCTGTAGTAGCATTTTCGGTTAACACATGTAACAATTTTTAATTCTTTCCTGTCGAAAGTTTTTTTTTACGGTGTCTATGCAGGTTGTCCTCATTCTGTCCCTAGTTACAATAGTTTGGCTATAAGTTCACTCAGGGAGGTTGTCATGGCCAAAACGAGGCCATGGCATCCCAATCCCTTGCTGCCACGATGCATGTCTCCCTGCATAATTTCCTTCCCTTGTAGGCTTACGGAGCCTAGCCTTGAGACGCACTTATCTCCCATCCTTACCGCGGGCTCACACCTAACACTTAGTTTTTAGAGTGGGTTAAAAAAAATTGGGGTATGGCTGTGTTGGGGAAACGGCCGTTTGTTTTGCGTGAATACGCCTATGTTTACGAGCTCTGAATCCTTTATGTCGATTTTACGTTCCCAGCACCGCTTCCCTCTATCATATTGGGTTTTATGGGTATCACTGGATTGCTTTTGAGATGCTCTTTCCAACCGAATAAGGTTTCTGTATTTCGACTTGGCTTTCTGACGAGTATAGGCCGAAATTGTGTTTCGTTTTCCTAATCTTTTACCTTAAACGCATACAATTTCACCATAACCACGCCACACAAGTGTTTTTATTTATTGATCTTGACGAGAGCTGTCGATTGAAACGTACACGAGGTCGTAGATTCTCCTAGACAAAAAAATTATACTACGCGGAAGTTATGAGACGCGGCGAAACGAACTCAAAATCCGCCGCACGCGAAGCTTCGCAGTCCTCACTAAACGTAACATATTATTTGATTCTTTGGCAATCGAGTGGTGTAATTGAATGTTGAATGTAGACGATATATTCGGAGCTGCAATGCTAAACTGTATTCCCCGATTTTGTCATCATCGAATTTTCTGTATTGCCTCCCAGTATGGTCGCAATTTTAAAGACGTATTCGCGTCAAAAAAATCGGCGCATCCAATAGGGGGTCTTTCGGAGCACGCGGTAGCCAATCGATTGCAAGGACCATTGCCAGAGAATGGGCCCGCCCGCGTGGAAGGAACCGCCGTATCACTTGGTCTCCACGCGCTCTGCGACCAGGATGCGCTGAAGGTGTGCCCACTAGCCCAGTGACTCGGCGACGGCCAACCTTGCAGGACGTCGCCGCCTCGGCCAACTGGCGTAGAAACAGGGTCGCCTAGCCGTGAGCGTCACCTGCCGCTGCCCTGCTCTGTTCCGCACCACTCCATGCTCACTTCCCCTTCAGTCTTGCCAACCCACGGCATTCTATCCCATCTCGTACAGTTTTCCCGACTGACAAAACAAATAAAGATGGAGGGATTTGTGGAGTGGAGAGATTTGGACGGCTCTTAAGGCCACGATCCTTCATTTCTACAGCTTTTGCGAGAGTTAATTTTTTGTTCCCAAACGGGAGCCGATATTGTAAAATACTCTTGCAATTCTGTTACAAATTGTTTTTATTATGTAGTATATTTTTTTCCAACACAAAAAGAGTGTATGCTTTTATCCAATTAATTGATTAATGACAATTTTGCTTATTTAATAATTAGTTACAATTATGCAGATTTTTGTGTTTAAAAATTAATACTACATAATAAAAACAATTTGTGATGAAATTGTAAAATAGGGTTTTACAATATCGGCGCCTGTTTAGGTAAAAAAAATATATTCCCGCAAAAGCTGTAGAAATGAAGGATCGTGGGCTTAACATCGAGGTCTTGTGATCCGATAAGGGTGAAGTGAGGTGAGTATGGTGCAACGTCGGAGTGTAGGGGCGGGGGAAGCAGGTACCCTCGAGAAAGCCCGCTGACCAGCAGCATCGTCCGGCACTATTCCGACGTGCGAAAATCCAACAATGACCCCGCCGGGAACCAAGCCTGATTCGCCTAGGTGGGAGGCTAGTGGTCTACCCATTACACCACCGTGGCCCCAATAAAGATGGGATTTAGGGATGTTTTGTTTTAAATATAAATAATAGGGGACAGTTCAGTACGAGCTTATTCATAAACTAAATGCTATATTTAAAAAATTAAAGAAAGAAAAGTATTTTTTTCTGACACAGAGCTTCAATCTTATCCATATAAACACTCAGTTCCTTCAATCATTCTTAACTATAAGTTTTAATTTTTTTATGTTCATTAGTACGACATTGCTAAAGGTTACGCACTAAACGTGACATATCAAAAACATCAATAATATAATGACGCCACATCGTTCTCTTGTGCGTTTAAGCACTTGTGTAATGGTAAATAGCTGTGGCAGAAATCATCTAGAAAAACCGATGCGTTGAACACTACTCCACAGAGGCCAGCTTCAATAAAATATTTTAAACAACTATGAGACATTTTGCAGTTAAACTGAACAGTTATCAACTTGAAATTCTTAAACTTAGATCACTGGCAACACTGCTTTCCCTCGTGTTTCCTCTGTGCCCCTCGCTGCGACCTTGTTGAACCCACGTAACTTTCTACTAAATGCGATATTACACGATACCAGATTCCGTAAAATTTTGTTCAAGGTCCGCCATAGCGGCCGGTGTACGGGCTAGTGTGGCACCCGTCATGGCATTTCCCGCCTAGTACGGTCAGATTTCGTTCCAGGTTTGGTAATTAGACACGTCCTATTTTTCGTGGCCTGTTCCTTACCGGCTCTCGTACCTGGCCAATCACATCGCAGTTTCAGAGTGTAGGGCCCTCCCGTGGCTACTACTTGAAACGAGTTGAAGAATAAATTGAAAAGGATGCCTCCATCTTGAATTTACATCCGTGAGGTTGAAACTGTCAAATAGATTTAAAATACAACGACGAATAACATTGGCGATGACAGCTTTTAGTTCCTGTTTAAAACCTTTCTAAATACTGAAAACATTACCTTCTTCATGAAAAATTTAATATAAAAAATGTACATTATATACAGTAAATAATCTCAACAACTGATGTGTGAACTGGTGGTACAGTGGACCGCGAGTAATATGTAACTTTTGGGTATGAGTTCGAAATTCCATTGGACCCAAAATTTTTTTTACCAACAAATTTTGCATGCGGATAATATCCCGGTACATATAGAAAAACTATATTTTGCAACCGGTCAGTAATTTTCTTCAAAATTAAAAATAACACACTCGTACGCTAGTGAATACACGTCATTTACAAGAACATGAATGAAACTATACTAGTAAGAAAATAATTTATGTAAAACGCGAACAGTAATATAGCAATATTAAGATGTGCTAGCTAGTATTTTTATAGGCTTAGGCAAGTTACTAACTGGTAGCAGTTCTACGAATGAGGTTCATATTTACTACAAACCACACACTGCGCACCCACTGAGGGTGCCAAATGCTAGTACGCGATCTGCTGTCGTGTGATATGAATCTTCCATGGCGGCTCGTATAGCGGCTGGTATACCGGCTCGTACACCAGGGCTTATGTAAGCTTGTACAAGAACCAAGTAAGGCAGCAGGTATCGTGTAATATCCGCTTAAGCCGGATCCTTGTCTAATAATTATAAAACGCTTACTTCGCAAGGGTAGAGAAAAGAATTACCACACAGATAGTTCCAAATGTTTTGAAGCCATATGATAACACTTTAATTGGCACGGTACAGCGATTGATAGTAAGTGGATTTGACTATATACACTGTACAACATGTACAGCCCCTCACGCAGTAGAAGACATAATTCGTTGTTGGAGATATTTTCTTTAGCCTCACGAATAGCCGCTGCTAAAAGCAGCAATCACAAAAGCGATTTTGTTGTTTCTGGCAAATGGCAATACGTTGTACTGGTGGCAATACGTTGTACTGGTGTCAATACAGTTCCAAACAAAATATCTCGCCTATGCATTCCGTAAAATGACGTATTTTTTCCTGTGACGGAAAGAGTTAGTTAACGAATGTTAAATGCGATTATGAGTTCCTGCTGTTTTTATCAGGAGGTAAAGGACCGCCAAGCAGTCCTTGACGAAGGGAAGTAATCTCAGACGCTATGTTATCAGTTGGTTTTATTAGTCATCTGCAAAAAAATAATCTAATTTTGAGATAAAACCTACCAGGGAAAAATTATTTAACACAAAATCTATATTTGACACTAATATCAGAGAGCAAATTTCAAATAGTTTACATTTAAATATTCTTTTTATTTGTAATGGTCCCTTCCCAGAGAAAAAGCGGATTTTTTTCACTCCAACTTTTTATGCAGGCCTTCGCACATCAGGAAAACCATTTTCCTGAGCGCCTAATACTTGCTGACTTTACTTGCTCCTTACTTGTGTCTTGTTGACATCAATATTTGTTGCGGGGCCGCGGTGGTATAGTGTGTAGCTTACTCTCCTCCCACCCATTCGAACTGGTTCCGATCCTCGGCGGGGGCAGCTCCCAGATTTTCGCATGTGGGAATCATGGCGAACGATGCCTGTGGTCGGTGGCCTTTCTCGAGGATCTCTAGTTTCCCCTGCGCTGCTCCATACTCACCTCGGTTCACACTCATCGGCTCTTAAGCCCTCAATATTAAAAGCCTCACACATAAATATTTGTTCTTCCTCCGGCAAGATTTTTTTTTTATGGCTGACGCAAACGTTGGAAATAATATCAAGAGTGTAGCGGTAATCGGGTTAATATAACGACTGCAGTTTTTAGTAACTCGCTAAGGAACCGATTTTAATTTTATTTGGCTTATTTACACCTCAGCATTTATGACAGGTGGACTCATCTGGAAGGGAGTGACTTACATCCTAAATTAATGTAAAATTTACTGTGTAGAATAGCCTAGGTAATCCTGGCTCACCCGGGACTGAAACCGGTAACGCCTTGAAAACTAGATGGAGCCATAGCAACTTTTCCTAGGGAATTCTCAAGTTAGACAAGAACGATATTTCTTATTTTACTACCGACACAACTGTATGCTAATCAGTGTACATATACGTTCATATGCATTCTTTTTCAGGCAGGGATTTTCCCCGAAATTCAAGTCAATGATCAACCAGCTACGTTAGTTCAGTTCCGTGGTCGCTGGAGAAATTGGAACTTAGGGTCGTGTGCACAGTAGATTCGTATTCTAGTATTATTTAAAACACTAAATTGTGTTAACATTGTGATACGGAGAGCTGAAAACTGAGTAAATGTTTTACGTGCAAAATTGCTGAAGTAAGTTACAGTAACTCTTATACTTTACCACAGAGAACTCTGCATACTTCCCGTAGGCCCCGCCTATTTGGAGGTTGTTTAATGGGACACCAAGGGTAACGCTGATCGTTGCATACAATGCGGCATCGCTCGTGTATGCAAAACATTGAAAATCAGCGCATTCTTCACGTGCAGCGTGGAAATATAGGAATTTTAAAAATTTCCATAATATATGTCTAAAATACAGTTATCCATTTACTCCATATCTTCGAACATCTCCCACAAAAAACCGCACTTAAAACAACAAACATGTTGGTGCCTTGACATTATTTTAGGTGCATGCGCATCGAATACTTATCTCACATCCACGTTTGGATACAGATCGTCAAAATATTGTTTATAAAAGAGTCAGTCGAGTGCCTTGGAATTCACATTTTCTCGACGAAGCTCTCTGTGCATATGCGTCAATGGGAGTTTGCTTCACGTCACTTTGTTTTCAAACGTCAGGCATTTACGTGGAACAATTCAAACGCTGGCGTTATATTAGTTCAAGCAAGTTATTCTCTCGGACTGGGAACCAACGCGTCATATATTCCTCCAGTTTACCTCGAGATAAATTGGAAAGGAGAGAAAGTAAGAATATTCCCGTAGGATCCAGCCATTTCCTTCGCTACTTCGTCTTATTCGTATTCTCGATCCAGCTTGAGCGATCATGAGTGGTTGTGGATGAAACGTTCCTCCCTCTTCTCCGTCTCTAAAATACAGATTTTTGAGCTGTGCATCTCCTCGTTCTCCATTATGTAAAAAATTGAGGCGTATGGGTAAAAAACAACTGCGTACCTGGATACTCAAGCTGAAATAAAGGGTGTTTTAAATAGATACTATTAAATAACTTACAAAACCTACTACTCTGGGTTCGAATCCATGGTAAGGCATAAGTGGTAATTTAACTTGGGATCTAAGTTAGTCTGTAAGCTGTCCCCTCCTAAGCTTTCAAGCATAAAACAGGGGGACGTTAAAAAGACCTTTACAATTTACAGCTTACAATTTGTACTTGAGATATCTACTAGAACATCAGACATACCTTCATTTAAAGTACTTATATTATTTTACCTTTGAAGTTGAAGGATATCAATATTTATTTATCACAAGACAAATGTCACTAGTACCTATGCACTTCATTACGTCATCAGTAGTTCCCTTAATAGATGATTACTTAAACTTTTGCTGGTGGTGGTACCAAAACTGCGCAACAACACGAAATCACCGATAATTTCGAGTATGTTTCGACCGATAAAAATATTTTTTTATTTTCCATCGTTATTTCCGCACTTGCACATGCGCAGTACCACATAGTAAAGACACACTATATAGTCTGCACTTTTGAAATGAACCTTACAAAAAAGTCACTGCGCCTGCCTGCGTATGTTTTAACTGGCGCAGTGAGTGAAATTCGCCCAGGAAAGTTGGTAACGATGGATGGAAAGTAGTTCTATATCTTAACGTACAATAAAAAGTGTTATGTAACCATATGCGATAACTTTATTTATTTATTTCGCTTTCTGTTTTTTCTATGCAGCGAAGTGTATAAATTAGCATATTTGTAAAATATTTGCTTTTCCTAGTAATTTTACAGTTTTACTTGACTGACGCATGACTAAAGTGGCGAGGCTTATGACAATGTTAATTTTACATAAGGCGGGAAGAATACACAACATGCATGGAAATAGATGTTAAGCAGGGCTTTGAAAAACTCCTAATTTCACCGCGAACAGCCTATATGTGCATGCATTCTTTAGCGAAGGATACCCCTGAGCCTGAACCTTCTACGACCCCAGACCACAATGGGCTCACGAACACACCCACCGGCGTGCAGAGGCAACAAGTCGTGCTTTTGGACGAGTCCTTCTTCAACTTGCACTGCGATGATGGTTGCAAATACTTTCGACGAAGCCGTCTTCCAGAATGCATTGTCCAGCGTCATACCACGCGAACGATGGGGGTGAGTATTTAAGGAACGATTAGGTATCGTGGCGATCACGGTTGCTATAATTTGTAGGCACTCATATCAGATAATTTTGGAGGCTGAAAACCTGAAACCATACCTTTCTTTCGGCACACTCCTTGAGCCGTACTCCACCAAGGAAACCTCCGACCACATATTTCTACACTGCAAAAAAGTGTGTAATTTTTAATGAGGAATTGTTTGAAATTTTAGAAATGCTTGTAAAAGTACGAAAATTTTTCTTGTCAACTACTCGTCTGTAAAACTTCAAGGGCCGTGATTGTTATAGACCTCAAAAAATGTTTGTACCTAATGGCCCGTACCCTCTAGCTTCAGCAAAATGGCAGACTTACAACAACGTAAAACTGTATATAGCTATTTGTGCAAAAACTATGTGTGATGAAAAATGTAGTTATGTGCAAAAAGAAATGTATTTCGAGTTCGAATAACATAAACATTTAAAACAATTCAAATTACCTCAATAAAACGACAATTAAAAAAAAACTTGACCGCATTACTATTTAACAGTTAATTTTTTTTAGCTACACACAACTCTTAAATCGGCTCCTAAGACGTCGTTGTTGAGAGCCGCCTAAATCTCTCAACTCAACAACAGAACTCTTAAAACGAAACAAATGTATTGCTCATAATTAAATATCTTCCGTTATATTTTGTAGGTTCAAATCTATATATTCATATTACTATAAAAATCTGTGTAAAATGTATGTGAAGTTGGTCATGAGGTTAAGGGTGTGGGCTAAAATCACAAGGGTTGTGGGTTCTAGATCACGTGCTAGCAAAGTGTGTATTTTTTACTTCGTAAATTGTATTTTGAAATACTTTTTTTTAGCTGTTCTCTCTTATAAATTCATTACATTTGTTTACTAGAAGAAAAATGAATGATTTTATGTATACTTCTTAATAATGCAAGTTGTAATACAAGGCTATAAAATGTACTGTAATATTACAAATTTATATTTTCTGCATATTTTACACGAAAACTGTTTGTAATTTTACATAGGATTTTCTTCGCAATTGGATTTCCAATGATTTTTCTGGTAAAAGTACAAAAAAATTCTTTTTAGAGTACACATCCAAGGCCTGTTTTATTCGATAACAGCTCGTACAATCTTTTAATCATACTGTTTTGTCGTGAATACGTTGTTAAAATCTGCGACCGTAGTGGGAGGCAATCCAGAAAATCAGATGATAACAAAATATGGGGTTAAAGTTTGGCATTGCAGCTCCGAATCTATCGTGTACATTCAATATTAAATTACATCACTCGATTGCCAAAGGATCAAAGAATATGTTACGTTGAGTGAGGACTGCGAAGCATCGCCCGAGGCGGTGAGATGGTTGGGGGGGGGGGGGGGGGGGGGGGGAATTCTGAGTTCGTTTCGCCGCCTCTCATAACTTCCACGTAGTACAACTTTTGACTAGGAGAAGCTACGACGCTCGTTTGAATTTCAATTGACAGCTCTCGTCAAGCTCAATCGATTGCGCGTGTAAAAAAAATTTTGTGTGGCGTGGTTATGATGAAATTGTATGCGTTTAAAGTAAAAAAATTAAGAAAACTTAACAAAATTTCAGCCTATACTCGCCAAAAAGCCAAGTCGAAGTACAGTAATCGTATACGGTTGGAAAGAGCATCTCAAAAGCAATCCAGTGATACCCATAAACCCCCATATGATCGAGTGAAGCTGTGCCGGGAACGTAAAATAAACACCAAGGCTTCCTAGCGCGTCAACGTAGACGTATTCACGCAAAACAAACGGCCGTGTCCCCAACACAGCCAAACCCCATTTTTTTTTCGGGTAGTATTGTTGCATTGCTCAGAAAATATAATCCCTTATTTGTAAATCCATTGTAATAAATTGCTATCCGTTCTGTTGGTTCCTCCACGGTGTTATTTTTTTTGCACATACAATCATAAATGTGTAATAATTTGGGAGGTGTTCTAAAAACACCAATTGTGTAATCAGACATGGTCGAATCCGCAAAAGGGGCCACGGAGTTGCAGTGATCAGATTTATCGCCTTCCACCAAGGCGAGCCGGGTTCGATTCCTGGCGGAGTCTCTACCGAATTCCCGGAAGTGGTAAACGTTCCTGGACGATAACGCTGGTCGGTGGATTTTTTCGAGGATCTCCCTTTTTCACCCGCCCTTGCTTCTCGGCGCTGCTCCACACCCACCTCACTTCGCCCTCGCCGGCTCTCGATATCTCTCGACTGGCCTCGAACCCCGCGACCTGCCGGACGCTAGGTTGGAATGAAATCGCTTTGACCAAACACGGTCGACGAGATAGAGCGCCGGGCGTCGAGCGGCATGCAAAGCGAGCGGAGCGGTATGGGAGTCAGGAGGGCGATGTCCCTGGCGGCTGCGGGACGCCTGCCGACTGCCGACGAGGAGAAAGTTGGCTCGCGTCTCCGTGGTCGCCTCGCCCCTCCGACTGTCAAGTGGGGCCCACATCTCCCGGCGAGACACGCCTCGCGGGGTGCGTGCGACATACACAGTTATAAGCTGTTCACGATAAAGTGAGCACTTTTGAAATTAACCTTAGAAAAAAGTCACTGCCCCTACATGCATATATTTTAATGGGCGCACTAAATGACATTTGTCCAGTAAAATCGGTAACGATGGATAGAAAATAGTTCCATATCTTATCGTCGAATAAAAATTGTTAGATAACAATTTGTGATAACTTGAATTATTTATTTCGGTTTCCATATTTTGTTAATGCATCGAAGTGTGAAAATGAGAAATTTGTATAATATTTACATTAGTAAAAATCTTACAGTTTTACTTGACTGCCGCATGAATAAAGTGATGAGGTCCATGGCAATGTTAATTTTACATAAGGCGGAAGAATACACAATGTGCATACAAGTAGATCGTAAGCAGGGCTTTCGAAAATGCTCATTTTACCGCGAACAGCCTGTAAGATGATTATGTACTGAAACGTTTTCTGTGGAATCGTCGTTTGCGCGTAAACGCGTATATTGGTAAATAAAAGTTCTGCAGATATGAATTTTTTGCCAGAAACGATTAAAAAAACTATTGTCTACATCCCTGTCTTTTTTATTTCTATCATATTAAGTGTATTAATGGAGAAAAATATTCTAGAATGTGGTCAAATATCCCATTTCTAAAGCTTGCCTATACAGTTTCCTTAAGCGGTGACAAAAGTACGACCATACGCACGTAGTTTTATCTGTTATTTCATCGCATGTAAGAAAACCCCTATGTTACATATCTAATTTGCACAGTGCAGCGTTACGACGGAAACACTACACGCCTTGCGCATAGGAGCGATGAGGTACTAGGAATGCGTGTTAGTGTCGCCCGTATCGCTCCCTCGCTTCTTGACCTTGAACGCGCAACTAGTGGTAAAACGAGCACTTTTGAAAGTCCTGCTAAAGATCTACTTATATGCACATTCCGTATACTTCCGCCGAATGAAAAATTAACATTTCCATGGGGCCTGGTTACATTGTTCATGCATCGGTCAAGTAAAACTGTGAAACTATTAGACAAATAAATATCTATTATTTTGTTGATTCGTTGATTTACGGGTATTAAAAATACAGAAAGTAAAATCAATAATTTGAGTACTCTCTATATTTTCCTAGCACTTTGAGCTCAACTTAATACAGGGAACTATTAGCTCTCCGTTATTGCCAATTTTACAAGGCGCACGAGTCAGTGTGCCCGTTAAAAATACGTGTAAGCAGGGGCAGTGACAATTTTGAAAGGTTGATTTCAAAAGTGCTCACACTTTATCGTGTACAGCCTTTAAAATAATTCAACATCTCAAGTTCGCGTCTGGCCTTAAGGAAGCATTGCCTCCCCCCCCCCCCCGGCTCCACCACCAAGGCTGAGGTATGCATTTACGTGAAGCTTAAATGTTCGAGCAAATATGATGCTGTTCTCAAAAGTCCAAACAATGGGACATAGTGTTTTAAAATGTCCACTCAGACGAATAAGTCTTCAACAAAGTTTGTTAGTAAATCGGTAGAGCATTTCTTAAGACATGATATATAGCTATAATAATTTGGTGCAGCTACATTCAAAAACGGAGTCCTGCTGTAGCTATCAATGAAAATTGTGCATACAGTAGGTACTTCAGGTCAATATTTTTGATTCTGAAATGTTTAGTGGTTCCAAACTTTTGTTGTATAAAACTTAAGACCACGCTTTTGAAAGTAATTCGCTTAGGTGGCCATCCACATTAAAACCTGAATGCAAAATTTGAAGAAACCGGGTTGAGAAATTTGTGAAATAAATTATCTAGCTTAATTTTTCCTACTGCGCGATTTTCCCAGTTGGTAAACTTACGAGCTTGGCACACAGAATTTTATGTGGACCACCATTCCATTGCTTTATTCACATATATGACGGAAATCAGTCGTGTAATCCTTGAAAAATTACGGAAAACATATTTTTCATTCGATGCTGTCCTACTAAATGACAGACATAAGAGTGTGAAAATAAGTAAATTAATTCGTTTAACTAGTACTTCCAAACTACCAAGAGTAACTGAAGTACATCTAAAGGTCCGGTATGTACAGTACAATAGCCTAAAATAACTATAAGGCCCCATTTTTAAAAGAAAATATGATATACTTAAAATATATAGTTTAATATGGCCTACCATAGCACTACATGTGCGACCAAACAAATTTGGTTGGAATCGGTTGCGTAGTACCTGAGATATGATGCAAAAACTTTATCTATTCAGGTATCGCAGTTTTCCGAATGGGAGGGCAATGAGTCCTAGGGTTTCTAAAGCCAATGCTAATAGAGTGAACTTTCAAGGTGCCCATTCCTGTTTAAGTAGGTTGAATACCTTAGATATGGCATAGCACCCAAAACTTTAAATAGCCACCGTTTTGAAAATAACTACCCACAGTGATATTAAAACTACAAAAATCGTGCTGTGAGTTTTCCGGTAAAATGAATACCCATTTTTTTTTGTAAGCACAAGTACAGAATTACAGACAGGCATACAGACCGGAAGATGATCTCGTAAAACTACATACGTCGTCTGTGAAATGAAGGCTAAAAAAGAGGCCAACATTAGACATTAAATAATTAATTTTGACTGTTAACATACCCACATGCTATCATAGATATGAAAAATATGTTTCGTACTTGGTACTTGCGTAAATTCAACAAATCTCAAGGTTTTCTCTGTGTAGTACTACTAAACGTAGAATTTGGCTAGGTAGGTCATCATCAAACAGTTTCGGGTTAATGTGTTTATCAAACTCTTCCAATTGTGAAAGCAAATTTTTATCGAAAATTGCAGGATTTGACATAATTTGGTTAATAAAGCACTGGGTTGAATACGTCAAAATGAGCCCATCAAACACGACAGTCCTTAGGCTGATGGTGAGTGAATGCGATTCTCGGCTTTTAAACTAACAGATGTTTTCGAGGAAAAGCAGTGAAAATTTCTGTGTGGTAACGATTACTCTTTTCTTTATAGATTCGTGCAAAAGATACATGATCGCATCACGGGCTCATTTCTAGGCCTGGATACATTAACTTGCTGAAGTGATTCTAATACTAACCACCCGCTGCGTATAGTTACTAATAATTACCCCCTCCTGAAGTGTTTCTGCATAACATGGCTTGAATGCACAGTTTATTAAGAACTATCATTAATATCTTAAAATAAAAATCAATACTTTGAAATCACTATAGATCATGAGTATAATTAATTAATTATTTCATGTTGTGAAACATCGCCATAAAAAATCGGAAAACGGTGAAGCTTTCTCCCGAGAAATTACCATTGCTTTACCAAGTACTGTATGTATGAACAATGTTGTCGCATATTCTATTCCCCGCTAAAAGGAGAAAGAGAACGAGAAATTGAATCTGAAAGAGTGTGAGCGGAAAGTGTAACGTTTCTTAAAGACGAACGATTTAAATGCATTCGACATTTAAAAAAAAGAGTTGTTTATCACGGAAGTGCTGCTCACCAGGCGATGAATCCCTCCCAGGTCTGTGTTTGCTGTGTGGCGAGGAATCAGCCAGCGGAACGGATAGCGTCCCAGCCACGGAATGCAACGTTGAAAACTTCCCCATTAGAAAATCGTTAACTCGGCTGCAGGTGGTGAACAACGCGTGCTTCGTCCGAGGTTAGCGGAACTGTTCGGGAAGTCTTGCTTGTTTCTTCCTTACGGCCATTGTGGAGTATCCTTCCGCCTCTTGTAAATCTTAACATTGCCATGAGTTATTCGAGCGTAGATTAATTAAGACATTGAGAAATTTTCGAACTAATGAACTTTCTACAATGATGAAAAGTCTTAATATGAAGCTTGACATTTTTAAAGAAACCCCTCGAAGTCAATTTGAGTGATGACTGTTTTTTTTTTGTTTTCCTTTAATAACACCTTGAGCGGTGTATCGTCCCCCCCCCCTCAATTCGCTGACAGCCAAACTAAAATAATCAGAGGAGACTTTATACCATTAAGAGTAACTTTATGCCGCACATTTTCGTTGATGTATACTTCATGGTGAAAATTTTAATTTGCAAAGAACGATGTAATATGGAGAAATCTTGCAGGTTTCATTAAAGTTAATAAAGCAGGAGGTACAAAGTTGCCCTGGTTGGAACAGTGTTACCTCGAATGCGTGATGTGGCCGCGGTGGTGAAACGACTAGAGCGCTCACGTCCCACCAAGGCGAACCAGGCTCGACTCCCGCCCCCGGGCTTCCGCACGTGGGAATCGTACCAGACGGCGCCGCTGGTTGGCGGAATTTCTCAGGGATCTGCAAGTTTTCTCCGCTGTTGCCTTCCGGCGATGCTCCATACTCATCTCGCTTCGCCCACATCGGCTCTCAAGAGTAGGCCAGTACTCTCCACTCTCCAGATGACTGTATTAAGTATCACAGTTGTTGTCTGAAATTTACTCAGTGAATACCAGGAAATCATTTTCCTAAGTTTGGTTTTAAAGTGTTCAAATAAGCGCGAAGTAGATAAAGGCTGCTAACTATAAAGTGAGTACTTTAGAAACTAACCTTAGAAAAAAGTCACTGCTCTCTGCATGCATATATTTTAATGGGCGCGCCGAGTGACATTCGCCCAGTAAAGTTGGTAACGATGGAAGGAAAGCAGTTCGATATATTAACGTCGATTAAAAAGTGTTAGGTTACCATTTGTGATAACTTAAAATTAATTATTTCAATTTCTGTTTTTTTAATGGACCGAAGTGTAAAAATGAGCAGATTTCTAAAGTATTTATCTTCTTAATAATTTCACAGTTTAATTTGACCGACGCATGAATAAAGTGATGAGGCCCATAGCAATGTTAATTTTACATAAGGCGGAGGAATTCACAACATGTATACAAGTAGATTTAAAGCAGGGCTTTCAAAAGATCTCATTTTACCATGAACAACCTATAGTATTGATACTTCGTTAGTCCTCTTCCAGGAAAAATTCCCTGAGCAAAACAGGGAAGCAGTAAATGGCGCCAATGTAACTGTTTAAAAACAGCCTGTCAATACTAGTAATTGTTTTCTAGTGCGACAAAGCCTTGGGATACAATTCAAGTCGACATAGATATTCGACACTTGCGGCCTTGGGATTTTCACATTCAGAGGTAAGTGCGAAGTGTTTGATGCAGTTTACACAATACCACCTCAAGTTTCTGAAAGGTCAGCGAGAAATTTTCCTGAGTCACGATTCGGTTTAAACAGATAACACAACAGTGCACACTTTTCTTCGAAACCGAAATGTCTAAAGAAATCAGCACGTGATTGACAAAAATGCACTCCATACTTGAAACAGTGATAATTGAGTCTAATCAGTGAAAACAGTGAGAATTTCGCAACTGATAATCAGTACGAGATAACTAAGTAATGTAGTGGCTGATTTTCACTGAATTATGTGTGATTTCCACTAAATCTCAAGAATTCCACTGCTAAAACTCACTCGTTAAACACTGTTCACGATAAAGTGAGCACTTTTGAAAACAACTTTCGAAAAAAGTCACTGGCCCTTCGTGCATATATTTTAACGGTCGCCCTGAGTGACATGCGCCCAGTGTAGCTGGTAACGATGGATGGGAAAGTAATTCCATATCTTAGCGTTGAATAAAATGTGTTAGTAACCATTCCTATTAACGTAAATGATTTATTTCGCTTTTTTATTTATTTATTTTTAAATCTTCGAAGTGTAAAAAATGAGCAGATTTGTCAAGTATTTACTTTTATAATAATTTCACAGTTTCACTTGACCGACGCATGGATAAAGTGATGACGCCCATGGCAATGTTAACCTTACATAAGGTTGAAGAATAACGCAACGTATATATAAGTAGATGTTAATCAGGGCTTTCGAAAGTGCTCATTTTACTGTGAATAGCCCATACCAGATAATTTGCTTGATTCGCCAGTCGTCAGTAGCTTATCAAGTGACTTTCAGTAAATGTTATTTCACAGATTTATATCACTGATTCGAACTTAGATTGTTCCATTGCAACTGTTTTGCTTAATGAGAGTTAACACAGTCAAACGAACCCATGTAAATAGGAAGATAAATATGCCAATGAAATGTTGCTATCAAAACGTACACTTGAAAATACTGACTTAAGAAGGAAAGAGTGATCTTTCAAACGTTAATTAGATACGCATACCGATAAACAAAGCTCACATGTAACTAAATCACTTAAGTGTATAGCAAAAATAAAATTCTTGTCCATCTGAAATAACTACTCACTTAACTATAGGACTGAAGGCAAACTTAGATGGACTGCTCATATTTTATTAAAGTGTCGAAAAGTTGTAGAAATTTTCTCTGAGTTTACTTGCATTTTGTGGGAAAAACTGGACTATTTACAAGTAACCATCTGGTTGTCAATCATCACCGTGGAGCCGCCACCGAGGAGCCAGACATTCTGAATTTGTGTTCTTGATAACGTAAAGAGTAATTCTGTGCCATACATGTAGAATAAATAGGCGGTGCTGTAAATAAATTAATTCCTCGATAAACGAACTCTGAAGAGAACAGACCTTATTTCAATACCTATAAAACCATCAAATTATCCGACCACTGGAGTACGAAAATATTTTGTACAAGTACGCAAATTAAAGACGAAAATCTTATGATTAAAAATATCGATTTATTTTTGCAATAGTTATTTTTAGGCTGGGTTGTATTCTGCATCCTAAGGAAATATGAAGAATTCTAAAAAATTTAACTTGTATAAAACCGACATATCTAAGTTTGAACATACCATATTCCTGTATGGCGCCACCGATTTATGAAACCATGTTTAAGATAACAGCGCAGCGTACATACACGTGTTCTAGTAAAGAGAGTCAAGTGACATTTTAACGAAGAGAAAAACATTAACAACAGTATAGTTTTGACATCTTAGTACAAAAAAATGTAGACTATTGAGACAGAAGTAAAGCTTTATTAAATTACTAAAATGCATGATAAACTATTTTAAGATTGAGAAATAAAATTAACCACCCTTACGGCACAGCACAGTGAGTAAAATACCTTCTAAGACTAAAAATTGTTTCTTGTAAATATGTTTTGTTCCATGAAGGCAACTTATATGCCTATACTGTATTTCACACACGCTACCGTAAAAGCAGCAATAATCGTGTTAAACTTACAAGAATTAAAGATTCACGTGTACTGAAAAAAGTAAAGGGAAATAGAAATGACTTTGGAACTGCGAGAATGATAGCGGAAAATCAGTGGCACCTAAAACGAGACGTATGACACAAAGGGACAAAAACTTCTCACAGGACGAAGGCAGAGGAAACTTTATTGTTGAATTACGTAGTACTGAATTTGAAAGGGGGAAAAAAATACCTCTAGATCAACGGACAGTAGTATGAAAGACGCAAAAAAATATTTTATGTTTAAGGCACTGGCGTACACAAAATTCTTATTTGAGGGTATGGGGAGGGGACGGGAAAAAGGAAGATGGTTGAAGCCTCGCAATTGATGACGCAAAGTTACAAATTTAAACAATTCCTATACTAATATAAAAATAGATTACGTTCTTGCATTAGTTCAATTAAATTGACTGCTAAGTGTGAAGTATTCTTACAAGTGGTGCAAGAACAGTCACGAACACAACTTTGTTCCGCGTCATGGCTCAGTAGTAAGTAATGAAAATTAATTTACTAAACACCTTCCAATAATTGCTGCATGTTGCTTTAAATAATAATTATTTCAATAAGTATGTTCGTTTAGCGGCAGTGTTTCCGTTTATAGGCTGTTCACTTCAAAGTGAGCACTTCTGAGGGACTAGTTCCTTTTGCTGTCAGCCGTTTTTTTTAATCCTTAAACCAACTTTTAAAATAAATATTGACAAGTAAGTAATAAACACAGTGTGCATATTCCACCGCACTCGGAAGTTAACATCTAAGGCAAAATTAAAAATATTTTTTGATTATCACGCCAAATGATACGGATTTCAAAAGTGCTCACTTTACCGTGAATAACCTATAGCAGAGAGAAGAAGTCTCTCCATGTTTCTAACCATTTTTATTTCTTCCTGAGGAAGTCAGTTCTCTTATTGGACAGTTTTCGACTAGAAGTAACATTTTAACATATGCATTGCGCCAACCCGCGCTGCAGACATTTCACCATCCGTGTTAGAATTTAAATGTTCAACATATTTCCTTTTTTTTGTATTTTTTCTTTTGTCTAAATTTTTTCGTTCTCCGGTTTTCTGTGAGTAATGGGAGTTGGGTCCGGACCCTAAATGTCCATCCCTTAAATATGCCCCAGACTTGAGAAATGTAAAAGTATTTGAGGCATAAGTAGATGTTGCTTCTCGGCGTAAGTTACAGGTTATGTAGAGAAACTCGAGGAAACGCATGGCGCTGACTACAATTAGGTAATTTGGTGTCTAGTTAATAGTTTACCGTTAGCACCACGCGAAACCGACCCATCTCCCGCCCACACTCTGCAATCTCACCGGATCCGACATCAATCTGCAGGCTTGCGGCATGTAATTAAAACCAACCCAGAGCACGGTAGATCTCGGCTATCTATTTCAGCTGGTGGCGTAAGGAGCCGACCCAGCGGGCAACGAACGTCACGGGTTAGCGACGGTCCAAGGCCGGGTTTACGATGACTTACGTTAAACGTAACATGCATCATGTTACACTTTAACGTGTACGAAGAACTGAGTATTTTTGGGCGTCATATCATTAGTCATCACGTAAGCATATTAACTTTGTGTACTAAATCAACTCTCCGCATTTTTTTTTTTTTTTTTTTTCTGTTTTTCCGGAATGAAAATTTGAAAACTTAAAATTGTAAAATTATATAGGGGCCTATAATTTATATTACGCCAAGAAATCTTTGCGAAAATAGTCGACACTTAGATGCTCCGATTCATTTATGAACTGGCTACCATATAAGTGTCTCCACATTATAAACTCGTGTGCGTAGGTGTGTGTGTGTGTGTGTGTGTGTGTGTGCGTGTGTGCAGCATGGCTAAATTTTCAGAATAGTTTTCCTCTTCAAGCAGGCTATGGAACATGGATTGAAGTTCGTCAAGATTCCGCGTGTGCTACAGTTCGAACAGACAGCATGGCTAAAGCTTTACATATATTTAAATACTGCAAAGCTACAAGCCGCCGCCAACGATTTCGAGAAAGAATTTTTTTTAAATTAGCAAACAACGCAACTTTCGGCAAATTAATGGAGAACGAAAGAAAATCAGAAAAGATGGAATTGGTGTGAGATGAGAAACGACTAAATAAATTGGTGGGGAAAACCGACATTTCTACACAGGACAATTTACGAATAAAATCTTTCCCTGTTTCGACTGCAGCACGAAGCCATATTTTTCGGCAAGCCCGTATGCGCAGGGTTCGCGGTGCTCAACATGTCCAAAACTCTGACGTGCAGGTTCCACTATGACGGGTTGATGGCCCGATACGGGAAAGACATTGAGCTCCTGTATGCAGACACGGACTCGTTCCTGATCGAGATCGGAACACAGGATTTCTATACGAGGACATGGTTTCGGACGCAATTCTCTGCGGAGTTTGACACCATCAGCTATCCCGCGAACCACAAATGCTTTTCGCCCAACGACAAGAAGATAGTGAGCAAGTTCAAAGACGAGTGCGATGGGTCGATCATGACCGAATTCGTGGGGCTACGGGCGAAACTGTATACATACAAATACGGGGGAAAAAGTCACAAAAACGTGACAAGTGAATACAGAAATGCGTGGTGAAGAATGAAGTAAAATGTGAAGACTTCGTGGATGTTCTGAATGATCATACGAGCATGGGGGTGAAGGTCCACGTAATTCGTTCGCACCATTTTGTCCTGTGTTCGGAGTACATCAACAAGACGGCGCTACGATGGACAGGGGACAAGCGACTCATATTTGAAGATGGTGTATGTAAGCTACCATTTGGCTATAAAATTTATGTGTTCTCCGCATTTTGTCGTGTATGTTTTTGTTCATTTTTGTTCATAAAGCGTGTATAAGAAACATATGTACAAACTCGGGCACATGATTCGTGACCGGAAAAGAGGAAGATTAATATAGGACACCCACGGTTCATCTGAAATAATAAGGGCTGTAGCAGCCCCTAAAGGCGGTGGGCGACAAGGACATTACGTTGGGTATTAGGCAAACTACTTAAGTCAGAAGAACACAAATTGGTATAAGGTGAAAGTAAACCAAGATCTTGGATACACGGTAGGTACGGTCTGTTTTACACACCCATCATGTAAATAATAGGGATTGCACCCTTTCATTTCATGCAACACGTACAACGTGGTATTAAATTGATTGTGAATACAATGGAATAAAGAAGGACGACGTAAGTAGCAAACAAGCTCCCCTAGTTGCTACTCTCTAGGACCCACCGTTTCCGGTTAAATCGTAAATGAAGGGTACAGTGGTAGCAATAGTGAGTAGCAATAGCCTAGTGAGTAGGCAATGTGGCGGCCCGTAACAGCGAGGTCTTGAGAGTCGATGAGGGTGATTGAGGTGAGTATGGAGCTGCGCCGGAATGAAAGGGCGGAGCAAATGGGAGAACCCCGAGACGAACCGGGTTCAATTCCCGGCCGGGACACCCCCGGATGTTCGTATGTGGGCATCGTGCCGGACGATGCCGCTGGTCGGAGGGTTTTCTCGGGGTTCTCCCGTTTGCTCCGCCCTTTTATTCCGGCGCAGCCCCATACTCACCTCAATCACCCTCATCGGCTCTCAAGACCTCGCTGTTACGTGCCGCCACACTCTTCACGCATTCGGCGGGGACTCCCCGCTGAATTCCTCCGCGTGCGAGAAGGGTTGCCTATCCACTAAGCCATTCTATTGTTACCACTGTACCCTTCGTTTGCGATTGAACCGGAAACGGTGAGTTCTAGATAGTAGCTACAAGGGAGGCTTGTTTGCTACTTTCGTCATCTTGCTTCATCCCATGGTTCCCACGATCAATTTAACCTCACGGTGTACGTGTTGCATGAAATCAAAGTGTGCAACCCCTATTATTTACATGATGGGGTGAGTACGACGGACCATACCTACCGTGTATCTAAGATCTTGGTTTACTTGCTCCGGAAACCAATTTATGTTATTCTAACGTAAGTAGTTTGCCTAATATCGCACGTAATGTCCTTGTCGCCTACCGCCTTTAGGGGCTGCTACAGCCCTTTCATTTGAGATGGACCATAGATGTCCTGTATCAATCATCCTCTTTTCCGGTCACGAATCACGTGTCCGAGTTTGTACACATGTTTCCTATAGACGCTGTAGATGTCTTCTGCATTTGGTTGTGTGCTATTTCTTGTGTATACATAGATGTCCTCTGCTTTTTGGTCTGTTTTTTCTGCATTTTTGAACATGTGTTTCCACATTTGTGCAATTTTGTTTTTAATACATTTGTGTACTAGTTATGCATTTCGTTGTTTGTGATATATGTTCTCCGTACTTGTTTGTTTTTCCCTGCATTTTTGTGCAATAGTTCTCCACATTCGTGTGATTTTTTTCTGCGTTGAACTGTAGTGTTGTCTGAATTGAAATTTTCTTGTTTTTTTTTTATTACTGCGGAAAAATTGATTTTTTTTTGGCAAGAATTCATCGTTTCAAAGATTATAACCTGGCTTCTAAAATGCCCGTGTATCATAACACTTGCGGCTCTAGTTTAAAAAAAAAAAACTTTTTTTATACGAGAAAAAATATTAGAAAAAAATATAATTTTCTGCAGGGTTACAAGTGTTTGGTGCGCAGCCCGTCCGAAGTAGTGGATCTATGTGCATGGTTCAAACATGTACGTGGTAAGTTTGAAGGGAAGAGAAACTATATGATCGGCATAGGAGACAATCACATCCGGAGACGAGGTAAGAAGGCCTAGTTTTGTAGAAGGGGGTGGAGGCCTGCTAACTAACTAATGAACGTGAGTAATTGATCATTAAATAACCAATAATAAAATTGGCGAGGGTCAGGAGGGTGGGACCTCCGGCAGTATAAGTTTTTTTTAATAGTTTTTTAAAAATAATTTTAAAAATAAAATTTTAATAAATGTTTGGAATATTTCAATACAATTTTAAATCTTCTTATTATTGTTTGGGATTTTTTTCGATTTTTTTTTTGGGTTGAAGGTTGTCAGAGGTTATGGTCAAGGTCACTTGGATCCAAGAAGACGGTTGAGTGACGTCGCAACAAGTTGGCCGGCGCCGGCGCCAGACCCCCAGTCCCTTATGCCCGAATCAACATAATCATTCTTCTTGAGATCTACAAGTTTTTTGCACTCTGATAAGGGAAAAACCAACAAAAGACGATGGTAGATAAAGATTTTTGGATAATTACGATAAAATGTTTTGCCAGAGTGAAGCATTGCTTTCGCATAATACGTGTAGATTTATGACATAGGAAAAAGCCCGATAGAAATGTATCTCTAAGACATAATATTTGCTCACAAAATTTGGCAAAAACTGTTATCAAGTGTTGACATTTCTCTTTTTTTTTTCTCCGAAAATCTGATACCGTCAACGAATTTAATTAGCGTTAATATACATCCACCGCTCTGTTGACAGCGAATGTCTTTAACGCCCATGAGGCAGAAGTGAGATGGGAACGGAGCACCAACGGAATGCAAGCGCGGGAAACCGGAAGTAGTTTGATAAAAATTCCCGACCGATGGTATTTATTGCCACGTTTGCCACAAGCGAGAAACCGGGCATTTCCCCGCCCCACCGGGAATCGAGCCGGGATAGGCTTGATGGGATATTAAACAGCAGTAGATGTCATTCATGGCATCAGCTGCTGCCGGAATTAAACGACGTTCTCCCGCACTAAAACCATGGCGTAGAGTTCGCATGCCAGCTGTGCAGACGCCACTTTCCATGTACCGACACTGGACAGCTTTATTTTGACAATTAAACTGTAAAAACAAACGTGGGTAGTATCTAAGTTAACAACACTGATTGTGTAACTATAGCCTATTCACGACTGGAAGAGACTTTTCTGAAGCCCTGCTAAATTTATACTTTTGGTTACTGATTACGTATCCTACCGCTACACTCAAACATAAACACTGCCATGTGGCCTACCTTTATATTAAATGCGTTGTTTACTGTTTACAGCTGTTCAAAGGATTCTGCTAAAACTGTGGCGGAAAGAACAGTAGCATTTAACATCTTCTTATTGATGTGTGTTGGGTTATTTCGTTAAAAGGACGGCCTTAGTGGGAATAAATATTAAAACGAAGGATTAACCAGTCCAATGAAAAATACAATAAATACAAACACGCAACTCGTGTCGCTAATTTTGTTTGTACGTAGTAGCGACAAACTTTTGAAGATAGTGTTGAACATGCACACAAATAGATCTACCATATATTTTATTCTGATCATATATTTTTACAGAGGTATTTAGTTTCTACTAGGTTTATTTAATTATTTATTTACAATTTCTGGCTGGTTGTAGTAATTTGTTTGGATTGTTGCAAACATTCAGATAACAAAAAAGGTTTGTAACACAGCTGTGTTTCAAACACCTAGGGTGAAGTTTCGTTGTGATAAATAAACAGGCGTATAAGTAACTTCGTCGTAAAGACAGTTCACGATTAAAGCGTATAGATTTCTCATGTCCAACATTTGCAAATACACAAAAACGGGCCAGCGTTAACGACCACGAAGCAGCCACGCCCTTTCAGTCTTTTCACACGTAGCGGTTGACACACGTAACAGTAAATTTATTCCTGCCGTAGAAACACAGATTTATGACATCGCAACTTGCCTAGGTAGGTTTTAAAAAGCACAACGTGTTCGCTCTTGTGGTTATTTTGAAGTATTTTTTGGAGTAAGCGAAATATTAAAGCTTCGTTGCGCACAGAGCAACAAAACGCCTTGTCTTGTAGCCACTCGCCCCGTCTGCCAACCTTAGATTTGTAACTCTCCCGCCATCACATCTAAGTATGTTAAAATAAGTATTCAAACATTAAAACCTCTTTGCAGTTGTAAATTACACATCGAAAAATCATTGTATTGCTGTAATAAGTATGAAATATGCTAAAATTTTAAACATGTATAATTTGCTGCTACTAGCGATGCGAAACTTCCCGAGGGAGAGAGACAAAGAGAGAGAGAGAGAGAGAGAGAGAGAGAGAGAGAGAGGAGAGAGAGAGCGACAAGCTCCGCCCAGCCGACAGTTGCTTCCTCAGTCGATAAAACAAACACCGTGTCACTAGGGCCTACGTACGATATTTTGCACTGTTATTTTAACTGTAATCATGAAATATGTTACCATCGGGGCTACCTCAATAATTAAATATTTTAATAGACGAAGTTTGATTTACAAATACCATACCGAAAAACTAGGTTAAAATAATATTTTAACTGTTAACTATTTCTTACGAGCTGTTGCCAACACGTCGCTGCTCTCACTTTTTTAATTCGTATTTAATACGAGATAAATAGTACAAGTTATAGAAGATACTAAGTTACAGTTTAATTTAGTCAAGAATACAGTAGGCATACTTTAAAAGTCAATCACAGTTTTACACATATCTGTAATACAAGTTATTGCAAAAACAGGTTGACATGTTACGCCTGGGGTATTATTTCAAAGGCTGATTTTCAAAAGTCTCTTTCAGTCGTGAATAGACTGTAAATGTTTTGAATCTTATTTTACACTTCCTCTTACTTAGTTTTAATGGAACTAGATTACACTTGAATTATTCAAAACATTGCCTCCAGAGTGGGTAATTTGAAAAATAAAACGTAAGGAAACACGTTCATCTTTGTTCACCACGTGGGGCCGCGGTTGTTTAGTGGTTAGATCACTCGCCTCCCGCCCAGTCGAACCGGGCTCGGTTCCCGTCTACCTGGCGTTTGAACACTGCACGCCAGTTCAGAGCCTTGCGCTAAGACGAGATTGGGCATTTAATGCGTGTGGCAATGTCGACCTTATGGCCTACCGCGCTTCAAGATCTGAAACGCGGAAAAGACATTTGACTGGTTTGAACGCAATGATAATTTAGTATAGGAAAATACATGTTATTGGAATTATGTTTCTTGGCTTTTCTGTTAAAGATAGATGTATAACTCACCACCAGGGACTTCTTTGAACATAAAAATGCGTGCTTCTTTGGTATCGAAGCCATTTGCAAACGTTAATGTATAGCCTGTTTCCTGTAAAAACCACAAAACTTAATAATTAAATAAATTACTGAAAAAAAATTGTTATATTTACGTCGATACAGACCTTGAGAGAGACACTTTTCACACTTACGTTTTTGTTTTAATTTCTTATATACAAAATTGGCTTCAAAAAACCTGAATTTCATTCACATGTATTTCCCTATACCAAATTCTCATTACTTTCAAACCAGGCGACAGCCTTAAATAATCGTCCAAACCTCGCCAATACCTCCACTTTGTTCACCGCGTGATTTTGACAGTTGTTTTGGCGATGGTTGAGCCAACGTTGGGGACTTCAGCCACCAGCCGTCGGTCGACGTAAGTAGGGCGTGTGTCATGGAGAGGTAGTTGGTGGGGAGGGACGCGACACCAGAAATTCCCATGAGCGGCGGCGCCGGCGAGTGGCAAAGCAGCACCGTTGCGGGGCGTGGGGTGGGAACGCGCAACCCCCATGAGGCATCCGCCGAATACTTGCTGCGTGGGTCGCGTGTCTGGTGAACGCCCACAGTGCTCGAGGAACTCCTGTACTTCAGGCCAACGTAGCCAGGTGTAAGTAAATATAATCGGAAGTTTATTTTTGAAATGTCAAAAGAATATCCGCGTGCTGAATAATAATATCGGAAGATTTTCCGAACAAAACTGAACATATATGTTATTTATTAATTTATTTTTTCGAAAAATAAACGTACAAATGCGCATAATGTTTGCACAATGGAAACAATGGTCAATACCTACTGGAAAATGCATTTAGGTAAATTATAAGCAAATTTTTATAAATACACACACAAACATATATATATACACTCGCGAGAGTACTGAAGTTTTTAACATATATTTTTACAGTTTTTTTAATCACCTTACCCCGACGATAGAAGAACAAAATGCATAAAAAGGACCCTTTTACTCATTCTTAACCACCCACAAAAAAAAACAATCGTTCTTTCACTCAAGATTTTATTTCGTACTATCCTTTACTTTTTTTTTTTTGTAAACATTAGCAGAGGGTATCTTAATGAGTGTCACTAATTGCGGTTGAATCCATTGCGATATATTTTTAAGAGCACTCACAGTATGATGTTACAGGATAACAAACACTTCGCATCGCTCTACGACTCCAGTAACTAAGGGAGTAAGGTGCCACAAGTATCCGAGTACATCAATTTACATAACTAGGAGAACCCCGAAGCAACATTGCAAACCCCGCAGGGCTAGTGGGCATTACTGTGATGTAGAGAATTTCCAGTATCAATCAGGAGAGAGAGATACGATGAACGTGTGAGACCACAACACACCAAAATTTTAGTACTGCATTCGTGCATTACTGTAATAAGTAAAATCCTTATATGGGGTCTTAAACCGGAAGAATGCCATTATTGTAGCTTTTAAACATATTTTGAGAAATTCAAGTATTCAAAATAAAGTTGGAAGTTTTCGATAAAAAAAATCCGTATATCCTTAGATGCTCTAAATATGAGATATTCCGACAAATCGGAAGTCCTGGCAACACTAACTTCAGCCGTGTTCCGTTGCCTGCCACTTGTGCAGATTTCTTTGAAACTAGTGCGAAACTATTCCGTTATTACACACATTCCTGAGTGCGAGAATGCGAGTGAAGAGAAGTAGAACGCTAGTTAGAAGCAGGGAGCGATACTGGCAAATGTTCGGATCTAGCTGCAGATAGTTCGACTATCTGCCACTAGGTAGCAGCAGCGTCGAAGCAGTTATGGCGCCAGTTTGTCTGCAGGTTTCGTAGACACGCAGTGGGCTCACGACATGAACAGACCACCACACCAAGGCTCGTAGCGATACGGACTCGTACTCAGTGTTTATTGCCAATTCTAAAAGAACAATTAATACTCTTTTTCAATATTGCAAATTTATTTCAATTTCAAAATGTGTTAAGGGGTGAGGGGAGATGCATGTATTCCTAGTGACTATTTAACTAGTCTTTAAAAATGTGTATCTTTGAACTATGAGAAAATAGGTAGTCTAATCTGCTGTGACATAAACTATAAATGCCGTTTTGTTTGTTAATAAATTAAACGGATTAAGGATAACTGCCATATTGATTTAATATAACTTTTCAACTAACTGACAGTATAATTCATTATTTAGCATGTAAGGTATTCCTGGCATGTATCTACTCCCCGGTTCTAAAACATACAGTTACATAAAGGGCTGTGAAAGACGTAATTTGATGGACTCCAGAAAATTCCTTAATCGTGAAGACAACATAAGCAAATGTTATTTAATATTAACTTTTATTTTTTACCCATACACTATTGTATATCGAATTAGTATTCGTTTATAATTTTAAAGACTCTCTAACCGCTGTTATGGATGTAATTAAGTAGAGGTACTCAAGGCCAGGTTTTTCTTGGTGGTATTTGAACAGTACAGTTTGTAATATCTCATTAATTTTTATGGTTTTAAAGTATAGAGTCTAAATTCTAATTAATTATAGATGAATTGTAATCAACTTCAATTATTTGGAGATATATATATATATCTACCTGCCAGATGTATGCCACTATAAAATTTCCTACCATTGCACGCTGTCGATGTTGAAGTAAGTTACTAACATTTTCTTCACAATCATCTACAAATCATTGGATTCATTACCATTGAGACGAATATGCATAATCGTGCTGTTAATAAACGAGTAGTATTAAAATAATACACTATAAAAATCCATACAACGTTTTATGTATAGAAAAGAAAAAACACTTCTTTAAGGCTGTTTCGTTTTCAGTCATATAATATAGGTTTAACTCCAAGAGAGGGTTACAAAGACATACAGATTTACTGTTATTATAATGTTACTTTATATGTTTTTGTTAATGATAATACTACACTATTTATAATAAATACACCAGTGTGTTTCGTTTAAAGTAAATAAATCTAGCTTCATACCAAAAGAAAAGGTTTAGCGATGTTAAAAAAGTAGTATGTGTATAATTATATATTTATGTATACGTATATTTTTTTTGTAATGGTGAGCTATTATCCCTTTCTTTTCGGTTCACGTAAAGCAATCAATGTTTTTCCTCTGCTTGTACGATACCCCTATCTCAGGGATCGCAACTATAGCGGTGCGAGAGATACTATAAATACATATATTCGATACTATGGGAGGCAATGAGTGCTCTCGTAGTTGGATGTAAATTGGTAGCGAAACAGACGACTTGTTATAAAGGCAAGTTTACAGAAAGAATTAAAGTTAGCCTTAAAATTAAAAATATTTTATGTAACAGTAAAATAAACTATATACAAGCTAGATGAAAAGAATATTTAAAAAAAAAGACAGTAAAATGGGTAACTAAATGAGTGAAATTAAAAAGAGGTCCAATTAGTACCTACTGAATTTTCTAGAACTTCTATCACATAAATTTTTCTCGGCTTTTCCTGGGCGTGTAGACCTTAGGGTCTGTCGCTTGTACTAGATAGATCTGAAATTTTACATTGGTATTGTATTGCAATATCCATAATAATATAAGAACTATTATAATATATAATAACAATAATAAAATATAACAATTGCTGATTTATTTGAGAAATAATTGCGTGGAGGCCGGAATATCTGAATATGGTAAGAGATCTGGATGCCGGTGGAGGTTGAAGTGAGGTGAAAATGGAGGAACGGTTATGACTCGTATTATTCAAATCATATATAAAATGGGTTGCAGAAGGGGAAGTAGCGGTTTATATATCGGAGTTAACTTTAGCACAACAGTATAAGTTGGGGGTTTATTAAACACGGGCGCGTACACACAGAGAGCTGTGTGTAGACTGTGCAACAACTATGTAACTACAAGCACTACTGAATTCATTCCTCGGAGCTCTAAATGGATTATAATGATGTTATATAATTTTATTAAAGGGGTATTATACTACTGAACCACTTTCGTATTAAACGCTTAACTAGATAGTCCCCGCCTTGTTCATGTAGCCGTAGGTTGAGTTCAGGCGGCGGTTGGCAATAGCCGGGCACAGCCAACTCCAGGCGTCTTGGTCCGATACTACGACGACAAAATAAGTAGCTCATAGCATTACATTGTCCTATATCGAGCATGTGGTGCAAGTATCGGTCTTGCTTACTGTCTGGTGGAGAGGATTTCTGTGGTTTCTTCTTGCAGCGGTCGAGGCAATCATATCCCATAGCATGGTTTTGAATTTTATTGTTTTAATGTGTGGCCAGGCAGACTGTTTAGCTAAGGTCTGATCACAGTTAATAGCAGGACTGAAGCACCCTGAGAAAACCGACTAACCAACAGCAACATCAGCTCCGTTTTCCACACATGAAGAATGTGGGTTTGGCCGACCTAGGAACAGAAACCAGACCGCTTTGGTAGAAGGTGAGCGTTCGAGCCGCCCAGTAAAGGATATATTTTCCTTATACCCTATATCCCCTTTTTGAAAGATTTCTCACATTTATTGAGGTGACTGGTCGCAATGGCAAAGGTTTTTGCAATCACTGTATTGGATACTCTTGTATACTATGACATCGACTTTTCTTATCTGTGTGGCCAGGTAAATGCAGTTACAAAACAAGGAGTGGTCAGTTTATGGTAGTCGAAGCAGAAGTGAAGAACTGATGTCCACTTGCGTAGTACTGACCATGCTCAAACCACATTTTCTATATTGCATTGGTCCACAAATGACATTCCTCAAATTTGCAATGCACTTAAAAGAATAAAGACTCCATGCAGTTTCCTCTCAAGCAGCTATCACAGAATTCTTGGTCTCACAAATAAAGTAATTGAAAATTTGCCTGAAGTCGTCATAAAAAGGTTTCAAGTTACTAGGTCCATTGAAAACCACTTTGAGATAATTACATTCCTTGAGATTCTAAAAATTATTCTCGTCACACTGAAGAAGGTCAGCACACAATATTCAGAGAGTTCACCAAATGCAAGTAAATGGTTAGCTGCAATTAGCAAGTGGAATTTTGTCACTTTCTTGCTTGTAAATGAACCGTTTGCTCTATTTCTGCTTCCAATATCCACTGAGTTGCCGTCTCCACAACTTAACATTCTTGAAGCAGTAGGACACGTCAAGAAATTCATTTTCGCCATTTTTCTCTCATTCACTTGCAGTACACACGATTTGACTGCTTTATTGTTGAACAAGCATTACTTATTATTTTATAGCTGAAGTAGCAAAAATTAACTGCTCTGTAGTAGAAGTAGCAAAATTTTCCAAAACACTTGCGTAATAGTTTTCTCAAAACTGGTTCAAATGTGTCAAAACTTAAGAATTTCTTCAATTAATACGTGTTCTTTTCTCTAATATGAAAAATAATTTGCAAAGATTTGTGACAAATGCTAATGGGTATTGAATCCCATTCCAGGCTGAATATATCATCAGCATACTTGCAAGAAAATGAGCAAATGCTGTTTATGAACTCCACCCGCTGATTCGAAATGTTGCTGAGCTCTGTGAACAACTTGTCAAAATTTGAATAACATGCTTGGCTGGAAGACAGTAACATCGCGACATTTCTCCCTCAACAGCCGCTGCGTAATTTCGCCTCACTCTTTAAATAACTTGTAGGCATATTGAGATTCTGCACAGCTAACTATCAGGACTTTTTCCTAGGCGTCGAAATTAATGTCTAAATTTAATACTTTGACTCACATGTCATCAAGAGTGCAAACATCTCCTACCTTATACGAGTTGTTCGCGCCTAAAGTTCTGAACTCTTAGGTTCAGAAAGTGTCGAGAAAGGTGAACTTGAGAGGTGGAAGAAGATTTTGGAAAATTTTGACATGCGTGACAACCTTAAAAATTCAGTCGAAGTCTTAGTTCAGGGAAATTTTTCCAGACTATCCGAACACTTCCCGAAATAAATACTGTTCTTTTTGCAACAACCTGCAGTTATTAGCAAAGTTTTAGCTGCTGCGTTATCTGAAAACCTAGTTTGTACTCAACAAGGAACGAGGTAATACTGGACGGAAAGTCACATCTTACTATAAACCGTAATGTTGGCTTGAAACAGGATAATTTAATTAACAATTTTGTACGATCCCCAAGGCGACATGACTTCACAATAATACTAATTTTTTTTATAATCTTTCTGGTTGCTGTTTAATACGCTAGTTTGAAAGTTTTGGCTCTGCTGATACAATTTTATAAACATGTATATACAACATTAAAATGTTGCATTTCTATATTAGAAAGCTTAAAATAGTTATTGTAGTTCAATGCTAGATATAACAAAGACCTATAACACAGCTCAGTACATATGCAAACAATGCAATATCAAAATTTGTGATATGTTAAACTGACTATGAGATTTGGGCCCCCTCCGTAAAAAATTTATGTTTGCAGATCTGGGTGAAAAGCTAAGAATTCAGGTACAAGCTGCTCTGTGAACTAGACGTATACGAAAAGGCACAAACATTTAGGAATCTAGGAAACCCGTTTACCCGTTTTCACCAACGTCAAGTTGTCTATGTGAATATGTTTTATCGAGTATTTTTCTACCTTTCATTACGCGAAAAGCTCGCATTAATGATTTGTGGTTTGACTTCCAAGACTTTTTACAACTAGTAATTGAAGACTGTCATTGGCCAATTTTTTCCCAATGCTTTTGTATTTTTAACAACACTCCCACGAACCAATTTCTAAATCAACGATCTTGGTAAACATGGCACATGTTATCAGTGATATAGAGCACGAATTGTTCAACCACATCGTACGAAGACACGAAACTTTTTTATTATATATATATATATCAAAATTTACATATGTATGCTTGTTCCTTATACATTTCTACACTGTTCGACGGATTTTAAAAACATTTGGTAGGCATGCCCTTCAGTGCCTAACTTAAAATACTGTTGTATGTAACGCCTGAGGGGTTTATCTGAGTTCGAGAGAGATGGAGGTCATAATAAAAATAAAATTCACAGAACTAAACTTGATTTCTACTTTATTCACACACTCTAGATCTGAAACAGTGAGAATTTCACTGTTTCAATCACTCAACAGTACCTGACTGATTCATCAGTCATTTCAGCCAATTTAACTGATGGATCAGTGAAAAAATGCCAGATTTCCTTCACTTATTGATTCAATGACATTTTATACTGATTCACCAGTTTTTTTTTTTTTTTTTTTTTCCCCACTTTTTTCAGTGGTTTATTTTTGACTGATGAATCAGATAAACAGCGTGTAAACATGGCCGTCCAACGAAGTTTAAAAATGGCTGTTAAACAACGTGTATCAAATGAAATAGCAACCAATAAACTAATAAAACAAACACAAAACACTTTCTAGAATGTGTTTTGTCTTTCAAAACACCATTTTACGGGGTAATATGAAGATTAGTCCTCTCATTCCGCTTTTACGTGTTTCATTCAGTCTTCGTGTAAGCATCATAGTGTCCTGTTTGAAGGTTTAAACTGCATATAATGTTGTGAAGAGAGTGCACTCAATCCTAACGGCACCAATTAAACCAAAAACGAAAAGTAAGGCCATACAATTTAAATCTTCACGATTGCTATAAGACTATAAGACATACAGTTTCCTCTTGTCCGCTACCTTTTCTTGGTAGTGTATTAGATAAGGTCACGCCTTCAAAGCGAATCGTAAAGAGCGTGTGAGTTCAATCTCAGCCGTCTCCGCAATTTTTTTTTACTTTTTTTTTTTAAATATGGTAAATTGTCCAATATAAATAGTAAACTATCGTAAGTATGTTTATTTCACGTAATTATTTGGCTAGATTCAATAAAAAACAATATTAAATTAGCCACCCTTCCTGGAAGCGTTAGAAACATGCATGTTTACATTTTTGTATCGCCGAATTTTACTTATGGGGCCGTGGTAGTGTATTGGCCAGACTACTCGCCCTCTACTAAGGCGAGCTGGGTCCAATTCCCGGCGGGACCCCTCCCGGATTTTCACACGTGGGAATAGTGCCGGACGATGCCGCTGGTCAGCGGGTTTTCTGGGGGTATCCCATTTCCTCCGTCGTTGCATTCTGACGCTGCTCCGCATTCACCTCGCTTCACCCTCAACGGCTTTCAGCCCAAACATCTCTCCTTTCCTCCTCTCTCTCTCTCTCTCTCTCTCTCTCTCTCTCTCTCTCTCTCTTGCTCTATCTCTCTCCCCCTACCATTCCAGTATTTTACTTATTTGGCAAGCTATAGTTGTCGAAATGGAAAAATCGGCACTTTTTTGGACGTGTTATACGCATTTCAGTGTTTACAATAAACACGTAGTAGTATAATTCTGAATGGTGAAATGGTTTTCTAATGAATAATATTGATTGGGAAAATACGATTTAAAATCATTAATGTGAAATCGATTTACTTGGTTATTTTTAAAGTTGCGTGGATGTTGGCTCGCGATAACCATGGTTTTATTGACACGTATTCGCTAGCAATTAATTTTCTTTCGTGAACAAGTCAATTCTGAGCTTCGTGCAGACATGTGACAAAATTTCTTGCACCGTGCTAAAAATCAACACATTTTTTTTTCAAATTAATTATCAAGGAATTTTAATTGTATTGACATACGCAATGATAACCATGATGACCAGTGACTGATGGCAACACGCAGTATTTTGGTGAACATTATGCCAACGATCGTAACCAGTGTGCCATCATGGGCTCAGGTACCTTGAAAATAGAAGAAACTAACTAGATATCGTAACTTCAACAACAGTTTGTAGTATAACAACTGTGCCTTACTTATGTCGAATTTATGACAACTGCGATACTCAGAAGTCCACACGAAAATTCTCTACCGTTTTCAGCATTGCTAACGGGTGGCCTATTCGCTTTATTTTATTGCTTAAGTACATTTCCTTAATGGCAAATTGGGACCATTTCTTTCGTTTAATTTTCTCGCGGTTAATGTCATCGAGTTTTGCGAAGTTTTTAAAGTAGGCGTACCAAGATAACGGCTTTTCTTTCTCCAAATTAGTGTTGGGGCTATGTGTAATTTGGCAATCTTACTCTTGGATAACCTATTACGAAAGTGAACGTTTTACTTTTCCTTTTTTAAATAAATGCTGAGCAGTGACCTAGGATTGCTTCGTATTCATCATACGTTTCAAGGAGAATGTTTCTCGTTCTGCTAGCAAAAAAAAAAAAAGAGATTTTCCGAAATTTTCATGTATAATAGAAATGCTTTTTCCTTGTAGGAAGTTTGAGAGCCTCAGTGCCTCTTCTGATATGGTTTCATACCTGATTTTTACTCGCATAGCGTTTGCTATGTAAAAATTGCATTTCAATCAGAGCAACGATTAATTATTCAAAGCTCCTTTGCTGAAAGAACTTTTAGACGTGATGTGATTCCAAGTTATATATTTTTGTTTTTCGTTCATTAGCATACGAAAGTCTAAATTCTGTATTTTAATATCGTGTTAATTGTTGCATTTGTTAACTGGTTACTTACTATAGCACTGGATTGCGTGTACACTGATTGGCACAAAAATAGCCGCACCCAGAAGTAGTCGGTCAAATGGAACGAAACATCGCGCAGGTAATTTATTGCAACAACAAGAAAAATAGGCCTTTTATTCGGGTAAAATTTTAAATTTTACAAATTAGTACATTGATTCAGCGCCCCTAACGTAGATACATGCCTTGTGGCATGGCATGGAGTCAAACACGCCCAGTGACATCTTGTGGAAAATCATCCTGTAGTTTTTGAAGCTGCCACTTCAAATGCTGTACACCCGTTGATGGCTATTCGCTCCATGTATGTCTGTCGACGAGACTGGCTAAGGAAATGGTATTGACACCACGAAGTGCATCCTGGAAGACCAGTGGTACTTTATCGGGCAGTATCGTCTAGGAAAATTTCCCGGTGGAACCGCGTCATGAAGGGAAGCACATGAGTCATTATAATCTCCTTAACATACAGCTGTGCCTTCATCATTCCGCTTTTCACTACCAGGAAAGACAGCTGCAATAGTACTCGTGATAGCGCCGTACACGAACATTCGCCTCTTGTGGATAATTGTTTCCAAGCGACATTTAGAACGAAATATTTAACGCGCACTGCTGCGTTACCATAATTTTGCTTGTTTTAGTTTTTTTTTAGTATATTTTTTTATCCACGATTTTATGTCGACGGGCTATTCGGGGGATACTCGCATTATAATTTAACCTGAAATTTCCTAAATAAAATGCACGCTCGTTGGTTACTTGTGTCTTGTACTCAGAACCTTGTGGTGAGATTCTCGCGTCACTTGCTGAGTTGTAGCCACGCCGCACAATTCGGCAACGCTTCTTGACTTTTCGGTTTTTGCCAAGGACATCTAGTCATCTATAAATGTGTGTTCGTTCACAGTGGGTGGATATGAAAATAATGTTTTATCGGTCTCACTTGTCATCTAAAGACGCGTTATACAGATAACTGGCCGACACCAACATCTCGGAGACGTGTTACTTATGCAGTACTTAGTATTGTGCCAGCTTTGGAATAAACGTAAATGTAGCTTCGGAAATATAAAAGAAAATACCGTTTTCAAAGTGTTCTTTTTGGTACCTGCAGAATATTCACTCACGAAACTATGCTAAACAAATAAGTTTTAAAAATATTGAAAATTTTATTTCAATATTTTGTGCATGTATTTGACGTTCGTGCACATAATAAAAACTCACGCTTTTGGTTTAGCAAACTTATTGAGGCAAGTTGACAAGAGACACATTTATAGGATTTTCACTGTAAAATGAGCACTTTCGAAAACCCTGCTTAAGATCTATTTGTGTGCACATTGTGTAGTCTTCCGCCTTATGAAAAATTAACATTGTCATGGGCTTCATCACTTTATTCATGCGTCGATCAAGTGAAAATGTCAAATTATTATATAAGTAAATATTTTACAAATTTACTCATTTCAACACTCCGATGTATTAAAAAAAACAGAAAGCGAAAGAAACAAATTAAGTTATCACAAATGCTTACCTTAAAACTTTTTATTTGATGCTAAGATAGCGAACTACCTTACCTCCATCGTTGCCAACTTTACGGGACGCATGTAACTCAGTGCGCCCATTGAAATATGTGCAGGCATCGGCAGTGAATATATTCTAAGGTTGATTTCAGAAGTGCTCAGTTTACCGTGGACAGCCTTTAAAAGTTGTGGTTTATTAAAATTACTTGATCTGTCTAACAAAAAATTGGGGTATCTCAATGCATGGTCTGAGTGAAGTTTATAGCGGAATGGATGTTGTAATACATTCTTTTCCGCTACGTAAAACAGTCGAATATCGATTAGCCTACCATCGAAAGGAAGTTGTTATCCCGGCCTCTCAAATATTCCTTATTCTTGATTTCTTTGAAATGGATGAGAAGAACGTGTTTTTTATCCTAAATTATTCAAATAGAAGTCTTTTTAAATACAGAATTTCATAAATTATGCAGTTTTCACTGTATTTTATGTAAGAGTCTAGTGGATTTATTTTTAACATGATAAATATTTCATAACTGCATATATGCTGGTCTATACTATAGTGAAACCAGATAAAGTAAGTTTGTTAGTCAACAAAAACATCTCCGTTTAAGAATCGCATGAAGAGACGTGTAAATAAATGAACAATGCCCAATGCCGTATTATTTTGGACAGACGGGCTACGCAGGGAAAGATTTGTTATATCACGTAAAGAGAAAAGAGGGCGGGTAGAAGGTGAGTACGGAAGCCAATAAAGGACCATCCTTTTTTTTTTTTTTCATCTACCTGTTTAGAGGAAGTAGGACAGAGTGATAATGGCATAGGGTAGTGATAGTTGGGCGGAGGGAAAGCATGTTGGACTGCTTCGAGAATCCTGACATAGAACCTATCAAATATCGATTTGTTATTGGTTAGTGGCTGTTCTAATCAAAACGTTAATAATGTATTTTATTAATATCAAGATTAAATGGATACCAGAGTCCTTTATTTATAACTATGACTTATGCTGTTTGGTAAAATTCCCTCGGTGTAACTTGGCCGACGTATGGTGCAATAACTTTCTTAATAGCGTTTTATGCCCTAAGGGCGATGGAGATTAACATCCGTGAGTATCTATATATTTAGATAATTTTTTCAACTTTGAAGATAATGAGAAACGAAACACTTTTTTTTTTTTTTTTTTTTTTTTAGAGAGATAACCAGTACTAAATTCATTCTATTGTTCCTTTTGTCCAGATGATGTAAAACTTTCAGCCAACAACTTATGGGAAATAAATTAACTGTAAAAAACCTTGTAAAACCAAACTTTTATTTATAATTAATGAATTAAAAAGATAAAAATAATCACAGGAATAGGTACAGAATTTGTAGAACTTGTAAGACGTGGTTTAACAGCCGTAATAAATTTTACTACAATTAAAATTGTTTATCAATTTATATTTAGTATGTAAAAGCTTGGCGCAATATAGAACACCTCATTTGCGTAAGCGTACTAAGCACACGCCTTGCGTGAGGCTCTTAACTATTCGCGCCAAGCTTTTATGTACTAAATATAAATTGATACAGAAATATTAATTTGTAGTAGAGTTTATTACTTCTGTTCGACCGCGTCTTACAAGTTCTACACTTTCCCTAACTACTCCTATAATTAGTTTTGTCTTTTTTGTTCATTCATTTATAAATAAGAGGTTAGTTTTAAAAGGTTTTTTTACCATTATTATATTTTTAACTTTTTAGTCTCACCTATTTTATTGTTATTATTATTATTATTATTATTATTATTATTATTATTATATAGGTAGACTATTTATGGATTCACAGACTCATTCGTCAACGGTATCGCTTGCGATCAGGCCAGTATCAGCGCACTCTTTTCGTAGGAATTTGAACCGGAATGCTCAATATCAGTTGAACTCCTCGTGTTTCAATGTTTGGATGGCCTTTTATTACCCACACAATGAGGACTTCCCCGGCACTGAAACTCTACACTCCACCAGTAATCGACAACTTAATCCACCAAATACATCGTGATATCTAGTAATACGGTGGGCACCGGATGGACGCCTCACAGACACCTACCTTGCATACAAACAAGTGAAGTTAAAATAAAAGCTTGTATAGGCTGTTCACGGTAAAGTGAGCACTTTTTAAGGCCCTCCGAACAAGCATTAACCACTAATAAATATATCTTAATGCAGCCTCAGGCATTAAATTTTGAGAGTGGTGAAGCGTAAACACTGTGTTTATTGGTCACATTTCAATGTTCATATTAAAAAGCAGGAGGAGGATGGAAATTGGATGAACGGAAAATTTTGAAGGGCCTTAAAAAGTGCTCACTTTACCGTGAACAGCCTATAGTAAAAGTTTGTAAGAAATATTTGAATCGTATTCGAGCAACGCACCAGTATGTAGCCTGTCATGACATTCTGAATCGAAACGTTACATTTACGAATATATGAACGGTTCGGTATTTAGATGAAGTTTGGATAGTACGAAACTGCAGCTATGTGATGCCATCAAACGTATGTCCGCGTCCTCAATAGAGCTTCTTGCACAGGAAAGTGCACTGCAGCACTCGAAAGTGCGCTGCAGGAAGCGATATTGGTTGGGTGTTGTTATGCAAGTGAATCTTACGCAATGTGATTGAGGGTGATACGTCATGACGACGAGTAGCTATGTGGCCATACACTCCTGACGTGACAAGAGTTTTCGATTGCTTGACTCTATTGTTGTTTTATAACGTGTCTGTCTGGCAGTTATTCTTTGGAAGTTTAAGGAGGTTTCTGACGCCCTCGATCGTAGAAAAAGCATCACATATTTGGAGTTGCTCTCAAAAAGCATCTAGGAACTATAAAATATGTATCTCAAGTAGATTTCATGCTTGTCGTAAAAAAAGTCTAGATACATCATATATTGTCTTAATATTTCGTAGTGCTGCTTTACTTACCAAATAAATGTGCACGTTCAGATGACATGAGTATAAAAAATAGGTATAAGTTGTTACCGGTAAAATGAGCACTTTTGAAAACGCTGCTTAAGATAGGTATACTTGTATGCATGCAGTGTATTCTTCCGCATTATGTGAAATTAACACTGTCATGAACCTCATCACTTTATTCATGCGTCGATCAGGTGAAACTGTGAAATTATTAGGAAAGTATATATTTTACAAATCTGGTAAATTTTAAACTTAGCGGCATTAAAAAAATCTGAAAGTAAAAAAAATAATTTAAGTTATCATAAATGTTACCTACCACTTTTTATTCGACGTTAAGATATGTAACTACTTTCCATTCATCGTTACCAACTTTACTGGGCGCATGTCACTTAGTGCGCCCGTTAAAATATACGCAGGCACGGGCAGTGATTTTCTTCTAAGGTTGATTTCAGAATTGCTCACTTTATCGTGAACAGCCTTTACTGTAGATGTGCAGGGTTTAACTTCTCGTCGACAGGGCAATCATTTGAGTACTAAGGAACTGTTTCAGTATTCGCTTGGCGAGATTGTGGAAAACCATGGAGTTAACAAAATCAGTAATGCCAGACCAGTAATTGAGACCAACTCCTCCCAGATTCGAGTCCAGTGTGGTTTTTTACTTCGCCAACTAACTCGGTAACATATATATTTTTTCTTCTTTACAGCCCCGTTTCTTCAATGACCATAGTATGCACAGAACATGAACCCAAAGTTACTATGTATTTGGATGACTATAAGTGTTGTTGAACTTAATAATACGCAAACTTTGCCGTGGGGGAACTGTCGCATCCCCACTGTCGCTTACGGATCGCGCATTGCACCACTGGCCTTCGAGGTCACCTGATCTCAGCGTATGTGATTTTTTTCTTGCGGGTTTTTGTGAAAGACTCCGTATACGTGCCTTCCCTTCCAACAACTACTGTGGGCGAACTGCGACTCCGCGTAGGAACAGCAATGACAGCAGTAACACCTTGGCATGCTCGCGCGAGTGTGGGGCAAGTTTGACTATCGTTTAGACGTATGCCGTGCAGCCAGTGGAGGGCATATTGAATATATGTGAAAAACGTCAATTAAATATTTGTATTCTTCTACATATTTTAAATTCACATGTAAGATTTTATGACTGTTTGTAAAAGTTATAGTCTTGGTAATCGGATGAATCTTTTTGAAACATACTGTATCATTATATAACAGTTGCATATTCTAAACATGTATAAATAGATATTTAGTGTTTGTTAGTTTGTTTATACATTTTTACAACTACAGCCCTGATAATTGTTTTAGTTATGTAATAATAATTTACGTGCCTTACAAATATACAGTACTTTGAATCACGGAATCTTCCGTACCTTCCAGGATCGCATGCAACTACCGCTGTAAAGAGATTTTTCTAAAACAACATGTAACAGTATTAAAAGTTATTGCTTATGATATGTTATGATGCACTCATAGTTTTGTGGGGGAAAAAAAACTAACTTTACGGAACGTGAGCCTATAATGTTGATCATTTCGCTTATTGTGATTTATTCGGCTGTTTCTTGTGCTTCCGAATGATTTTTATCTGACAAACGGATTGGTTACGCCCTGTTTAGTGTCAGTAGGCTAATCGAAGAGTAGCTTACGTGCTATCATAAGTATACATACATAAAAAAAAACGGCGCATATATGGACAGGAGTGTTTGGGTTCAACCATCGAGTTTCGCGATTCGAAGGTGACTCCTGCGCGACTTCGGCGACGAAAATCACTGTTTTATAATTTTTTCAAATACATTCCTTTCGATTATTTAAAACTTTTCTTTTATGGCTGTTGGGGCCGCAGTGGTATAGTGGTCAGACCACTCCCCTCACAGCTAGGCGAGCCGGGCTCGATTCCCGGCGGGGCCGCTCCCGGACGACGCCAATGGCCGGAGGGTTTTCTAGGGAATTTCCCGCTTTCCCTGAGCTTCCATTCCGGCACTGCTCCATGCTTACCTCCCCTCACCCACATCGGCTATCAAGATCTCGACCCAAATATCTCCATTCACTTCATAACTCTTTATCTGTGTTTTAAATGTATCATGCTTTCCTGGAGACACGTTTATTTCCAAGAACACAGTTCAATTTTCATTTAATGTACATCTTTATTAAAAAAAAAAAAAAAAGAAAAAGAAAATTTATTTTCGCTTTAGTGCGTTTGGAAGATAATAATACCAGTTTCATATGTACGCCGATCACGACGAACAGACAGAGCGGAAATCTAGAATAGCCAATCAGAAGTCATCCTCGGTTTCTGCGCGACTCGCGCGGAAACAGAGGACGGCTTCTGATTGGCTGTTATAGTTTTTCGCTCTGTCTGTTCGACGTGATCGGCTTATATGCGAATGAGGCTTAACTTTTTATTTGTCCCGTAAAAAGAAAATTGCGCGTACAGTATTTTCACTTTCAGCTCTAGTCTTGTATACAACTACATTCATGAACAACTGAATTAGATAACTCTGCCGTGTTGGCGAAATGGCGAGTCGAATGGAACCGTAACTAGCCACGATTGAATGTGATGTCGCCATTCCTCATACTTAACGTCCCCAGCAACAATCGAGCATCACAATTAAGAAGAAATTATATCTCAGCTCATTTGTTCGTGGCCAGGTCGCTGTCGCCGAACGTGTAGAATACTCCAACATCGAAGTCGCACAGGCACTGGGTGTTCCACGGGCCTCCAGGTCAAGATCGTACCGTGGTTTCATATACTCTGGTAAAACCGCCGCTTACGGGGACAACCTGTGAGAATTAAATTATCCGTACAGTGACCAAACGTTATTCGCGGGCAGATATCGAATACGTATGGGAATCACAATCATTAGATACCTGAAAAATTCACGAGCTCAATGACATGCAGGCAAGACCTTGCAGTCTTATGTAGAAATATGCCGATACGAACTGCGCATCGGTTGTCTGCTGTCACAGTGGAAGGCGACAATTGGACACCGTTCTCCAGGAGGTGTCGAACACCTCGTGGACCAATGGGTACAGTTATATAAAAGCACGTGTTTTGAATTCTAGCTTGTCCCAAAATGAATCCGCTAATTCTTCATGTTTCTAACAATCATTCAACCACAAAATAAAGGGCTATAGCTGAGAGGAGGCCTATCTTATTCAACCCCATTAACATGAGGGTTTCCACTCGGAAATTTTACCAAACTTCCGTGGCTAAGAATTAATTCAAGACGTTCGGGAGTGGGAGATCCACATTATCGCATCTACTTCGATACATAGAAACTGAGGCTCGCCCAATCCTCATTCCTTTTCGGTTACAGGCGGTTGAGACTGCGACACTAACCGTTTGGTGTGAATTTTTTTTTGTGTGACGAGTAACTATTGGTACATTTGCATGTATTTCACATCTGGACTTCGATGAACTGCTCACTCGGAGATGACTTACGAGCTGTCGATATTTATCAGCGGCAAACAGCTCGCCCGTAATGTGGGCATGACGCATGCGAGATCTGTCCTAAAGTACTCCATCTACATGCACAGAGAAGAAAGAGGGGAGGGTCAGCAAGAGTACTAAATGCCTAGTGGAACAATTCACACGCGGAATGTACATGTTTTGATACAAACTGCAGTAATATCGCTGAAGTTTAACGATAAACATAAAAAGTACAGAATCAACACTGAACTCTACATTCTTACACATCTAGTGGTCACACTAAACTGCTATATGACCAGAGAAACGGCAAGTATGGGTATAGACAGTTCATGGTAAAATTAGCACTTTTGAAAACCCTGCTTAGGATCTACTTGTATACGCATTGTGTATTCTTCCACCTTAAGTAAAATGAACATTGCCATGGACCTCATCACTTTATTCATGCGTAGGTTAATTGAAAATGTGAAATTATTAAGAAAGTAAATACTTTACAAATATGATCATTCTTATACTTCGATAGTTTAAAATAACAGAAAGCGAAAGAAATAATTTTAGGTTATCACAAATATTTACCTATCACTTTTTATTTGACGTTATTGTATGCAACTACTTACCATCCATCATTACCAACTATACTGGGCGAATGTCACTCAGTGCGCCCATTAAAATATATGCAGGTAGGGATATTGACTCTTTCCTAAGGTTCATTTATATAGTGCTCACTTTATCGTGGACAGCCTTTACTTAACAGAGATGGCTGTTTGCTCAGCAAGTCACATCCTCGTTCCTCTCTTGGAGGTGATGCCGGGGATGAAATTTTGCAGACGTACTTCGGTCAGCAACCCAAGTCCCGAGTACATAATACAAGTCGGAAAGCCGTTAGCTAATCAGCCACCTGGTAATTTACTCGCCAGCATGCAGCCTAGCCAATAGGGAATCTTTCGCAGCACTCAGTTGCCAGTCGGCCAAACAGCTGGTGCTGGAGAATCATGCAGCCAATCAAGGTGTGAGCAGGACAACATCAAAAGAAACGCCTCGACGTTTCACGTGTTCCGAGTTCTCACTCAGCAGTGGGGTCGATAAAGGAAGCCGCAGACGGATGCTACCCAGCAGAAAACTCCCCTGAATATAGAAATATGAGTTATAACACGTAAACATTAATACATTAGGAGATATTAATTTTTAAATGATGGAGTACCTCCATAATTGTGGCCATAACCTCAAAAAAAATTATGTTGGCAGCACTGGCCCATGTAAACTCCGCGGTAGCGTCCTGCAAAGCTAGTCACTTGCCACTATATGTGAAACCTACCAAACCCACCCTCTACAACAACCACCCATAGCAAATACATTGTATCTAATAGCACTGCAAATGAATAATTACATTTAAAAAATATTACGACAAAATTTAATAATTAAATCACGAAATAAATAACATAATTGCAATATCCCATACATAGGACCACCTGTTTTTCGCGAAAAGATTTACGCGGAGGCTAGACTTCAATATCATATGCACACACTTGAAGTCTTCAATCGACTATGGCCGTTTGTCTTTGTGTGAAGGCTGTCTGTTACATGGGTGAGCCAATAAGAATTAAGTTTCTCCAATACTGACCGTTCGTGATTCGCGAGCAGACACATGAGATGCATAACAGTTCAAACGATCCTATCACGAAAGTATTTGTGAACTAAAGTGCAATGTAACACAACTTGTCCTAAAATATTTTCGCGAAAAACAGGTGCCCCTACCTATATACTATCCTAAGTGCTAAGTATTTTCGGGTGTGTTAAAGTGTGCACTTAGGGGTTGTGATAGTACTTTTCCAGATCAGAAAATTCCCCTGATTGAAGAAATATATCATGATATATCATAGCGGCCGGGCCGGGGAAAAGCTATCGCAGACGGACTGTGTTTCCAGAGGCAGGCGACTCACGTCCCTTGCGCCTCGGCCAATGTGTCCGAGCACTTTCACCTGCCCCACATAGCTTCGGCACGTCGAACAAGCGCGGCAGAGGAGCGACCGCACCTTCTGGCAGCCGCGCGACGGACGGACAGACAGTTTCTCCTCTCGCGCCAAGTTGAGCGAACCCCTGCTGCGTCTTTAGAAACTGCCCACGTGAGCAGCCTGCGGTGCGGCCATTCACACTCGCACACGTGCCGTCACCTTGAGTGACTTCCTGTAGGCAACTGCACGCGGCTATACAACATGCAGAGTACGTTAAAAATAGTAGATACGTACACTACCAAATGGTCAGAAAAGAGTGATTAAAGACGACTAGTAAAAAAATTTTTCTACTAGAATTTACATATTGAAACTTGTATTTTTTAATTAAATAATAAATCTCTACTTTTAATCAAAATTTAAGCATATTTCTACTTGGTATGTTTCAAAAAAACCACATTTTGTAAAAAAAAGTAAGCTATCAAGCAATAATTTTGTAATTACTTTGGTTGTATTTAATAATGTTTACAGCTATTTTTATTAATTGATTTTAAGCGCATTTATTTCAGTTATAAATATCATAACTTTCATAGCTAGAATGGACTATTTATTTTAAAAAATGTAAATTTAATTTCAATTAATATAATTATAGTAATAATTATAATGGTTTTGTCGCGCTGGGGGAGGGGGCGTACAGAATATTCGCTATGAAGCATCCACAAATGGACATTTTTTTATAGCATTACGCTTTTATTAATTCATTTTTAAAATATTCAAATAAGTCATTTCTAGTAAAATGTTTTTCAGTTTCAAAAAATATGTGATTTATTCTTCCATGTTCTACATAAATCGTACTTCTGTGACAATTTTGCTGGGTCTGTGCTACTTTTTAATGAACTCTACGTGTGCTACAGTCGGCTGCAATCCTCCATTAGAAGCCACTCTACATCTAACTTAATACTGTTTCCTCACCCGCTTCCTTCTTTAAAAGCTTCGGTAATTTTACACTACCTAAACCAAACTCACGACTCAAGTAATGCGTAATGACGAAGTTCCATGTAAATAAAGTAATTACACTTTTAATTGAGCACTTTTGATGCCAAATTTTGATCAAATACATCCCTACTAAGAACAGCTTTCATGCTGACGTAAACAATTCTGGAGGGGCCCACTTGAAGAAATCAATATAAATATTTTTATATGTTCCAAAGTTATATTAATAGGTAATCTTGTAATTATTGGTGCTTGACATTGGCTTTTCGCTCTTTTATGTATATCAGAGAAAGAAGTGTAAAGTGGCATTAAGTAACCATTTTTACAGTTCCGCATGATCGAGACATGGACAGTTGTTAGGTCCATACCAATGTTAATATTCTACGGGCTGAATGAAAAAACTTAGCCGGGACTTCATAAATGTCCTATCACAGAGGCTAGGCGTGTACATAAGTATCCCGTGCTAGATCCTGCTAGGTGTTATGTGCCATCTTGAATACCAGCAGTCGGAACAACTATGGCGAATTTTACCACCAGAAATGACAGGTCTTTTACATTTCGTATAGTTTAATCTGTTTTGGTTTACTGTCACAGATGTCGTACTGCCATTCGTGCTTTAGCCAAGCATGTCTCAGTTTCCTAACTGCAAAGTAGTTTCTTGTCGTCATTGGTATAAAAAGTAGAAGCTGATCGGCAATTACGACTCCTTCGTGATCATGTAGAGCTCCGTTATTGAAAATTATATTCAATTTAAACGCGGTACTATGTGTGACCGTCGAGTAATAGTGTTTATGGGTAACAACAGCATTCAGCATACTATTTGGAAGTAATACATGCTTTCAACCTTTGTGGTGGAATATCTCATTGGTAAATTGACCGAATGAATTAATATTTTCGACATGCTCCCCTGGAGAGCTTAATTGTATATTGCCAAAAAGATAATCCAGAATAAGGCATAAAGAACAAGGATACAAATGAAACAACCCAAAATAAACAAGAACTTACGGATGTAACTAATGAGTCTACATTCCTCAAAATGGATGTAATTCATTTTTCAATAATTTCTTAAAATCTAAGTTGGTATGAAGGACTTGAATTCTCTTTGAAAGCAATAAGTTTAGGAATGAAACCAGAACATAACGCTAAAGTAGTAAGACAATAACACATACACACATACCTTACCCGGGACTTGAAACCAGAAAACCTTGCACTATAAGTTAGCGAGAAATCCACTCCATTACAGAGGTTGGGTTCGGAGCATCAAATCGGATTTAATCAGTCTAGTGTTTCGAATGACAGGTGTTACTAACACAAATATTTGCAGTGCCTTTATTTTGAATATAAGTTACTGAGCCACATAAAACATGTAAGTTTACATGGCCTACCGTAGCACTGACTGTGTGAAAAATTTGACAGAAATCAGTTGTTTGGTCCCTGGGCCTGGGATATGACAAAGACAAACTTGATTTTCTAATTTGATGCTATCGTACAAAATTTCCAGAGAAAGAGGCTTTATATACGATGTTCTTGATGTGTACTGTCTACATACAAACTTTCGTTGAATTTGGTTAAATTGTTTAATGAAATAATATATGTCAAAATTACCCAAAATATTTATGAAGCTGGCATTTTGAACATCGTTGTCTGAGTCATTTAAATCGTGAAAGTTTGCAGTTTCTTCTGTAGCATTTACGGTGTTCTCAATTTGGTACAGATTATTAAATGTCCCAGTGTAACATTTGGTGGAAATAGGTTTATTGGTCCTCGAGATATGGCATAAAACCTCCACAGTTTTCATGTGCGATATTCATAAATGGAGGTCAAAAAGTAATGTAGTAACAATTTCGATGATTGTTTAAGTCACTGCCAATATACAAAGTTAAGTTTAAAATGATTTCATAGTTTCGTAGATATCGCCCTTAAAACTAAAATTATATTATAACCTCCATTCTGAAAAAAAGCGTCTTTTACAAAAATGACACATTTATTATTATGGCCTACAAAAGTACAATATCTTCACCAAATTTTGTAAGAATTAGTTGATTGTTTCCCGAGATACGAGATAAAATCATTTTTTTGTAGGTCTATCTTTCAAAATGGCAGATAAATGAGGTCCTGCTTAGACAAATTTGATGGTTATAATAGGCACTGCCAGCATACAAAGTTATGTTATAATTTATTTTGTTAGTAAAATATACTGTGATAAATATTTATATATCCACCATTTTGAAAATAAGTACCTGGCCTACATAAAACATACCAGTTTACAACAACTGCTGCATTACTATTTGTTCGCCAAATTTGGAAGGAATCTTGGAATCGTTTCTCGAGATATGACAGAAAAACTTTATTTATTCGAATGGTGCTATCTTACAAAATGGCGGGGAAAAGATTCGCCATGTTGATACAGTTGATAGTTGTAATGTATACTGCATGCTTACAAAGTTTAGTTGAAATTGATTACATGGTTTCGACGATATAGCATTCTAAACTAGAATGGCTATGTCTGACCAACTTAAAATTCATAACTCAACATCATTTCATCAGTACAACTTGTTTGCCAAATTTGGTAAGAATAGGTTAATTATTTACCGAGTTATGACATAGTAACTTAATTTATTCGTATTGCGCTATCTTCCAAAATGGCCAGTAAAAGTGGTTATTTGTCGCTATATATGATGCTTGTAATAGATAATTACGGTATACTAAATTTGGTCGAAATTGGTTAGATAGTAAGGCAGATATAATAAATAAACTTAATAATTTGTATAGTCATTTTGAAGATAAGTAACTAATCAGATTCGATCACTTACATTTGCATGGCCTACTATAATTTTACTTACATGCCAAATTGGGTGAGAATTGGTTGAATAGTTTTAATGTAAAATGTAATTAAATTGCTACTGTTTGACAAAATTGCTTACCAACAACAATCTCTCTCTCAAAATCTTGAGCTTACACGATGGTCTTCCAGCATACAATATTTGGTTTAGATCGGTTGAACACTTGTTTTATTCAACAGATTTAGAACCGACATTTGCATACATTGCAGTTCTCACAAATAAAATAATAATTTACGATCTCATTAGTTGACCTTTTTGCAAGAATGCACACCATATAGCTAGTTATTTTGAATACAGTGCTCTAATAAATATTTTGTGTTAGAATATCCATTTATACCGAACTTTTAACCAGTTTCAACTAAACGTGGCATTCTGGAAATATGCAATACGGCAGCCTAATTATATTTAGTGTTAATGTTGTTCCTATGGAAACAACAAGCCGATTTAAACCTAACTTTGTGTTAGTTGTTCTTATTGTGGATACTAAATACGCTTATCGATAACCCCTTTAGTTCGCCCCATTGTAAGTTAGCATGGTTGGATGAATTTGACTTAAATAATGTCACATAATGAAGTAAATTGACGCCTGAGGGGCGTATCTTATTTCGTGGGGGATGGAGGTCTTAAAAACAAAAGAATTAAATTCAATAATTGTATTTATTCTCAGGGCTACAAACAATAAAACATCTGTTATTTACCAGTCTGAGCATCATATTAACTATTATTGTTCTTATTGAGCGCAATTTTTAAGTACTATCTCCATTTCATTCCAAATCTTTATCACAGTCTTTATTCTTGCTAATGTCCTTAAACTGCTGCAATTATTTCCACGTGTTTAGTTAAAACCGTATATTTCCATCGTCCCTAATGTCTTATCCAGTCCGCAGTCCCGCATTTCATTCCTATTCTTCAGTGCACACAAGCTCGCCGACGCACTCTCGCAGATCGCTGCAGTCGTCCTGCGCCGCTTCGAAATTGCCCGATGAGAGTGAAGTGAGGTGAGTTTGGAGGAGCGCCGGAATGCAAGAGCGGGGAAAACGGGAGAACCCAAGTTGATGTAGAAGGGAGATTCTGGCTCACCTTAATTTTTTCGGCAATTTCCGCCAAAAGTACACGAAAAAACTAAAATAACTATTTCCGGTTATTTTTAACGAAAATACAAGAAAAATTAAAAACTCAAAATCTGAAATTCAATGAGAAAACGATCAAAATAAAGACAATTAAAGCCAAAATCAAGGTTGTTGAGGTTAAATTTAAGCTCTAAAATTTTTTTTAAAAGGAGCTCTCAAACGTAGCTATTTTTCTTCAAAATCAAGCAATTTGAACCAAAAAAACAAGCAAATTTTTCAATTTCCCAAAAATGGCCGTGCAGGATTTGGCACAAGGTAAAACAAGCAAAATTGTGCAAAAACCAAGTAAATTTCTCGCTTTTCAAGCAATTTTTCACGTTTTATAGAAATGCAAAAAAAAATATATATATTTTTTAAATAAAATTTATATCTTATAAATAATCATATTAAAAAATATAAATGAACGGAGCATCAGACACAGATCACGAATATGATTTCAACCTACATGATTACAATGAATTTCCATTTGCAGATTACGAATCTTATTACAACCCTGATTACGATGAAAATATAATTGTAAATTTCGTATCTGATTCTGATGACTCTGGTTATTATGATTTAGAAAATTCAAATATAGACATTTCAGACACAGATAGTTTAGATGACGAATCTGGTTATGATTCAGATGATTCAAAACATACAGACACAGATAATTCAGATTCGTCATCTTGTTTCGAATTTGATGAACATGGATTTCCAATTGCAGATGACGAATCTGATCATGATTATGATGAATATGGTTACAATGCAGATAATTAATCTGATTGAGAAACTAAATAATTTTTTTATAAATTCAATGAAATCATCATTATCGAAGTTCTACTAATTTTTTTAAAACTTCTTGTGTACACTCTAGGCCGTCACCTATTTCTCGAAGTTCATATATATCGTCAATATTTTCTAAAATAGTTCATTATAGGCTTTGTAAATTTGAGTGATATTTGTAAACTAATTCTCCGACTTCGTCAGAGGCATTATGATCTAATTTATAGGAAGTGGCTCACCACGGTCACCATCTTAAAAAAATGTTTGTCAAACTGAAAGGTAACAAAGGTATTTTTAGTTTTATTTATAAAGAAAATAACTTTATTAAGAGAAGAAAAAAAAACTTATTTATAATCACGAAAATGATTTTTTATTTAATCAGATAATTCATCTATATTTCTAAAAATCCGTAAAACTTGTAATGTAACCACTCAACTATGAGTGTAAAATATTGTATTAAACTATCGGAAAAATTTGTCGATTCCGCCATTTAATAATTTTAAAATTTATAAATCTTCAGTAATTCTTTCTTTCAAATAATCATAAGTTAGATTCCGTTTACTAATGAAAACAACATTACAAAATCAACACTAATTTTTGTTTGTTTTTTATTTAACTACGGTTGTTTTTCTGTATGAACAATCAATAACATATAAAGGTCTTTGCCCCCAAAATGAATAGTAATTTATATCACCATCAATGTTTACTGTTGGTTTATAATAAAGTTCATTATTTCTATAGCTGATATCTAATTTGGTTTTTGAATATCTAAAATCATCATGAGCAAGACATTGTTTAAGATAAACACCGTTTTCAATATCTAGATTCCAGTTTTCTTAAGGAAAAATTCCATTTCTGCCATTTTTAACATAAATATTTATTACACTAGAATGATCAAACACAGTAGGGTGTTTATGCTGTTCAGTACGATTTTTTTTTAAGTTGAAAACCTGCAATTACGAAATCAGGCATATCAAATTGTAAATCATTAAACTGATCATTTATATCAAAGCTAAAAACATTTGATTTAGCAGGAACACCTTTTTTCTAAAAATTGGCAATAATCCAAACTAATAGGTATTTTTGTATCCTTGTATATTTTTTCTTTAATTTCAATTGCGGTGTTATTCATATTCAACAATAGGCCGCATAATTTCTCATTTTTGAATACCAATTTTACCAGGATCAGAACGATGTTTCGTAACTTTATCATCTTTATCTAAAGTTTCATAAAGAAATAAACAGTTGTTATAAGATGAATTACAAAAAAAAAAAAAGGAATTTTATATCCACCTTTCCAATAAACTTCATTGTTATCACGAATAAAACCAAACAGATATCTAAGAGGATATATTAATTTAATTTGTTTTATTACAAGAAATAGTTTTAACTTAATCGGCTATATGACTAGTAACAGATTTATCTCGATATAGATTATCAACACAAGTAAATTCTAAATAATTTTGTTCACTTGGTGATCTTAATAAAGCATTCATCATTGTTGTTATACCCGGATTATCAACAGCTTCAATGATATTTCCATGTTTTGAGATTTCTACTCCAGAAAATTGGAAAGGAAAAAAATTTGAACAAACATCAATATCATCTTATTCATCATAGTTTGCCTCAGCTCCAGCCTTATCTCTCTTTAGTAAACTAAATTGCCCATAAACATACGCGTCATTTGAAAAAGAAAATCCGTTACCTATAGGAATATCAAATTCGATTATATTATTGTAAACTTTTAAATTCCCCCTAGTTTGATCTTTTGGGGGAAAAGTTTGTCTCTCGAAACTCTCAATACTTTTATAACTCATTATTAAGAGAAAAAATACATAAATGAAGGAATCAAAGGAAGTTTCTAGAGTTAAATTACTCATTCTAATATATTAAAAATATAAAAAGCACCATTAAAACAGTATATGAAAAAATAAGAAGAAAGAGCAACCATTAATGGACGAATTACGAAATATTGGTATAAAAGTAGAACAAGTAAACAAAGAAAATAAAAATTTAATACCAACATTAGTTCCAGTAGCAGTAAAAAATATAGATTAGCCACCAACTCCTGAAGATACATTATTTGAAAGACAATTCTCAAATAAAATATTGTAATTTTGAAGAGCAAATGGGAATTGTACTATTGAAAAATGTACCACATGCAGTGTCTGATTCGACGCGTACAGTGTCTGATTCTACTAAAAATATTGGAAAAGACATTTCTCAAATACTTATATTATCAATGCACAATATGGTTTAAGAGGAGATGGACACAATATTTAAATTGGTGATACAAAAGTGAAGTAGATGATGACTAAATATATGTTAATATATAAAGAATACGAATTAACAGAATGGCTTTCTAATTTGTTAAAACAAAAAGAAGAAGATCTTAAGGATAATTTCACTGATAATGTCTACGAAAACTACACGAAAATTGTTTTAGATACCAATGTCGCAATCCAAGAATTTAATCCATAAAGAAAATAAACGCAAATAGCAGTTGGAAATACAGAAAAACAATTGGACCAATTTATCATAACTATATAAAAGAATTACATTCTAGATCAGTGCCAACCACTTCTAAAATACCAACTTCTCCAAGAATTCCTATATCTGGAGATGGTATAAAAATACAACTGTTTACCAAAAGAACACATTCGGATGAATGATACTAGAGACTTGATTGATAGATTATTAGTTATTCATGGTGAATAAAATGCTGGAAATAAATAAATATTACAATGAAAAAGTAAGCATAATGAATATGCTAAACAATAAATTTACTGATTTTGTTATAAACAGTCCACACACATTTTGGAGGTCTGAACATCATGGCAAGGGTGAGTAATTCCTGTTTAAAATTTTATAAATTCTGTTAATTTTTACCTCTCTTAATATTCTATGATAAAATGAATGACATGTAAATAATTATATTTTATTACTTTCTTGTTTGTAACAGTTGGTATATAATTTAATGTTAGTTTGTAACCCTCTTAAGTTCCTAAGTTTAGTGTGTATTATATCAAAAACTTTATTTTTTTCTGAAGTTAAAAGTGCTACGGCTGTATTAAATTAAAGGAATTTTCATTGTTATAAGTTGATAACCTGCCTTCAAAAGCTGTATTAACTATATAATTGGTATTGGTTTGTCTACTTGTTTTGCTAGCAATTAAATTATTATAGAATGGAAATATTTCTTTTAATTCTTTTTTATCTTTGGGATATAATTAATTGATATCGACATCAGCCAAAGGTAATTTTGTAAAATTATTCTTTGCTCTCCATTCTGATATCCTCTTACTTTTATTTCTAGGTTTTACAAATACATTATTAGAAAGTGGGAATATTTATTTTTATTCCTTTTTCCCTTGTTTATATATATTTTTGACTTTTGAAAAAGGCAAATTTGTAAAATTATTTCTTGTTGTCTATTATAATATCCTCTTACTTTTATTTCTAGATTGTGCGAAAACATTAGTAGAATAAGGAAATATTTCTTTTAATTCTTTTCTATCTGGTTTATATAATTCATTGATATTAACATCAAATAAAGGTAAATTTACAAAGTTTCTTTTTTTTTCTGCATTTTTATAGCTCTAACCAATTAGTTGTTTCTTAAGCTGTGCCGATATTCAATTTAAAAATCTCTAGCTATAATTCTCAACTCCATCACTGTATTTTCGCTCAACTCAATTGTTAGATTGTTTGTTGACGTAATTCTCTGTTTATAAGAATTAAAAAATTACAAAGAAATGATCAAATAAATATAATTGGAAAGCTAGAAGAATGCTTAAAATATTGGGGAATCTTATTTCACTTCTTGTTAAGATGATAATTCTTAAGATATTCACTAAAATAATTTTTACATATGTTTTCCTGTTTGTCCTTAGTAGTTTTATTAGAAGAAAATAATTTAATATATTTATTCTCATTAAACACTTCACATGTTTGTGTTGGATAATTATAGTGGTGAATTTCGTTTAAATTATCTAATGCTGTATTGTGTGATTTACTATTTTTGTGCTTTTTGAGAGATGCCTTATAGACATATTTCCCACAATCACACATTACTTTCTCTTTTTTTTTTAAACTCATATCGACTACTAGCATATTAACTATAACATTTTTAACAGATGTTATAATGTTTATCTTTTTTGTGTTTATGTGGTGCAAAACTTTCTATGTTTAATGCTTCACCACATATTTTACATTGCTTAGAAATTGTATTATTTTCCATTTCGAGCATATTTTCCATTTTGTTTATTAAGCATATTATTTTATAAACAGAAATTTTTTTTATGATTTTAATTTAAATGTTAAAAACGTGAAAATTGCTTGAAAAGCGAGAATTTTATTCGATTTTTTGCATAATTTTGTTGTTTTACCTTGTGCCAAATCCTGCACGATCATATTTGGGAAATTGATAATTTTCTTATTTTTTTGCTTAAAAGTGCTTGATTTTGGAAAAAAATATCTAAGCTATGAGATATCCTTTTTAAAAAACTTTTAGAGCTTCAATTTAGCCTCAAAAACATTGATTTTTGCTTTAATTTTCTGGATTTCGATAGTTATTTCATTGAATTTCAGATTTTGAATTTTTTATTTTCTTGTAGTTTTGTTAAAAATAACCGGAAATAGTTATGTAATTTTTTCCCTGTACTTTTGGTGGAAATTGCCGAAAAAATTGAGGTCAGCCAGAATCCCCCTTTTACATCTACTAACCTCGAGAGCATGCGCCGACCAATGGCATCGTCCTCCACATGCGAAAATCCGGGAGTGGCCTCTCCATGAATCGAACCCGGTTCGCCAAGGTGGGATACAAGTAGTCTGACCACTACACCACCACGGCCCCCTTATAATACATAATATTGTATGCATATTTTAAACCTGTGATATGCGTTATAATTTATTTATATTACTTATTATGGTGTGATCCGGTATCGAACATTCGTCGGGGTCTGTTCCTTAGCGGAAACGTAGTTCAAGAATATCAAAAAGGTTTGACTTAATTTGGTAATGTAATTGCAAAAACATTTTAGTGGATTTTGTTATTATAATTGTAAATACCTGTCATGATTAAGGCCTTTCCTTTACTGTAGTGTTATTAGAAATCATTGTGAAGTTAATGAGACAGACCTTATTACTTAACAAAGGCGCGTAAAATACTAATTTCATATTATTTTCTTTTGCAAGAAACACATTAACATATTTCCTTAAAAGTCGGCGAATCAATAAGAAATTAAATACTTTCTCTCATAAATAATATCAATAACAAGAGGATTCAGTCCCCCATCCCCTTCTTTGTTACTTTAAATTCTCCTCAAAGCCATAAAAAAAAAACACCTGTGTGTTTTGTCACGAAGAAATTACAGCAACGCTGTTAGTCTCTAAGACAAGAGTTACTGGGCAAGATATTTATTGTTATTGAAATCACAACTTTGTAATCTCATGCCCTTTATTTCAAGCAAATAGAAAATTAATATAGGGCATATTTCATAACTGCAATGATCATAAATTGGCGTCTCTTTCTCTCCGTCACACAAAAATTTATGTCATTTTAAATTTTGTACCATAATTTCTTTCCTGCCTGTACAGTTTGAAAACACTACATATGTTTTCGGATAACAGTTTCTGCGAAAATATTTAATTCTTAAATATTAAAAAAAAAGTTATTGCTTTTTTTTAGTGTAACATATCGTGGTTTTATAAAGAGATGCAGGAGGTCACATGTTTATGCGTAACTCAGAACTCTGCGTTACAAATTGATTTCACAAATATTAAACTTTTATCAAGTAAGTAATAAGCACCAACACGTGAATTACATGAAAAATCATCAATTCACAGTTCTGGTGTTCACTGCTAATCTCTTCTCGTTAACGTGGGGAATAGAAGAGAACAAAATAGGTAAAGCTAGGGACATGTGTTTTTCACGAAATATTGCAATACCAGCTGTACTACAAAACACTTTGTCCATATGCACCTTCATGGTTGGATGATTTTAAATGTCGCGTCCCTCAAGTGTATGCCCGCGAATCATGGACGTTCAGTATCGGAGTACTTTATTACGATTGGTCCAGTCAAAAATAACATGTATTCTTACGTGGACACGCGGCCAATAACCAAAGGAAGTCGTGGTTGTGGATGTAGGATATTGAAGTATAGCACGGCCATAAATACTTTCGCGAAAAACCCCTGTACCTTGGTAGAGCTCATGAATAGGTAGGTAGTTGAGTGGGCTTAACGTATCGTCGACAGTGAGGTCATTAGATGCGGTGCAAGTTGCACAGGGAAGAGGGATTGGGAAAGAATCGGCCATGGCCTTTGATATGGGCCCATCACAGAATTCGCCTGGAGTGATTTCGGAAAACCATGGGAGGCCGAAATCAGGATGGCCGGACCGGGAATCGAACCCGGGTCTGGCCGAATGCGAGTCCAGTGTGTTACCACTGCGCCACCTCGCTCGGTAGCAAATGAATATTAATTAATTCACGAGGGAGGGGGGGGTGAAGACAGTTCACAGAACAACAGCAGTGATTAGCCACGCGGTATAAAATCGATGCCCAACCTGTGGGTCGTGTCCGCAAAGTATGACACTGAAAATGGTTTGGGGTAAGAGCTGGGGGTTTGTAACCATTACTAGTTCGCCAAACGAGCTTGACTCATTAGTGACCGCGGCGACCGACAACCACCCTACTCCTTTCCTCTCTCAGGAGCCATCCTTCATCAGCCCACCCTACCCCCATGTTCCTCATGTCTGCCGCCGGAATTCCTCTGGGTCTCCTTCGATTACTTCCGCTCCATTAAACTACAATTTTTTTCCCCCTCTTAACCACCGTCCCTCTTAACCACCGTCTTCCGCTTTTGCTACGTGATCATTCCCGCTGCATTTCAGAAATTGTATTCACTTTGAGTTATTAATTACACGTAGTTCGCCCTTGTAACAGCCACTGTCAAGATTCTAGCTCTGAAACAAGCTAAAGGCTGTTCACGACAAAGCGAGCACTTTTGAAATGAACCTTTGAAAAAAGTCATTGCCCCTGCCTGCATATATTTTAACGGGCGCACCGAGTGATAATTAGTCCACTAAAGTTGATAACGATGGAGGTAAAGTAGATCCATATCTTAACGGCGGATGAAAAGTGTTAGGTAACAATTTGTAATAAATTAAATTTTTCTTTCCCTTTCTGGTTTTCTTAATCCATCGAAGTGCAAAAATAAACGAATTTGTAAAATATTTACTTTCCTAATAATTTCGCAGATTTACTTTACCGACGTATGCATGAAGTGATGTGGCCCATAGAAATGTTAATTTCGCATAAGGCGGAATAATAAACAACGTGCACCCAAGTAGATCGTAAGCAGGGCTTTCAAAAGTGCTAATTTTACCGAGAACAGCCTTTACAGGACATGTGCGAAGCTGCTCCTTTCCAATCCAGAGCGTTACTGTTAAGAAATTTTCATTGTGTTATCAGACTTTGCGTTAGCTGCGTATAGGTAGTATATGGTTGATTGAAGAATTATATCGCACTGACCAAAAGCCCAATATCGTTGAGTTGATAGAGACGTCGCGAAATTGTTATGAACTTATGTTACTATTGTGGCAGACCCTATTCTGAAGAGTACAGAAATAAAACTAAAAACCTATTTCCGTAGGCACCTACTTAACCCATTCAGACCCAGTGTACACAAATTTGTACATTACGCACGAGTATGTAATGTACTGTATGTATTACATACTGTGCAGCTCAATGACCAATGATCTTACTTGTGGATAAATTATTCGCATACCTTCTTACTGGTCTAGGGCATAATTGGTTCATATTTCTGTAGCGGAAAACATAACCTACAGCTCATTTACTGTGTCTACATAAGTACAGCACGCATCATATTTTTTTGATTGCAACACCTAAAACTGGAAACTAAAGTGGGTGTGAAAGGCTTAAAATTAAAATTATGATGCAGCATTAAATCGTGTAACTAATTTTTCTTACTATAGCTGTCATAATATAATTATTCATGTTTTTTTTTTTTTAATTTCTGGAAAGGAAATTTTTTTTATCAAGGTTTGTCTCCCAAAGTGTTTAATTAACGGTGAACCAGTTTTACTGGAATTATTGACCCAAGTACCTCGACTCACTATGCCTTACAGGCAGCGCTGCGGTGTAAAAGTTGTCTTCGAGTTCGGCGTGCCAGCTCAGCTGAACCGCAGGTGACCGCGATGTGGGTCAAGAATGCAGAAAGCTCGAGGCAACTTGAAGCAATACCGGCCACCTGCCGCGGTAATAGACCCCTACGCCCCTCCCCCTTCTCAATCAACCAATCCGTCTTTAAGCAGGCCGCGCGCAAATTTGTGCATAGCGATTAAGCGAGCCGAACGATTTTATATAGATTTTTTTCAGTTGCAAAACATAACGCGACAGCTTTTTATTTATTTTTCTTTTAAATAATCTCCATATTCTCAGGAAACGTACACAATAGTATATAAATAATTTCAATGCGGGCGTTATATTGCATTCTCAATTAATAAGTAATTTTTATTTATTATTAGTGACAGAATGTAACCTGTAGACCTGTATATTGTATATTGTAGAGAAATGGGGAATGTTCTTGTTGGAGAATAGGGGATGCAAAACCACTTGCGAAAATCACCTACAGTGCAGTCTGCGGATATTGAATTCATGACCTTCCGGATGTAAATCTGACGTGATAACACACGAATAATATCTCTCGGACAAAGTTCTCGAGAGATGGTTATTGCCCGACGTTTTGAGCATATCCCGCACAACGAACAGTGGAAAAATTTTTCGTGTTTTGCAAAACTTCATTGCAATTTCTTAAAAATTAGAGGCGCGGCTTTGCAGTGATCTGACTACTCGCCTCTCACCTAGGCGAATCGGGTTCGATTCTCGGCGTGGGTCGCTCTCTACAAGATTTTCGAATGTGAGATTTGTGACGCACGATGCCGCTGGTCGGCGGATTTTCACGCAGATCTCCTCTTTCCACCGCCCTTGCATTAATGTTACGAGTCGTCTAAATCTCTCAACCCAACACAGCTTAAAAATAACATTACATTAATTTTTCCAAGCTCTTACACGTGGTAAGATCTGCATTAAAGCATTAAGTTTGTTGGCCTAACTTTATAAATAATTTCCTTCGATTAAATAATATACTATATGTATTAATAGGAATAAATCTTAAGTACACACTTAATTTTTAAATTTGAGAAGCTTTCCATTTATATGCTATTCACGATAAAACGAGCACTTTTGAAAGCCCTGCTTAAGATATACTTGTATGAACGTTGTGTATTCTTCCGCCTTATGTAAGATTAGCATTGTCATGGGCGTCGTAACTTTATTCATGCGTCGGTCAAGTGAAACTGTGAAATTATTAGAAAAAGTAAATATTAAACCAATCTTGTCATTTTTACATTTCGATGCATTAAAAAACTGAGAAAGCGGAAGAAATAATTTTAGTTATCAGAAATGGTTGCCTAGCACTTTTTATTCGACGTTAAGATACGGAACTACTTCCCATCCATCGTTACCAACTTCACTCGGCGCATGTCACTCAGGGCGGCCGTTAAAACATATGCTAGTAGGAGCAGTGACTTTTTCTAAAGTTGGTTTCGAAAGTGCTCACTTGATCGTGAACAGCCTTTAGTGTAATTAGTGAAAAGCTCTTTTCCACGGGTTCATTGTAATGACTATTTCGTAAATAATGACTTTCAGCCATTCGTTCCAAGCCAATTTGCGCACGAGTTTTCTCTTCTGCCGTGAGGTACACTATTCATTTTCGCCCCATGGAAAGACAACTCAAACAAATTTTTAGTACATTTACGTGATGACATGTCATGACGGGGAGTTCGGGAAACGTGTGATGTGCTCGTAGGGACAGGACGTTGGGCGGCAGGTTGTGAGTTACCGCCACTTGGAGTGAAGAGTTTCGAAAGTTCCGCCGATGTCCAGCGTTTCCCGCCATCCTCGTCTTGCAGGCGTCTGTGACCTCGCGGACTCTCACTTATCCCGAACGGATACGGGCCATCCGATACCGAGGTCAAACGATGTTCCTCGAAAGCGGTAAGAAAATAAACACATTTACGTGCAACACAGGTCCATAGTGCATCTCCACGGCGTGTAATAAAAATCCAGTAAGTTTGTTAACTTAACCATATTTATGTTCAGTAAAGATCCACATTGATCTCACCTCTATTTCTGTACACGCAAGCTATAAAAAAATTGAGGTGAAATTCCCCTACATTTGAGGGAAGCTAATTACCTCTACATGTAAGGTAAAATTACCTCTTAAATGTAGAGTAAATTTTCATAACGAGTAAAGTACTATTCTCTAAATGTACGGGAAAAGTACGTGACAAAAGTGGAGGGGGGAGGGAATGATCCCATACAAGTGAGGGGAAATTTACTATAATGTATGATAAAGTTTTATTTAAAGTTATCCCGCAGTTTTAATTATTTTATTACCTACATCCTCTGACTAATAGTAACCGAAACAACAATAAAATCCTCCAAACTTGCTGGGGAGTGGGTGCGAGCCATGGTCCTCTATCACAATAGACCGATGTGATTTCCACTACACCTCGACGAGGTGACAGTGTCAGTGAATATAAGCGTGTTAGAGGATTGTTTCTTCCGCATGCTCCCCCCCCCCCCGCACTTATCTGTTGAGAATGCTGAAGAGATGTAAGCTTCGTAAGGTAATTTTCCCATCCATGTATGGGATTTTCCACTACCATGTAAGTGAGTTTTACTCTAGAGTCCGGTAATTTTATTTTACAAGGAAGACTACGTTCCCCCCTATATATTTGCGAACATTACGTTACACTTCTCAGGTATTTTTCCCATTATTTTTTAAGGTGTACAGTTGTAAACGTTAATTATATTTTACTGTAGCGATAAAAATTAACTTATTGGTAACTTATAATGCAAATAATTAATGTCGATCACTTAAGCCAAGAACAAAAATGAGCAAAATTTTGTAAATTTTGTATTAATTTTTAATATAGATAAATCTTTCCAAAATTTTCTGAAATAATGAGACAGACTATTATTTTTAATATATTTCATTCACGCGGATCCAAGGTAGGTTTCACCTGTTGTGGATTTTTATATCAATTTCACTTTATAACCTTACAGGTATAAGCTATTGCTTAAATCAGTTATGAATAAATATTAGAACACACGAACCAAAACAGCTCCAATAAGAAATTCGTTAACTCCGGCACGTATAAATTACACATAATAAACTAAAGTAAGTATTATGGAAATTTAGGAAAAATATTTGGTAGCAAATACTTATGTAGCCATACCAATTCAGAAGTGTGGATACTTAATTCAGGCCCGTGTGATCTACCGAAACACGGACATCAGATTGTCTGTCGTGAATTTGGAGCGGTGAAGCTCTATTGGTTTCAGCACGGCATGCTTGCACTTTTGTGTATAATCGTCAGTATGCCCATTTTAAATATAATTTACTTTCACGTAACTTAGCTCACAATTATTCCATCGTCCTGCGATTATACACGTAACATATTCACACTGCTCATCATTTGTTAATTCAGTCAATGAATTTTGTAGGTAACTGAAGGTTTCGTTTATTTTTCCTTCAATTTACATCTCAGCCCTGTGGCACAAGTTTTACGTAAAATTACATTTCACTTGTTCTCCTCTGAATACATTGTGATGATTGCACCAATCATCACAATGTATCGAAACAAAGAAAATCACGTCAAATGTGTTTAAAACATGTGAATCAATGTTATGCTCTGCAGTGCAGAGCATAACATTGATTTTCAGTAACATACAGTTAAGTGAAAAAAAGAATCACAAAGCAAAGAATAAACTTACTGTAATCAAAATATATTCGATACATAGTCAAAACTCGATCAACATTTCCAAACATCGTATTCGACGCAATTTGTTATGAACAAACTGCATTTAAGTCACTGATAGGAAACTCGTGATAAGACAAGATCGATTAGACAGTTTCACTGGTATTTAAACGGTGGAGGGTGTATCGCCAATCACATAACCCTAAATAGCAGTAGTGGATTTGGATGTCAAAATGCTGTAACGCTTCACAAAGCTGCGAACTTCTGAAAACAAATTAAAACGCTTAGAGTGAGGGAGTGAGTGAAGAGATTTGAGCTGCTCTTAACAGCTAGGTCTTGAGAGCCGATGAGAGTGATTGAAGTGAATATGGAGCAGCGCCGGAATGAAGAGGCGGGGTAAACGGGGGACACCCGAGAAAACCTGCAGACCAACGATATCGTCCGGCACGATTCCCACTTGCGAAAATCTGGTGACCCGGCCGGGGATTGAAACCGGTTCGTCTTGGTGGAATGCGCTTAGAAATGTACAACCTAGAATAATAGCTTTCTGCGGCATGAAAAATAATGTAGGCTATAGTATAGGAAAACGGATGTTTTACTATTCAGTGACGAAATACTTTAAAATGGGCGACATTCTTCATATCCCAGCGCTAAGGTGCCTTACACTCTACATCCGAATCAGTGAGAATTTCGACGTTTGAATCAGTTAACAGCACATGACTTATTCAACAGTCGCTTCAGTAAATTTAACTCTGCTAAATGAATTAGTGACAAAGTGCCTGTTTTCCTTCATTTATTGATTCAATTACATTTTCAACAGATTCAACAACCATTTCATTCAATGTTTTTCAGTGATTTGTTTTTTGACTGATGGATCTGGTAAGTAACGTGTATCAAATGAAATAATATCGCATAAACTAATAAAACCTATTACATATTTTTAAAATTTAACTTTCATCTTTTATAACACTATTTAAAAAAGCAACATGAACATTGAGGCATTCATTCGGTTTGAGGGAGTGCAGGGCAGTCTCTGTCATAAAACGAAAACTTTAAGAGACCTGCCAAATAAAAACTTTTTAACGCCTCAGGCTCACGTCCGGCCATTTAGGAAGCATTGCTTCGGCGATGGAAAATAGCCTATAAAGTTTATTCGCGGTTTCTTCATACTTTTTAGATCAAACCTTTGAAAAAACACCCAATGTATGACGTGTTCAGCTATCTCGTATATAAGCCATGTATCACAAGTGTTTTTTTTTTTTTTTGTATTTCTTTTAACATGAAAGTATCACATTTTTCATTGTATTTAAATTTTCGCTGTATTTTATTTATTATTTCTAATATTTAATTTATAATAAATAAAAATAGAAACAGTGAGAAAACATGTATTTTGGTAATGTCTAGTGAGAAATAGTTCTTATGCATATTATTACAACTGAGAGTGCACGAATTCGGTGCGTTGTCCTTTGTTGTAATTTTCTAGACTTGGTTAAGCTTGTTTTGCACGAGGCGGAGGGGTATTCTGGAAGTAGAACTTTATCAGGGCTTCAGAAAAGTGTGAGGTAACCGCGAATTGATTATCTAAACAATATTCGCGCGTGTTCAGTTTTCTCAGAATTTCAAGCGGTGACTATACAGTTTTAGAAGACTTCAATTATCTATTCAGAAAAGATATAGATAGCATTGTCGCTATAGTTTAAAACACTATTTTCCAGAAGAATAACCAAGGTGTACTTGCAGGGATTTTCGCTCACTTTATGACACTATTCAACGACATTAGATGTTACAATAGCCAAATGTATGAAATGGCAACCTAATATCGACTTTCGTTTCTGTCAAAAAAATTACATAAAAATATTCTATAGTTTTTTTAATTACAGTGTGACTCATATTGACAACTAGGTAAGCCTCTTACAATACAATAATTTCTAATATGTCGTAAAGCTGACAAAGTAAGCCCTCATTTACAATGTAGCTTCAATATTTCGCGGTGGGCGAATCTGGTTCACACGGGGGAACATTATGTGCCGAGGATGAGTGCGCACGAAATCGGCGCATTGGCTATCAGTTGAAATTTTCTAAGCTTTGTTTGTATTAGGCGGTCGAACTCCATGGAAATACATCTTTACCAGGGCCTCAGCAGCCGATCTCCCGTGGCGCATTCGTTTGGTACGCCACCGATCTGGGGTGCGCGAAGCTCTGGGTTCGAATCCCGGGTAAGGCATGGGTGTTAATTTAAGTCAGGTTATAAGTAGGGACATGCAAAAGTCGCGTTATTATTTGGCATCAGGCTGAACTTCACAGTGCTGTAGGCACTCGAGTTAGCGTCGTTTCTCCATTGCATAGATGTGAAGACACTCCCTCTCTGACTGAACTACACATGACTGGGGTACACAACTTCGAAGTGTTCCTTTATTGGTGCAGAGTAACCCAGGGTGTGTCACATGAGTTATGGTCCAATGACAAACTTACTGCAAAAGTACATGTGTTTCAAGTTTAACAAGTCCCCAAATAGTAACGCGAATTTTGCAGGTCTGTAGTTACAAGTTAGTCTGTAAGCCGTCCCCTGCTAAGCTATCAAGTATAAAACCGGGGGACGTTAAAAACCCCTTTACAATACAATACAAAAGGCTTCAGAGAAATTGAAAGTATCCCTAATTGGAATATAGTTAAAGTCTAACATAAATATAAAAGAATGTTTTTTTCTTCTTTTTTTGGAAATCTCGATGTAAAGAAACACGTGACTTTGACAGCAGTGTCGGTGACGGGTGAGTCAACGTCAGTGATGTATAGTCTATTCGCGGTTTCTTCACACTTTTTGAATCGAACATTTGAAATGTCATCCCATATTGGACGTGTTTAGTTATTACCTAAATATGCACTGTATCACAAGCATTTTATACTCTGTTAACATAAAAGTATCATATTTTCCTTGAGTTGAAGTTTTACCTCTATTTCATTTAAAAATCTAAATATTCAATTTATATTAAATATAGGTTGTTCACCGTAAAATGAGCACTTTTGAAAGCCCTGTTTAAGATATACTTCTGAGCACATTGTGTATCCTTCCGTCACGTGTAAAATCACCATTTCCGTGGACCTGATCACTTTATCCATGTGTCAGCAAAGGGAAAGTGTAAAATTATTATAGAAGTATATATTATACAGATTTGATCATCTTTACACTTGCATGCATTAAAAAAAAATCAGAAAGAAAAATAAATCAGTGTAGTATGACAAATGTTTACCGAATACTTTTCATTCAACGTTAAGGCGTGGAACTACGTTCTCTCCGTCCTTATCAACTTAACTGGGCGCGCGCCACTACGTGCGCCTGTTAAAAATACACGCAGGTAGGGACAGTGACATTTTTCATGGGTTGGTTTCAAAAGTGCTCACTTTATCGTGAACAGCCTTTATGAATCAAAATAGTGAGAAAACATGCGCGTTGTTAGGGCCTAGTAAGAAATAGTTCTCATGCAAAATATTATTACAGCGGAGTGCGCACGAATTCTGTGCGTTACCCTATGGTGTAATTTTCTAGACTTAGTTGAGCTTAGTTTCCACGAGGCGGAGAAATATCCTGGAAGCAGAACATTAGCAGGGCTTCAGAAAAGTACGAAGTACTAACGGTGAATGGATTATACGCAGAAGAGGAGAATATTTTTAGGACATATTCAGTCGGCAGCAGAAACCATGGACACGGCGGCCCATGGGTATTCGTCTGCGCGGAGGGAGGTGCAGGAAAGAAGGTCGTGTAACTGGAGGAACCGTAGTGAGAAGGTTCCCACAGCGGTAGCGGACTACGGGAATTCCTTCCGAAGAAGCGGGAGCTAGCCAGCGCAGTTGGCAAGGCTCGGGCGGAGGTAAGCTTCTTACACAACAGAAAACTTGTAGCATTTGACTTTACGTTTCCTTCCCTCTGACGAAACCACCTATACACAATACAATTGTACAATTGAACATCGGTTCTGCGGGCTTCGTAAAAATGTGTATCTTGTTATGAAAATAATTTTGATATTATCCAGGAATACATTTTACGTAGGCCTACCTTTTTTTAAAAACAGGCTTAAAATTTATATAAAAATTTTATTTCAAAACGAAAAACTCATTTGTTTACTTTATAAAAATATGTCAATTCACATATTTCCTTTTCACATTATATTTGATTGCCATTTATTTAATTTAAGACCTGCTACAGTAAAATAACACACTTTCCACATAACCTCTGTTAGATTCTCGGCAGAATGGCTGCTTAACTTTGACTTTAAATTTCAAATTTTCGAAATCGTTTAGTCAAGAGTGCCTGACTTTACCTTTGAGAGTTCCATTGTGTCAAGCTCAATAAGCAAACGTAAAGTCAAATGGTACAGTCAAATGTTAAAGTTTTCAATTGTGTAAGGGCCTGCACTCGCCTTCTATGCCATGGTTAGTTGATTGCTGATTGGGCACTTGAGTAATGTTGGATTTACATTGGCGCGTCAGGCGCGACGCGACGAGCGCGACGCGACGGAAGTAATGCTTCGCCTAATCACAGAAGAGTATTTTGTGACGTCAACGCGACGGATATCTTGGGCGCGACGTACTTTCCGAACAGAAATAATTCCCAATTTCGTCGCGTCGCGACCCCTACAATCGTCAGTAAAGGCTGTTCGCGATAAAGTGAGCACTTTCGAAATCAACCTTAGAAAAAAGTCTCTGCTCCTACGTGCATATATTTTAATCGGGCGCACTGAGTGATATGTGCCAAGTAAAGATGGTAACGATGGAAAGAAAGTAGTTCCATGTTTTATTGTCAAATTAAAAATGTTAGGTAACCATTTGTGACAACTGAAATTATTTCTTTCGCTTCCTGTTATTTTTAAATGCCCCGAAGTGTGAAAATGAGCAGCTTTGTAACATATCTCTTTAATTTTCTAATAACTGCACAGTTTCACATGACCGATGCATGAATAAAGTGATGAGGCCCATGACGATGTTAAGTTTATATAAGGCGGAAGAATCCACAACGTGCAGAAAAGTAGATCTTAAGCAGGGCTTACAAAAGTGCTCATTTTACCGTGAACAGCTTTTAAACGAGTGTATTTTCTTGCTGTAAGAGTGGTAGCAATGTTCAGTTGGTAAAATTTATAATAACATGCGAAGCTAGTGAATACAAAGACACTGTTTATATAGGGAAGATAAAAGTCGTTTGTAAATTATATAAAACCATATTTAGACCCATACCATTTCTTCACAAGCTACAGAACATTAACATTCATGCGGTTGTTCGTGTTGTAAGTTATTCTTCAGCATTCATTCTCGTAAACACACAGATGGCCTTCTGCCACATTTTCGTATTTCCAGCCATTAGTGGTCAAAATAGTGTTTATGGTATCGCGTCGCGCCAAAGTGATTTTCATTACAACCACAATTTACAGTGGCGCCCGCGACCGTACAACTCTGGACACTCGCTTATCTAACCATGTTAGCGAATTTATCCCCTTATTGACTGGTTTAGTTGATGCAGTAGCTGCAGAGCGCTGCAAGCAAACTAGTGTTGTTAGCGTTGTTGGTATAGGAATTACACCATAGAGATATGAACGTCATTTTCGCATTTTAAGAAAAAATTGCAGTTCCCCTCCCTATGAAGCCATGTAAACATCACTACTTCGGTAGCAGCGCCCTGTGGCTGGGTTCATGAACTAAATGGGTCAATAGGGGCGTCAACTTTTTAAACTAGTGTCCGGACCTGTCTTCTACGGCCGTGGTCGCGCCACATCTGTCGCGTCGCATCTGTCGCGTCGCGCCAATGTAAATCCAACATAAGTCCTATTTACTGTTCTTTTCCAGCCCATGCATAAATCAACACCGCGGTGAATCTGATGTCCAGCGGGCACGCAATCTTTTTTCTCTCTATGTCTTATTCGTATTAGTTATAACATGTAAGCAAAAATTCAATTTATTCCAAAATGAAACACTTTTATGATAACACAAGTACAAAACGCTAGTGATACACTGCATATTTAGGATCATGTATTAGGTGTTTTTTTAAAGGTTTGATTCGAAAAGCGTGCAGAAGTCGCGAATTGACTATAACAACCATCCCAGTCATGCGCCTTGAATTTTAAATATTTATCGTCCTCGGATGTCGATTGCAACACATGCTTACAATGAAAGAGGGACTGGTTTCGAGTTTCAACTCAGAATATATGAATGTTCCGTTGTTGGGTGAAAGTTTGGAATTAGTTTCTTGTAAGCGGCCGCCAACATACAGCGGACGCTTTGACGAGCAACGATTCAAACGATTAATACGAAAATAATCCTCGTCAATATCCATGCTCATTAAAATTTCTCCATCATTTTTTTATGCCCGTCCTCGTCTTCGCCAACCTTTAGGTTGATGCTGAGAGCATAGTGTTGTTCTCCTTGAAGTTGACACGTGCTGCTTTATTTCACTACTCGGTTTGTGATGTAGAAATGAGTAACTCGCCACATAGTTGAGGAATTACATTTTTATTTATTTTCTGCGTGTGTCGGTGGTGTTGTTAATGTCCAGTTACCATTTCCGTACACCTGCTTTGCATTGTTTTTATTCCAACAAATTGTATAAAACTGTATTTGATTAAATCCTCCCAGATTTCAGGTGTTGAATATAAAAAAAAATATATGTGTTCTGTATTTAACCAGACGAAGCACTTTTCTTCGTCATAACTATCAATAGGTCTCTCTGTTCGGCGCTACTGATAGGAACCAACTATAATCCAATGCAGTGGCCCTTTTTATTATATATATTTTATTATACAGGCTAGTTTTAAGTACAAAAATTAATTTTATGTGCGTTATGTGCCGTGAGTCTGTATGGGTCAGTTTATAAGTTTTTATTACTTTTATTTGCAGTTTGTATAAGCCAAATAGATAAATTTATCTTCTGGTATTACGTTAATTTAAAACGCACAATTTAAAACGCCTGTAGCGCAATATCAACGCTTTGTAGGACAAATGTTCACAGGACTATATTAGCTTGTTTCAATCCCAGCAATCACCTCTCGTAGTTTACTATAGACTTTAACGGTAAAGTGAGCACTTTTGAAAGCACGCTCATTTGAATTATTCAGTAAATTTATTTTATTTTAGCTTTAGACATTAACTTCCGAGTGCGGTGGATTATACACACTGTGTTTATTACATACACGTTAATACTTATTTAAAAAGGTAGTTAAAGGATAAAAGTGGCTGAAATTAAAAGTAACAAGGGCCTCCAAAATGCTCACTTTACCGCGAACAGCCTATACAGTAAATTAGATACGTTTTCTAATAGCCTATTCGTGGTTTCTACACACTTTTTGAATCAATCCTTTGAAAAATCACCCTATGGATGACGTTTTGGGTTGTTTCCGAAATATTTCATGCATCACATTCATTTTATATTTCTGTTAACATAAAAATGTTTTTTTTTTAATTATTAAACCGAAATTTACTCGTTGTTATTTATAAATCATAACGTTAATTTGTGATTAATATGAATAAAAACCGAGAGAAAACAGGTGTGTTGGTAGTGCCTAGTAAGAAATAGATCTCACGCAAAATAGCTCTCACTCAGTGCGCACGAATGCGGGGTGTTGTCCCTTTGGTGTAATTTTCTAGACTTGGCTAAGCTTTGTTTGCTCTAGGCTGAAAGTAGAACTTAAACATGGCTTCAGGCAATTTTTAAGTACCGGTAACGGTAAATGGACTATATCTGATTTGTTTGGTTGTGACAATGATTTTCAAGATTTTCCGGTGGACACTTAGTTTTCATTTTCATTTTCATTAATGGCATTTCCGGGAATTTTAAAGAACTTTTATCAGAATTCTTGGAATATCTCCGTAAATTAGGTAGATAAATTTTCTATATTGCGTGTCTATAAAGTGATATTACAAAAAATGGGGGGGGGGGGGACGTTTGATTTACTTTACACAAGTGTTTCACTGTTCATAAAAACGGCATTAATAAAAGTAGATATATTTTGTCTTGGAGCCGAATTGAATCACCCATCGGAAAGTTCACATGCTGTGACACTGACAATTCTCCTAACCCGCTGTTGCAAGAGTGCAGGGGATAAACATTTATGTCCAGAAAATGACTCGTGTAATTTCTTTCATTTTATAATAATCTTTTGAGTTTTTGAAGTGTTGCCAACTGTTACAGGCGATTTTTTTTAACCCTTCCAGATGTACTTTAATTTACGGTTTCAGGTGTTGCAAACAAAACAATTTATGATGCGCGCTGTACTTAAGTCGATACAACACGTGTTTCGTTGTCACAGCCAATGAGATGCAGGCTTTATATTCCGCTACAGTTATATGAACCAATTACGACCAAGACCAGTAAGACGGTTGGCGAATCATTCGCCCACAGGTAAGATCATCACTCATTGACCTTCACAGCGTGCAGGACAGACCAAAAATTTCCTACACTTGCGTAATGAACACAAATGTGTAAACTAGGTTTGAAAGGGTTAAATTAATTTTATGTTCGAGAAAAAAAAAACGATTTAAGCAGCATGAGTCAATTAAGTTCTCCAGAAACGATAACTTTCTAATTACAACGTCGAAGAGACCTTTGTGTAGCTTCGGCATCGTTCGTTCCCTAAATCCGAAACCGGAAACGTGGAGACGCCCCGTATTTTGTATGCACGGAGTTCAGTGTCATGTTTATGTTATTGCTATGGACCAGCAAAATCCCTGTAATTCTCTGACAGCATGCGCGACTTCACCGTCATAATACACATAAATAAGCAGGTGTAATTTGTTTATCGGCTTGTGAAACTGCGAGGACCTAGTGTTATTGTTAGAGTTGTTTCCTACTCGTACAAGGCCATCCAAGGCGTTGCTAATCATCAGCGCTCCAATGAAAAACGCTCTTGTTTATTCTGTCTTCTAATGATAACGCGAGTTTTTTAAGGCCTTCAGTCATCGCAGAACGCGTTTTGGCAGGTCGACTGTTTATTTCTGTCAAACATTCCTAGAAGAGAATTTTTAACGGTGTGAAACCTAAAGTTCCCGATACGTAGAGACCTGCAAAATTCACGTTTTTTTTTTTTGCAGCAGACTAAACTCCAAGGTTTTATGCGTTTTTTAAAGGTATCTCAATGGCAGAGAGTATTTGTGGCACGACGTGACTCTTTCAACCAATAGTAACAGTTCAACGTCAGTGTGACAAATCGCCTGTAACACTGTTACACAGGCACACTATCACGTATAGAAGCCATAGACTAAAGATGGGGTAGACCGATCTCGCTGGCTGCGCACAACCAATCTCCGTGCCTCAACATTGAACTGCTTTTCTGCCTACACGTCAAGCAAAAATGGCGTGGTTTGGATTTTAGGTTAGAAAACTGATTTGTAAGCAAATGCTTTCAGATAAATGTATACTTCCTCTAACCAATTCGTAATGCAGTTTGATTATATTAAAACTGGTAAAACAATTTTATTTTATTAATGCAATAGTGCTTGTCATTTAAAAATTAAGATATAAACAAACACGTTCATCACTGTTGACCATGTATCTTTGACAGTTGTGTAGGAGTTCTGTAGGATTTGGGTAGGTCAATGTTGGGTACGTGCGCAGAAGACCAATAAGCGGTCTACCGCATATTTGGTCTGTGATAGAAGCCACCAGCCAACGAAATCACGGGTCGTGCTCAGAAACTTATATGGCAATGACGTCTAGCTGGTGCCAAAATAATAACGTGAATTATGCAGGTCTCTCCCGGTACGGAACAAAACAAGCAGGCGAAGCGGCACTCCGTACAGGAGTTTATCGTACGGCGTGTTTTAGTTCCGCGCTCTGCGCACGGTGTTGAAACAATCCACCCCTCTTCGTTTTTCCGTCGCGCAAACAGCGCAGGGACTGTTGACGACACCGCCGAAGGGGAACTTTCTCGTCGCTCCGCGAGGTACAAAAACACGACGACGTCAAGGACGTTCGCCCCTCTCTCGGGAGTTCTCACGCCGCACGCTCATCTCGTACGAGCAAAAACCCGCAGAAGTGTTAAGAAGCGCCAATAGCATTGCGGCTTCTTCGGTGTAAGCGAACCGGGTCGCTCGTCACACTCGAAGCCCTGGAAGCGGGCCTTGCGTCTGATTGGCTCTTGCACGTCATGGAATACTCCCTATTGGCCGGGCTGCCTTCTTGTAAGTTCATCTCCAGAAGGTGATCGGCGAGGGTAGTGAAATTTCGCGACAAGTTTTCAAGAAAATTTGCTACGCCCTTGGACTCAAAGACGCAGCAAAATTGGATTTCAAGAAAATATTAGAATTTCCAACAGGATTAGAAGAAACCTTCATTGAGAAGGGCACATGAAATGCATAACATGTTGAGAACTTATGACATGGACAAAGAACATATGAAATATGATTTGAGCTCTACTTTATTTCCAAACTTGCATACTTCTTTTCATATAATGTTTTTCATTACACTTAACTTGAAACTATTCCAGAAAATTGCTTACAGCAATTTATTTTTAAAAATTGACTAGATTTTAATTTTCACATTGTCTAAAATTTTCTTTTTCTCATTAAAGAAAACCCTCGATAAAAAATTATTTAAGTTTGTACTGATCAGGCCTCAGGTCTTTTACATCTACAAATATTATTTCATCCAATATAAATATATAATGGCAAAGCTAAATACATATTATTTTAGGCCCAAATAAAAAATATTTTTACTTATGTGCAAAGATACACGTAATTTTTCCTCAAAATTTACTTGCTTTTACCAGAGCTAAAAGGTTATTCGTTATTCCACAATTTATATTGAGATTATTTTGGCATTTAAAATATATTGCCTTTTATAACATCAATAAAAGTTTTAACTATTTTAATCTCCAGGGTTAATTCTCCAACAAGTAAATAGTACAAGACAAAAACAATATCGATTGTGTAGCCAAACTCACAGGTTATGGCTAGCCTTAAAAATAATTTAATGGATTTTTTTGTCTAATATTATGACTTAACATAGCCAACAGAGGCCAACAACAGGGTTTCTTTATTTTAAAATATTTATTTTACCATTTAAATGTTTTACCGATTCCTTATTCAATGAATACTTTCTATAATTTAAAAGACCAGTACTGGCTATATGGCCAAAAGTTTTGGAGAACTAGGATTCATTTTACTAAGTACAATTATTTCTGAACTTCTCAAAACCCTTACTAGAAATTACTGGCCGTATGGCCAAACAAAGGCCAGGATCTGAGAAAACTGCACATCAGTTTCAAATTAACCCAGAGGCCATGTAGATATATAGTTTCATCGTTTTCCAGGAAAGACATTAAAATTTCCTTTAAAAAAATATTTTATAATTTTTGGCAGTCAACTTTGATGTTAAATTATATGTTATATTTTGCTAAAATGCCAAATTTAAAGAATTCTCATGATAGTAGCAAATTTCGTAATCATGACGTCTACTCGAACATTTAGGGCACCAAGTGTGCCTGACATAACCCAGCCATTAAGGCATAAGTTTAAAATTGCATCATATTTTAATTTTGGGCTACTTAACTCAGTGCATGATCGACCCCGAACTGAGCTCGTGCATTCCGTTATATACACATTTAAGTTAATTTCCCCTTAGAGGGTTAGACAGAATATATGGCCCATCAGAGCCATATAACAAAAAAAAATAAGGCTCGGCCAATATAAAAACACATGGCCTTATTGGGACAAACTGTTCATTTGGGCCTTATAGGGGGATATTGATTTGGCGACGAATCACAGCAATAATGTCTATAGATGGCGATCTACGTCACCAACACATCGACACACTTCCGGTGAACAGATGAGCTTGAAGGAAGTAACTTCGTGTGCCGACATATTTTTCCCAAAGTTGGTACTCATGCGCGCATGCACAGTAGTTGAAGCAGATAATGCCAGCGCCCCGCTGGAGCAATTGACTATACCCCTAAAGGTGGCGCCGTCATCCACCATGGGTGGCGGTAAAATCAAGTATCAAAACAGAATCGAATCTGCCACCAAGTGCACCGTGCGTGCCGATTAAAGCTGCTGAATTCTACCGCCCTGGGCCAGGACGAGTTTATCAAGACGAATCACGCCTTATTGTAGCCACCCAGAATGTCCAGACATCGAAGAAACAGGTACACTAACAGCAATTTCAGGCTAAACTGCAATATTGCCATGTAGAAGTAGGCGGTTATTTCCCAGGGAAACGAACACTTTAGTCCATATTGGGATGCTGTCACCTACCCCCCTCCTAAAAGGGGGAAGTCCACTGAATATCACAGCCAGAATCTCTGCCGAAGTGACCTGCCTTGGCAGGGGCTCCGAAGTCGAACTTCCATCAGTCCAATCGAGAAGATGACGACCACCGTCCTCCAACCATCATGACCAGCCTCCAATCAGCAGTTAGAACAAACAAATAATGGCTTGCGCAAGCATCAACATGGTCAAAATCAGGATCAGGAGTACTCCATTTGTTTTCGTTTTTCTTCCAAGTAAATCAATCACAGTGTCTGCAAGAAAACTCCCTGCGCTGTGGTTCAATATATCAAAATTATGGATTCATGAGAATACCTTCAATTACATAACCAGACCTACAATATTCTTAATGAAAAATCAAGAGAAACACAGTCAGATTCTGCCTAAAAACATCTTAAAGTAAATGAGTATGAGCAACAGTATGAAATGGGCATGAGACATCTTACATGCACATAAAGATGGACAATCAACATGAAATGAGCATGGGCACATCTTAAAGCTACATGAGGATGTATATCGCTACGAAATGTAAATGAGATGAGGACGACCATCGCCCAAGAGGAGACCAACTGCAAAAACTTAAAATAATTTTCACTAATTAACAAGATGATAAACAGGATGATAACCAAGTGATAGCATACAAAAACCCTAAAGAAAACTTAATCCTAACATATCACAAAAAATACATATTTTCAGTGGTTTTCACAGAACTTACAACCTCTTATTGTGAGGTCCCCAAATTTAACTAAGTTAAATGGGCTTTACAATAAATTCCCGAATGGCTTTCATCTTCTAGCAAAACAGTGACAGGGGTCAGGAGTCACAACCCAAAACGGCCCTGCATAGTTGGGAGCAAGTTTTTTGTTAAATCTAGCTGCTTTATTGCTAAGATAATGTGTTTCAACAAACACTCTATCTCCAATCTTAATGGAAATAGATACACTAGCATACACCTGCCTAGAGGCAAATTTAGTATGATATTTATGCAATTTTTGTGCCACTTCATTCCAAATTTCCTCCAAGTCCTTCTTACCCACACCATCCAAACAGAAGTCATGAAGTCGCCATGCATTTATAAAAGGATGGAACAGCCTTCGCCCAAAAAAACAATTCTGCAGGGACTTAATTCGTTGCATCACTAATAACATTGTTAAATGCAAGTGACAATTAGTACATTGCAACATCCCAATTCCTGTGCGTTCCACTCTGGAAGGCTCGCAAAGCTGTTTTTAAATTGCGGTTATATCTTTCTACCAGATTTGCTTTTGGGTAATAAGGGGTAGTTTCAATCATTTTGATTCCCCAAGCAAAGGCGAGATTCTTAATCTCTGCTGACACAAAATAGGTAGCATTGTCAGTCACAATGTTAATAGGTGACCCAAATACAGAAAATATTCTCTGACTAAGAATTTTGCAAATTTCTACAGATTTCATACTCCTTAAAGTGAAGAAAAACACAAATATAGTAAAACTGTCAACTATGACCAAAATAGACGAAAATCCAGCTGAAATATGGAGCAGAGGCCAAAAACGTCTAGGTATACACGTTCCCAAGGAAAAGTAGGTACACTAGCACTATATGGACTCCTTATCTTTGCATTGTGGGGTTTCGCCCTTTGGCTCTCAAGACATTCCTTAACAAGATATTCAACTTCCTTACTTAAGCCTGGCCAGAAGAAAAAAAACATTTCTTTTACACGAGCCACTGTCTTGTCTTGTCCCAAATGCCCTCCAAAGTAAGTATTATGATAATACTGGGAAATGGATCCTCTCAAGAGTTGAGGAACAAGAAATTAAAATTTATGCGTTTTTGGGTTCAAGATACAAAGGGATGCCGCCTTTTTTGATTGACCTAATTAATTTAATATCAATGGTATAATTAAACTGAGTGAAAGAGTTAGTCAAAAATTGAAATGGTTGAATTTAATGACAGGGTTAAATTTATTGAAATGGTTAAATGTATTGAAAGGGATACTTTTTGATATGTTTGGCGCAAGAGTGTACTAAGGGTCAATTTTATTATTTTCTTTCTTTCTTTTGTGGAGAGCAGGAGCTCTGTACGTCCTCGCCCTTGGAGCTCTGGCACATGGATGAGGTGCGGCGTGTTGGGAACAGGGTATATATATCTGTGGTGATTTTTGTGCAAGAGTGGTATACGCGTAAATTTTGTTGTTTCTCGTAGATGGTGGTGGGAGGTAGGTGATTTTTGGTACTAGTAATTAAACAGAAAGAGAAAATGACGTATAGTTAACACATTAGATAAATTTTGGAGTGTTCAACCTATGAGTAAATAACATGAGAAAGAGAGAGAGAGAGTAGTATAATTACATGAATAACCTGGTGTCGACAAGTGCCAACTCCAAAAATATCACAATTACGTGACTTTCCAGGTGTCTTAAAACGAATTAAATATAAAGAAATTAATTTGTCTACCCCGAGCTGTATGTAAGAAATATAATTTACACGAGAGAAGTATAATGAACGAACACAACTACGGGAATATCAAGTGGTAAATGATGACAATTACGTGAGTGTGCAGTATGGAATTAACAAACCAAAAAGGTCCCTATAAATTAAACGACAGTCTTCCTAAACACAAGATATATGAGAATTAAAATAAAATATATATTAAAAATTATTTAAACTATAAGTACAGTAAAGTAACTAGGGAATTAACAGAGAGGTTCTGGGAATTTGACGGAATGTCTGTTTTTGAAAATCAGTGTGTCCGTAATATTACGGAGAATTTACGGAAACAACTGGATAAATCTTTACCAACACTTTAACTGAAAAACGAATAAAATGTTTCTTAACGGTGTAGCTCTAGTGTTTGGCGAAGGACGTTCCGCCACATTGCTGTCCGGTGAGAGCCAGTTTGCTTTCGTGTGTGGCTGGAGTTGGCAATACACGCCGCCGTTTCACATCTGTATTCTTAATCGCTCTGTGGCGCAGCGGAGAAACCAAGTGTGCCTTCAAAAGCATTTATTCCGCCGCGTTCAGGGGATTCGATTAGTTTCTGCGAGCCGGTGCATTAGCCCAAAGGACAATCCACATCACGCCTGTCCCTATTTTTACTCGATTGTGTGGATAGACAGGTATGTACGGCTTAAGCAGGAATCACATAACCCCCACAAACACAGCACGACACAACAAAAATCGCAACAGCAACACAACATTTATATTTTCAATGCGACTGCACGAATTTACAGCCCGACAGTTTACTGACGCGACACGACGAGTATAATGTTTCGGAACCACTTAAAATGTGCTAGTTTTGCTACGCTAGTTTCAAAGGCGGTGGGCAGAAGGAACATTTAGAATATACGATGGTGACAAAGTGTTATCGCTAATGCATACGAAGGTAAAATTATTATTTTTTAAAGTTACATAAAGTAATTGCCAACATTTCTTTTTTCTTTTGAGCTGCGTGTTTGCAGTTGTAGGGAAAGCTTGCCGTACAATTTCATCTTGCAAGGTTGCAATTGCTGGTTGGATGCAGAATTTGTCGGGCTTACGTCAGATATATCTTGTTCGTCTCGGGGCTGTCGTGTCGTGCCTGTCGGGGCGATGTGACTCCGGCATTAGCGTCTCGTCGATAGCGAGGTCTTAAAAAGACAATGCAGGAGCGAGGGAGGAATCTGCCATAGCCTGCAGGAAGGTTAATTATACTCAGGTTAGAAACAAAACGAGCTTTCTTATGGTGGAATTTGACATAAGTTCCAAAGCGGTCGCTTTTCATTAAAATTTTAAGCTACGTGAATAATAATAGAGAACGATTCTACTCAGCTACGTAGTTATTTCATATTTTATTTATGATTACTGCAATCATTTTGTTTTTTAACATAGAAAATAGAGAGAATCCGGTACACAAGGACACTGGCGCTTACATAGTGGCAAAAAATTCTAGTTGTCAAAATAAAAGCATTGATTTTCCCAACCTGGGTAGAATAAACCTTACCTCTAATAAGGGACCAACCCAGCATTTGACGGGAAGGATTTCGGGAAACCACGGAAAACAGGTTTCAAAATGGCCTGACTGGGACTCAAACCCACGTCCTCCCGAATGCGAGTCTGAAAGTTGACCGCTGCTCCACCTCGCTCGGTGGTCGAATGAGTATTCACTTTCGAAATTTTCTACATTATCTACTCATTGGCTGTGTGAAACGATATCTTTGATTTTATTTGTTCAGTGTTTGCTCGTCCGTTATTTAAATCGAATTAATTCTGCTAAAGACATTATAACTAATGGCTGACTTTCTGTTAGGTACAACGACCCGATTTTTACGTGTACCGCACACTAAATTCGAATCAGTGAAAAACCACTGATTCGCAGTGAAATTCAATTACTCGAATCACTGACTGTTTCAGTTGGAAAATCTCACTGATTGAATAAGTTACGTGAAACAATTTCACTGATTGAATAAGTGATGGCCGACTGCTGTGTCAAACATAATATTATTTTTATTGAATGTAGCCAAATAATGATCTAAAATTAACATTTTTACGATAATTTACTATATTGCGCAATTAACCGCAATTAAAAAAAAAAGCGAAAAACTTCCGGAGGTGGCTAGGATTGAACGCACACCTTTCCGCTTCAATTTTATGACGTTACCTTAACATAGTTTTCTTTGTAAGTGTCGTTTGTAGTTGTGAGGTTGACGAGCTAACAAATTCCCAGTCCACATGCGCGCGACAAGCGAACCCCGAGGGACTGAGGCGCGAACCCTCGACCTTCCGACCACAAGTCGACCACCCTGCCCCTGAGCTATGAGAGCAGGGCTTGTTATCTACACTGCCAAGCCAAGCCAAGTTGAAAAAGCAAGAGGAAAGGTATGTGTCATAGTTATCGATTTTTTTTTCTCCCGAATAGTTAATATGATTGCACTCCCTTCACCACATTATATGCAGTTTCAACTTTCAAACAGAGCGCTGTGATGATTACATGAAAACGAAATAAAATACGTAAAAACGGAATGAAAGGCTGAATTTCCATATTACATCGTAAAATGGTGTCTTGAAATATGAAAAGCATTTTAGAAAGTATTTTGTGTTGGTTTTATCAGTTTATTTGTTGTTATTTCACGTGATACACATTGTTTAACGGTCATCTTTAAACGTCGTTTGACGGCCATTTTTGCACGTTGTTTAACTGATCCATCAGTCAAAAATAAACCACTGAAAAACAGTGATAAAATGACTGACGAATAAGTAGAACGTGTCACTGAATCAATAAGTGAAGAAAATCTGGCATTTTTTCACTGATTCATCAGTTAAATTCACTGAAGTGACTGTGGAATCATTCAGGTACTGTCGACTGATTAAAACAGTGTAATTCTCACTGATTCAGTGATAGAGTGCGTGATGTTATAGTTTTAAATTGTTTAGGGTACTAAATTTATTCCACTGGCATTCTTTTTGTGGCTCACCTTATGTTTTCCACCAAGCAAATAATTTTAGTTGGCCTGAAAATCTAGTTAATTATTCAATTCATTTCCTATATTTTAGCGCAATATTCTTCTAATACACATCCGGACGTTCCTACATGAGAACCATTCTGTGAGCCTTTCTCTCTGCCGACAAATTTTAGCCTGTTTACGACTTTCAAAGTAAGAAGTCAGACAACTATTACCATCACTAGAAACTTTCTTCTTAAAATTATAATTGACAGTGGTGCCCTAGACCAAGTTGAAGACCCGCTACAGCACGACGATTTCAGATAATAATATAACTTTTCAAGCAACTTGTAAAATTAAAATCCCTCGGGTTTTAATTCACTGCATTAATTTCAGCGTAATTTATGACGGTATTGCACCAGAATACTTGGATGTACAGAGGTGAAACAGCTGCTTATTCCGCCAATTCCAGCCCCACCCAAACTGAAAGAAAATCGAACAAAGTGTTCGTTTGTATAGGGCCAAATATATATTTAGTTGCCCTAACTAAATATATTGTTGAGTAAACAAAATTTGAAAAGCAACAAAATTAATTTTGTCCGTCTAACAACATATATGTTTGAATAAACAAAATATCTGTGTTGCGCCAAAAAAAAATTTGACTGTCAACTTAAATATTTTGTTGGATCAACTGTATATATTTGTTTGGCCACTCATTTGACTACCTAGTAACATCTATTGATGTTTAACAATCGTATAAAACACATTAATATAACAATGCAACAAGAAACTGACAAGTAAAGCTGTAAAACTTGAAATATTTGTTTGCACACTTTGCCCAATATTCGCAATATACCTATTTAAAAGCATTCCGTTTTAAACAATGGTAATAATAGCCAAGGTTACTAAGGCGTAGCGCACAGACGCAGGATATCTAGGTTCGAAACTTGATCGAATTTATAAATATCGGCCCAAACTGTTCAATGTACGTGTAGCCAAACAAATCTTTAGTTACAACAACCAAATCTTACAGTTTGGGCCAACCAAATGAGAACAACCAAATAATTTGGTTTCAGCAACAAAATATTTCATAGCCCTAAACAAACAAATAATATGGTTGCACCAAACAAATATTGTTTGATTCAACAAAACCTTTTTCTCAGTGCACCAGCAAATTGGCGCCACTGGCCAGCAACGTGTATCTACGTCGTTCGCCAATCAACACCTGGTAACACTCTCGCCTGCCGGCGGCCCAGCCCATGGCGAACATTTAGCTGGGAACCTTTAGCAGCACGCAGTAGCCAATCAGACACAAGGCCCGATCCCAGAACCTCGTGCAGCCAGTCAGAGAATCATTACGTCCGCATCAAATAAAGCCGCCTCGCCGTTTCGTCTCTGTGAACTTGTATACTGTGTCGTTATACGAAGAACGTATCGTTACACCACTACAAAATACCCCCACAGTAGTGAGAGCGTAGGACTTCTGAAACAGGAAGTACCCAAAAGGTTAAAAGTGATCAAATGGTTAATTGGTTAATCGCACCCATGTAATCACATCTGGATTAATTACCTGAATCAATTACAGTCAAAAGGCTAATTAGAGGTGAAGGGTTAAATTTATTGAAAGGGATAAATTTATTGAAATAGATAAATTTATTGAAAGGGTTAAGTTAAGTTAAGTTTGGTGTGTTAAGGGTTGAGGGGGTATAAGTTGCATATTCGAAGTCTGGCGGACGAATGAGCTCTGAGGGGTGTGAGCAGCAACATATATGGGATTAAGGAGTCTTCTTTGATTGGTAGGTTGGGTCTTGGAGCAAAAATGGCAGAAGGACAATTTTAGATATTAACAATTCAGGGTCTGGCGAGCTAAAAAGCTGTGAGGGTGGGTGAGGGACTGGGAAGGGGTTGTTCCGTCCTGATCGGAGTCTGGCGAGGGAACGAGCTGTGATGTAGGTTGTGGGGAGGGGGTGTCGGTAGTAGCAGGGTAGGTCCATCCTGATCGTAGTCTAGCAAGGGAATGAGCTGTGATGTAGGTTTGGGGGGGGGGGGTGTCGGTAGTAGCAGGGTAGGTCCATCCTGGTCGTAATATAGCAAGGGAATGAACTGTGATGGTGGGTGAGGGGACGGGGATCGGAGCAGCCGGGTAGTATGCATGTGTCGGTGAGTCCTGTAATGCTAAGGCATGTTTGAGTTAAATGTGTTTGGTATGGGTGGTTATTGTATTTTGACTGGTGTTAGCTGGGATGGTGTATGGTATGATAAGTATTTGATTGTGTCACTGGTAAGGTCTGTATGGTTGCTTTGTATGGTCTGTGTGGGCGAATGGTCGAGGTATGCTAGAATTATAGTGGGTGGTATGGCTGGTAGGTATCATCAGTGTTGGTTGGTAGAACATGTAGAATGGGCGTTACATTATGGGCCAGCCTCAGCTGTATAGTTGCTCGAGTTATGTTGGATATTGTACTTGGTGTATTGGGTAGTGTAGTTGAATTGAGTTTTTATTTGTTTATAGGAGATGGAGTGTTGAGTACTCTGGTATAACTTGGGTTGATATGGTTGGTATGGCGATATAGCGACTAGTATATATTTTGGCTAGTGTCGACCAGTAGAGCAGCAAGTATGAGCAGTAAGTAAATTTTTTGTAAGCTCAGTGTGGGCTGAGGTGTGGTCGAGTTAGAATATGAGTATATTTAGTCTGGTATTGGTTGGTAGAGCAGATGGCAGGGATGTTTGTGTTTCGGATGGTCTGAACTGTATAGTTTCTGTAAACTTGAGTTATGATGGATAGTATGATTGATGTGTTAGATGGTATGGTTGAATTGAGTTCTTCTTTGGTTATAGGACATGGTATGCTTTGGGATGGTCTGGTATCAGTCATTATTGATGGTATGGTAAATGGTAAGAATGTTTGTGTTGCATTTTGGTTTGGATTATATATTTGCTTGGTATGCTTGGGTTATCGTGGATGGTATGTATGGTGATCTGTATTCCAGTATATCTGTCTTGTGATTGCTGGCATATGTCGAATAATATGGACAATATGTGTATGTCAGTGAGTGCTATAAGGCTAAGGCATGCTTGAGTTAAAAGTGTTTTGGGTGGGTTGTCGTTCTATTTTGACTGGTGTCAGTCGGCTTGGCGAATGGTATGAGAAGAAGTTGTTTGTGTCACTGCTATGGGCTGTATGTTGGCTTTGTATGGGCTATGTAGACGAATGGTTGATGTATGCTAGAGTTAATGTGGGTGGTATGGTTGGTAGGTAGGAATAAGCAGTGTTGGTTGGTTGAACAAGTAGAATGGGTGCTATGTTAACGGCCGGCCTCAGCTGTTTAGTTGCTCGAGTTACGATGGATATTGTACATGGTGTTTTGGGTGGTGTGGTTGAATTGGATTTTTCTTTGGTTATAGGAAATGTGGTGTTGGGTGGCCTGGTATGACTTGGGGTTATAATGGTAGGTATGGTGATATAGTGACTAGTATATATTTTGGCTGGTGTCAGCCAGTAGAGCAGAAAGTGTGAGCAGTAAGTAAATATTTGATAATATCAGTACATAAATAAAACACTAAATATATGTTAATAAAATATTTAAAAATTACATAAGTTTAATCTGAATATTAAATTAAAAAATTCTGAAAATAAGTCTGGGAGAGAAAAAAAAATTATATGTGAGTTTATACAAATATATACTTAAAATGTTAAACTTAAAAAGAAAAACTTATTGCTGGAATATGTAAGGGTGGTGTTGGTTAGTAGAGCAAATGACAGGGATATTTGTGTTTCAGCTGGTCTGAACTCTGGGTTCCAGTTAGGAAGCTTTGTTTGACAGTGGCAGTCGTGAGACTTTATCGTTAAGAAGAATTTATGGGCAAGAGTTCTGGTTGGACGCTTGCTAGCATAGACTGACTTAAGCTACGTATAAGCAGATTATATTCCCTAAGTGAAAAGTGATGATGCTGGGGTAAAGACACTACGCGAATGGCGTGCAAAATTTATGATTTCTGTTTTTATGTTTGTTGTCTGAAGTATGTAAATATATATGATATAAATAAAAAAAGTCTTTAATTTCTTGTTGATTTTTACCCTGTCTACTTCCCTGATGTATAGAGAATATGATGGTGCTTGGTATATTCGCATACACATACAGTTAATAACATCCGAGTAGGATAGCTATGCCTACGAAAAATAGTCGTGATGGTAAATAATTAACATTGTGTAGTATTTAGTCTTGAAGAGAGAAGACCTGAAATGAAGTCGAGAGAACTTTTTTGCTGTACTGCTCTACATACAGTTTCAGTAGGTACAGCTAAAATAAAAATTAATATATTTTGAAATACAATAATCAATAGATTATTTATTTCTTACTAAACCTATATCGCAGGGTAACCAGTCTGTTATAAACAGATATCGTTAAAAAACACTTTGAAGCAAATATTATTTTAAGCTAATTACTGTGGTTATATAGGGCTTGAACAAATAAAAATTCCTGGGGTTAGAAATGGTGCTTGTAAACTAAATTTCACAATACTATCTTCCTCCTAAGAATTCGAAAAATATATTCGCATATGCTTGTAGTACTGTACATATTCAAATGCTTATGAGCCCGACTTACGAAAAACATGCGATCTGCTGCATAATTATTTTAAAAATAACATATAAAAATAATTAGACGTGAGCTTAGGCACGTAAGATTCAGACTTCAACTGAAAATATTGAAATGATTTCAACACAGTATTACGCTGGCCTTTAAATAAACTTTTAGATAAAGTTTTAAAATTAGTATTCTTAAGCCATATATCCACTTATTGAAAAAATATAATGAAACATTAAATATATTTCTGTAATTGAATGAGGGAATTCGCAATTCCACGTGAAAGTAAATATACTACTATTAAGCACTACCACTTATGTTGTCACACTAGCCTAGTGACTAGCATGCTTATCTTTTAATGACATGGTCCTGTGTTCAAATCCTGCACCCACATGAGAATTTTTTTCTTTTTTAAATGCTACCAGTTGTTATGGGAAAGTGTAAAGTTTACATAATTTAAGTTTTTAACCAATTTTTTACATTAAACACGCATTAAGCTACATGTTAATGCATTTTTCAAGAATTTTTTTTCAGTATTTTTCAAAAGATAAATACAACAAATTTAAATAACATAATTCTAATTAATTATAAATGTATAGCTTCGTAGATGTCTGATTTACAAGGCCGCACAGCAGCGCGAGCGGCCGCGGTAATTATCCTCCTTCTTCGTGAGGGGCCTACCTACTGCCGCCAGCACACTTGGCCTGTCACAGCTGGCACGTCTGACTTGCGGGTCCTGCTGGCGTATGAATGCATGCGTGGTTACAAGGCTAGTCGACTTAACTTTCGTACAACAGTAAAAAATCAATTGAATAAAGTAAAATATAAAAAGAACATAGATTAAATAAAATAAAGTATTGGAAATTGAATACTTTTTACAAAGTCCAGCCTGGAATGTACTTCACAATAATTTTTTTATATACCTTCTGGTGTATGGAAAATTGCATCTTTAAATCCGTAAATAAGTATACACACTAGTGTTTCGAGCACTCTATTAAGCGATGAAGGAACTATGTAGATGGCGGAGTGGAGCAGATGTGACTAATCGAACAAGTGTGAGTAATTGGTCAAACGAATGTGAGACAAGAGATAAAGGAAGGAGAAAAAGGGAATGTGAGAGACAAGAGAGAAAGATAGAGAATAAAACAAAAAAATGGGAGGACTCCGAGAAAACCTATGGAATGATAGAGAGACAAGAGTGAAATGGAATTAGAGAGTGAGAGAGAAATGAAATAGAGAAAGATATGGAATGAGAGAGACATGATTGAAGGAGAGAAAGAGAAAGGAATGAAAGAAAGAGGGAAAGGGAAAGGAAAGAGAAAAAGATATGGAATGAGAGAAAGAGAGAGAAAGAGAGAGAAAGAGAGAAATAAATGGAATGAGATATACAAGAGAGAAAGAGATGGAATGAGAGAGACAAGAGCTAAGAGAGAGAGAGAGAGAGAAAGGAAAGAGAGAAAGAAAGAGTGAACGCACATATGAGTAATTGGGAAATCAGAGAGAAAGAGAGAGAATGAAAGAAAGAGGTGGATTGAGAGAAGTAACATGGAATGATAGAGCATGAAAAACGAGACAGATTGATGGTTTGACATCACGATCGTATGCGCCTTGAAAAGCCGAGTCTGGTGATATATAACACGTAACACGTCTTAAAAATTTTTAATTTAAAAATAATATTTCAATTCTATTAAAATAATTTTATCGATTTCGCAGATACCGCATTGTTTCATCTAGAAGGAATTGGATTGGAAGCCACCCAAATCTTTAAATAGCTCTAAAATTGGCTTTCGATGGGGCTTGATGCTTTTTGAGTGAAAAACTATAAATTTCTAAGGAAGATGAGAAATTTTAAGTGAAAAAGAGGGAATTTTAAGGTATTTTCGGGTTAAACGTACTATTTTGAGGGAAAATAAGCGATTTTGGGAGAAAAAAAGGAACATTTTTATGCCGAGATTATTACAGTACAGATCCACCGATTCACAGCAGGCAGCCGATGTGCTGGAGTCTACATTATTTTACTACTGAGTTCTACCTTTTACTATAAAACACGTATTTCTTTCCCGTTTAATATCTTGACCTGTGTTATTTTGTTACGAATAGGCCATAGCAGGGAATCTTTTCGCGAAAACAAAACATAAAATCCGTCACGCACGTTAACGACGGAGATCCCGTAAATCGACGACTGGGGATGGACCAGTCCCCCTTGACACGGGCGAGGACGCTGCGTGGGCGCGGCCACGTGACCTCCCTCGCCGCCTGCGGCGTGCGCATGCGCGCGCCGTCGTGCCTCGCGAGTCCTTGGCGCGAGCTTCGAGCCGCCCCGTCTCGTCCGGCGCGTTCGCGTCGTAACGAGGATAAGTGAATGGGGATGAGCGTCTGTTTCTGCCGCTTTACGCAACACCTACCACGCTCTTGGACGCGCAGCTGTGCAGAACCGTCTCGCCATCTCACTGCTTTATATCTACATATTTTGTGGTATAGGCTGTTCGCGGTTTCTTCGCCCTTTTTGAATCAAACCATTGAAAAATTTCCCCATGTACGACGTTTTTAGTTACTTCTAACACATGCCATGCATGACAAGCGTTTTATACTTATGTTCATGAAAGTTACTTCTTTCTCTGTTAAATTGAAATATTATTCATATTTTTATCTATAAATTTTAATGCTTCATTTATAAACAATTTCAATAAGAAACTGTGAGTAAACATGCGTGTTGGTAAATGCTGTTTACGATAAAGTGAGCACTTTTGAAATGAACCTAACGAAAAAATCACTCCTCCTACCTGCATATATTTTAACGGACGCACTGAGTGACATGCGCCCAGCAAAGTTGGTAACAATGGAAGGAAAATAGTTCCATATTTTAACGTGGAATAAAAAGTATTAGGTAACCATTTGGGACAACTTAAACTATTTATTTCCCTTTCTGTTTTTTTTTAATACATCGAACTCTAAAATCAATTAGCAGATTTGTAAAATATTTCTTTTTCTAATAATTTTAAAATGCTAATTTTACATAAGGCGGATTAATATACGACGTGCATACAAGTAGATCTTAAACGGGGCTTTCAAAAGTGCTCTTTTTACCGTGAACAGCATATAGCGCCTAGTGAGAAATAAATCTTTTACAAAATACTATTACACTGAGTGTGCACGAATTCGGTGCCAGTCCTTTGGTGTAGTTTTTCAGACTTAGTTTGCACAGAGGCGGAGGAATATCCTGGAAGTATAACTTTAGCAGGGCTTTAGAAAAACCGTGAATGAATTATAGTTGTACTCCAAAACACGTTAGTTCAGAACCAATATCGCAGTCGGGCGCTTTTAACCCGCACGCGTTTTTAAGTGCCTCCCAGCCAATCACGGATGTTCAGTGTCAGCGTAACTTAATTCTGATTTGCCCAGTAGAGTAGTAAATTTCTTCTCACACAGGCACTCAGCCAATAGCCAAAGGAGATTTGCAAGGGTGCATGTAAGAAGTTCAAGATTAGCTCGAATAATTTTTTTTTTTTTTTTTTTTTAAGCGGAAAACACGTGGCCCTAGGCACAGGGCATTGATTTGCACATGTTGTAAAATACGTATTGCTTGACTACTCTCACTAGTGTGATCTCTACAACCACCTGCAAGAAAAAATTACTTATTTGTCGCCTGCAGTCCCAAGTAAAAAAATTAATACACTCAGTGGAGATGCAATAGTTTGGTAAAGTTTTAAAAGGTATTAGTTATGCCATGTCGTGCGAAAAATTTCGTTTAACATTGTTGAATGGAACGCATTGCAAAAATAGTGAAAATCCAAGATGGCGAGGACTCGTTCCCCTTAAGGTTGAAGTAAAGCAACTGCCTATGGAGCACTGCTCATGACTGTACAACGTGAAGTCATAAAAAATTAGTGCAAACACCACAAAATTTGTCAGAAAAGTGCGATTTATGCTGTCTATGAAAGAAGAATGTATATATATTTTGTAACATTATAAAAAAAAATTTCTAAAATATTATTTTCAAACGTAAAAAACTGAACAATCTGTAGAGTCCACACTTTCAACACAATTTAAGCGCATTTCCGTTTTGGATGCTTCGGATCGCAGAATTTACAAGAAAACCTTCAAGCAAGATCGTCATAATATTTACTTTGATCACGTGTAATAAAATCATAGTATTAATGTATTCATATGAGTTTTATAAATAACTTTAATTACAGTCAGTTTCAGCGATAAATGTTTGTAACAAATGGTCGCACATAAAATGAATGATAACAATAATTTGCTACATTATTATTACAAGTTTCTTACATGTAATCATAGCAAGCATTATGACGATATTCCATGTCGAATATTTTCTTGCAAATTCTGTTTTATAAAGTATCCAGAATGGAAGTATGCTTGAATTTAATTAAAAATACAGACTATTTTAATCGATTTTTTTTAACTTTTATAAAGTATAATTTAGTAAAATATTTTACAATTTTGCAGAATATATACATTCTTCTTTCATACACGGCATATGTTGCACTTCTCTGACAGTTTTTATGGCGTCTGTAATACTTTTTTACGAGTTCCTCATGATTGTCGGGTGCAGTGCTCTATAGGCAGTTGCATTATTTCAACCTTCATATTCGTTATATGCTGTTCACGATATAATGAGCACTTTTGAAATACCTGCTTAAGATCTGTTTGTATGCACGTTGTGTATTTTTCCGCCTTACGGAAGATTAACTTTGTCATGGGCCTCAACACTTTATTCATGCGTCAGGAAATTGAAACTGTGAAATTATTAGAAAAGTAAACATTTAACTAATCACTAATTTTTACACTATAATGCATTTAAAAAAAACAGGAAAAGAAAGAAATAATTTAAGTTATTACAGATGGTTACCTAACACTTTTTATTCGATTTAAGATACGGAATTACTTCCCATCCATCGTTACCAACTGTACCGGGTGCATATCACTCGGTGCGCCCGTAAAAATATATGCAGGCAGGGGCAGTGACATTTTTCAAAGGTTAGTTTCAAAAGTGCTCACTTTATCGTGAACAGCCTTTATACTCAGGTTAGGAGCAAAACGGGATTTCTTATGGGAGAGTTGGGCATAGGGAAATTTTCCGCGGTAATTTGCGCTGCTGTTTCAAGGAGGTCGCTTTTAAGGGTGTTTGATACCATATATATATATATATATATATATATATATATATATATATATATTTATTTATTTATTTATTTATTTATTTATTATTTGTACCAAACATTGTTTAACATGTACGCATTGTATGGCATGACAATTTTCCTGAATAAAAATGTTTTACATCTTAATATTTTTTTAACAATTTGATTTAAAATCCGAAATGTTGCTGTTTTCCTACAGCCATTATAAATACCCACTAAGTTGTAGAAATAAAAAAAAAATAACTTTAACTAATGCAGTATGCTTCGCAAGACACATGTGTAATCACCAAGCGTTAACATTTTCATTCGAGGTAAATGTCATCACAAGAGACGTCCAAAATCCGCGTTATCTTTCGGTGGCAGCATAGACTCCACTGCCTTCTTATAAACAAGCGAGCACAGTCCGTGATTTCATTGTCCGCTGTACTTAAATCAACGTCAGCTACCTTCTTGATCTTTTTAATAGAGATTGGCCACTCCACAGCTGATATTATCTTCTTGGCTCAAGAGTTCTCCCAGGCGAAGAGACATATTTCTGACCAATTGCTGTAGATGGTCAATGCGTACAAGTTGAAAAACGTTTAGTAGAATTATAAATTAATGTAGGGGAGAGTTTCCTATATAGTACCACTTTTTACATTTGCAATTTTATCTGTCTCAAATTAAAAAATTCAAGGTTTTACGAATTTGTATCAAAAAGTATGACTATTCATTGGTACATTTATGTGGGTTACATTTCAAAATGTAGCATCGTGGAAGAAATAAAGAACTTTTGGTAACAGGCTGCAACTGGTACGATATAAGAAACTGGTTTCCTAAATCGTACCACCTATGTCCTAAATCGTAACACAACGTTATAAATTAAAATTAATGAGAGAACAGACAAGACAGCATGTAATAAACCACGGGATTACCGTAGTATTTAAACACTAATATAAAGTTTGATTATTTTTCTACGGTAAATGCAAGAAATATTCAATTATTTACAGGCTACACAGACAAATGTTTCAGTTCTGACTTAACAACCGCACAACTCTCATGAACCCAGGATGCACACACTAAACACTGAGCCATATCTTCCACAAATGTTTCTTCACATACACAACAATACAATGTGGAATGTGGTTGTGCTCTGCTATCTGATATGCCAGCTTGCGTACATCGTTAATCGTGACTCCAAAAAGCAGTTCTTCCAATTTTAAAATATGTTCTACAAGCGGACTTTCCATTTCAAATGGCAAGGTAGTAGTCCGTCCAAGCGCCTTCGTACCATCGTTAGCAATTACGTTACTACAGTCCAAGTGGCGCTTTAGCGTTGGTTTTGGATTCCCACACTGACGGCAGCACTCGTTGAACCCCATGTCCCCATTTCTCTACGCTTCCAGAGCCCTTTGCATGCCTGATTCACTCCAGGCGCCATATTTTCTTCCCGCCATTCTGTAGCACGCAATTAACTCGTGTGTTAGTTGTGTTTATTTCAAATTTAGTTAATTTATTCAAATTAATTGCAAATATAGAACTTCAAATAATATGATATCCCAATTCGTTCCGGTACGAATTAGGAACCCCCCCCCCCCCCCCCCCATTGTACGATTTAGGCAACTGCGTACAACTTCACTCTTTACGTCATTTCTAACCTAAAACAGGTGCCTCGCTACAAAGCGACCAGCCGTTACGTTCAATATTACTTGCACCACAATGATAACTGCATGAAATCCAGTAACACTTGCCTTGAAGTGCTGTATTATCTTACATACGGAGTAGAAAAACTACATCAGCAAACACTCAAATAATATAACTGCAATAAAAACTCAACACCATGCTTACACTGGCCAGCTGCTTTCACGGACTGATCAATACATCTAGTAGTTCAAGTATTCACCGTGAGAGCGCTCCACTAGCCCTGCTTTATAAAAATCCAACGGTGGTATGATTTAGGTGGTGGTACGATTTCGCCGAACGTCCCCTATTACATTTATTTGTTTGTAAAAGTTTGTGATTGGCTTGAATTGTGATGTTAACTTTCTCCAGACAAAATATTAAGTACTCACGTCCCACAACGGTGTTTACAAGAGTAAACAGCCAAAATACAACTGTGTTTGGGTTTGAGTGTACGTAAGCAAACTTATTTCTGTGGAATAAACGTTACGAATTTAAGTGCGAAATAAATGTAGCTGTCGTCAAAAGTGACTTTTTACTTTTCAGTTGTCATATTTAAATAAAGGAATAGTATTGGCCTAGTTTCAATCACTCATGTTTACGACAGCATATTAAAGAACTTATGCGCTTATTCGGTATATTTCTACTCAATTGCGAAGAACAAAGTTATTTTGTTTTCATATCTTCTTACACAGTACGAATAGGAAGATTTTACAAAATCACATATATTTATTACATGAAAATTGCAATTATTACATTTATTTATATACAAAACAGTTAGTCTTGTATATCCTCTTCACGGTAAAATGAGCACTTTTGGAAGCCCTGCTTAAGATCTACTTGTATGCTCGTCATGTTTTCGTCCGCCTTATATAAAAATACAACATTGCCATGGGCCGCATAACTGTATTCATGCGTCGGTAAGGTGAATAAGTGAAATGATTAGAAAAGTGAATATTTTTCAAATCCGGTAATCTTCACACTTCGATGCATTTAAAAAAAAAAAAAAAGCGAAAGAAATAATTTAAGTCATCACAAATCGTTACCTAACATTTTTATTCGACGTTAAAATATGGAACTACTTTTCATCTATCTTTACCAACTTTACTTGGCACATGCCACTCAGTGCGTCCGTTAACATACATGCAGGTATAGGCTGTTCAAGGTTAAGTGAGCACTTTTTAAGACTCTTTCAACAGTTAAAAATTGCTAATAAGTGTATTTTATTGCAACCTCAGACATTATATTTTGATATATGTGAAAAGTATTCACTAATGATTGTTACTTATATTAGCAAGTGGCGTAATGATAGAAATTTTGATAAAAGAAAAATTGCGCAGAGCCTCAAAAAGTGCTCGCTTTACCATGAACAGCCTATAGGAGCAGTGACTATTTTTTTATGTTGATTTCAAAAGTCCTCACTTTATCGTGAACAGCCTTTATACATGCGACATCAGAGCACCCTAGCGGTGAAGATATTTATTTGCTAAACTAAAACCAGTGAGCTTCCTAACCTGGGTGGAATAAACCTTACTCAAGTCGAGGAGCGCTCGCGGTCGCCTCCCTGAGAGTTCATCCGGCGCGGATTTCGGGAATTGTCGAGACCTGTGGACAGAGCCAGCGAAAGAAACTTCGAGGCCCGGTACCCTTGGGATTTCTCGACCCCCTTCTTTATTTCTTTCCGCCCATGTGAAGAGTGGAACTGAACTGCTCCCAAAAAAAAAACCTGTCAAAAAACAGGTAAATGCTGTTCACGATAAAGTGAGCACTTTTGAAATAAACCTTAGAAAAAAGTCACTGCCCCTACCTGCATATACTTTAATGAGCGCAATAAGTAACATGTGTCCAGTTAAGTTGGTAACGATGGAGGGAGAAGTAGTTCCATATATTAAAGTCGAAAAAAAAAAGTTCATTTTTTAATGCACCGAAGTGTAAAAACGAGCAGATTTGTACAATATTTACTTTTCCAATAATTTCACAGTTTCACTTGACCGACGCATGAATAAAGTGATGATGCCCATGGCAATGCAAATTTTTTCATACGGCGGAAGAACACGCAACGTGTTTACAAGTAGATCATAAGCAAGGCTTTCAAATGTGATCATTTTACCGTGAACAGCCTATAGAAGTGAGTGGGTGAAGAGATTTGGGCGGCTCTTAACAGCGAGGTCTTGAGAGCCGTTGAGGGTGATGGAGGTGAGTATGGAGCAGAGTCGGAATGATAGGGCGGGGGAAATAGGAGAACCCCGAGAAAACCCTCCGACCAACTGCGAAAATCCGGTGACCCGGCCGGGGATTGAACCCGGTTCGCCTTGGTTGGAGGCGAGCGTGCTAACCGCTTAGCCACCAAAAACCGGTAGGACATTTGTATACTTCCTATAACCTAGGTGCCGTAAGCGAGGGTGACTTTGGACATGGGGAGTGACTTTGTGGCGCAGGATTTTTCGCTGTTATTTACATTTCCAAGAAGCTATTTCATATTTGTAATGTTCATTGGTTCAATTGACACCACTGGATATCTGGAACATCTTACTGAAACAGAGGGGCATTTAAAAGTGATTTTTTTTTTTTGTGGTACAAAGTCTTGTCACAAAGTGGCCCATGCTTACGGTATATTCCGGAATTGTGTAACTGCCCTTGGAAATTTAGCTGAAGCACAAGATTATTGCTAGTAACACAGCCAGAAAGAATTATAAATACAGGAGTTTTCGGACAATGTTCTACTGAACGACGAAGTGCAATCCATAAAAAAAAAAATCGCATGCAGTATCAACCCCGTTCCATAAAGAAGAATGAATTGGGACCCCGCGAGTTCAATATAAATGTAACTCACTGGCATTTTTTTCGGGTTCTTCCCCGCTTATTAGTAACCTACCATCCATGTTAAAAAAAAAGGTCGCCTTGTGATTTTACCCTGCGCCCCTACGCGACACGGTCCCGAGAAATTAATGCACATTGTTGTAGGTCTAACACTGCAAACTTTTAGATTGAACCTAACAGGTGGCCTGTGCTACTTTCTGATGTTTGTGAAAATATAATTAAGTGCGCGCCATTGCGTGAATATCCCAACAGCGGCATTAATGATGATTATCTTGTTTCGTTAATGAAGAATGCTTCGTATGACCCCGGTATTGTTCGTTCCCGAAACCAGATGCCACGCTGTAAAAATTTTTTCAAGTGTTAAGAACGTATCTCGATAAATACATGTTCTGCAAGTACGACTTTTTGTCAGAATAGAATTTTAAAAAGTATTATCAATGCCCGTATTCTTCTACTTTCGTCATCGTGAAAATGGTCAAATATCGCATTTTTAAAGCTTGCCTCTGCAGTTTCCTTAAGCCGCAAAAAGAAAAGTGCAAAAATACGGGCGTAGTTTAATCTGTGGCCTTTCATGGCGTGTAATAAAACCCCTGTGTTACAGATCTAAATTACACAGTACACCGTCACGACCGGAAACACTGCACGCCATGCGCGTAGGAGCGATGAGGCGCAAGAAGTGCGTATTAGTGTCGCCCGTATATCGCTCCCTCGCTTCTTGACCTTGGACGCGGGGGTCCATCCCACTCTTTACGGTGATTTTTTTTTTTTTTTTGGTCGCAGTGACGAAGAATGCTGCTGTTCCCACAACCGGAAGATATTGGAAATATGGTAAAGCCTCGTAATTTGTATGCACGGGAGCTGGGTTTCGTTTTATGCTATTACTAGGGACCTGCGAAATTCGCGTTATTGTCACCAGGCGTTATTATTTGTCCACAGTACCGTAGGAACTCGAGCAAGCGTCGTTTCGCCACTGGCTGCAGTATAGATGTGACGTCACTGCCTTTCTGATTGAAACGCGTGTGATTGTGGCACGCAAATGTGAAGTGTTCATTTATTGGAGCAGATTTACCAAGGACGTGTCAAATAAAGAAGGATACAGTGACAAATTTATTGCAAAGGCAGATGTGTTTCAATTTTAACGCGTCCCTAAATAATAACGCGAATTGTGCAGGTATCAAGCCATTACAAAGCTCGTTTCCCTGTGTTAATTGCGTATTTCAGTAAAAATTTCTTTGACTGTTGAAAATTTTAACATCTTACACTTCCTGCGTAAAGCGGGGATGTTATGAAGCAAAAAATAAAGAAAAGGTAGCGACATGTTTTGGTTTGATTCTGCCTGGTTCTGTTGCGGCGTTCTCCACATTTCGCACAACTTGCGCCGCGCTGAACTGACATTTCTAGAGCGACTAGAGAGAAAAAAAAAAAAAACTGTTCTCCCGGGCACGTTGACTTTGAAATGTGTGCCTGCCCGTGGCGTATACTCTCGCGAGAGATCTTTCCAGGTCGTACACAAACCACACACCAACAGCACGACTGTCCTTCAAGGTCAGGCTTAAACTACTTCCCGCCGGCTTGTGCTTCGTAGTTGGCTGGAACCAAAAAAAAAAAAAATATTCTCAGAATTGTACCAAAAATTGTCGAACTCATACGTATTTGTGATGACATTTTCCTTGAGTAAAGCAATATTACACATTAATTTTTTGAACAATTTGGTGTCAAATTCTAAATTCTTCTGTTTTGTTGCAGTAATAACAAATACTAACTAATTTGTACACATGAACAAATTTTCAACATGAACAAATGCCGTGGGCTACTGCTTGACATATATGTAATAACCAAATGACAGTTCTTAAATATAAAAATAAGTTAAAAATATGCAAAAGTTTTATATATTTACCGATTTTTTAATATAATTATCGCTTGTTATTTTGCTGATTAAATATATATCACGCGGTAGCCCGCATGGGATTAGTTTAGTTTTTAAATGCATTCATCTGTACAACTTAGTGTTAAAGGCTGTTCACGATAAAGTGAGCAGTTTTGAAATCAACCTTAGAAAAAAGTCACCGCTCCTACATGCATATATTTTAAAGGGCGCGCTGAGTGACATGCGCCCTGTAAAGTTAGTAACGATGGATGAGAAATAGTTCCGTATCTAGACGTAGAATTAAAAAGTGTTAAGGTAACCATTTGTGATAACTAAAATTATTTATTCAGCTTTCTGTTTTTTTTAATGCATCTAAGTGTTAAAATTACCAGATTTGTAACATATTTACTTTTATAATAATTCCACATTTTCACCTGACCGACGCACGACCAAAGTGAGGGGCCCGTGAAAATTTTAATTTTACATAAAGCGGAAGAATACACAAAGTGCATACAAGTTGATCTTAAGCAGGGCTTTCAGAATGTAGCCTGACGACACAGACAGTCATACTCTGACGACCGTAAATGTACACGTGTACCGACAAAGCCATTTTTTTTTCTTTTTTACAGTCCTGGGAAGTCATATTCTGCCAGCCCTGCCTACCCTTCAATGCATGTACCAAGCATTTGTAATTACAAGCAGTCATACTCTGTCGACCCTACCCGAACCATAGTGTATGTACTTACATCATGTACCAAGTCTTTGAAATTACAAGCATTCGACCCTTCCCGAACCGTTAATGTATCCATTTAGATGGTTTCCATCCAGCATTACATGTTCAACCATTCCACTATGATAACTGCGATGTTGTGTTTACCCATAGTGTCAAGCCTCGAACCCAGGTCCCTACAGACAGCTGCTTGATCTCCCCAACCGAGTTTCTCCCACTAGAGTGTACAAAAGGAAAAAAAAAAAAGATCAACAAAATGGATAGTAACGACCACATCATGAAATGTATATATTCATTACAAATACTTACAGTCACAGGTCACACACTGTGACAACCCGAGACACGAACCTAGTAAGGAGGTATCGCAACACACACACACACATATATGTCAACTATGTATTTACTCTGCTCTTAGACGATGCAGAACGGAGGTTTTACCTTAACGAATGTAGCTGTTTCAGAAGACCTGCAGGTCGCAAGCACATATCATCGTCATGAACTCACAGGAAGCAATGACCGCTCCGCGGTTCCGTACACACAATACATTACCGATTACATGTTCGCCAGCAGACAATCAATCGTCGGAGGGAAGCAAGGCCTCACTGCCAAAACGTTACGAAGAGCCATCATCTACAAGCCCTAACCATATGATGCGGGCGAAGTGTGTGCCTTGTATGCACACAGCAGGAAATGTTCGAATGAAGACTAAGTTGATCATGTACAAGTGTAAAGAGACCAACCTCACAGCCAGTAATCGAGACATCACAAACCACCATGTCATGTTCGTAATTATAGTTATATGATGTATCTGATCTACACTCATGTACCGAGCCTTTATAATTACAGACAGTCATTATCCTACCAACACACCTCTACCAACCGAGCCTTTCCAAATACAGACAGCCAAACACTGTCGACCCTGCTTATGCTTGAACTTTCGATGCATGTACCAAACCTTTCCAAGTAAAAAGCAGCCATACTCTGTCGACCCTGCTTGCGCTCGAACTTTCAATGAACGTACGTACAAGCAGTTTCCATCCAGCAGCCCAACAGTTCCACTGTGATAACTGCGATGCTGTGTGTGTGTGTGTGTGTGTGTGTGCCCATAGTAATAAGCTGTGGCAAGTCGCGAACTCAGTTCCCTACAGACAGCTGCTTTCACACTCACTCTCCACTCTCCTCTTCCTTGTTGGTGTGTTACCCATGGTGCATAAGGATTTCGTGTGTGCATAAAACGAGGGTATATACGCAATCACTCAAGCTATCTGGCTCATTCGTAGTTAGTCTGTCGTTCGAGCTCGGACAGACCTGAGAGTGTATCATTTCAGTCAGCTGTTTGTGCAATAACTACCCCCAAAATAAAATTGCGTGGAACACGGTGAATATGATGACATGCTGTTCTAGTGGTCAGAATATTCTATCAGCTAATGTGGCATATGAAAAGCACAACTCACTTGCAGCACTCACCAAAGAAACTGAGCTCGTATACTTGCCTAAAGAATTCTGTCTGACGTATGCACATCATGAAATACGCTGCGTCCAAAAACATCTAGCCACATATCTACAACAGGACGAAGACATACACGACTGTTAGACGAACAAGTGTAATTTTGTTGCTTTCCAAATTTTGTTTTCTCAAAATAAATATATATTTGGCCCTATACAAACATATATGTTGTCCGATTTTCTCACAGTGCTGTTTTATATTTTTCTGGCAAAATGACATTACAACAATATCACAAAAAAAATTTAATACATATATAGCCTCTTAAAATCTGATGTTTTGCTGTCGATAGCGAAGAAGGTGGAGATGGGACAGCAACGAATTGCGATAACGAGGCAAAAAAATAATAATACCGCCAGAAAACCCACTGAACCAACGGGAACATCATCCATCTTAATGTGTTGCGCAGCAAATTCCCGCCAGTTTTATAGTATATCATTAATCAGCGTTTCCTTAGCAGCGACTCTGATGAACTTCTTGATGCATCTGGATACATCTGATAAAATCTTTGAGATTTGATGGTAACATCCAACAAATAGCGATCTGTATAGTATGCACCGTATCGTACACATACAACCCCCCCCCAAAAAAAAAACGTTTTGTTATGTGAATGAAGTTTGGACTTCATCACTCTATATCACATAACTTGTCAGTTCACTGGAAAGCCATTTATGCGTGGGACCGCGTCGCAGGAGATTGGTGATGGTTTCACCGTTGAACTTTTTACATTATCGTCTTGACAATACCTACTTCAAGACAAGCCACACAAACTGTCGGCCAGTGACTGAATACGGAACAGCAGATAAAACTTTGAATTTTGTCTGCTGTCAAAAAATAACATGTCTTTTGCGTGTCCTTGCCAATTAGGGTACTTTCCCCATCAAACCACTTCAAGAAATTTCACAGAATTTATCGGTTGTTCAGAGATTACGTTTAAGTTGAGCATAACACTATATATATATATATATATATATATATATATATATATATATAATCCGAGGAAATTTATTTTTGGTAAGTTCTAGTTTAGGGCCTAAGTAAACTGTTATAGATTTTCTCAATGAAATACAACCAAAAATATTGACTTTAGATCGTAAAACCTTTATATGGAAAAATTCGCGTCAACCATTTTAAGAGTTCTGCGTTGAAAAATACTACACGCAAGAACAGAAGTGAATAAGTAATTTTGTCCAAATAAAAGTAGCCTGCAAACTCCGTGAACTGACAAGTTATTGTCTACATAATAGATTCAGTTGAAGTCAGTTAAATTGTGTCAGGCATATCGTATGTCCCCCTTAAGGTTTTGTTCTGTTAACATTCCATCGCACTGCTTATAAAACTAAACACGTGAAAACAGTTGAATGGCTTCTGGAGTACATTTTGTACGACGTAACAATTCTGGTGGCACTATATTAAAAAAAAAAAATTCGGCGATGAAAGATATTAATAGTAGACTAACCTAAAGTTGTCATTAATTACTGGACATGTGCAAAAATATAAGTTAAATTTCGGACTTGACGTCGCAAGATGTTGATCAGACAGGCTAAAGACGACGGGATCTCCAAGGTTACAGCGCCGCTCCGAAGCATTCGTTCACTAACTCGGTGTTTATAAAAAATTGGGCCATGGCAAAAAAGGGGGGAGGAGGGGTGGCAATATAGATGAACTACAGAAAAATGAAATGACGACCCATCACCAGTCCGGCATACTTGTCCCATGAGCGAGACATGTGTGTCCCACCACGCACCTGGACACTCTTTTATGACTGGGTGGACCTGTTCGTCTGTAACCTTAAAAACATTTCCGATGATGAATATTTTATCGAATACTTCGTTATTCGTATTCACAGGAAGAGCTATGCACGCCTCTTGCTGCGAGAGTTGCCATCATTATTTGGTAGAAAATGCAATTTAATTATTTAGTTGATGTCTGTTTTGTAACACACGCCACCCCTGTGTTAAGTGAGTATGTCTGACGTCGTGTGCTGTTTTCTTCCTCACCGCAATACAACCTCCTGGTGCCTGCGTCCAAGATAGATTTGCTGTCTGAGTGTGCTGCTGAAACGGTGCCAATGAAGGGATGAACTTCTGAATGTCACACCCGATGGCTTTAAATCTTCACGATTTACAGCTGCTGGAGAAGCGGAACTGAATTTTCAGCACTGCGTGTGTGTTCAGTTCCCATCCGGGGCAAAATTTGTGGAAATGTAAGAAGCAAAGTTTTCTTGCCAAATAATGTGCCGTATTGGTGTACCTGACACATTAATTTTGATTCTGCTAAAGTTACAAGCAGTATATATATATATATATATATATATATATATATATATATATATATATATATATATATATATATATATATATATATATATATATATAGTCCATCCATGGTTACTTCATCCTTTTCTGAAGCCCTGCTAAAGTTTTGCTTCCAGGATATTCCTCCGCCTCGTGCAAAATAAGCTTAACTAATCCTGGAGAATTACACCAGGAGGACAACGCACCACATTCGTGCGTACTCATTGTAACAGTATTTTGTATAAGGACTATTTCTCACTAGGCGCCACCAACATACCTATTTTCTCCCTGATTTTTTATTCAGATTATATATAAATGAAGCATTATAATTTATAGATGAAATAAGAATAACATTTCAATTTAACAGAATAAAAAAGTAACTTTTATGAACACACGTATAAAACGCTTCTGATACAGGGCGAATTTAGAAAATAACTAGACACGTCATACATGGGGGGATTTTTCAAAGGTTTGATTCAAAAAGGCCGAAGAAACTGTGAATGGACTATAATACGTTTATGCCTTTGCTATTCTACGCACACGCCGTTATTAAAGTGACGGCCTATTTTGTGGCCATATTTTTAATGACTCCAACACCCAAATCCTCCAATACACAACCAAAATATAAGAAAGTAAGTACAATTAAACTCACGAGTTATGTACTTGTACCACCAAAAAGTGCGGTTATTTCGACTCTTAGTGTGACATTATCACGGGTCTGATGGATTACATTTGTTTTGCTACTTAATACGTTTTATTGAAAGACAAACTTATTAAAATCCACCGAACCTTTTCAAGTCGGCAAGAAGCTGCTCCCTCAAGTTTTATTGTATAAACATTGCCTCATTTTAATATGTATTTTACCAATATAGTGCATTCATGGCTACTTCACACTTTTCTGAAGCCCTGCTCAAGTTCTACTTCCAGGATATCTTTCCGCCTTGTACAAACTGAGCTTATTTAAGTCTAGAAAATTACACCAAAAGACTACGCACCGGATTGGTGCGCATACAGTTGTAATTATATTTTGCATGAGAACTATTTCATACTAGGCGCGACCAACACACATCTTTTCTCATTGTTTTGTTTTCTTATTTACTATACATGGACTATTATAATTTATAAATATAATACAGGTACAACTTTAGTTTTTTAAAAATAAGATAATTTCATGTTTACAGAGGTATAAGATGCTTGTGATACATGGCATATATAGGAAATAAATAAAAAACACGTCATATACCTGGTGTTTTTTCATAGGTTTGATTCAGAAAGTGTGAAGGAACCTTGAATAGACTATATCTTTTAAGTATACGGTCCTAAAGCAGCAGAGCTGTAAACCAATGATTCCGGCTCAGTAGAGATATGTTACGAATTCGCGGTGATATTGCTACACTTGCTGCTAAAGTAATTCTAACTAGTTTGTACATAAATACAGCGAGAGTAAATATGGCTCACAATAACACATTAATTCTATAAAAAAAATTAGTTGACTAAACGTATAAAGTAGTTGAGCCACTGCCATACAAGCATTATTACTCATTTAGTTTTTGTGTATTTCTTGCCACCCTTCTGTTTAATTTCTTTCTCGCTAAAAAAACATTTTTTTAAACTGTATTTGAAATCACTCATTTCACTACGAGAACCATTTAAAAATTGGCTTAAATAAACAAAATACTTGTAAATTTCGAAAAAAAAAAAAAAAAAAAAAAAATGCAAAGTTTATTTATCCAAATTTTTGGCTTCCAGGCAGAATTTTTACTCAAAATATTTTCCGACAGCAAAGTTTTCACACTGTGATTGTGTTGTGTATTGTATACTGGATTTTATATATATATATATATATATATATATATATATATATATATATATATATATATATATATATATATATATAGCCCGTCTCTAGTTTTGAGTTTGCAGTATTTCTGAAAACGAGTTTTATCGAGACAAGTCGTTTCTTTGCTTACGTGGCAAACCATCACAAGATTAAATTCTTACTAAAATGTTATTAAACCTAGAAAAAGCTTATAACATACGCAACATAGGAACTTTCCCTGGAAGAAACACCAGTGTATATGCGAAAAAACGGAAACTAATTTCATTTAGTACCATACAAGTCAGCTCTCTTCCCATCCTCCCCTCCCCCCTCATTCTCCTATCACCCACCCTCCAACACCTTCTCTCTCTCTCTCTCGTATCATCCGTAATGTGGGAATACATATGAATACGTATACTAGTTTATGTAAACATTCGTCTAAACATGATACTGCGCATACAAGAAAAGGATATTTTCCAGAGTATTACTTTTTTCTTGATTATTTCGAGAAAAAAATTATGTATGGAATAACACTAGTGTATTAAAATTTCTAAAAGTATGCATCTTGAGTAAATATTTGTACTTTAAAGCTTTTTTGTCATGGTAGCTAATTATTATGGCCTGTGATTAAACTATAAGAAAACCCAGAGCATTGTAATCGGACCCTGCAAACAACTAAAATTATCAAACATCATTAGCGCATGAAACATCATACTGTTGCATGCCGCTGCTCGACATTTCCTTCGCGTGAGAAGGCGCCATGAGCTGTAGGTCAAGTTTGTAATGTTAGACGAAGCGAGCGGCCGATCATAAAATACGTCGCAGCACACGCCGATAAACTTATCGCAGCTTGCACCTCGCTGACCCCGAGAAGCTCATATTTCTCCATTTATCACGCAGGAATGTCATCGTCATGACCATTATATTTTCCAGAACAACTTAGATTGCCGAAAACGTTCTAGACGGCACCTACCTCAAGTATAAATACCTCGTGCGGGCCTCTAAGGGAGAGTGATTAAGAATCGAGAATTTGGCGTCTCGTGCGACCTTAAGCGACATTTCGGTGATTCGAGGGACGACTGCAGTGATATGCGAGAGTGCATCGGCGAGCTTGCAGGAAAATAAGACACTGTAAACAAAAATGTGGACCGGAAAATAGACTGTAAATGAAAATTTTGACAGGAAAATAGGAGGCATTAGCGAGTTAGTGAATGAAAGAGTTGACTACGAGGATAAGTATATCGACAGTGTAAATGACAGGATGGACAGTGTCGAGAATGAAGTGAAACAGAATGGTCGGTGTAATAGAGAAGCAGAGGGAGGAATTTCTTCAGCAATGTAGTGTCACTACCATGACACAAGCTGCCGAAAAAAGTGGGGAAGCGGTACAAGTCGTCACTAACACACCGACTTCGGAGGGTAGCAAGCAGCTTTGCGGCATTGGTGTCGCGCAATCAGGAGTGGGGAAGGGGGTCTCAATTAACCCCACACCTTACGATGGCCAGACTTCTTGGCGGATGTATAAAAACCAGTTTGAAATAGTCACCACCCTGAATGGCTGGTCAGACGAGCAGTGGGCTTAATACCTCGCTACTGTACTGAGAGGCCTCGCACTCAGCATACTAAAATCTCTGCAAGAGCAACATCGACTGGAGTACCCCACATTGGTGTCAGTCTTGGAGCTATGTTTCGGCGACCGGTACCTGCGACATGCCCATCATATCCAGCGAGCCACTGCAGGAACTATGGCAAGACATTGTGCGGGGTGCCCGAGGAGGCACGCGACATTATCGCAGTCTGCTTTTCCATCGATGACATCGCCGATGTAGAGGTACGACAAGTGGTGCGCCTGGCGCCACACCACAACATGTAGGATGCCCTGGCCCAAGCACTGAAGATGGAGTCAGCGAGACAGGTGGCCGCACCTCGACGTCTGATACGGGCAGTGACGCTGAACGAAGACAACGATGGCATCAAGAAGACATTGAAGGAGATGCAGATGGACATCGGGGACATCGCTTCCAGGATCAGCGCCACAGAGCTTCGCCACCCCCACCCAAACGACCTGAGTGTTGGTCATGTGGACAGCTGGGCCACCTGAGAGCCTACTGTCCACGGCAACAACAGCAGGAGAAGAGAGACACCGAGAGGCAGGTGAAAATACAGCAAATTCGGAAAAATTGTAATCACCTATCTTGAGGCGCGAAGGTCGGTGACTGCTGGAGGGAAGGCCCTAGTCTTCTTACATGTACTGTCGGTGAAACAGGATTGGGATACAATACTTGTGGAGGGGTGCGTGAATGATGTTCCTTACCAGATGGTTGTCGATACTGTGGCGACCACAACAGTGGTAATACCAGACATCATCTGGCCTCCCCACAGCGATCGCCATATGACAACATGGAACGATGCTATTTGACTACAGTAACAGGCGAGACCAAGTTAGTTAAAGGTTAGAGGAAATTGATCCTGAAACGTGGTTACCTTAGCATAGAGCACGATGTTTTCATAGCAGAAATAGATAATGAATGGCTTTTGAAGCTTGATGTACTATGTAGGCTGGGGTGCTGTATCGAAACTCGACTTGGTGTGCTACAGGTAGGCTGTAGAGAGTTGGTGGTGCCAACACATCATGATTGGTCCTCCCCACTTAGCTGCCCAGTAGTATGTGGTCAACCCACTGTGCTGCCTGCTTCTAGTGAAACTATTATTACCGGCAGGTCTCAACGAAAGTTTGTAAGATGCTTGGGTCTAATTGAATCAGCATAGAGGATTGACATCCTGCCAGGTAAAGTTCTTGTAGCAAGGACTTTGGTCTCTTCTAATTCTGACTATTTTTCTGTTAGAATGGTAAATTTGTCTGATAGTGCCATTTGTTTTGAGGAGGGGGCCATGACCGGCATTTGCAAGCAGGTCACACACACAGATGATTCCAAACAATCTAAAAGATTCTAGAGTAGAACAAATAGAATGCCTTCTACCAGAAGTACTGGCGAAACTGCTTGCAAGAAAAAAAAAGAAAATCTTAAGTGGCAACAGGAAATGGTTGTCCATGAATTACTGCAGAGAAATAGGGATACCTTCTCGTATTGTCAACTGCCTCTAGCCTCGCATGAGGCAGTTGAGGGAATTCTGAAGGAAATGAAGGATCTAGATGAGATAGAACCATCAGTTAGTCCATGTTCATCACCCATTGTACTTGTTAAGAAGAAATATGGCTCGCTGAGGTTTTGTATAAATTATCGTCTGTTTAATCGTGACAAAAAAAGGACTCTTATCCGCCTCCATATGATAGATGACACATTAAACAGCCTATCAGGTTAACAATGGTTTTCTACTTTGGTCATGAGGAGTGGGTACTGGCAGTGCATGGTGGCCCCAGAGGACCAAGAGAAGACTGTATTTTGTGTTCAAGGGAAAGGTTCAAAGTTATTCCTTTTGGACTATGTAATGCCCCTGCCATCTTCGAATGTCTGGTGGAAAAAGTACTCTCTTTAGATATCTGTCGGGTTTATCTAGACGACAATGTTTTGACGGGAAGGACATTTGAAGAGCACATATCATGTTTAGACTCTGTATTCCAGAAAGTGGCTGCAGCCAACTTGAAACTGGTTCCTAAGAAGTACCACCTGTTTCAAAAGAATATAAATTTCTTAGGACATGTATTGGCAATTCATGGAATCGAAAGAGACCCTGAGAAAACCAAAGCAATAAGAAATTGGCCGACACCAACTGACAAAACTGAAGTGTGTAGTTTTCTAGGATTATGTGCGTATAGCAGTCGATTTGTACCCGGGTTCGCCACGATCGCCAAGGCACTACATGAACTAACTGAGGAGGAAAAGAAATTTCATTGGACCACTGAGTGTCAAAATGCTTTTCACAAGCTAAATTAAATTCTGATATCTCCACCAGTTCTGGGTTTCTCGAAAAGTGAGGGCATATGCATATTGGACACTGATGCTAGTGATGTAGGCATTGGAGATGTTATTGCAGGTTCAATATGTGCAGGAAAGACTACTAGCATATTTTAGTATGGTATTGCATAAGCCTTTATGGCTGACAATTTATTCCTAGAACCAACCATGCTTCATTTTGCTGAATACTAAATTTTAAGAACCCTGAAGGTCAAATAGCTCGGTGGATTCAGTATCTTCAAGAATATGACTTTGAAATACAGGACAGATCTGGACGCCTTCACAGCCATGCAGATGCGCTGTTTAAAAGGCCATTTGAGCCATTTTGTCGTCGTTGCGAATGCCAGGAAGAAAAGAGTGGTGATTCACTGGAGATACGGAAAACAAAAATTCAGGGTTCTTTATATGGGTCACCTACCTGGAGTGATGAGGGTATTAGTAAAGATCGCCTGAATGATCCTGCTATCCAGCCATTATTATAGCAGAAAAAAGCTGTCTGTAGGGCAAAATAGGAAGATACATCTAGCCTCAGTGCAGCAGTAGAAGCATACTCGGCACAGTGGAATTCCCTCATACTGAAGAATGGTGTACTTTACAGAAATTGATAAAGTAATGATGGAAAACACACGCGTTTACAGTTGGTCCTTCCAAAATGTAGGGTTCCAGAAGTCTTAAAAGAACTGCATAATGAGGCAGGCAGTGGACACTTTGGTATTAATAAGACACTTGATAGAATTAGACTGAGATCCTACAGGCTTCACTGTCGGGAGGATGTTGAAAAGTGGTGATGATTGTGTGACACTGGCACTGCGAGGAAGGGCAAGGTCATCTCCAGAAATACAATTTTGGAGCTGCATTCGAAAGGATGGCAGTAGACAATCTGGGTCTTTTGCCTGTCACATAGAGAGGTAATCGGTATCTACTGGTGGCTCAAAATTATTTTACTAAGCGGCCTGATTTCATTCCCCTCCCGAACCAGAAAACATCTACTGTAGCTGAGGCATTCATAGAAAATGCCTTCTCGAGGTTTGGGTACCACTAGAACACCATTCTGATCAGGGAAGAAAATTCACAACTGCGCCTTTCCAGGAGGTTACTAAAATTCTGGGGACGAAAAAGACTGGGACTACAGCCTTACATACTCAGTCGGATGGAATGGTCGAGAGGCTTAACCACACTCTTGAGCAGTACCTGTCGATCTTTGTGGCAAACAACAAAAATGGCAGGGATTCAAACATACCATAGTTACTTCTTGCTTACCGTTCAGCAGTTCATGAGTCGACAAGGGCGAAATCATCTAAGATGCTGTTTGGAAGAGAGCTATGCCTTTCTAGTGACCTGCTGCTTTGCCGACCGACAGCGCCCTGCGAGAGTGCGTCGGCGAGCTTATGTGCAGTGAAGAATGGGACTGATCTGCAGGACTATGGACTGGAGGTGTGAGTGAAAAGACATTCGGGACGATGTAAATAGACAGGTTTAACTAGACATGTGGAAATAATTGGAGCAGTTTAAACTGCATTAGCAAGTGTAAAGACTATGATAAAGACTTTAATTGAAATGGAGATAGCAATTAAATATTCTGCTTAATAAGAAGGCTAACAGTTAACAGGATTTTTAAACTGATAAGTTGCATATTTTTGGTTAATGTGTGTAGCATTGAGAATAAATATAATTATTCAATTTAGTTATTGTATTTTAATTAATATCTCCATCCCTTATGAACTCACACATGCCCCTCAGGCATACATGTAACAATACTTAATAACTATCTGATTTCCTCATCGTAATGCGTAAAAAAGCTTAGGAGTTATATTTGCTTAAACATTGACTGGGCCGCAACATATAAATTACATATGTGAACAAAAAATGTAAATATTCCTGAATTTAAAATGCTCAACAATTTTTTGTACTAAAGAATGAAAACTTAAAAGAGCCGTTAATAATTTTACGACTTGATTATAATGACAAATTTTCCATGATCCACAAAGAATATTTGGTTTGAAAATTACATCTTATAAAGACCAATTGCATATGGCTCGATTTTAATATTAAATGTATTGACTACATCAAGTTTACACACAATATATGTAACAGAATGTCCTAAGTACATTTTATTTACCTCCCCAAACTTTTAAGTCTGGTTCTTTTGTCAATCAGAAGTTCCTGGTGGACAAACACAATTACTTCTTTGCTTGCTCTTTCACGGTGGCAGCTGTTAAATTCTGTAATATTTTACCTCAAGAAGTGAGAGATTAAACTTTTATTTCCTAATTTAAAAATGGTGTCAAAATCGTCTGGATATGTCGTAAAAGTATAAAACTAGCATGGCGGACGAGTTTGATAGAAAGGGAAAATGCCATTAAAAGTGGAGTTCTCTGCTTTTATATACAAATATTTCTTCTTTTTTTATGTTTATGGGTCTGTAATGATCTTTCATATGTGAATGCTTATTTGTTAAATAGCATTTTAATGTGTGTGTGTGTGTGCACGTGTATTCGAGTAGGCTGTGTGCTGATATTTGTTTTAGTTTTACTGATAATTTGTACAATGTAAGGGGTTAACAAAAAACCAGATTCAGTTTTATTTTAATTTTTTTGCTAGAAGCAATTTTTGCTATTATGACAGTTGTTCTAAGGTACACTTTATTCCATAGTAGATTATTTTCCAAATTATTCAGTTATGTTGCAGTATTTGAAATGTTGGTAAATGACATGTTATACTCAGGTTTAACTTATATCTGGTATAGCTAAGTCTGCTTACACACACATACACATGCACACACACATACACACATATATATATAAGGGGAACAAACTTTCCATATAATATTGTTAAGTCTGTATACAAACCTATATAGCAGGGAACAAATTGTATACATAACATTTTATATTTGAATTTATTGCCTCTCATGTGTATGCTCTTAATAATGTGTTTAAGTGCAAAAGCAGTATACCTTAAATTCGCCGCAGAAATAAATACTTCTAAATGTTGTTGTCTTTACTAGTTTATTATTAAGAAGTCTGACAGATGGATGTAATTGTAAATGAAAATACATTTACTGTTTCACATAGTAATCCTGCACAATTTCCTGTCAAATCCTTTTTTATCAATCCGAAAACTCTATTATATATGAAACTGTTGAACTTTTGCGCATTTTCGTGTACTTTCGAAGACATTTCTGTAACGAGGAAATGTTGTTATGCAGTATTAGGGGTCTATAGGCCATTCACGGCTACTTCACTCTTTTCTGAAGTCCTGCTAAAGTTATTCTTCCAGGATATTCCTCTGCCTCGTGCAAACAAAGCTTACCCGAGTCTAGAAAATCACTCCATAGGGACAGCGCACCACATTCGAGTGCACTCAGTGTAATACAATTGTGCATAAGAACTATTTCTTACTAGGCATTGCCAACACACCTATTTTATCCCTGTTTATATTAATATTAATTATAAATTAAATATGATTTATAAATAAAATATAAGTAAAAGATGAATTCAACCAAACCAAAGGTACTTTTATGTTAACACTGTTGTAAAATGCTTGTGATACATGAAATATCTAGGAAACAATCATCATATCATTCATGGGGTGATTTTTCAAAAAGTTTTATTCTAAAGTGTGAAGAAACCACGAATAGACTATAATTGTTTTAATTACCAGGAAATCATAGAGGAGAACAAACACAAAAATTAATTAAAATAATAAGATATTAATTTAATGTAACAATAATTGCCACGTAAGAATCAATGATGATGTGGTTAGGCTCCATTCTTGGTATAGTCTTCCCGTATTTCCTTATGTGAGTATCTTAGTGTTGCACTCCCATTTCTCCAGCTATTTCATTCTTTCTCTCCTCTGTGTCCAGCTCACATCACCCTCATGTGGGCGTAATGGGCCCGCTTGCAGCTTACATATGGTCTTACTTGTGGCGCTACCTACCTGAATTCATTCTTCAGTCTTTCATTCACTCACTTGCTCATCTAGTAAAAAGGAGAACGATGTAGATTCTGTGGCACAGATCCCTTTGTTTTACATTAATGGCGCCTGGCGGCTACCACCAAATGTCATGCTCATAAGTAACACTTAAACCTCCCTAACTCAAACCCCTTCCAAAACAATGCCTTACCCAACTCCTTCTCTTTTCACTACTCAGCCCTCCAAAGACCCAACAGGAATAAATGGGAGAGAGGTAGATATTCACTATCTAGAAAAGATAATGCAAATCGATTGCTAGTACTAATCCATGTCCGAATGCCTTTTCGACAGAAAGGTTGAAAAAACAAGAAATGTTATTAATTAAGCAAGTAATATTCTGAAACTATTAGATGGTGCACAGCTGAAGTGTACAAGATCGCCAGGTGCTCATAAAACTACCAACACTCTCATTACTAACCCGTGACTTATTGTCACTCCACATTTCCTAACATTTAAGCAATATTTCTGTAAATGATTTTGTATATCCCGTAAAGAATTCACAGCATAACTTAGATGCAGCCACTATTTTTTAATTAAAATCAACTTCCCTCTTGCATACTATCTGCTCATGGTACTGCTATGGATGATAATTTTTAAATAATTTATGTTATGTGTGTAAACATATGAAATGCAGCAACATGAGAATAGAAAACAAATTGTCATTCTGCACACATATATTTACAATTGTGTGCCTTGCCTGTCATATTTCCATATAAGTCCCATATGCAAAGAAAAATTTCTAAATACCATTATGAGAAATAATATTGTAGGCAGTAATAGATAAAATAATGAAAAGGGCAACCACATGATATATGACCAAGGTGGCTACCAGCAAGTAGTACAGTCAGTCATTGCACATATAAAGTCGACATAGGTTAACCAGTGGCATAGTAGCAGTTGGATCCACCAGTTCCAATTGACCAACATGGTAGAGTCGTGCAATTTATGAATAGTTATAAAATTGATCACAAATATGTATCACAAGACCCACTCCCATTTTCTCTGAAATAAGGGGAACTTGTTTCCCACCCCCTCCTAATAATATCGATATGGGAGCAGATGGGTAGATATGCATACCTTTTGTGCTTTGGGTTGTAATGAATTATACACATATGACCAATTCCTTCTTGAATTATGCACTTGTTCTCACAATGTTGCATAGATCTCTACACGATGAATATGCCTGAAGGTTGTTCACCATAAAATGAGCACTTTATAAATGAACCTTAGAAAAAGTCACTGCCCCTGCATGCATATATTTTAATGGGCGCACTGAGTGACATTCTCCCAGTAAAGTTGGCAATGATGGATGGAAAGTAGTTCTATATATTAATGTCGAATAAAAATTGGTGTGTAACCATTTGTAATAATTTAAAATGATTTCCTTCATGATCTGTTTTTTTTTTATGATTAGAAGTGTAAAAATAAGCAGATTTGTAAAATAATTCCTTTTCCAATAGTTTTACAGTTTCACTTGACCGACGCACGAATAAAGTGATGAGGCCCATGACAATGTTAATTTCACATAAGGCAGAGGAATACACAGTGTGCATACAAATAGATCTTAAGCAGGGCTTTCAAAAGTTATCATTTTACCATGCTGAATGGCACAAGCTTTCTGTATTAATCAAGATCTTGATGTTACAACGAATCTCAAGACAGCATCATAAACATCATCCTGAAATCATCTGCTACTATAAGGATGGGTAATATTTCGTGTTTGTCACCGTTCCAAGGTTGGCACTGTCACATGTGACAAAAGATTCCAAGTCACAGTGACAGGGACCACACCGACCAGTTTCTATGAGTCGGCGACCAGTGCCACAGATTACTCGCATCGCGTGTTGCTGTCGATTTGTCACAGCCGCTCTGTGATGGATGCTGTGCTGCATGAGTGTGTACAGTTCCTGCTGTTCCATGCCACTGGCACTGGCAAATATGATATGCCCCGTCGGACAGGCCTAGCTAGCTTCGCGAAGTCAGTTAGTAGGCATGACACTATTGGTATTTCTTCGTTTAATATAAGTGGTTACTTTTTCTTGTTACATATAGCTGTTTCATTTGGACCCATGGTGTAGACTCCCCTCTCGACTATATCCCAAATGTGTTCGATGGGACTAAAGGCAAGCAACCTCAAATCCATGGAAAGTTCATCCAACCACTCTGTCACATTGTGGAGCATTGGGCCAGTACATTGTACAGTACTCCTGCAGGGTTCTGTAGGCATGGGAATGTGTGCACGTGATCTGCCTGCATGTCTCTGTATTGCTCGCAAGGGAAGGACATTGACACATGTACCAGTAGATCCATTTTATACCACATAAGCCTCATACGAGGATACCACCACAGCCGGCCTGAACTGTACCCTACAGACATGAGGAACCACCCATTCCATGTGCTTGTCAATGCACCCGTACCCTAAAGCATCAGCATGTACCAATGTGTACCTCGACTCATCCATCTAGTCGACTTTTTTCCATGAGTCAAGGGTCCAATGGCAGTGTTCCTGTACCCACATTAATTGTTGAGCCTTGTGATGTGCATTGAGCAGAGGTACCCTAGAGGGACGGTGGCTGCTGTGCCTGTCCCATAGCGCGGAGATTGTTCGGGAGGGTGTGGCTGCTTACAGGTTGTTGTGCTCCAGCACTGAATTGACGAGTGGTCTGCTGTAGTGTGGCCAGTCTATCCACTGTTACCAACTGAGCTAATCGACAGCGACCCCTGTCCTCGATATGCCGAGCGCCACGGCAGTTCCTGGAGGTGGTGATTTTACCCTAATCCACGAACTCACGGTACACCCTTGATACATTGGCTAGTGTAAATTCCAGGGCCACCAGACTTCGGAGATGTCTTGCCCCACATGTCTGCTTTCCGAAAATCAAATGCTCCGAGATCTAGTTTGCTCTATATTCTCTGCTCGACTGTTACTCAAATGGTCAGCGTACGGTCTGACGATATTCCAGTGTCATTTTGCCAACAAGGCTTATGGGTGTAATGACCATTAAGACTACGGCTTTTTCCAGGGCCTCACACCGTCAGTCAGCGAATCGCTAAGCACCCAACGAAGGAACTGTTGCGCCATTCTGCTTCTGTACGCTTACCTATTGTTTGGCAGAACCGGCGTGCCCCTCCTACTTGCGGCAGCACGGACGGACGTACGTGCGTCACGCGAGCCTCCCCTGATGGTGCCCAGGCATTGCTGTACCTTCTTGCCGGTCGCGCTAGCAGCCTGTGCGTGCGTGCGTGCGGATCGGCCAGTTTCTGCCCTGCTTGTCACGCAACTACTTCCGTCCCTCCCCCCCCCCCCCCCCCTTCCGGTGTACTCGCTGTCGACAAACGTTCCTCCCGCGACCCAGCGACGCGACCGTTGCGTTTCGTGATCCGCTGACGTTGCCCAGTCCCGGTTCGCCTAAACCTGGCTTTCTTGGTCTACACCGTGTTAAATAATCACACACTGAACACCGGGGTGGCGTAGAGAAGTGAAAACTGAGTACAAAATACACGGGTATTTTTTCCATTGTGTGTGACCAACCGTTGCTCTCAGGGGCCCCACAAATTTAGCATATGTGATCGTATGTCGGGAACCCCTTCCAACTCCACGGCAGTGCTGTGATGAAGGCAGTAAATCAGGCAGTGTAAAGTTCCACACGTGATACAACATGTAATGACAGTACACGTTGAATACAAGCCACTTTACACTACAACTATAAGAGCCCAAGTAGCGATCAACAAAAGGGGCCTACAGCTCTTCATCAGAATCACGGGATTTACATCAGATGTTCGAAGCGCCCGCCGTCCATTCGCTAGCATACGGCACCAAATCACCTTTCACATTATTTAGCATCTCATCAACTGTATAGATTACGGCATAGAGTTTTGCTACCATAACTGCACAACGGGGCCCCGCGACCAAACGGTTGGTCTTAAAACAAAATGACTCGTATATATTTTTTGCAGTGTTACAATCTGGGGTTTTCTTTTTTACAGGTTGTACAGCGGTTTCAAACCTATATTATTTTCTCTTCTCTATCTCAATTTAAGCATCGATGGACCGTAATAGCATTCGTCATAAATGGGAATGGAGAATCACTTACGTGAAAATATGTACTTGTCTCTACATTGCAAAATTAACATTGACATGGATCTGTTCACTTCATTCATGAGTCACTCAAAGTAAAAGCGTAGAATTGTAAGAAATGTAACTTAAATGTTATATATATATATATATATATATATATATATATATATATATATATATGGACGCCCGATGTTAAAGATTTCACGACCAGTTGTATTTCATAACACTTAAGCTGAGTGAATTCGGATTTTTATTGGATCTCCATTGCCTACAACGACTACGATAAAAGTAACCAAAAATCGAAGAACGCGGTATATGCATGAGAAACACAAATGCAATTAAAAATGTGATAATGTAAATACGCAAATGTATGGAACAAGAGACAATGATCCAGTAAGACAAAGATCGACACAGAAACAAAAGAAGACAGCAAAATAATGACACTACGTAAACATCAAAACCACCAGCGAAACACACACTGTAGTAATACAAAATAAACATGTAAAAGGACAAAAAAAAATGATAATCCAGTCTGACTACGAACAGAACAAAAGAACAGCAAAGACAGCATAAATGTGGCTAGAACACATCAGCAAAATTTTCATGCTAAAAACCAAACAGCAAATAATTCGCCAGATTTATAAATATATCAAAAAATATAATGATCCAGTCAGACAACGAACAACACAAAACACCACTGACAGTACAAGTTTAAAAAACGTGTTTCGTTGTCTGACTGGATCATTATATAATTTTATCCATTTATAAATTTCGTGACTTTTTTGCTGTATTGTGTTTTTCATGTAAATTTTGCTGATGTTGTCTAGCCACATTTATGCCGGTCTTTGTTATTTTTTGTTTCGTTCATTGTCAGATTGGATCATTATAGCCTTTTTGATCCATTTATGTGTCTATTAATTTTGACTTACTGCAATGTGTGTTTCGCTTGTGGTTTTGTTGTTTTCGTATTGTAGTCATTTTTCCTTCCATTTTTTTTATTTATGTCGATCTTTGTCTCTTTTTCCACACACACGATAGTATAAATACGCATATATATATGCGTATTTATACTATCGCATCTTTAATAGTATCTGTGTTCTCATTTATTTATTGTTTTCTTTGGTCTTTGGTTACTTTATTTATATTCATTGTAGGCTACGGAGATCTAATCAAAATCCGAATTCAGTTCATCACACCATTGCCATTAAGTTTGAGAAACAACTTTCGTGATTGGACGATGTGTGTGTTACGTGTTTTTAGGTATCCGCGCGCAAATCACAGACGCTCAGTATTGAAATTTCCCGATTTCGATTGGCCATCCTCTAGCAGGAAAATTTCTTCCCCCTAAGACACGCCAGCAAAAAGCCAAACAAAACTGCTGGTACGGCCGTAGGGCGTTGAAATCTAGCATGTGCGTAAATATTTTCGCGAAGCTCGGGTGTCACTAGTAATATACAAATTCGTACTCTAATTGCGCGTGAAATAAGAATCACTTGCTTCATTATCCATAAATGTAAACATTATCCTGGCAATGCTACGTTTGTTTCATAAAGAGCTCACTTCACCGTCAACAGCCTTTATTTTGTACTACGCATGAAACTATTAGGAGTTTGCATACACGAAATAACAGCAAAGTTAGCTGTGTGAATCTGCCAACCAACCAGCGCTGGTTAAAAAGAGTTGAAACTCAGTTCTAAGATAGAGGCACCCAGCGGCGTGTGGCGAACTGTTGCAAGGTTAGCTTTTTTTTTTTTGCTCTGTGCTATGCCAAATAGTTTCCTTGGTTACACAATCGGCCACTTAAATCCAGTAGTACATTTGACGCCACAGCACGCGTGTGATGAATGCTTCGCCGCTCTCTCGTGAGTGGCCGCAATACATCGTTCCTCCCGGCCCCACTCTGGTTACTGGTTCCTGCTGCGTACGAGTGCGTACAGCACTGAGCGAGAACCAGCTGACCTTGCAACACTTCACCACACGCTACTGGGGATACCGTGTAGGGCCGGAATCACGTAGCTCCGATGAGCACAGCACGATACGACAGAAAACTGCAACCACGGCCATTTTCAATATGATTGCTCGAATTTACAGCCCGACACTTTTACTGACGCGACACAATTAGTGGAACCTTTCGGATCCATTTAGAAGGCGCTGATTAACTACGCTAGTTTCAAAGGCGGCGGGCAGACGGGAAATTTGGAATACACGATGGTGACAAAGTTTTATAGCTAATGAATTCAAGGGTAAAATTATTATATATAAAAGTTAAATACAATAATTTTTATAATATTTTCTTTTAAGCTACGTATTTCTCATTATAGGGAAAGCTTATCATACAATTTCATTTTGCAAAGGTTGTACACTCTGCACGTCGTGTCGCACGACACGACGAGGAACAGAAATAATTTCAAATCCAAAACTGCTGGTCGTACGACAGAATTGTCAGGCTTACGTCAGATCTATCTTGTATTTGATTGGTTGTTTAGTTTTAAGTGTCGTGTCGTGCTTGCGTTGTCGTGCTGACCGGGCCACGCGATTCCGGCATAAGGCGACAAGCTGTTGTCTTATCCTAGGCAGGGCAAAGAAGAATGTGGGTCAGGCTAGCCGTGCAAGACTATAGAACGAGACGTCGTTTGCGGGATGCGGTAGAGTTGCGCAGTGGACTGACGTGAGAAAGAGAAGAAATGGTGCTTGCGCCCAGCGGAACAGCTCGCTGAGGCGGAGATTACACGTGTGATGTCATGGGAAGCGATCCTCGCTCGCACAACACTCGTGCGCTCATGGTTATCTTCCCACCCTCCTTACCCAGCTCCGCTGCCGACTGCAACGATGCGTTCAGTGTGCCCAACAGTAGCATAATTATGTTACATGTAGCACTTTTTTTTTTTTGTTTTTGTGGCACGTAGCATACAAAGGCAGTTGTGCTACGCGAAAGTAACATAATTTCTCTATGAACTGCAAACCACATTTACACTTCCACAATGTGCCTTCTACTAAGGCATGCAGGGAAGTCTGAATACTTGACAGGCTTCATTCCAACAAAAACTATGATAAAGGCTGTTCACGATAAAGTGAACACTTCTGAAATCAACCTTAGCAAAAAAGTCACTGCCCTTAACTGCGTATATTTCAACTGGGGCGCTGAGTTGCATGTATCCAGCAAAGTTGGTAACGAAGGATGGAAAGTAGTTCCATATCTTAACGTCGAATAAAGGGTGTTATGTAACCATTTTAAATAACTTAAGTTATTTCTTTCCCTTTCTGCTTTTTTAATTAATAGAAGTGTAAAAATGAGCAGATTTTTTAAAATATTTACTGTCGTAATAATTTCAAAGTTTCACTTGACTGACGCATGAATAAAGTGCTGAGGCCCGTAGCAACGCCAATTTTGCACAAGGCGGAAGAAGACACAACTTGCATACAATTATCTCAAGCAGGGCTTTCAAAAGTGCTCATTTTACCTTGAACAGCCTATAGCATACATGATAAAGGCATCATTGAATCCCAGTACCAGTACCCTTATTTTTAAATCAGGACAGGTTCCTGCTGACAAGAGTGATAGAGGGAATGAAGCTCTCCCGTAGCAATAAATGATTATTTTAAAATATTAAAATATTATTTGTGTATATACACGTACTATTAAAAATCATGAAAGAAACTTAAAGAAAAATAAAGTTATTATTTTTAATTATATCATATCAGTGCCATATTTATTCTAGGTTATTTATTTTAAAATAAGTATTATCATTTTTCTTATTATTGTATCATAAAGGCAATAGCTGTAACCTTAACATATATAACTTTACGCAACTGTCTTAAATGTAGCATATGTTTTCCAAAGTAGCATAATTTTTATAGAGCGATAGTATAATTATTTACAGTGAGGTTGGCAACACTGGCTATGTTTGATTCGTAATGCTCGGCCGAATTCCGTTCCCTGCACTGATGCGACCAGCTGCATAGCCGTCATTTGTTCAGTTACTCCGTGCGTTTAATGCTGGGCTGGGGAACAGAACTACTTCCATGCTCTATTTTCGGCGCGTAATTTGAGCTTTTTGTTTACGTATAGCAAGACATTTACGACAGTAAACCTGTGATCATGTCGTACTATTCGAATGGATAACGAGTTTGCAATTGTCGTGTATGTAAACAAGGCATAATAAAATTTATAGAATTTTAAATATTTAACAGCAGTAGGACACTTGTACTACGCAACAGCGACCACGAGCACACAATAACCTCAAAGTCGTACACACAGCAGATTAACATGCCCCAAATAGTAATATACCAACCATGTCTTAAGTTTTCTACAGTCACTCCGTCCACTTTAAGCTTGAAAGGTATCCCATTTACAGTCACCTTCACACATTCCATCCTTGCCCCTCTGTCGTCGCCGATGCTAACCTCCAAATACGCACGTTTCTGGCATTTCCTCGCCACTGTGAAGCATTTGTGCTCTAGGCCTCGTGTAATTGATGCGTGATATTGGCCGGGAGTAGAATGACGTAGGAGGTGCACCGATGCACCTGTGAGAAAGCATAGGAACTATTTCGCCGCGCATATTTCTCATCGCGAAGGTAACGGAACTCGGCCCTGGTTAGAGGTTGGGCGTTTAAATAATATTAGGAAAACCTCGCGAATAACACTACTGCAGTGTTCACGTAATGTTGGAAGCAAATATAGAAAAAATTTGTTCCGTAACTTAACATCTGCTTTATATCGTAGTGATTATCTTGTGTTACAGCCTGTTCGCGATTTCTTCACACTTTTTTAATCAAACCTTTGAAAAATCACCCCACGTATGACGTGTTTCGTTGTTTCCTAAATATGTCATGTATGACAAGTGTTTTATACTTCTGTTAGAATAAACGTGCCTTATTTGTCGTTAAATTGAACATTTGCTTATATTATATATATATATATATATAATTCACGAATAATGGACATGAATAAAATCGAGAATATAGGTTTTTTGGTCATGCCTAGTAAATAATAGTTCTTATGCAAAATATTACACAGGCCTGCGATGAAAAAACTTGTTTCATAATAAATCTCTTTCATTGTTGATGTGTAAATTTGTAAATAGTATTTTATTGTGAACTTAAAACAGACTTGTATTTGAATGAACTGATTTCCCGTCTTAGAAGACAGTGTTTGGTGTTTCCTTCATTGGCAACATTGCTTCAAGTTACAACAGTCAGTTGTTTCCAAAAAGGCCGGGAAGTATCTTGGCATTGTATATCGTGATAAAGAACTTTGGTTTTCTCGGGTCCTCCGGAACTCTCGTTTTCGTTGTGGTAATTAAACATTCATATATATATATATATATATATATATATATATTTTTTTTTTTTCTTGTGCTGAATTCGGAAATGGTATTCGAATTCTCATATCACGTAAGGTTTTTCCTCAAAATGAGGTTATGTAACCGACTAATGTAGGCTACACATTTATCATCTTTAAGGAAATTCTTTACTTCGAACCTACTCATTCTGAAAAAAAAAAAAAAAAAAAGTCTCAAATATTTGTTTACGGTTACATATGTTGCACTCTTCACAATGACAGTCCAAAACCGCGCACAGGCGGAAATATAAACCCACTCCTTCATGACCAAAAGTAAAAGGGAATATATGGCTATTAAATTATATTAATGAGTAAATTTAAGCATTTTAGAAATATTTTAATATCATATAGATAGGGACAGGTGTTGTTCGAGAAAATATTTCAAAACCAGTTCTCCCTAATCCAAAACACTTTTGTTCATATGCACTTTCGTGTTGGATGATTTTAAATGTCACGTGTCTCATGCGTCTGTCCGCAAATCATGGCCATTCAATATCAGCGTACTTTATTCTGATAGTCTCAGTCAAACAGTAACATGTCTTCTCACGTAGACACACGACCAATAACCAAAGGAAGTTGTGGTTGTAGATGTAGGATATTGAAGTCTTGCATGGCCAGAATATTTTCGCGAAATATACATGTCCCTAAATATAGATTTACAATAATTTTTTTTGTTTAATAATACACCCCCAAATAATGTAGCAACAGCATTAAATAGGCCTATCCTACAAAGGCAGATAGCAAGAAATCGGTACGTGATAGAGAAAAACGGGACAATTTAGGATTCAGTATCACCAAAATATGTCAGGATATCATCAATCGTGAAGAAAGTTTTTAATGGTCAAAATTTGCCAGGCTTGTGCTATTAATTAAAGTGAATGTGCATCACGAATGCGCTGCGTTGTCCCTTTTGGTGTAATATTTTACATGTCGTTAAGTTATTTTGCTTAAGGTGAAGAAATATCCTGAAAGTAGAAACTTGAGAGCTTCATAAAAGTTGTGAAGTGACCGTGAATGGACTACACATGTAAGTTGGTTTCTTTTCGTTTTGTACCTAACTTGTACGTGAGAAATGTCGTGTGATTTAACAATTTCGGTAGCACAGTAATTTCTGAGTTCAAGTGTTGCAATCGCGTAGCTTTTGATGCACGCTGTATTTGCGTTCAGCACTTTTCTTGGCAACATGCGGACAACGCGCCTGCGCACTCGGTCATGTCGGCACTAACAGTTCATGTCAAAGAGTCCACAAATCATGGACGCAAGAAAGGCTGGGCACTGATGCTTTGCTGTGTACGTACAGTTCCTGTCATCAGTGTCATTCACGTGCAACTTAACCACGACCGCGGACACGGCTACGAAACGTGTTAATATTTCTATATTTGTCACAACTCCACAGTACGCCTTCGTTGAAGGAGGGATGTTAGTAAATAGGGCAGGGGAAATACTGATATGCATGTGAAGCAGGACAATCTGCAATGCATAGACATAATAAACTATAAACCCCAAGTACAGGTTTCATAACTGCCCAGTTATCCACATACAGTCCATTCACGGTTTCTTCCGACGTTTTGAAAACCAACCTTTGAAAAATCACCCTATGTATTACCCTACGTATTTAGTTATTTCCTAAATATACCATGTCTCAAGCGTTTTATGCCTCTGTAAACACAGGCATATCTTATTTTTCGTTAAATTGAAGTTTTACATATATTTTATTTATACATTATAATATTTCTTTTATAATAAACGCGAGTAAAAAAAATGCGAGAAAATATATGTGTTGGTAGCGCCTAGTAATAAATAGTTCTTATGCAAAATATTAGTACGACTGAGTGCGCAAGACTGCGGTCCGTTGTCTCTGGTGAAATTTTCCAGACTTAGTTAAGCTTATTTTGCATGAGGAGGGGGAATATCCTGGAAGTAGAACTTTAGCAGGGATTCAGAAAAGTGTGAAGTAACCGTGAACGGATTATACAAACTACCGTAAATCGTGAGAATGACAGCCAGGTGCAGGAAAACAAGAATTGTTAAAGCTGCTAATGTATTTAGATTCCTTCAAGTGTGTGAATTTTGTGCGTCATTTTGTGTATTGTAGCAAGAATTTCTTCGACGTAGTTAATATTTGGACATGTCTGAGGTCACTGGTGGGGAAGTAGAATTAAACTCAGTGTATGATATGTCTTATTTGTAATCAAGTAGGAAGGAATTTCTGAAGCTAGAATTCGACTTAGCAGAAGCTAAGTACCAGTACCAGTTTGATGAGGTGTGTTGGTTTCACTGAAACTCCAGTTAAATTGTTGTTAATTAGGTTAACGCACTAATAGAGATAAACATTCCCACCTTCAAGAATGTTGCGGGCAACTGTCCACCAAAAGCCGAAACAGTCATGTTTTGCATTAATCCTGTTGGCCATTTCATCCCACCGATGTTAATTTTCCCAAGGCCGAGAATGAATGTCAAACTAATGATAGGAGCACCAGAAGAAGCCATGGCTGTAGCTCAGCCAAACGGTTGGATGACTGCTGAAACATTTCTGATCTGGTTAAAAGATTTTGTTAAGTATGCTCAGCCTACACCACAGAACCCTGTTTTATACTGATTCTAGATGGACATTCTGGTCACAAGGACCTTGCTGTAATATGTTACTCTCGGGAAAATAATGTTCACATGCTAAGCATTCCTCTCCATACGACTCATAAACTCTAGCCATTGGACAGAACGTTCACAAAGCCATTCAAAATTGCCTATGCTGAAAGTTGTGCATTTTGGATGCGACAAAATGCTGGTCATAGAATTACATAAAATGAAGTATCAGGATTGGTTTCAACTGCATACAGGAAGTTTTGTTGTTTTGATGTTGCAAGCAATGGGATATCCTGCACAGGTATTCATCCTTTGAACCCTGGAATTTTTTCTGACCTAGATTTTATTCTCACTTCTAACAGCAATTCCCTAATCTCCTAGAAGTTATCCGAATGAAGTCTGAAACACAAAAGCTTCTAGTAATGTTTCTAATGTTACTGGACAACAGTCTCACAGTTCAACCTTTCGTAAGGCAACAGAAACACACATTCCATTTTCAGGAAACTCTGCAGAACCAGTGAAATCATTCAGAAAAACAAATTCCAGCATTCCAGAAAACTGCCAACTCTCAATATCAAAGCCAATAGAAATAGTTTTGAAAACTCTGTCATCTTTTCCATATGCCAGTGACAGGACATATCGGAAAGCTCAGAAAAGTGAAATCTTAACTTCAAACCCATATAAAGAAGCAGTGGAGTTGAAGACACGACAGAGATCCAAAATCCTGCCGCAAAGGAAATCCAGCAAAAGGTTAGTGTATACGGGAGAGTCAACGTCGAAACAGTTTCAGAAACAAGTGCCTAAGAAAAAATCTTCACCAGCATAGAAGACAATGTGCATAATTTACTGTGGAAATTTCGAAGAAAACTGAATTCTGTGCTGCTCATATATGAGCTGGGAACATGAGTAATATGCTGTAGTTGAACCAGATGATGCATCATTTTACTCAGATGTATACATAATGAAGAAACGATGTGTCAGGGGCTACCCTACAATTAAAATTACAGCGGAAAAACTTGAATAATAATATAAACTTAATTGACAAATGTTTCGACATTGTATGTTTTGTATTGGCAATTTGTACGTATATTATGTTTCAAGGATAATGCCAGAAGATAGATTTGTAAAATATATACAGTAAACTTTGAGATTTATGCAATCATGAGTGAAGAGATTTGGGCGGCTCTTAACAGCGAGGTCTTGAGAGCCGATCAGGGTGATTGGAGTGAATATGGAGCAGCGCCGGAATGAATGGGTGGAGAAACGGGAGATCCCCGAGAAAACCCGCCGACCAATGGCATCGTCCAGCACGATTCCCACTTGCGAAAATCCGGTGACCCAGCCGGGGATTGGACCAGGTTCGCCTTGGAGAGAGACGAGTGTGCTAACCGCTCAGCCACAGTGGTCCCATTCATGCAATAATGCTTGTGTCCGCAGCTACCCACCTCTCCCCTATATCGGACTCCTATTTTTAAAATGGCGGCTCTTTAAATATTTTAGTTTAGTGTGCCAGATCTACCGATCCTTTGGCCTGTTTCAACCAAACTTGGTATTCTAATCATCTCTACTGCAAGTGTTAAAAGTGATATTAATAGCAACTTATGTAGACCATACTGTAACATAATTTACCCGAAAATAATGTTGTGCACGTTATCTCAAAAACTTCTCAAACTATTCCTCCCTAATATGGCAAACATATAGTGCTGCGAAATGAAACCTAAAATTTTATGACCCTTGTAGACTCGACATTTACGTTCAAAATAACGGTATTACAATTATTTATATGGCATACCATAACAACCGAACCGGTACACTAACTTCAATCAAACTTGGTATCATGGAAGTATACATTAAGAACATAAAAATACTAATTCACAACCTCTTTTTTCAACCATTTTTCGTGTCCAGGTAGTTCCTGTTTCAAGCATTACGTTTACTTATTCGCACTCTATTTTGTCTGACATTTTATAACATAGAGATACCTGAAAATATATATTTTTACGCCATATCCCGAGGAATAGGCCTACTCACCCGATTTATGCCCATTTCGCTGTATTGTAACTACTATCGTAGATCTCTTGAATTTTTTATAGTTTAGTGGTTAAGGTCCTATTTTTCAATATTGCTGAATGATACTCTTTTAGTTTAATATGATATACCTAGCGAATCATTAGACTATTTTGACGAATTTTATATGCTGCAGTTACTATTTCACGATTATGCGTAACTTATTTGTCCATCATTTTGGTGACAGGACCACGTGGAAAATAAAACTTTTATACCATACCACCTAACTACTGAGACGTATTCAAATATTTCGCGTACAAAATGGCACAGTGGCAGTTCCCTTGAGATTATGAATTTTTGATTACTAATATTGTTATTTTGTATATGGTCACGTATTGTATGGTGTGTTATATGCTGAGCCTCTGGTACCAACGTACAATTTAACTAATTTGAACTTAACTTAGTGCATTGAGAGAACATATTTTGTGTACTAGGTACCCCTGTTCAACCATGTTGGAAAAGAGCATCATCGCAAAATTATTCCTAAACATGACACGTTTGTAACGCCTTAGTCGAGTTCCTCCCCATTTCACATGCAATTATCTATACGGAAAGCCGAATTACCAAAGTACTACAATAGTCGCCCATTCTTAAAGTGAAAATTTAATTAATAAGTTATATGATATATTTCAGGAACTATTAAACATATTTCAGTAAGCAAAAATATTCATTAATAGCTTCAATTTACTACCATTTCGGAAGAAACCTTCACCTAAAATTTGCGTTTATTTGTTGTTTTAAGAGCTAATGTCCTGATACCCAAAACATTTGGTATAAATTACTATTGATAATTTTAAACCGAAAGAAAAATTCCCCATTGCACATTCTATGAAAAACTTTATCATTAATAATAATTTTCAAAAATTTCATACAAAGGTTAACAACTGAAAAAAAAAAAAAAAAAAAAAAATTGGTGTGCTGGAACCAGTAAACACTTGATCAGAATGTAAGAAAATTTTCCATTACTGTGTTTTTGTGTTTTATTAATAAATATGTAAAGTTTTCATTTCAATTCCTTGCATTAATACTATCGTGAACATTTGCTTTCACTGGCTCTTAATAAGTAATGCTCTCGTTATTTCAAATGGAACGCTTCTTCATTTTCCTGATTTTATATATTGTCTTGTAAAACTATTTTTTTCCCCCCTTTCTTCCAGTGTTAAGTTTTTGACAACTTCAGAGAGCTTTACATAAGAGATGGTATAACAGCAGCAGTAACCAGCTAACATTCAGTCCAACTTTCACGAGCCCTGATAGCCCAAGTTTTCATATTTCACGTTTGTCAGGAAGTCTTTTAATTGATCAGTTTTCACCCAACGAAACCCGGAAGAAAATTACAAACCTGTCTTTTAAAATTCCCGTCGTTGCGTGGCAAATATCCAGTAGTTCACATTTAAGATTTCGTCATCTTGAGTTACGAATATAAAAAAAAGATGCCATGGGCCGATGTACATTTTTTTTTACGATGTTGTGCAAACAAGAGATGTAAAACGTTTGGTGAAACGGGTTTCACCAAATACGTGTATTATTTAAAATGTTTAATGTCATCTATTTCACAATGTCAAACACTAAATCTCAGCACAAGCAAATATAAATATATAATTCCTTCCAGTACGTACGCGAATAAGGCATAAAGATGATAAAGATCCGATAATGAAAATGATAAGATAATTAAAAAAATATACGTATTGGTTATTCACGGTAAAATGAGCACTTTTGAAAGTCTGCTCAAGATCTACATGTATGCACGTTGTGTACTATTCCGCCTTATGTAAAATTAACATTGCAATGGGCCTCATCACTTTATTCGTGCGTTGGTCAAGTTAAACTGTGTAATTATTGGAAAAGTAAATATTTCACAGATCTGCTCATTTATACACGTCGATGTATTTAAAAAAAGCCAAAGAAATAATTTAAGTTATCACAAATGGTTACCTAACACATTTTATTCGACGTTAAGATATGGAACTACTTCCCATCCATCCTTGCCAACCTAACTGTGCGCATGTCCCTTAGTGCAACCGTTAAAATACACGCAGGTAGGAGCGGTAACATTTTTCTAAGGTGTTGATTTCAAAAAGTGCTCACTTTATCGTAAACAGCCTTTATCATTAGTGCACAGACTTGCCGCACAATAACGTCTCCTTCTGTAATGCTCAGATCAGAGTATTTTTTAATCTCTGGTATTTTATAATAATAAGGCCGAAACTCGTCAAAATTGGCAACTGATTTAAACAGTTGAACTGTGTTTGTAATAAGTCCAAAGTAATTTCTTATAAATTAAATTCAAGGTAGAAAGTTTTAGACATCTGTACTGCCAGGAAAACCGTTCTCGAAGGCAAGTCGCAAAAATGCAGTTGTATTGTGTTTTTCACATCAACACAATAAATAAGTAAGGTGGTTTGTAGCAAATGTCGTAGAACATCAACAGAGAGCTGAACAATTATACGATTTCATAAATGACTTACAAGTATATATTTTTTGTCATTTCGTAAGTGTGGGCCAGCTTTAAGAAGCCGAATTAGTGTAATTATTTATGTACAAACCTATCCGTGTCCAGGGCTATTCACGGCTAATTCGAAGCATCAGAGCGCCCCTATACGCAAAACAACCTATATTATAATCCGAGGTGGTGCAAGATAACTTGATGCCCTGAGCGGAAGACCTATAAGCACCCCGCCCCCTCCTCCCACGAATCCTACCCGGGTTAACACTCATTTCTATGAACAGTCAAAAGTAGTACCGATGAGCCTTTTTTGTTTTTGTCTATTACTTATATTTCAAACGTAAATAAATTAAAAACTTTCAAATATGAAAAACAATAATAATAAAAATAAACGTAACGTAATTAATAATTAATAGAACATTTATAGCAGTAAATGGTTCGTCAGTAAGACCTTTGTATCAAGTGGTGAACAAGTTTGATACGTGCATGAAAATTAACAGAGTACTGTGCTAGAATCAACGCTGAGTTGCTAAAAAAAAAGTTCATTTTCACTAGCGCTCCTTGTGGAAACGAGTGGAAACAGTTAGCGGAGTAAACGAACAGTGGAACATCTTCCATACTAGTAGATGAATACTCTTCACTGGTAATTTGACCGATACGAATTTTGTTTTCCTGGAAGAAGAAAAGTCGCTAACAATATATGATTAAAATAATTACTTGTTATAAATTATTTTAATTCAATTATATTCATTTTTATTTTATCTAATTTTTGTAATCGAAATGCAAAACATCTTTGGGCCTGTACGGTAAAATGAACACTTTTGAAATCCCTGCTTAAGATTTACGTGTATGCGCGTAATGTATTCTTCCACCATATGCGAGGTTAACAGTGCCATGGGCCTGATCGCGTAATTTATGTATTAGTCAAGTGAAATTATGAAATTATTTGAAAAATAAATATTTTACAAATTTGATTATTTTTATCCCTTATGAGCATTATAAAGACAGAAACTAAAAGAAATATATTCAGTATTCACAAATGTTAACCAAACACATTGTAATTCAAAGTTAAGACTTTCTTTTCCGTCGTTACAAACTTGACTGGTGGCATTCCAGTCAGTGTCAATGTTAAAATACATTCAGGGAAGGGCAGTGACATTTTTTAAGGGTTGATTTCAAACCTTGGAGGTCGCCTAGTTCGCCTATATGGTCGCGTCGACCCTGGACAGAATCTTCTTTGTTCTCGTGAGTTCGTTATGGAATGTAAACGCTTGGAAATGTTTTATTTCGCCAACTTAAGATGTACCTATGTAATTGTTTAGTTTCGTTAGTTCCCTAAATAAATATAATCAATTGATATTTTTTTTATATTTGGTACTTTGATCGTGCTTCTGATTAGGTGTCTGTTTAACCGCCTAAATATTGTGAATGCAAGTTGAGTTTATCGCAGATCCTAACACAAATTCTATGCACTGGTATCTGAATTGTTCTAATTAATACCTAAAATTGTTAACGCCTTTTTGCGGTAGATATTTGGGCATTGACCCAGCTTTATTTCAACCCTGTTTTACTTTTATTTATTAAGTTTTTGACTTATTTATATGACGTGTGTGGGCTTTCAAGCACTTCCTGTCAATAGTTCTTTACGTCGTTTGACTGCTTCCAAAGAAGATCGAAACTGATAAATGAGAAAAAAAAACATAGTTATGTTTCCTGTTAATTGCAACTTAATGTATTAAAATGTTTGTACAGGAACTGGGCATTTGAACACGACGGAGCACGAAAAGAAAATTTGCCTCCGAGAAAAAACTTTGTTAGAGCCTGTTCACTATAAAGTGAGCACTTCTGAAATCTACCTTAGAAAAAATTCCCTGTCCCCAAATATTTTAATGGGCGCGCTGAGTGACGTTCGCCCATTAAAGTTGGTAACAAAGGATGGAATGTAGTTCCATATCTTAACGTCGAATAAAAAGTGTAACGTAACCATTTGTTATAAATTAAGATATTTCTTTCTCTGTCTGCTTTTTTAATGCGTAGAAGTGTAAAAATAAGCAAATCTCTACAATATTTACTTTCCTAATAATTCTACAATTTTACTTGACCGACGCATGAATAAGAAGCTGAGGCAATGTTAATTTTATATAAAGCGGAAGAAGACACAACGTGCATACAAGTAGATCTTAAGCAGGACTTTCAAAAGTGCTAATTTTACCGTAAACAGCCTAAAGCTACAGATTCTGTTATTCGTGCTGGGAACAGGAGTTCGTTCAGTTAGCTGTGACGTGCATTTGTAGATATTATTACATAACGACAAATTAAAAGTAGTCTCGTGTGGCAGTTTGCTTAGTATCTCACAAATTTAACATGGCCATTGGTAGTATTAACATACTCTGATTTTCTACACATTAGCTCCTATGTTGTAGAGCTCACACAGTTTGTCATTTAAACAAATGACAAACCACAAACGGTGACACCCATTGTTGCATTTCAAACGTCGTGTTCTTTGGAACTGATCTTTGCGTTCACGTGACGTTCATTGACGCTAAGAAGGCGTGATCTCATACTGCAGTTGGGCTGGGAATGGAAATCAGCTTCCATAAAGTAAAATTGCTACGGATAAGTAATCACAGAAACACGTGTACACAAGTTGTCTTTTTAAACTGAATTTGGAATTTGTTTTAACATTTCGTAACACGCTTTAACAACTGGCGTGTGTGTATTTGTGTGCGCGAGTAGAAACAATTAAGTCAGCCTTAAACATGCGTGTCAAGTGGTCATTCTCCATTTAACCACAACGTAAAAATTTTCGTACGGCGACGAAGGAGCTAATCTTTGCTAGCGAACGTCATGCGAAGACGCCATAAGTTTACTGTAACCGACGTAGGATGATTTACAGGCTTTTTTAAAAATTAAAACCCCCTTCCAATTAACAAAGAGGATATTTTATCTGGTATTAAAATCAAAATTATCAGTAGAGACATATAGCATCACAATATTAACATAATGTAACCTATTAAATTTTGTGACACTCGACATAAAAATTTGGAGTCGGATGAGTAAAGACTGTTCGCGATAAAGTTGGTAACGGTGGATGGGAAGTAGTTCCATATCTTAACGTCGAATAAACAGTGTTAGGTAACCATTTGTGACGACTTAAATTATTTCTTTCGCTTTCTGTTTTTTTTTTTACACATAGAAGAATTAAAATATGCAGATTTGTAAAATATTTACTTTTATAGTAACATCAACGTTTCACTTGACTGACGCAAGAATAAAGTGATGAGGCCGATGGTAAGGTTAATCTTGCATAAGGCGAAAAAAAAACACAACGTTAGGATTTTGAAAAGTGCTCATTTTACCGTGAATAGCCTATACGTGTGACGCATGTGTACGGCTGGTTTAAAAGTGAGATTCGCGGCGAATGAAGTTAATTTAATGATCAATAATGGTTAAAGTTGCATATATTTGCATGGTAGTTTTCGCCTTGATATATTAGTTTTATATATGGTTGGCAGTCTGTATCGGCAGGAGGCTTGCCGTTACAGATTATTACTTGCGTAATCGCTATCTCATCTTCAGTGGTCTGGACGAAGAGGTCTGTAGCCTCTAGAGAGCAGGAAATTATATTGAAGTTACGCGCTTGGCTGCTGCAGCTATTACGTATTTTATTCCCCTAATTTATTTCGAAAGTATTTTGAGGAAACGAAGCGAGTCTTTAGTAATAAAAAAAAAAAATTGCAGTTATGGCGCCCTGTTGCAGATACGTATCTTTGCTCAGTGAGCATAGCTAAAGCCTGATATAGACGGATATCTTTTGTGAACAAGAAGGTGAGCACACTCTTGTATTCAAATCCCATGTACGTACATACTGTGTACACAATGGTAGTACTTGAATGTTTTGGAAAATACCAGCCATTGATTCCCACCACAACACGCGAAGTTTTTACAAACCCAACAAATCACTAATACAGAATTAAAATCGGTTTTATACCCTCAATTTACACTATCAGCATAAATAAATGCACGGGAACTACATACACGCATAAAACGCAAATGTAAACCAACTGCTTGCTTAAGAAGGTGACTGAAAAATAGAAGTGTCTAAATGATTCTAGTTAGCACGCAAGCCCTTGCATGCAAACCACTTGCCAACAAGTTAGCCAGTCACACGATGCAAGTTGCCTTGAACAAGAAAGGTGTACACCCACTTGTACACGAAAATGAACCGTGTGTAACAGGCTTAACGGTACACAGTGGGTCGCTTCTCGCAGCAAAGCCACCGGAAGAGAAGTCCACAAACCATTGAACAGGCAAACGAAACAAGAAATCCAGGTTGTTATGGTCCAGCTCGGCTGTTCCCTTGCGTGAAATTCGCTGTTTGTCATGCAGTTATGATCCTTTAAGAATGAAGTTAAGTGAAGTATATAAAAATTATTAATGACTTCCGTGGTCGTGGTTTTAAGATTTTTTTCGGCTCATGAGATTTTGTGTCAAATTAGCCTATGGTGAAATAATAGATCTAGCTTAACTTTTTTTCTACTTTATAGGGTCAGGTTCGTATTGCATGTAAGTCGTTCTCTGGTTAGCATCTCAGTATTAATCGGGGATGCTTAAAGGTGACAATTCAAAAACATACACGTGTGTGTATGTATACATACACATATATGCGTATACATACGCACACACATATATATTTATATATATACACACATATATAACCTCGGGCAAATGTGAGCAGTCGGGTAATATGAGTAACTATAACTTCTTTGGCAACGACGTTGCTAGAGAATTTTTGTAACAGCCAACAACTAGTGGCTACACTGCTCCATTACATGTTTTTGGTTTGTGAATGAGTTGTAGGACACCAGCTCGTCTTGAAATCAGTTTTGTTGGCAGTGAAAGGTAAGTCTGTTTTATTTTATTGTTTATTTTAGGGATGTTAGTTCAATTTAGCGTAAATGAAAAGGGAAAAAAATATATCACGCACCAGTAAAATGAAAATGTTTGAATAAATAAAGGCACTGGTTGATTCATTCCCATTTCTGTAGTGTCCCCTACCAAGACTTATTCGGTGTTCGAGGGGCACTCAAAACATCAAATAGGCCTCAAATTAAAAACTAGCTTAAGTGTCCGTTGCCTGAAATTTCCTTTACTGCTATGAAAACTTTTTAACATTGTACATAACTGCTTGAAAAGGGTTTTTAATTAAAACAAAAGGAAAAAATGACACTGTAATTGGAAAAGGATTGTGTTCGTGGATTAGCATATAAAGTAACTCACACAAACATTGATTCAATAGGCCTACATTCATATCCTAAGCTTCTTTCTTTTCTGTTTTCAGATGGATCGCGGCCCCAAAGAACCAAAGCAAATAGTGCTACTCGCCAGAAGTGGTCAATAGAATCAATGCAAAGAGCTGTTCATGCTGTGAGGACTGGGAGTATTTCTGAGAATCGTGCCGCTGTTGTTTATGATGTTCCGCGCCAAACATTACGCAAGTACTTGAGTTCCGATGCTGATGAAACTTTGGGACTTCAAGCATAAGAACTGGGTCGTAAGCCTGAATTAGGGGAGTGAGCTGAAGAAGTCCTTACTGAGCACATAAATTACCTATCGAAACATGGCTTTTCTCTTAACAGAGCGCAGTTACAGGAACTTGCATTTAATCTAACTGAAAAATTGGGATTACAGCATAGGTTTAATAAGGAAGCAGGTCTGGCAGGTTAGGACTGGCTGTGGAGCTTCCTCAAGAGTCATCCTGATCTCTCAATACGAAAGGAAGAAAATCTTTCAATTAATCGTGCCCTCTCTATGAACAAATCAGAAGTTGGACTTTTCTTTGACTTCCTTGAGGATAAGATGGCTGAGTTAAATCTGACTAATAAAGCTAACAGAATCTTCAACATTGATGAGAGTGGGTTTCAACTCAACACTAGGCCTAATACTGTCGTTGCACCAAAAGGACTTAGCGTCATTCACGAAATTTCTCCGAAAGAAAAGGGAGAAACTATTACTTTGGTAGCTTGCTTCAGTGTAGCTGGTAACGACCTTCCTCCCTGCATTGTAATGAAAGGCAAACGTACAGTGGTTGGCTTGAAGGAAAAGTTGCCAGCTGGCAGCGATGTCTTTCATAATGAACAGTCTGCGTACTTTAATGCACAACTCTTCTTTGTTGTCATTAAGAAGTTCGTCGATTATTTCCACATTAGCAAGGAATCACCAACCATTTTGATTTTGGATGGGAATGATTCGCATTGTTCTAACCCTGATCGTGTCGACTTTGCTGTGGAAAATGGACTTTGTTTGTTGTGTTTACCACCTCACACGACTAATTTGCTTCAGCCTGCAGACAAAGGGATATTTGCACCCTTGAAATGAGTTTATTACTATGCTTGCAGTCATTTCGTGAGGAATCACAGCAGAGCATTTACCAATGTGGCATTCGGAGAACTGATAAAGGAAGCTTGGGAGAGAGTTGCAACAGTTGGCCTAGCATCCAATTCGTTCCGTGCTACAGGTATGTGGCCTGTCAATCGAAATGCCATTCCTGATCATGTTTTCATTTCAGAAGTGATTCCAGGCACAGAACAAGACTCTAGCACTTGCCAGAATCCACAGTCAAGTAAGCCTACTTGAGGCCCTCCTCAATCATCAAAACCACATCCAACAACTACAGCTCCCCAACTTCCCTCTACTGCCAGCCAGATTTCTCCAACGAAGTACAACCAGCATGCCGATGAACCGTAAACGAACCTAAAAGAGCTATTAAAGGACTTTCTCCCCTTCCAATGCTTAACCGTCCAAGTTCTTCTAGAGACCGAAAGTGTGGTAAAGCAAGAGAGCTTACATCACCTGACTCGATTTCAAAAGTTAAACTTCAGAAAATGCGTTCAGTAAAGTCTAAGGCAGCCTTCCTACTGAAAATAAGAAATTGAGTGATTATGACTGCATATGTCCTGTGTGTGATGGAAAATCCACAGACGATCACCATGGTGAACAGTGGGTCAGGTGTAAACAATAAAGTTAGTGGTACCATTTCTACTAAGAATGTTTTTTTTTTGTGAGAACTGCAAATAGCAGGAACAATCTTAAGTCTTTGTTTAACCTATTTTAAAGCACTTAAAGTGCTTAAGTGATGATTATTTGATGTAGTTGACTTTCCTTTGAGTTAAATGTGCCTGCTCACATTTGTCTAACTACCTGCTCATATTACTCCTACTATTGGGTAATATGAGCATGTTGTTGTTCAATTTTTGTTGGTACCATGACATGACGTGATTAAATCAAAAATGCTTTTGTTACAAGAAAGTTAACACAATAGGGTATCATTTAGTGCATATTATACATTCTCTTATGTTTAAAATTAATGATTTAAATAAAGGTTCCTTAATATGCTCATATATATATATATATATATATATATATATATATATATATATATATATATATATATATATATATATATATATATACACACAGACGCACGCACACACGCACACGCACGCATGCACACACACAAGGGCCGATTCAGAAGTTGTATGACAACTATCGTTTATCTCTCGAAAATATCCAATATAGGAAATGTACTACGTGCAGGTGAAAGTGTACGACAGGCACGTTTTAAGGTGACACCACATGGGGTATGGATGTAGGAATGTCCGGAAAGGAACAAAGACAAACATGGCTGCTTGAAATCACCGTTTAATTGATTTATTCTCGTACAACGTGTATACACACATTTTAACGGGTACGTATCTTACGTGTACAAGCTGTTTAGCATCCTTCAAAGTAGTCTCCGAGGTTGTCCACGGTTCTTCAATGTGTGCTACCCCACGTCGAACTGCTGTTGCCATCATATGGGTTATTAGTGCATCCGCCCGGCCCTGAGCACGTTTCCTATGTCAGTTATCAGATGGCAGCGGTGCTAAATAAACTTAACCAAAGTAGAAACAGCGTGCGTATGTCAAGATAGCCGTACGCCGCGGCCGCAATGCACACGAATGTCATGCAGAGCTAATGGAAACATTGGGTTATCGCGCTATACCTTATCGTACAGTGCATGGCGGGTAGAGGCCTTCAAACCGGGAATAGAGCCAACTGCTGACCTACCTCGCAGTGGACGTGCTATGTCAGCTGACCACGACATAAAGAGTGGCTGTGGTCGATCAATGCCTAATGTATGACACTCGCTGGACTGTTATGGAACTATCCCAGCATACAGATATTCCTGCGTCGTCAGTGCGCCGGATTCTACGGCGGGACTTAAATGTACAGAAAATTTGTGCCAAGAAGGTGCCACATCACTAAACAAGTAGAGAAGTGGAACCTTTATGAGGTATGTCGTATCAATCTGGAACGCTTTAACCGTGAAGGTAATGACATGCTGAACCGCATCATTGCAATTGACGAAACATGGGCACGAGCATACAAACTAGAATCGGAGCGACAGTCCAATTAGTAGCGTTATCCTGAATCACCAAGGAGACACAAGGTAAGTTGAGGTGTTTTTGTATGTTATTCAGTCCGTGAGGGCTGTACAGTAAGTGCACAGTAATACTTGTCATTTCTGCGGTACTATCTTCGTCCTGCAGTTTGAGGAAAACGTCCTGAACTGTTGGGCAACGCTCTAGTCATAAATCACATCGCTAGACTTCATACAACAGGTAGCGTTACACGTTTACGGCGTTGGTGATGGGAGGTGTGGCCACACCCTCTCTATTCACCCGATCTTAGTCTATGTGACTACGATCTTATTTTCAAAGTGAAGAGGCCATTGTGCGATAACGCTTTGCCAACAAACAAGACAACGTTACTGCATTTCGACGAGAGGTAGCGCGCATTGACGGATATCATGCAGCCGACAGCATTTACCGTCTGCCTCATCACTGGCAACGAACTGTGTACAACCTCTGAGACTACTTTGAAGGATGTTAAACAGCTCGTACACGTACTATACGTATCCGTTCAAATGAGTATATACATGATGTACGAGAATAAATCAATTAAACGGCGATTTCAAACAGCCATGTTTGTCTTTGTTCCTCGCCTGACATTCCTGCATCGATACCCATATTGTGTTACCTTTTTAAACGTACTAGTCGTACAATTTCAACTGTACATAGTACATTTCCTATGTTGCATCTTTTTAAGGAGATAAACAATAGTTGCCATGACTTCTGAATCAGCCCCCGTGAGCATGGGTGTGTTTATATATATATATATATATATATATATATATATATATATATATATATATATATATATATATATATATAGGTGTGTATATGTGTGTTTTTTTGCTAATTATCATCTCGGAGTCTGAATTTTTTTTATTTTAAGTGAGTTTCTCCACTCAGTATAACGAAAATAGATACGGAAGTGTAACTTTCATGAGATTGGAGGACTACTAATAAAAATAAGCCTGAGTATTTAAAAATAAGGAAAAAAATTGAATATCGTAAATAATTAAAAGTCTTTGTAAAATCGTCTATCAACATTTGAGACTGTTATATTATTGTTATTCGTTGACCATTTACACGAGGCCAAAGAATCTCGGTATCGTATTCACTGGGGGGGTAAACAGTCCAAGTGGAATGGGGAGGTTTGGGCGGCCCTTAACATTGTGAACTTGAGAGCGATCGAGGGTGAAGCAAGGTGAGTTAGGAAACCGAGGGAGTGGGGAGGAAGGGATGGGCGACAAGAGATCCCCGATAAATTTCGCCGACCAGCGACATCGTCCGGCACAATTCCCACGTGCGAAAATCCGGGAGCGACCCCTCCGGGAATCGAACCCGGTCCTCCGTGGTGGGAGGGGAGTAGTCTGGCCACTATACCTCCGCGGCCTCATGTCGCTTGTGAAGGGCAGGTATGTTAGAGCGTCAGTGCTCTATCATGGTACGAGACATTCCAAATAATGGTACACTGTTACAAAATTATGGTACATTTCTAACAAATGCGTAAAATCACAATTTTATGTGTGCTTTACTTCCATCGCACAACATTCATTTAAAAGTAGCAGTATTGATATGAAATACACACTAAATACAACCTCTAATTCGCATATAAATTTAATGGCTTCAGCTTTTGATTTATACCAAGCACTATAAACAGATAATCTTTTATTATACTTTAAGAGTCATTAGCTGCATATTTGTTACAGTAGTCAGATCATGGTACATTTGCGTACCATGACAACCTCGTTATGGTACATGGTACACAATGTCTAATTATAGTACACGTACCATGAAAATGGTACGTCTAATATCGCTGGTGAAGGGACTTTATGTCTGACCAGCTCCGCAGTGTGTACGTTTCGTGATAGGTTCTGCGGCTTACAGCAGGTTGATACCCGGGTGATGGTCAGCGGATGACTCCGAGCCGCGCTGTGCGTGATTACGTTGCAATGAGGCGTGCGGTTGGTGTTGAGAAATGAGGCCGTTTTCCTTCTGCAGTTTACGAATTCTTTTGTCCAGGAAACTATCTTGTTATCGCACACGCGTGGCATTTGTGATGGTACGCCTGCGTCAACTTCCCACTTTCGGGAAAAGAAAATAGTTATGGGTGGAAGAAAAGCTTCATCACATGGAGTCAGGTTGCAAGACTGCAATGCCATGATATTGCAGACGATGATAATATGGCAGTCAGGAGATAAAACGTTGGTTACACAATATTCTTGCGGACACACTCAAACTTCAGAATAATTTTTTGTCGTGTTTGGAAACTATCGTTCATTGATTGTATGTTTCTTTCGGGTAAACTCTTTTCCAGATTTATCGTAGTATATAAAATTGGGGGAAAGAGTGGAGAGTATAGGAAATACTTCAGTTTTAACCAAGGAGGTTATATACAGTATACATCTCGGGAGGGCCTGTTACTGAGCTGCGTGTGGTGCTGACTGAAGCCAGGAGGTGGAATTTATTCCCTGACTCAGTATTGGAAGACTGAGTGAGTGAAGATATTTGGGAGGCTCTCGACAGCGAGGTCTTGAGAGTCGATGAGGGTGATTGAAGTTAGTATGGAGCAGCGCCGGAATGGCGGGGCGGGGTAAACGGCAGATCACCGAGAAGACCCGCCGACTAACGGCATCGTCCAGCACGATCCCCTTTGCGAAAGTCCGGCGACCCAGCCGGGGATTGAGCCCGGTTCGCCTCGGTGGGAGGCGAGCGTGCTAAGCGCTCAGCCACCGTGGCCCCCCAGTATTGGAAGAAGAGCCGGCGAGAGGAAATTGACGTTCGAAGTGCGCGAAAAACTTAAGTTTACCCAAAACCGCTTGTTAATATGGTTTCACATTTTAGGGATTGAAATACAGTTTCTTACTTGCCATCGCTGGCGGTTTTTAAAATAACGTAAGACAATTTATAATTTATATTTGCAATAGATCTAATTCACATATCCCCCCTTCTTTCTGTATTTAAATGTGTAACCAAGGCAACGCATTACTTACTAAAAATAAGAAAAGGCATGAACATAAATAACACTATATAAACAAAATAATTTATTTTTCGTTATTGAAAAGATACACATAACAGCCTTCAAGGATTAAACATAACCTCATCGTGTCCAATAACATGCAAATTTCCAGTAATTGCCAACCAATTTCCGATACAACCAAATCAGAACGCCAATCTCGAACTTTTTCTTCTTACGAGATCAGAGCACAGGTGTAGATCACACACTAATTACAACGGTCTGATTTACAAAACCTTCATGAGGTACAGACTTCCAACAAATTATATCTCACGCATCAACTTCAGACAAATCCCTAGCAGTCGAATAATTTGCATTATTTTGCCTCGAAAAGGTCCACTGTCAGCCTTAGCTGTAATGTTTCTTTGGTGTTCGGCTTTTTTGCGTTCTATAATAGGTTGAAAGGTGTGTTTGTTGATCGTTTAAGAAGGAGTTCATTTTTTTTTTTTTAATTTGCGTTTTAAAACTGTATTTGCGAAATTGAGATTTTTTTTTTTTTTTTTTTTTTTTAATCTTCTGGATATTATCCCAAGAAGGTGTACCGTAATATTCTGCCAGTTAGTTATGATGTCGACAAGGATAATAAAGCATGATGTGTTGAAGTTTTGAGTTATGAAGAGATATACATATTGCTCTCATTTTTGATTCGTTTTGTTCTTCAAGGCATTACAGCTAAGATTGGCAATGGACTTTTAGAATTTGGGTTAGAAAATTAATTGTTTGTATAGGGGTATTCAAATATTTTGTTTGTGAAACCAAATAATTTTGTTTTTCTTATATAGTTGTCTCAAACAAAGATATGGTTAATGCAACTAAATATTAGTTTTGCTGTACTTACATTAAAGAGTTTCAGTTAGTACAAAAAGAACTATATAAATTTAAAAAGGCTCCAGTTGCATCTGTAATCACTAGGGACAGGAAAAATTCGCGAATTCAATAACCTGTAGGCCAGACTCCACAGTCATGTGTATACTAGAGCCTCAGATGTTTGTTCATTGGCTGCTGCCCCATAGAGTAGCCAGTGTTACTTCACACCTGGCAGTACGGCACTCGCTACTTGTTTCCCTGCAAGTCTGCTATTGGCTCAGAGTCGTCCAGGGCGTGTCTAATAAACTGCGATACAATTACTAAGTCAACTTCAGTGTACACGTGTTTGACGTCTATCTTGTCTTGAAATGAATTCGCGAAATGTTCCTATCCTTAGTAATCACTTAAGCTGATGTTGCTCAGTCGTAGCGCTCGGGCGCTGATGATCCAGCATCTCACATACATAACTGTATCCAACACCTGTGTACAAAATTTAATATTGAAACTCTTGTATTTGAAAACCTAGGTTATAAAATTTACTCTTTATGTTTTTGAACTTTTCAAAAATTCTCATTTAGCGTGTATATAATTATGTTGGCCATACCGTATTTATATATTTTTCCTATCTGGCGCTTGAACCGTGTGGCAGCGTCAGAAGTGGTCGTTTTTCCACGAAACTATTAAACGTGCACCCAATGTGCGGATTTACAAAACTAACTCACGCTTCAGACGAGCTGTTGAGAGCTTTAGAAACATCGCGCAAAAGGCTAAAAAGCGTCTTTTTCAAAGCACTGCATCTCAAAATATACACGTCAGAGCCATTCAAAACCAATAAAATAATAGGATCACCGCTGAGAGTCCCATAGGTACACGCAGTGCGACGAGAACACTGCACGCCAGTTCCGAACATCGAGTTTAGTGGCGATGGAGCATTTGATGCGCTTAGCGGTGTCGCCCTTATCCCCCCCCCCCCCCCCAGCGTATCTCGGGCTCAAACGGGGAAATAATCTCTAGGTGGGCGGGAGCCTTGAGTCCTCTGTGGCGACGGTGTGCGTGGCGACGGACGCGGTCGTGGACCCCCACCCGGTGCAGGGACAGGGCGATACCCCTGCCAGAGGACGTCGTGGGAAGCTCTCCCACGCGCGCGCGTGTGTGTGCGCGCGCAAGCTCGGCCGGCCGCCGACGGCGCTCTCCCACGACGACGACGACGGGTGTCCGGGCGACGACCCTATACCTCCGCGACACCCCGGGGATGGCCAGCTGGTCGGGATGAAAGTGTGGTCGCCCCGGCCGCGCCGTGTTCTGGCGCTTTGGAAAGTTCACCCCACGAACACGCTCCTGGGGGGGGGGGGGGGGAAGAGCTGAGAGACGCTCCGCCGACTGTACGATGGCCACCCATCACCCAGGTCACGCGGACCTCGTATCCCGTTCTGGGTTCGAATCACACCCAGCGTGCCGGTTACAAGCGTACGTAAACGAGGTACCCTCGATTATACGTCTTCTGCGCACGTACCCAACATTGACCTATCCGGGGCCGCGGTGGCTGAGAGGTTAGCCTACCCGCCTCCCACCGAGGTGATCCGGGCTCAATCCCCACCCGGGTCACCGGACTCTCGCATGTGGAAATCGTGCCGGTCGATGCCCTTGTTCGGCGGGCCTTTCTCGGGGATCCCCCGTTTTCCCCAACCTCTCAATACTTGCCTCTATCACCCTTATCGGCTCTCAAGACCTCGATGTTCAGAGCCGCCCAAATCTGTTCACTCATTGACCTAACCCACAACTTTACAACTGTCAAAGTGACATGTTTAAAGTAGGCCTATATTGTACTCAGGTGATTTTTTGTATAGGCTGTTCATGGTAAAGTGAGCACTTTTGAGGCCATAGTTATTTTTTCCTTTCAGTCATTTCTTACCCTTAAAACACTTTTTAAAAAAAATATTGCCATATAAATAATAAACACAGTGTATGTGTGTGTATATATATATATATATATATATATATATATATATATATATATATATATATATATATATACCACCGCACTCGGAAGTTTATGCTTGGTGCTAAAATAAAAAATATTTCTTGTCTATTATTTCAAATGAGAGGGTTTCCAAATGTGCTCACTTTACCGTGAATAGTCTATAATAAAATATGACGTAGGGAAAATTTCCACCTCTAGGTGCGCCGGTGTTCCAAAGAGGTCAATTTTAAGCTGGTGGTTAATGGAGAATATCTGTCTTATAAAATGTGTGTAAATGTTTGTGTTCGGCTGGAATCTTTACTGCTATATAAATGCGGAAGTGTGTTTGTTTGTTTGTCCTTCTTTCACGTCAAAATGGAGCAACGGATCGACGTGATTTTTTGTACAGATATAGTTGGAGGTCCACAGAGTGACTTAGGCTACTTTTTATCCCAGGAATATATCTCAAGCGGTTCCAAAAAATTATCATTAGGGATGTACATACATACCGGATTAAACTTTTCTTATGATTACTGCAAAAAAAAGCATTGTTAAAAATGTCTCCTTTCTTTTTTGTCGATGGGCTGTCTAACATTCTCTCCCAAGAGCCGCAGTAGCTCAGTGGGTAGAGAACCCGATAGTGGGACCGCAGTACCGCAGTGGGTAGAGAACTCTATAGTGGGGCCGCAGTATCTCAGTGAGTAAAGAACCCTGTAGTGGGGCCGCAGTAGCCCAGTGGGTAGAGCACCCGATAGTGGAGCCGCGCGCGAAGCAGCAGGTAAAAGCTAATTGTGATATCAAACTTTTAAGTGTTGACTTTATTTCGTAACTATTATTCACGCTTTCGATTAGGGTTTGCAAGAGCATATGGTGATGCCACTGTTTGGCACTGAGAGTTCATAAACAAGCTTATTCCGCTGCGAATAAAACATTAGGAATTTGAGTACGAAATAAATATAGCCGTCACCAAAAGGAAATTAGTACTTTTCTCATTTTTGCTAACGAAGCCGCGCAGGTAAACCCTACAATCGATATTTTTAACATTTCAATTTTTTTTGTAAAATATTTACTGTTTTAAGTATGTTACAGTTTCACTTGACCGACGCATGAACAAAGTTATGAGGCCCATGGCAATGTTAATTTTGCATAAGGCGGAAGAACACACAACGTGTATACAAATAGATCCTATGCAGGGCTTTCAAAATTTCTCATTTTACCGTGAACAGCCTATAATAAGCTGTTACAGTCTGACCAAACAATAGTATTATAGGCTGTTCACGGTAACTGAGCTTTTGAAACCAACCTTTGAAAAAGGTCACTGCCCCTACGTATGCATATGCCGGAAGAGTTACCCGCGCCTATTTTTCCTTATCTATACAACCCGAACGCAGCAACATCCATCAAGTCGTAGCGGAACACCAAGTGCACGTCGATTCGTTGTCAAGTACAGTTAGCAGTGAACGGATGGCGTTATTGCCAGCGATGCTTTGAGAAGCAGCCATTTTTTTTTTCAAATAATGCACGTCCGTTGATTGTGTTGAAACATACTAGTGCAATGTTTACCGAATAGGTTGGCACGTGACGATTGCATCCTTAGTAACGCCTCGCTTCGAGCCATTGTGTTCCTTCGCGTGTGGTACGAACACAGTCACCGCTTACCGTATTGGCGAAAAGAAAATCAACGTGCACGCGCTGTTTTGTAGCGATTCTATGAGGTCCCGCCGCTGATTGGCGCAGGCTGACAACGGCGTCGAATGTTCAGCTAAGAGACGAGGCGCCGCAACGAGTGGCGCCGCAACGAGTACGTACAAGGCACGCATAGTAGTTTTCGGGTTGCATAGATACGGATAAATAGGCGCGGGTGACTCACCCGGTATATTTGAACGGGCTCTCTGACTGGCAAGTTTGTCAGTAAAATCGGTACCGGCGGAGGGAAGGTAGTATCGTATAAACACGTGTTCGTCTACTGTTCCGTGAAGAATTTAGATTGTACCAGGAATCAATGCACACGGGGAAGGATATTGGCACGAGCCACATACCACACAACACTGTAAGTCACGCCATTTTTGTTCACACGATGCGCAAAATATATAACAAGCATGCACGCCCGTGGAAATTTAGCAGAGCTTTTCTTGCGTATATTTCTTTCGGAGAATGGAGCACTAGTTCAGCCAACAAAATTGAAACACTAGAAGGGTCTCGGGTCCTTTAATCGAAACCTGATCGTCCAGGTGAAAAGTTAACAACACTACTCTTGTGACTTTAAAAACCACTTTTCTTAAAATCAGTTTTTTAACTAAAATTAAAATTTGAGATTGGTACGTTTGAATATTTCAAGTGTAAATTATTATCAAAGGTACCCACAATTAAAATATGCTCAAAATCCAGGAGAAAACTTGTGTCTCTTGAACAGACTCAAAGCACGTGCCGCTGAGTAGTTCTAACACGTGGAGGAGGGAGAAAAGCTCACGTGCGGGATTCTGGGTTCTTAGTTCCGGTCTACTAAAGTCCAGTTTCGGGATGGGCGCAGCATTGTGTGGGAGAGCGTTGCGAATACAGTGTGGGAAAATTCTCGCGTCCTGTTTTTGCAGAAGATAACCACCTGTGGTTTGCCATTCATTAATTTAACCGATAACGTTAGCTGAACCGCACGTCTTTCGAAAACATTGTAGCGAACCAGTGTGTCAATAACACGTTTAAAAAAAAAATCTCTTTTTGATATCGATTTATTATACTACGAGCGTTTATTTACGTGACTGGACAGAAAATGGGAGGTGTGAAAATAATTACTTTTTAGAACTTTTATGTTAGGAAATTATTTTAGCACCATTTACTGTTTTGAAATATTAGAAACAAATTTTCTTTATTGTCTTTGGTGGTTTAGTTATCAGAGAGCTTCCAAAGACCAAAAAAGTTTGTTTTTAATAATTACAAAAATAGACACTACTCTTCAATATCAGAACCATAGTTACGCTCAAGAGCCGTACGGTACTAAATTAACTATATATATGGAAAATGATATTTTGATACCACTTCAAAGTTTCTTGCGATAAGTTGCGCCAACCCTTTATCCAAGGGTATACTGAGTATTGTTTCAATTATATTGATGGAACATGAATTTGGAAATAATAATACTGCGATGCACTCTGCGGGGGCCTTTCTATCCTCGTATATTTCAAATGAGTCTGTGGGGGAAAAAATCACATCAGTGACAATTATGCCAAAGTAACTTCACCAGGTTGAAGAGAGGGGCCTCATACACCATCCCGGGCTTATTTTGCTCACCTATGATTTGCACGCCGATATTTTATCTCAAATGGGACTGGAAAAAATCACTCAAATGATTTAAGCAGCTGTTCGATAAAACTTAAGTAAGCTAATTATATGCGTACATACAATAAAAACACAAATACAACTAATGTTACTATTAGTAGTGGCTGTATTGATACGGGAGTTCACCAGTGATACTAGTTCTCGCTTCGGAGTTTTTTCACGACTTGCTTAATATTTTTAGACGAGTGCCATTCTGTACACCTGAGATTCGCACCATGTAATACGGAGTAAAGTTCGTAAATAGGCACCTCTAGATGAGCGCAAACCTCGAAGGCGAATGATTTAAGCTGTTGCAGCAGAAGATACATCAACTTAACATGATGTTATGCGATAACTATCATTTGGTAATTTTAATTGCATTAAACAATGACAGAAGCACACTAAGTAATTTGCTATATCCCCGGCCATATATATATTTTTCTTGAAACATTGGTTGGTATGTGGTCTTCGCTACTGGATTGCCGCTTCAGAACTTTCAGAGCTCAGTGAACAGCTATTGAATTTGTTTCATGATCACAAGATACGTATATTCTTCACAATTTTTGAATAAAACCTTTGAAAAAACATCCCATGTATGACGTGTTTAGTTATTTCCCAAATACACCATGTATCGCGAACGTTTTATACCTCTGTTAAAATAAAAGCACCTTATATTTCGTTGAATTAAAGTTCCATTCAAATTTTTTTTATAAATTATAATATTTCATTTGAAATAAATACTAATAAAAACAGTGAAAAAACATGTGTGTTGGTAGCACCTAGTAAGAAATTGTTCTCATGCAAAATATCATTACAAACTGAGTTCGCACGAATTCGGTGTGTTGTCCTTTGGTGTAATTTTCTAGACTCAGTTAAACGTAGGAATATCCTGGAAGTAGATCTTTAGCAGGGCTTCAGAAAAGTGTGAAGTAACCGTGAATGCATTATAGCAGTTCCATGATGCTTAGTCTTGCACAAACTAGAGGCCTTGCAGTTTGAGCACAGGGCACGTAAGCATACAGAGGTGGAACAGCTAACTTCAGCCTCACATGCCAGCAAAAAATGTTGCTACGTCGTTGACCAATCAGCGCCTGATCAATCAGCTACTCGTCATCCGGCGACCCGGTCATACATTAGTTAAACATTCTAAATCGGAATCAACGAGAATTTCATTGTTTAAATTAGATAACAGCGCCTGACTTATTCAAGTCACTTGTGATGAGTCAGTGAAAAAAAATGTCAGTTTTCCTTTACGTATTGCATCACTGACATTTTCCGCTGTTTTTCAGTGATTTGGTTTTTGGCTGGTAGTAAACGACGTGTTTCAAATTATAAACACATAAACAAAAAAAAACCCAGTATATATATATATTTTAAATCTGAGTATTGTCTTTTACAATACAATTTTACGAGACAACATAAACTTCCAGTCTTTTATTCCGCTTTTAAATCTTTCATTTCGTTTCCACGTAGTCATCATAGCGCTGGGTTTGAAAGTTCAAACTCCATTAATATGGTGACGTGAGGGCATTCGTGCGTACTATTTGTTTTAACAGTCATAATGTTACAAATTAAAGAAAAAAGTAAAGAAAGGGTTTACAACTTAAAGCCACATATTTTCGAAAAAGAAATATGATACATATATTTTCCCGAATGTGGTCAACGTTGGCGTGGTAGCACAATTGGCGAGGTAGCGGTCTAAAAGTAAGAAGGAAAGGGTTAAAATCCTGTACATCACGGAATTATTTTACTTAAAAAAAAAACTAACTAGCACAATATAAACAGTGACTATCGGTAATATGTATATTTCTTGTAATGATATGACTAAATTAAATTTAAACAATTCACTTATTCAATCAGTGAAGTTGTTTCACATAAACAACCGGTGGTTTTCCACCGATTCTTCGAGAAGCAATTTTCTCTGATTCGAGTAATTGGATTTCACAGCGAATCATTGGTTTTCCACTGATTCGAATTTAGAGTGTAGGGCATCGCAGTTATGGCAGGCTCCGAACCACCAAGTAACTTTCCCCGGTCGAGTAACTCCAGATTTTCGCACGTGGGGATCGTGCCGGACGATGCCGTTGGTCAGCGGGTTTTCTTTGGGATCTCCCGTTTCCCCGTCCTTTCATTTCTGCACTGCTCCATGCTCACCTCACTTCGCCCTCATCGGCTCTCAATACCGCGTTGTTAAGAGCCGTCCAAATCTCTTCACTCACTCGCCTAGTAACTTGAAAGTCACAAGCAAATTCGATCCGGAGGTTGGCCACTCGAACACAGAGTAGATAAGTGCACAGAAGCGAAAGGGCGTCTCGGTTCCTTTGATGTGGGTGTACTACATTCTGGGGACGGGCCTCGTGTATCAGTGGCTACTGCATGACTGCAAAGGGTTCCCTATCGACTGGGCTACTCATAGACTAAAGGTGAAGTAGACCGCTTATTCGTCTTCTGCGCATGTACCCAACATTGACCTACCCCAAATGATCAAAACTGTCAAAGTCACATGATCAACAGTGGTACAAGTGTTTGTTAATATCTTAACTTTTAAATTACAGGTATTATTATTTGAATAAAATATTTTTCCAATGATAATCGCAAAGCATTTGTTTACAAATCAGTTTTCTAACCTAAAATCCAAGCCATGCCGTTTTCGCTAGACGTGTTGGCAGAAAAGCAGTTTAATGTTGGCACACGGAGATTGGTTGTGCGCAGCCAGAGAGATCGGTCTATCTCATCATGCTACAATTTCTCTCTCTAGAAATGAATTGCGCTATACCAAGTTCGTTAAGGAATGGAGGTCTTAATCAAATAAAATAATTAATTATAATTTCCTTATTTCATTAACAATTACTACAGCAAAATTCTCTGAACTTAAATTCTCACAACAAATTGAAATCACCTACTGTTCACAATTGACATCAATTAATATAACTTATAATTACGACAAAGAAATCAATTAAATAAAATAATTAAAGCTCAATCCCAATAGTCAGTGTATCGATCTATTCAATCATTTTATAATTTATGCGTCCATATTTAACAGTTCGAATATTTACAATAACATCAGTATTACACTTCCATTCAGTCCCACATCAGCTCAGTCCATGTCCCGCCAGTTGCAATGTTCTATAGTCCTCCAAGCGACCTCGCGCACAGTAGGCTTCACTCGTCGGTTCATTCAAGCCACGAACACCTCACTCGCCGTCGTCCCGCAATCTCCAATCGTCGTCCACACATCACTTCGCACGTGCACACTCGGCCAGGCGGCCTCCGTCAAAGAATGCCGGCCGCTGGGTTGCGGCAGTATATATAGTGTCTTAGGCCGCCTCCTAGAATCTTCCCCAACTCGCGTGATGCGTCGCGGAGGACTGAGGCGCCAGCCAGTCTCACTAGAACACTCTTGCGTCGTCGCTAAACGTATCGGAAACTCTAGCAGGAGAGAGGAGGTCTGTGACGCCAGTAAGTCTCGCCGCTGTCGGCATTCACGGGATTCTAAGTAGGGAGCGATCAGGAGGCCGCGAGCGCATCGTTCCAGGAAGAGAGGAGGGCGAGATGGCTTTGATTACGGCGCGGGGCAGCTGAGTCAGCGCCAGCTGCAGCACGTAACAATATATTTTAACGGGCACACTGAGTGAGATTCTGCCAGTAAAGTTGGTAACGATGGATAGAACGTAGTTCCATAAATTAACGTCGAATAAAAAAGGGTTAGGTATCCATTTGTAATAACTAAAATTATTTCTTTCGCTTTCTGGCATTTTTAATGCATCGAAGTGTAAAAATGAGCAGATTTGTGACGTATATCCTTTTTATAATTATTTCACAGTTTGACTTGACCGACGCATGAATAAAGTGACGTGGCCTATGGCAGTGTTAATTTTACATACGGCGGAAGAATACACAACGTGCATACAAATGGGGCTTTCAAAAGTGCTCATTTTACAGCGAACAGCCTTTACGAAATTACTTGGCTTTTCAAAATTAAGATACAAACAAACACGTTTATCAGTGTTGACCATGTGACTTCGACGATCTTGTTGTCTGAGGTAGGTTAATGTCGATGTACGTGCGCAGAAGACGAATAAACTGTCTGCCTCATTGGTTCTGCACAAAGGGCGCTGGTGTTTCATTTCCAAGTCACAGCTCCCACTCCATAATAATTTTTTTTTTCTTAATGCGAGTGTCTCTAAGGAGAGTAGCGGTGTTTGTAACTGTTCTGCCGCGGGTGGACTTGCCAGGGGGTTCTTGCCCCTTGCCTCTGCAGGGTCAATCGGCGCCGCAAGAAGTGCGAGCAAGCGAAGCATCGAGTCGTCATGGTGCTGCGCCCCAGGCACGCCAACTCCGCAGACCTCCTCAAGGTAGGGAGAAAAAGGAATTTTTTTTTCCCCTACCGAACTTCTCCCGAAATTTTTGCACTCTTCGTATAATAGCGCCGCCTTTTAAAGTCCCCTCTTCTGATCTTCGCGCCCGTCATTTTTTCTTTGCAGCGTCGCTAGCTTGACGCTGCTATCTGCAAGAATTCGTCTTATTCGCTGATTCCTACCTTCCACAGGCGTAAGTCTTCCTCATTGTCAGGTTCGTTTAATTAGTAGAGACCTGAAAAATTTGCGAATTCAGTGACTTGCAGGCTAGACTCTACAGCCTTATGTACAAAAATGCCGATATCAAATGCGCATCGGTTGTCTGCTGTCACAGTGGAAGGCGACAATTGGGCACTTTTCTCTCCAGCAGATGTGAAACACCGTGTGGTCCAATGGCTAAAGTCATATAAACGCACGTGTTTTGAATTACAGCTTCTCCTAAAATGAATCCGCGAATTTTTCAGGTCTCTACTAATTAGTACAGATGTTTGCCAGCCAAAACGTTTTTATTTCATGTGTATCGACAGAACTCCAAACAAAATTTTCACGCAGTGTTTTTATAATTATGAGATTAAGAACTAAATTCCTTACCTTAAGCATTAGATAAGTCAACAGCCACAATATATCGTTGTTATGAACGGTCTACATCTAAGTTATGGGATTATTACGACATGGGGTTGCTAAATCTATACGTAGTATAAAACAATGTCGCCCGGCCGCGTGTGTATCTGTATTCGGATAAGGGTTCTAAACTACTTGATGGATTTTGATGCGGTTTCCACCATCATTTAGAGAATTTCTTGATGTTTTGAACAACACAGTAAAAATCCTATGCCAGTTACCTTAAGTAGTTAGTGTATATACTTGCCGTAAACCTATACGTCATATTTGTATATCACACCTGAGCGAGGCCGGGACAGGTTGCTAGTAAAATATATTTCAACTAATACGAAATGATGAATGAATACCAACGTACTCTCTAAATTCGGTATGTGTTTTTGGCGCAAGAACGAAGAACGAAAAAAATGTACTATACACGTTAGATTTACTAAGTGCTGTTTTTTTCTCTATAACGAACATATTCATAGCACGGTAGTTTTGTCGAATCATTCGGAAGACGTAATGTTTTCATGAAGATCGCCAACCGCAGATTTTCAGAATGTAAATCGATATTAGGTGAAGTTAAATATGTTATGTATAATATGACGATTATATTTTCAGTAGCAAATACGTAAACCAGCGTTAATTTTTTTTCTGTTCGCAAATCGTTCCGTTTTCGTCGAGTATCCTGGCAGATATTACGCCTTTCCTACTGTAATGTTGACTCTACGGAACCGCCAAAAATAAGCGTGTTTGTAAAATCCTATGTTCAGTAAAAACTAACGTAACTATTTTCATTTGAAAACTTAAGTGAAAAACATAAGATAGGAATTAACTTGATCTGCCAACATGCGCTTCATTAATTTCGAAGTTGTTTTCCATAAAACCCTAAATCATTTGTTATAAACTTTGTCTGGATTTATTTAAAAGATTCGTACATCATACAGTATATATCATATAGTATTACACACTACTGCATTAACATTTATTGTAATATTACTTTTTACTTCGCACATTGAAGTTTTTGAGTAATTTGGGGATGCAGGATTTTAACTAACACCGCGGTTTTTGTAGTGGATGAAAAAGGGGGGAGGGGGAGTTGATGATGATTACTGGCGTACTGTCTAAACTAACTTAATATTGCTTATAATCACGCCACACGTTACCATAGCTCATCCGGCATCCGAACCTAGAACCAACTGGTCCGAAACACAGACTAAAAAATGAGATATACCGATTTTCGCCTTTAACGCATGTCCCCAAAACACTGTGGCAGCCATCACTATATACAGCTGCCAAACTGGTCAACTGTGATGAACGTGCTTGTTTACTAGAATCCATTCACGTCTACTTCACACTTTTCTGAAGCTCTGCTAAAGTTCTACTTCCAAGATATTCGTCCGCTTCTTCCAAACTAAGATTAACTAAGCCTGGAAAATTACACCAAAGGTAAACGCACCGAATTCGTGCGCACTCACTTGCAATAATGTTTTGCATGAGAAAAATTTCTTACTATGCGCTACCAACGCAATTATTTTGTCGCCGGTTTTATCCATATCAATTACAAATTAAATATTATAATTTACAATAAAATATAGATAAAACTTTTATTTAATGGAAAATTGTATACTTTTATGTTAACGGAAATATAAAACGCTTATGATGCATGACATATTTAGTCAATAACTAAACACGTCGTACCTGGGGTGATTTTCAAAGGTTTGATTTAAAAAATGTGAAGAAATCGCTAATAAACTATATTAATTTTTCTACAGACCCACAATTTTTTATGAGTAAAATATTTTGACTAAGTTCAGCATATTATAGTTGTATAGTCTAATAGGTTTCAAAACTCTAATATTATTGACTGTTATTTTGATAGTGCTATTGACTAAAAAAATGCCGGCCGATGTTGGAACACGGAGAGTAATCACAGCGCCGCTAGTACGCGTGTTTTACTCCGTATTCACTTGATTGTGCGAAGACGTCTTGGAATCCTCCGATAAAGTTTCTTCGCGGTTTATTCACGCTTTCTGTATCAAAACTTTGAAAAATCGCCCCTCGTACGGCGCGTGTGTCGGTTTCTTGAACATACCGCCTGTCACAAGCGTTTCGTGCTTCTGTTACGGCAGATTCCCACCCGCCATCTTGTATTTATGGAATTTTGGCCATACTCTGGGAATACAGTTTGGTATCATGTTTTTTTTTTTTTGGAACGACAGAACACAGAGCATTGCCTAGTGCATTGTCTGAGTTTAGTATTTCTTGATTACTGTTAATATTGTCACCTTTGTAATCGTTCACAAGAAATTACTTAGCGTTTCGCCTCGACAGTTACTAGTTAAAAATTAATAAATGTTGCGAAGCTGTAGTAATTAGTTAATGTTTGGAAAGCTATTATTTAGGATATGAAGTGCGGGAACTTTAAATACACCTGAAATAACGTTTTGGCGAAAAATCGATAAATCCAAGATGGCGGGTGGGAATCCGCCTTAACATAAAGTTTCCTATTTTTTGTAAAAAAAAAAATTTAACAGTTTCTAATGTTTTATCTGTCCTTTGTAATATTTCATTTGCGATTAATACCAATAAAAACATTGGCAAAATAGGAGTGTTGGTAGCGCTTAGAAATAAATAGTTCCCATGCAAAATATTATTGCAAATAAATGAGTGCGCACGAACGCGGTGCGTTGTCCCTTCGGTGAAATTTTCTGGACTCAATGAGCTTTGTTTGCATTGGGCGGAGGAATGATTTGCAAGTAGAACATAAGCATGGCTTCAAAAAAGTTGGAAGAAACCGGGAACGGACTATACGAAGGTTGCCTCGCACGTTTCACCATAAGAAAGCTACATACAAGGAATTATTTCTCGCTGTGGACTTCGAACCACTTGGATGAAGACTTGGTGCTTGTAATTTAGGAACCGCACCACACGGTTTGGGCTGGAACCACCGCTGGTTGAGCCCCCTAGTCGCCTCACATTAGCGATTAGAGTCGTCGAAACCTTTAATTACAGATTTTATTTATGATTAAATTTATGATAGATTATAGATTAAGACGGATTCCCACCCGCTATCTTGGATTTATCGATTGTTCCCCAAAGTTTCTATTTCAGAAGGTGTATTGAAACTTCCTGCACGATATATCATAAATAACAGCATCCCAAACTTTATCGAACTGTCGCAGATTCGCTACATTTATTAATTTTTAGCTGTTAACTGTCGAGACCAACCCCAGAATATTTCTCAAACGATTACAAAGGCTACGATATCAACAGTAATCATGAAATACTGACCACAGACAATACACTTGGAGATGCTCTGTGATCTGTCTTTCCAAAAAATCTTGATACGAAACTGTATTCCAGAGTATGGAAAAATTTCATAAATCCAAGATGGCGGATGGGAATCTGCCTTAAGGTAAGAGTTTATGTATTAATAGCATGTAACTTAAAAACAATTTCGATCAAAGCTTTTTCGTAAAAAAAAAAAAAAAAAAAAAACTAGTAATAAATGGAAGAGCTTGTGAGTGTAGTTGTGAAATAAATGTAAAAGCACCAGAATTTAATTCCAAATATAAATAACACGTCCATGCAGTACACTCGATGTGCTTTCATTGCAATAAAGGAATTCGAGGTATATCGATACAACAGTTGTATTACTTCTTACAAGCTGTGAGCGATGCATGCGGTCAAGCGGCAACTGTGCTTATACTCCTGGATGCCACCATTTAAATATATATATATATATATATATATATATATATATATAGAGCTTGAAAAAATAGCATTGGGGATCCTGATGGCCTTGAGTTTTAACTTTTGACTGTAAATGACTAATAACTGCTTTCCTGCTGTCATAAAATCTTTATTTATTAAATTATTGATTCAAGTATGTAGATACAATTGGAGTTCTTTCCTATTTCTCATTATAACACAGGCACAGAGCATATATGTATATATATATATATATACACACACACATTATGTATACTGATTTGTATTCGGGAGGTCGTGTATTTGATTCCAGCCGGCTTCTCCAGGGATGCTTTTTTTTTCCAAAATTCTTTTCCACCCGCACTCCTCATCCTAAATAAATCACGGCGCTGACCCTTACTATCAACCTTCCCAGTTCCTCCCTACATTACATTAATACCCTATTTAGCTTCGGTACATAAAATATATATTATTGTCACCAGTACTATTTATTTTTTCCTAATATTGCTTTGACAACTCCGAATCGCCTGTTACGCACATGTTTGCGAGTGGCACTAGATGAAAGGATGTCTTACCACACAAGTCCCGTATCTCAAGAATTATGTAGTTGGTATATAATCCGTTTTTTATGTTTTATAGTTTGTTTTGAAGGGTAAGTGTGTCATTTTCCAATTTCAGTGGTTATGGGTTATTATTCTAATTTCCGGATATAACCAATTTTATCCTCTGTTGGTATTACATCAGCGTGTGATTTGCCCCCTACCCCAGGAACATGTAAGTGCAGTGTACATTTCGTAAATATGGTGCTATTTTTATTCATTCTATTATCAGAAAATCCAAGCATTGTTTACTTGATCATATGTCAGTTTCCCCGTAACTGAAATAATTTAAGATTGGTGAATCAATATCACCGGCATTCTCCTTCGAGGACGACGGCATGGTGTTGAATGGGGCCCAATAACGTATATAACTGAATATTCTCTATAACTTTTAATTTGTCAGAAATACAATGTATACTAAACTAACTCTCGATTTTGTTTTGTGTCGTTCGTTGGCCAGCATTTATATATATATATATATATATATATATAATTTGTTTTTACTCTAACCGGTTATTGAATTCTAATGTTCTGCACAGATTTCCCAAGCTGTATATTTTAAACAATTCAATTTTAAGTGATCAATATTGCTATAACTTAATTAATTTATTGCACACCCTATTTTTCATCACACCAGTTTATATTTAAAACGGTTTAATAATACCATAAATGTGTCACATGGTACCAAAATCATAAGTGCGCTATTTTTAAATGAGGGATAACTTCTTGAAAGTTTTAGGTAGCTTTTTATAGCAATGCTCACATGCAAAATGTGACGAGACTCGGCTGAAAAATTGCTAATTATGTTAATGTCCAGTTTTTCTGGTGAAATAGTTTAACGTTGCCACCTGAAGAGGTTACCAATCAGTGTATTTGTTATACACAGTAATAACTGCCCGCATGCCGAGTTGGATTCAAATCGGTTTCATTTTTCCAGAGAAATGAGACGTAACATACGTGTAATGAGGATAATAGTTCTGAAAACTATTTTATCTGTTTAAAATTTCTTAATTCAGGTTGCATGTAAGAGTTCTATTTATATGCCAGTTTTTTTTTGGCTGCGAAAGAAGCGACGAATCAATGAGTTTATTGCTCACCTAGCACCTTCTGTGCTTGAGATAAATGTGAGTAATGGACCGGCTGAAACAGCGTATTAGACTAAATTATTTTATTAAGCTGTCGTTTTGAAAATAAATGTCTGTGGTTCTCAAAAGTTTAGGTGGCCAACTTAGACACTACTTGTGTGCCTAGTTTTGTGACATACTATTAGTTCTGTATATATGACGTAAAGTCATGTTTTTCCAGTTTATGCTGACTTTTAAAAAGTTAAAAGAATGAGAATGCATAAAAAGAAAAAAAATTGTATTTGTAGCTTGTAAAAGATACTGCCAGCATATGCTTAACTGAAGTAGGCTATGTTTAATATCTGGTAGGTAGAAAATATTCTAAGATGCTAATACACAAAAATTATATCAGTTAGGGTCGTCTATCATAGCACTATTCTGGTGCCTAATTCGGCCGGAATCGTTTGAGCAGTTTTCGAGATATGATGTTAAATATTTATTTATTTAGTTGGCACTGTCTTTCAAATGGCTAACTATTAAGGAAACGAGTTTCTGAATATTTACCGACAGTCTGATCAGCCATCATACTAATTTTTGTCCAAATTGGTTGAATAATATTTGCTGACATATCAGATATATATATATATAAAAATTTACGAAAAACATTTTGAAAATAAGCGTCCGGAATAGTAAACAAGAAGTTATTGATAAACTAATGAGCCTACTTTCCTCAACATGGGTGCAATCAATTTCTAAATCAGTTCTTGAAAGCTGAGTTGGAAGGTAGAACTTGATTTCTTTTTGAAAACAATATCATTAGAAATGAAACCAGAAACTTATGCAACAGTAGTGAGACAATTACAAATACACACGTACCTTACCTGGGACTTGAACTCAGACAACCTCGCACAGCAGGCCCATACTACCGTCCAACCCACTGCATTACGAAGGTTGGACTCGGGAGCATCAACTTCGGGTTTAATCAGTCTAATGTTTCGAATGATAGGATTTACTAACCTTAAAATATTTACAGGGCCGTAATTTTAATAATAAGTGACTGAGCCACTTAAAACATGTAAGTTTCCATCACCTACCATAGCGTTACTTGTGGGAAGAATTGGGTGGAAATCGGTTGTTTGGTCCCAGAGTTATACCATAAAAACTTAATTCTCTTATTTGATGCTGTTGTACAAAACTGCTAAAAAAAAATAGGCTCTAGACACGACGCTTATAATATATCTTACTGACTACATACAAATTTCGGTGTAACATGGTTAAATTGTTTAATATATGTGGCACATTCACCTAAATTATCCTATTTATGAAGTTACCATTCTAACCATCGTTGTTTGACCCATTTAAAACATGAAAGTTTACATGGGCTTCTGTAGCATTTGTGGTGTTCTCAATTTGGTACGAATTACTTGAAATGTTCCAGTGTAACATTTGGTAGGAATCGGTTGATTGATTCTCGAGATATGACATAAAACATCTATAATTTTCGTGTAGCGATCTTCATGAATGGAGGATGGAAATTTAATGTATTAGTAAATTAGATTATTGTATACTGCCAATATACAAAGTTATATTTAAATACGTTAGATATTTTCATATATATATATAACACAATAAATTAAATGTTTCTTATAGCCACCATACTGAAAATAAGTGAGTCGTACTTAAAAAGCACATATACTAATATGGCCTACCACAGTACATCTTCGCGAAATTTTGTAAGAATGAGTTTATTGTTTCCGAAGACGAGATAAAAAACTTTATTTTGTTATTGGCGGAGCTATCTTAAAAAATGGTAGAGAAATTAGACTCAACATAGACAAATTTGATGGTTTTAATAGACACTGCCAGCATACAAAGTAAAGTTGGAATTTGTTTCGTTAGTAAATATATAATGAGCTAAAAAATTTATATAGCCACCATTTTGAAAATGAGTGCCTGACCTACATAAAACATACCCGTTTACAACACCTGCAGCAGTTCTATTTGTGTACCGAATCAGGTAGGAATCAGACAATTGTTTCCCCAGATATAACATAAAATCTTTATTTACTTACAAAGCGTTATCTTACAAAATGCTCCGTGTTGTAATATCTGCCGCCGTGAAAAATTTCATTAAGAAGATGTGTATTGTATAGTAAGGGGTTTTTTTACGTCCCCTGGTATTATGTTGCAAAGCTTAGCAGGGGAAGGCTTACTGACTAACTCATAACCAACTTAAATTAACACCCATTCCTTACCCGGGATTCGAACCCAGAGCCTCCCGCACCCAGATCGATGGCGCACCAACCAACTGCGCCACAGGAGGTCGGTGATTTGTAAGAAAAATCGAGGTTAAAATTGAATACACCCCTAAAACAGACTAGGTAAGGCATTTACTCCTCGTGGTTTTTCCGCGCGCAGTTGGGTAGTATCTACACCCGCGCACGAGGACACTCCAGGTCCTTGTCGAGAGGAATGTACACAAGATGGAGAGACACCTGGCGGGAAGCAGCGTGCAGACCCGTCCACGTCCACGTACGACAAATCCCGTCGTCCTTGGGCCGCTCCCACCTCCCCGTGTAAATATTTTCCCATCGTGGCCTGGATTGCCCCCACGTGACCACTCAGTCGACTCTAAGGCCACTGCCGACAGCGTCAATGGACACGAGCGTTCCACAACAGATGGCCGGTATTGAGAGTTTAAAGATGATTGCACGAGTGCACTAAAACAGCATATTTAACCAGTATTCGTCATGAGTTTTTTTTGTCAGTGAGTTCATCGAAACTTTTGGCACCACAAGACATAAGTAATAATTCTAACACCTTAAATTTTTAGGTATAAATTCTATTCGCGGTTTCTTAACACTTTTTGAATCAGTTTTTGAAAAACCACCTTACGTATGTCGTGTTAGGTTGTTTCCTAAACATGTCACGTATTGTAAGTGTCTTATACATGTGTTACAATAATAGTATTTTATTTTTGTTGATTTCAAATTTTACTTATATTTTATATATAAATCATAATATTTCATCTATAGTTAATATGGATAGAAAGAGGGACAAAATACATGTGCTGGTAGCGCCTAGTAAGAAGAAGTTATTAGTTTGGCCGGGGCGGGGGGGGGGGGGGTTCAACCCAATTTTGATTAATCGGACTATCTATTTGATATCAAATTGATGGATCAGAATCAGTCTTAATCCGATCAAATTTTTTTCGTTAAACCGCTAATCTTAATCCGATAAAATAATTTCGATTGATTGATCCAATTATTTTAATTGAATGAATTAATCCAATTTTTTTAAATTTTGTGTAAGTTGATAAGTGTATAGTTTTGTGCAAAGGTGTGTTAAGGTACTTTATTTATTTTTTGGGGGCAGGGGGGGTTAGGGAGCGGCATGGTACGTCCTCACCCTCGGAGCTCTGGCTTTGTATGAGGTGGGGCTGGGTTGGGTAAGGGGTATATGTGTCTTGTGAAATATAAATTTTTAGAGAGCGGATCTGGTAGATGTGGTGTGAATTGATAAGTGTATAGTTTTGTGCAAAGGTGTGTGAAGGCACTTTATTTCTTTTGTGGGGTGGGGAGGTTGGAGAGTGACTCTGGTAGATGTTAACCCTCGGAGCTGTAACGTTGTACTAAGGTGTGCCTGTGTTGGGGAAGGGATATATATAAGCACTGTGTAATATATTAAATCTGTTGAGTATTTCGTCTGACAGGCGACTGAGAGACATGAAGCGCGATCGGCAGGCAACAGAGGTTGTGACATATTGAATGAAACTATAAATATTAAATACGTAATGAATGAAACGAAAAGAGATCTGAATACGATTCACGTCCTGTATGTTAATAATGTCAAACAGAAGAGCTTAAGTGTAAACGATTAAATACACAACGACTGTTTCCAAATGCAATTAAACCGCTGATGTTACACAAGAGAGAACTATAACGAACACAGCTACATGACTATCCTGGTTTATAAAAAGAAATCAAGTAACAAGTTATAGCTATCAATATATAAATTAGACTACTTTAATTAAATGGCAGTCTTCCTAAACACATACAAATTACACTACTTAACGCATATGCTTCTCAGTTCTACATGTACCTTAAATGATTTTAATATACATCCGTTCGTTCAGAAAATTGCTGTATGAATGACGTCAGTATAGGATTTGCGGGGACTTATACGCTGTGTGTCGGGAGGGATTTTGATCGTAGGTGACTGTGCTCTATATATGCGAAACATTTCGGCGAAATAGGTATTGAAAAGAGAGGTGAGTACAACTTACATCACAAATGGATGAAAATTTTATTTACGATGCTCGTACTAGATAAAACGAGCTTTAAAAAAATATTAAGAAATAATTCCCTACGAAATAAATTTACAAAAGAATTACGGAATCTACTTCCACGTCAAAATAAAAACTCCCTTATCGCCCATTCTGATAACCTAAAGATGGAAGCAAATGACTTAAACTGAACCACACTTTCAAAATTTGCAAACTTACTAACGAACTGACTGAATACACTACATCCTACAACAGTCAACGAAACGATTTACACACTAATCATACACATCCTGAATTATATCTAGAAAAAAGCCAAAAAGGTATCCTATTTTCCCTACGATCTGTGAGTTATAAAATAACTAAATTTAACCAATCATAATAGTGCACATCTCCCTCATCGCCTCTACGTACCTTCCAATGTTGAATGATTTTGAAACATGTCCGCCCGGTTGTGAGGTTGGTGAAGGAATGACTCCACTGTATCACTTGTGTCGAATTATAAGCTGAGCGAGTGAGCGAGCTGTTGCTAGCAAATAGAACCTACGTCTGCTTCGGCTATCTGAGGTTATGGGGGAAAACACCTCGACATAAAAAATTATGCCATAAATCAATACAAATTATTAATCGCTATCAGTATACTTTTAATGTGTTACTATCCACTAAAAATTTCATCACGTCTTCCTCAATGGTTCACATTAAATTTTAAACAACGTACAAAGGAAAAGAATCACGAGAATGCACAGAAAAATTTACCCCATTTTCAATAATTTTAACAGACTCCGCCGAAAACGTATTGCAGAGAAAGCACAAAAAAAATTCTCGTAGCGAACACACTTAGACTAGCTTCGGAAATCCACATTTACGAATCCTAGCCGAATGATGCACAGAATATTTAAAAAATAATAGACCCGCAAACTTACAAATGAAGGAAAGGATATCTACACTATACCTTATTGCAATAAAAGTTTAGTGACTCCCATAGTTAACACTCATATAGAAATGGAATTCAAGCATTAATCGACAATTATAAAAAAATAAATAATTTTATTAACATGCATAACTCCTATCACATTTTATGTTACAAAGGTTAAATATACGAAAAACTTATAAAACTATTTCGCACTTTAGTTTATAAAGTACACTGTAGTGAACAAAGATGTGAACCCCAGAGCAGATATTATTCGATGAAAGAATTTAAAGAGAGTTGAAGCCCGCTGTAGGCTGGATCGAAACCCCGTGTTCGCAGAGGTCTTACCCCTTGGTCGTGACATGGGAGACCGGCAGCGATCGACCTGGCTGGTGAGGCCAGAAGAGCAATGGTCAGTGCTGTGTGCAGAGAGCGATGTATACAGAGCAAGGGTTGTCGTAAAACTAAAATTGCGCTGGACAGTGAGGACTTGTCCCCCGATCGCCTCTCCTAGTTCAGAGCACGTGTTTTCCGAGATGAGAGCTGCCTTCACACACTATGCACCCCCTCCCCCTCACCCTTCACTAGACCAGAATGTGTGTTTGTTAAGAACAAGAGATGCCTGTCTAGCTACCCACCTCACCTCAGGCAGCGAATTGTAAACTCTTCCGAAGCTTTGACGTGTTTGCAAAAACTGCCCTGGACCCACGAATTCGAACTGGCCTTGCACACCTCCTTCCCCTTTGCTCTCCAAGGTTATACTTTCGCCTTGGCTGTTGACCCATCTGGAAAACGGTTTGCCATATTCTCCAGGCTAGAAGCTGTTTCCCAAGTACCACTGATAAAATTATTTTCGTCAACACTAAGAATTATGTTCAAAATGTCTTTAATATACTCTATTTCAATTAAAATATAAGTTGATATTCAGTAAAATGTTTTAAGTTTAATCAGTTAACTTACAACAAATTTTAAGTTTATTAAGTTTTACAGTAAACTTCAAATAAATTTTAAAAATCACATTGATACTAAGTATATTTTCGTACACAAGATATTTTCACTCACTTAGTTTTAGGAGAGTTAAAGACTTTTTTTATATAATTTAAGTGTTAAAAGAACACAGTTTGCAAACACACATCATTCCAGTTAGTCGATGATAAGTTTTCACCTTTTGAAAAATTACATTAAAATCAAATGTGTTTAAATTCAGGGTAATGTAAAACAACAACATATTGAAAACTTTCAATCTGTTTTAAATATTTGCGTGTATCAGAGAAAAAAAATATGTATTTCACGTGTAGAGTTCTCTCAAAGCTTCAATGCGACATTTTCGGTTACACCATTTTATAGTAAATTTTAACATTTTCTCCTTGGAGTTTAATATTCTATGTCGAGTAATAAATTTATTCTAAAATTATTTTAAACAAGTACTATCTCATATTGAAATTTCACTTTTCTGTTACATAATTAAATTTCAATATTGTAAGAAGAATACTAAGTGATGGAGTATAATTTAAAAAAAAACATCCAAAGATGTTTATGTTTGTATTAAGTATGTGAGTTTTATGAACAGACAACAGTGTATTATGCCGCCAGCAGTAGTAATTTGTTTTTTTGTGATAAAATATTTCTTTGCACGTAAAAGTCGATGCTGTTGTAGAGGTTCAGGTTAGCTGGAAACATTCTTGTAGCTGCGGTGTGGTGATAGGAGCTCTTATACCTGGCTCTCAAGAGATATTTTTGTCAGACCGCTGATGCCTTTTCAAGACCCCTTCCCTGTGTTTTGAAACGTTTTGGTGATAAACATTTTTGTAAGTGAAGAAATGTTAACTTGTCAGGCATTTAGTACTACTTTGTATTAGCTTACTTTACATCTCTTGAAAAGAGTATTTGTTGAGAGAACGTCTATACGTGTGTATGTTAATTGTAACATGGAAAAGGGCCGTACGTGGGAAACATTTCAATAGCCACGTTCGTCACTTAAAACAAACAGTAGACATAAGGAAGTTTGTGCCAAGGACGTGGGGGCGCGGAGCGTCGGCTGTTCATGCTCTGTCATTCCGGTTGCCCGGCGGCCATATTGTCAGCAATGTTGAATGTTGGTGACCTTGACCTATAATCTTGACCTGGTGACTTCTAACCTTGAAATCGACCATTTCCAAAATAACCGCAAAAATCACAAAGAAAGATAGAAAAAACTTCCAAAAATGTTTAATTTTTAAAAAAATCTATTATTCAACAAATTTATAAAATCGAAATTTTTGATGTTTGTGCTTAGAGAGCACATGAGAAAGGAGCCAAAGCGCTAACTGGTCGCCATTTTATTACGTCACCCAACCACCAGATTGTATCCAGGTGACCTAAACCGTGACCTTTAACATTCGATATTGAAAACCAACACATTCTAAACAAAATTAAAAATTCACAACACAATAAAAAATTTATTTATAAAAATTATTTATAAACTGTTATAAAATTTATTTTAATAAATAATTCTTAATTTGTCATTTTAATTAGTATTAAAATTGTTTTAAAAATATTGTAAACATTTTATTAAACAATTTATTTTTAAAAACCTACATTTCCAGAGGTTCCCTTGGCACCATGTCCAGCAGAGGACTTCTCCCCGCCGCCCCTCTTTTTCCTTCTTAAATCAATCGCATTGTAATAACATTCCCCTTCCCTTCCTCCATCTCTTTGCTCATTTTGTCGAATGCACTCCCCCCCCCCCCCCATATTACTTTTTTACTTTGCCATTTGTTTACATTTCCATCACCTAGGTGGTGCTAATGTATATATTATGGATTTACCCCCCAAACAGTACTATTTTCTTGATTTAACCACCAGGCGAGCTGTTGTTTTCTCTCACCTATGCTCGGCAGACCATCTTCGATTACACTTTTGTTTAGCCACATTTTCTTCATGCTCTGTCTTCCCATGCCAACCATCTTGAATTTTATTCCTGCATTGTTATTCAATGTCAGTCATCTTAGATTTCATTAATACCTCCATAGCATCATCGCCTTGTTTCCCAATTACTTATGCTCTATAATTCCATGTCAGCCATCTGGGACTTCATTTTTCTAAGCGATCAGGTGACAACCATATATGTTTATGTTCTTAAATGTATAGGTGGTGTTTTCATCACCTTCCATGTTGTATTCTATTTCAATGCCTAGGTGACACTAACTTTTCGATTATGCCGCCTACTATCGGCCTGTATTGAATGACGGCGAGGTCCATACCTGCAAAGTATGTAATTTGACATATATAGTGTTTGTTTTGTTTCCATCATATGAATTTTAAATTTATATATATACACATAAGCTGGTAACTTTTATCGTCAATGCGTTAAAAGAAAAATAAATCATAAATCATAGCCCTCCTCCTGCACATGTTCACATAAATTTAATCTAAAACAGACTCTCTCGAAATCGATTGTTTACACTACTGAATTAATACGTTTTCAGAGAAGCAGAAGGGACTATAAAAGAAAATAAACACACATGAATATGTGTACATAAATAAAATTTATTTAGATATTATATTCATTCTATCTTTCTAATTATTTCGTAAATTCCATCTTTATATTTTACAGATGTTTGCAGATCATGGATAGTAGCAAACAGTCTCATCTGATATAACCCCAATCCTACAATTAATCGATGATTGAAGCTATCTCAGCAATGCGTGAGAAATCTTCGCCTTTCTGCAGGCCAATCAAATATCTGAGTCTATCAACAAGTTCTTTCCGGTCTTCGGGAAATATGTAATAAGCGTTCTTGACGCCCTATGACTTCTTCACACCACTTGTCGAAGGAAATTCGTCGGTGAAATGTGTGGGAACGTCGAAAGAATCATCATCCTTCTCATCAGATACTTCATCAACATTGTCATCATAGTCGCTATCATCAATACTGTATTCATGATTATCTTCACCTCCTGTTTTGTCCTCAATAACAAGTTTACGTTTATTTGCAGGAGTCACATGGTCATCATCAGTCTTTAGAGCTGAAAACTAATTATTTTGAAAATCATCGACTTCAAGCGAAGGTCTTGCAAGTGAACATTTCACACATATCGACTCTACCATGCCTCGTAGGTCTCTCATTCCGCCATTGGCATTAACTGTCTCGTCATAATCGTCTGTGGAAACAGTACCCATAGATGCAGCAAAGGGTATTAGCGACATCACTTGCTGGCTCACAGTAGACGAACCGTTGCAGATCTTGATGCGTTGCTTCATTGTATCACCTTGCATAAACTGCATGTAGTCATTGTAATGTTTCACCATGCGAGTTCCCTCATTGTTTGAGAACATTCTATGTATTGTATTAACAGGAGTTAATGAAGTCATCACATGCTGTTTCTCAGTGGGTGAAAAAAAAAACACTACATTTATCAACCTTGATGTGATTATTTGAGTTATCATGTCGAGTAAACGATAAGAAACATTTATAGCAGCTAATAAATGTATGACATGGGTTCGTCAAACAGTCATTCTTCTGATGTCACCATGCAATGCAACTTTTACTGAAGAAGTTTGCACAGTACCAGCATTGTTTTCCATGTAACTTTGGGCAGTCGTTGAAAGACTGCAAGTAGTCGTACATGCCATACTCAACTTCATATCGTCAGTGGCTTGCATCATCTTCAAGCATACATGAATTCATACACTTTACTCCTGCCGACTGACTCTTGCAGACTGACTCCTGCAGACTAACTCCTGCAGACTAACTCCTGCAGAATGATTCCTGCCGACTAACTCCTGCAGACTGACTCCTGCCGACTGACTCCTGCAGAATGACTCCTGCCAACTAACTCCTGACGACTGACTCCTGCCGACTGATTCCTGCAGAATGACTCCTGCAGAGTGACTCCTGCCAACTAACTCCTGCCGACTGACTCCTGCAGACTGATTCCTGCCGACTGACTACTGCCGACTGACTCCTGCAGAGTGCCTCCTGAATAATGACTCCAGCAGAGTGACTCCTGCTAACTAACTCCTGCAGACTGATTCCTTCCGACTGACTCCTGCCGACTGACTCCTGCCGACTGACTCCTGCAGACTGACTCCTGCAGATTGACTCCTGCCAAGATGTTACTGATTTGCCGGTTTAATAACAATAACGTTCATTAAATGTAGTGTCTGGTATAAGCCATTTGTCATGTGGCGCATGGCCGATGCTGTTTTACAAGTTATTGCCCAACGAATTCTCAAGCTAGACGAACAGACGCTGGATAACTCACCATCGATACCACGCACTCGCGAGAATTCCCATGATATGCGATGTAGCACTATCCGATCGGGACTCGAACCGACGACACACTCGCCAACATCTTAGATGCCCAGAAGCAAGTCACCTCTGTGCGATGCATTTTGCAAAACCATTCATGAACCATTCATCCATTGAACGAACTTACCCTCTCGAATCACTTCACGAAACACATTGTGAAATATCCATCTTATTGGAAGAACGTTTCAAGAACTGCTCTGTTAAGAAGACCGTCTTATTCACACAGAAGGCCTTCTGCCATACATTATAAAAAAAAATTAGGGAGCACTTTGAGAAGACCCACTTACTCGTTCGCTCGCCCAAAAATAAACACGCATATACCTACGTATAATATATTATTTTAAAATAATTTAGGTGTATATATGCTTATTTGACCATCTGTCGACCGACCCTCGAAATGCATAGCTTCATGACGTGGCTCGCGACTCAGGGGCAGAGTCCGCCTATCCGATACAACACGTGTGTCAGGTCCGGGGATGGGATCAAAGGTCTCGTGATTATTTACTCATCGGGCCTATCTTGGGTGCATATTAAACAATGACATAGCATATTCTTCTATGATGAAGGAAAAACGATGCTGGAATGGGGACTGGTAATTTTTTTAATACATGCCATTCCCTCGGGGAGGGGGGAGGGTCATATGAGGTCAAAATGCATAATAGGAGGCAGTTCCTCGCCTCGCGGGTGTAGAATCTGAAGCGATTTCACTCCCCTCTCACCCCTGCAAAGATCAGGATATATCTGAATAGGCAATGCGATAGAGACTATAAAACATTAAGCCCCTTTTCTTTCAGTGTGATATACTCGTCATTTTACTTCCATAATCTCGTGCGAAAAGGATTTTATGCCTATGTTGGGCCTCCGACCCGTGGGTTACGAACAATTCTCGGGGGTTCAACACTTATCCTTGCTGGAATTGTGAATATAAAGTGGCGATTTTGTCATACGAGCGTAAAATCATGTAAGAGTAATTTAGTTTGCCGTATTTTACAACCTACAAATATTATCAGCAATTTGACCCACGAATTTTCCTAAGAAGTATCTAAAGGCGAGAAAATCTAGTAACATTTCTGTAGGTGACAATGTTCTTACCATTCCTTCTTTCTCTTCTCTTTCAGTGTTTCTGTCCTTATTTCCATCCACTGTGCACGGCTAAGATATGTTCTATAACATCGTGACTAAACCTTTCTTTCGTGATACCTCACATTTCTTGCTGTTTTTCTTCATATGGTTTGTAACTATGTTGTATTCGTCATCTTGGTTCGTTGCTTGACAGACTGAAACGTAATACTGTGATATTATTGTTTTTTTTTCCTTCTTTTTTTTTCAGTTTTGGTTTTTTGAAATGTTGAGGTTTTTTTTTTAGATTGTAAATTGTTGCTGTTTTCTGTACATTTGACTTGATTGTCAAAATCCATGATAGCTTAGGTTTAGTTGTCTGTAATAATTTTGTTAGTTCTTGTTTGTTTCTAATAATCGTATTGACTGATATTCTTTTCTTTCTTGGATTATATTTCTAGTCAGCAATTGAGAATATATTTCACTTGCTCCATTGCCATAAAACTTTAGAAACAACACTAATGCAATTGCTTAATTTTTTCACTGATTAACCGAAGCTGTGTTTTAACATCTGGTTAATTACATAATTTACGAGCTTTATAAGTGATCGATCCATATACCTTTGGCATGCTGCCCCAAATGTGCCCGTTAATTGTTATTTTATTTAAGCCTAACTATTGACCTGGGATTTCAGAAAACAAATGATTGCCCCAGAATTAGTGTACTTCGTTGCTAGCAAATTCTGGTGTTTATGTGGACTGTAAAAAATTTCTGGCAAACCTCCTAAAATGTTATGGTAATTTTTTTTAACCTAAACAGAGTATGGAAACAGAACTACGTAACAGGCTGAAAATATGGGAATGTTTAGCATTGCAACTATACAAAGTTGGAAACTTTCATGCGCATTTGACTCTTTCCTGAGCAACTGTAGGACGTTACAATGATGTATGGGGAAATATTTTACCATTCTCGCTTAGTCACTGTACGTTTTCACTGATATGGTAATTTTACAATTAATTTCTTAGAGTGTGAAGTTCATGGCTGTCATTGGCTTTGTCGGAAAGGAGTCCGGATACACGCGAATTTCACATACTTTGTTCCTGGAACTCCGAGCTAGCGGGTGAAAGGGCAGCATCTATAGTCCATTCCACATTGGAAGCAACTTTCTCGGAGCCCTGCTAAATATCTACTTGCAGGCCCGTTTCGTATCCTTCCGCCAAATGTAAACAAATATTGCCATGTGACTGCCATGTAGCATCTGTCAAAATCAATGTTTACATTCCATTGTATGTGTACATATGTTCGTATACTTTCGCTACACCTACAAAAAAAATTGAAACGTGACTTCTACGTATACCTGTCAAATGTGTTGTTTAATGTTTACAGCTTTTCAAAGAATTCTGTCATATTCTAAAAACCATTCCGTATGAAAAATTCACAGTTTAGGCCTATAACATTATTTAGGTCAGCTTTATGACGTTTTAAAAATGCCTGAATAGACAATAGTTCTTACGGTTATTTTACATTAACGTATTTATTTTCCACAACGTAGCTCAGTACATGTAATGCACGTAAATATTTTGCCGCGACTGTGTTTAACACTGTTACAACTGCGAGGTAAAGGGTTGTACTTATTATCCTTTTGTTATTGATATGTGATATGTGTTGGGTCATTTCTTTAAAAGGACGGCCTCAGTTGGAATAAATATTAAAACAAAGGAACAACCAGTCAAACGAAAAAGGCACATTGAATTCAAGCACGCAACTCGTGTTTCTCATTTTTGTCATACAAACTTTAAAAGATAGCGGTGAACATGCACACAAATAAGCCTACAATAACTTTTATTACGCTCATATTTATATGTATTGCTACTTACTGTTTATTAGGTTTATTGAAATTTATCGGGCTGAACTTAGAATTTTTCTTCTGGGATTGTGGCAAATTATGTTACATGATTGTGTTTCAAACCCCTTAGGGCAAAGGTACAACGTTGTGAAAAATAAACAGACGTGGATGTAAATTAATAACTTCGTCATAAGAACAGTTCACATTTAAAACGTATAAATAGTGCTAATCAAATATTTGAAATCACGCACACACAGGGCCATCGTATCGACTACGATGCACAAAGGCACGCCATTTCACAGACGCAATAATTAACTAAACACGCTTCACAGTATATTTATTACTGCCGTGGAAACACGGATTTATCACAACATCGTAACTTGCCTAGGCAGGTTAAAAAAAACACAACGTCTACAAAAGTGATGTATTAATTTGAAGTATTTTTTCGGAGTAAGAATTATTTACGTTGCATTTGACAAAAAGCAACACGCCGTGTCATGGCTCGCCACGTCTGACAACTTCACTAGGTAACTGACCCGCCATCATATATAAATATAATAAAAAATGTATTCAAATATTAAAATTTATTTTTACTTGTAAATTACAAATTAAAAAATCATTATTTTACTGTAATAAGTATGAAATATGCTACAACTGAAAAAATATGTATAATTTCCTTGCTTACTAGCGAAGTGAAATTTCCCAAGCTTGAAAGAGACGAAGAAAGAGAAAGAGTGCGACCAGCCTCGCCAGCAGACAGTTTTTCAGATGCTTTCTCGCTCGATAAAACAACACCGTACCATTACGGCCTACTCACGATATTTTCCGCTGTTATTTTAAACTGTAAAAATGATATATGTTGCCATCGGGGCTACCTAAATATTTAAAATTTCAATAGGCACCGTTTGATTTACAAATAGTATTCTAAAGATATAGGTTAAAATAATATTTTTACTGTAAACTATTTCTTGCCGGTCGTTGCCAACACGTCGCTGCTTTCGCTGTTGTTAATTCATATTTTAAAATAAATAAATATTACAAGTTATAGAAAATATTAAGGTAAAGTTTCATTATTCAATAATACAGTACTCTAGAGTAAACCACAGTGTTATATATTTGTGGAATACAGGTTATTGAAAAAACAAGTTGACATGTTACGCCTAGAGTGTTTTTTCAAAGGTTGATTTTCATAAGTCGCTTCCAATCGGGAATTGACTATATGGGTAGGTCTTCGGTCGGTAATCAAAACATTCATCAATTTGGACTTTGGTTCGGAGTCTTCAAGAGGTCCGGCGGCGGAACTGTTGTTTGGAGTACGAGAAGTCGGGAGTATAATTGAAATATTGATTAATCTGGATTCCGTCCCGAAGGACGCCGTAGTGCGGTTGAGCGGAACCGCACCTAGGAGGAAGGTCGTCAAGGTTTAATTAAAATACTGGTTAGTACGGACTTGGTCCCGGGAACCTGTATGGCCAATGTTGTCAGCGAATCTGCATGCAGAACGAAGCTTACCAGTACTTAATTAAAACGATGGTTAATTATATGTAAGTCCTAGGCTACTCACCAGCTATGGCGGTGATCTGCGGAAAGATCTAACATGTGGTCCTTGAAAGAAATGTTGAATCGGAAGACCAAATAAATGAAGAATATCTGAGGCCATCACTAAAACAGATCATGATTCGAGTCTACACATGTATAAGTGCAGGCCAGCATCTTGTGTCTTTTGTCTGGAACAGATATTCTCACCAATGACTTAGTACTTGTGATTATCGACGTGCGTTCCTTTACCTTAGGAAAGATTTACAAAGACCCGTCGCGTCCGTCTGTCATCCGTCCGTAAATCACGTGACCAATAGCCAATCAGAAGTGGCCATTAATTATATCCGCCCGTCCGTCAAAACCCTGGTAACATTTAACTTTTGGCGAACGAACGGATGAAATTACAGCCTTCTAAACTTGTACGTTTTGTTACTCTTTCATCCCGAGTTCTTTACAAGGCTATGTAGTGTGTGCAGTGTTTTGTTTTGGCTGTCTTTAGTTTTGTTATGTTTGTTTATGTTACTCTAAAAATAAATTGAGTTTCATTTTCCGTGAAGACAAATGATCGATAATTACGTTTGGAAACACGAGCTCCTTTTGTGCAATATCAAAAGTAATAAAATCATTCCTTATATGCTATTTAATTTTTTTTACGGCGAATAATTTCCGTTACGTACGTGTATGTGCATTTTGGATACTTAGAAACACAATACCGCCAAGAACGTTCACTTTAATGGAGTAGTTTTTCTATCTATAAACAGCTTTGTTTTTATTAGTTTGCAGCAATGAACTCATGACGGACGTACGAAGTTTGGTCCGCTGGGAGACGGACGAGCGTATGACGGAAGGACGCGACGGGCTGTTGTAAATCCTGCCTTACACTAAAGAGATTTAATTTACTCCTAGATCTGACCAGCTGGAACGCAGTTCAGCTGGAGAACTAAACAAGCTCAGGGCGTAAATAAATTGGTCTGTGGTCGCGTGAAATGCCAAACGTTGGGACAACTATCATCAAATACTGTATTTCCACACAATGTCCATATACTTTGCATACAAGCGTAAGTCCTACTCAGATCTGTCGGGGATTGGTCCCTTATCATCGCGATGGGAAGCAGGCTAATTGAAATCCTTTCCATTAGTTACTCCCCATTTCTAATTTGAGATTCGCCTACTTGATACAGATCGTCTTGATACAGATCGTCTTGAAGCAGCCAAGTTAACTGACACCTACATGAATAACGAGCACAAAAATACATATAGTAGATATTTGAAATAATTTTCAACGCAGGAACGTTTAGCGAACCATATTTTGGCAGGCGTTAACTGTATGCGAGCTTATCACGCAAGTTCAACTGCTGAAATAACTTGAGTCCCGAGTGACTTGGGCAAATTCGGAAACATTCGTATTTTCATGCAAGCAACTACCAGCAAAAATACTGCTGGTTTTATTTACAGTATTGAAGGCTACCGTGTGATCCGACATTAATTTCGAGAAATATCGCTGCCCGTGGTCAGAACTTTAGCGTTTACCAAAATACTAATCGATATAGGATATCACTTCATTCGACGTAAGATACAAGTACCGCAGCAGTAGTAACTGACAAATCGGTGTACTGCTTAACGAAACAATCGTTTACTCGACTTAGTATTCCGTTAATATTTCAACAGTTGAGATCGCCTGTTCTACCAGAAACTATCACAAAAACAGCACGAACCAATTGTCAAAACGTAAATATAAATTAAAGATGTGAAAATATTCAGAAACAAGTTACCGCTTGTAGGAACTATTAAAAGAATACAAAACTTGGCCTAGATATATTTTTCATAACCATAGAATTATTAAAGATTTGACATTCATAAGTGAATAATAAATTTGTGTTTTTTTCGTAGCATAAAGTTTAATGGGCATTACAGGTTTCGGACATTTGACTCTTATTAATTAGTTCTCAAGACATTCAAGGTAACATATTTAACAGAAATTAATTCTTCAACACGTAACTTGTCAACAGTTGGGGCCGCGGTAGAGTAGTGGCTAGAACGCCCACCTGTCACCAAGGCGAACCGGTTTCGATTCCCGGGTAGGCCACTCCCGGATTATCGCACGCGGGAATCTTGCCGGATGATGCCGGCTGGTCGACGAGTTTTCTGGGGGTCTCCCACTTCCCCCTGCCATTGCAATCCAACGCTGCTCCTTATCCCCCTAGCTTCACCCTCGTCATCGCTCAAGACCTCATTCTTAAGAGCTGTCTAAACTTCACTCTACTTCACTTGTCAACAGTTGTAAATTGAGAGCCACGCCTACAGTACTTGTGTATACGCGCACTTTGGTCTGAATAGGTGCTTCCGCTATTAAGTCTTGGAACTATGATTGTATATACCATTTTTCTAAGAGTAAACCAAGGACCAAGTCGTAGTCATGTAGGATTTCGGTTAGTTTACCAAGTATAAAGGCTAAATAATTAAACACCTGCAGACTTGCGTTTTCCTAAATTTTACACTTCAATGCATTAATAAAACAGAAAGCGAAAGAAATAATTTAATTTATCACAAATGGTTACCTAAGAATTTTTATTCAACGTCAAGATATGGGACTACTTTCCACCTATCATTACTAACTTAACTGGGGGCATGTCACTCAGTGCGCCCGTAAAAATATACGGAGGGAGGGGCAGTGACTTTTTTCTAAGGTTGATTTCAAAAGTGTTCATTTAATCGTGAACAGCCTTCAGTTTCTTTTCAGCCTCGTCGAAAAAGTATAGTCAAAATTCCTGATTGTTGAGTCCATTGTTTTTGGTGAGATGGTAGTGGCAGGCTTTTGCTCTTCTCGAAAATACAGGGCGAGTCCTTTAAAAGAGGCCCCGTTATCACAGCTATCGATGCCATCCCGCAGCATGTCCTCGCCTGTGCCTTTCACAACTTTTAGAGTCGTATGCACACCTGTCTCGAGGTCCATGGCGGCCACTTCCAGCACCTATACTCTAGGTAGTTTGTTGTCGTACTGGGCGGTATTTCCTCATTCCTTCGCTCCTTTACACGCGTGTCCCACGGGGCCTATTTTAAAGGACTCGCACCGTACAAAGGGATGGTAAATGGACGGGAAAGTTAATTTTCACTTGAACGTTTTGTTCCTCCCCCTAACCCCCCCCCCCCCCCCGGGTCAACATGTGGAAAGCTTCCGCAAGGCCGCGGACGTAAATCACGTTAGCCGGCGAGCGCGCGAGAGGTGATCGCGCACGTAGCTCGGGGGAGGAGAAAACCGCAGCGACGGGTGCAGAATGCGGACGCCGATCGACGTCGACGCGACTTTCACCTCGCTCCGCCGATCACGGAGAACAATTACGCTGCTACTGCTGCAGGCCGCCGAGAGACTCAACCACGGCGGAGGCTGAGGAGACGATCCCCTCCGTTGGCTTTCTTCTCGCGAGCGAGCGCGCAGAACGTACTTAGCTTCTCGTCATTCATTCGCCTTCGGGCTTAGTTTAAGTTATTCGTTCATTTTTCGTGTTCGTTAAGTTTCGGAAGCTCTCGAAACGTACAAAATCTTCTAGAATTGCAATCACTTGGTAGTTGTATCGAAAGAAAGTATCGATACCTACTCGATACTTTTATCGATACTCTAACTTGGTAGTTATAGCGAAAGAAAGTATCGATATCTACTCGGTATCGAAAGAAAGTATCGATACCTACTCGGCATCGAATTAAAAGTATCGATACTTATTTGTATCGATTAATTTTGCATGTAGAATTAATGAACACATTCAAATACTATTAATTAGTGGTTGGTAGGTACATTGTACATAAACTTGTTTAATTAACCAAAGAAGTCCGCTTTCGTAGCAGTCCGTAATACCATCGATTAATTATGGATGTAGGATTCTGATTAGCATTAGCAGCACGTCGAACATAATCGGGATGGGCTTTCATATGTCTTTGCAGGTTAGACGTATACCTACAATATCGCACATATTTAAAGTATTTCTTGAACTTAGCTTTTTTTGTCATCTTCTTTACTAAAATATAACCCCAAGTCGGACTTTGGAGGTCCCATTATAACAAAACTCAATAGGCACACATGCAAACCGAACTTGACCAAACACTAAACTAAGCACTCATAACATTTGAGGAGGCTGATAACCTGTTTAAAAATCAACGCATTCCGTTCATACATTGACAAAAAATCTTTAAAGCAAGTGAGTACCGATACCTAAGCAGTACTCGGTTAAAAGTATCGATACCAAAAGTACTTGATATCGAAAGAAAAGTATCGAGTAAGTACTCGTATTTACTTGTATCGTTTTATCCCTAGGCCCGGGTCCCGAGAGGGGAGGGGGAGGGAGGGGGAGCGGTTCGAGCCCGACTCATAAATGTTCATTTATAAAACGAAGTATTACGTAAACATCTAATTTCGTCACTCGAAACTTATAAACTTTTTTTTGAAAGGATTACAACTATTTATGTTGTAAATGGTCGATTTTTGGAGAGGTGTACGTAGTATTCACCGCTAAATCCAGTTACTGTGTGACGTTCGGTGTATAGACTACCATGACTAAAAAGTTTAAGGCTTTACCTCATATACCATATTGAATTACTAATTTATTAGCCTACTTTCCGGGGGAAAGAAAGGATTAAGAGATCACTTTCAGGTATGTGTGTTTGTGCGTTCAATTTTTGAACTCGAGAACCGAATTTCATTAAACACGGTACACATATAACACTAAGTAAGAAACCATGACTTTTATAATGTTAGACCACGCCGGACACTTACTTTCAAAATAGCGGTTATAAAAAAATGTATTGTGATTAGTCATATCTCGGAAACCATTAAACAAATTTAAATCAAATTCAGAGATGAATATTGATGTAGTTAGGAAATTAAAAAATATATAAATTACGTTGTATCTCGAAAACAACTCAAAATTTTTTAGCATAATTTGTCCCATAAGTAATCCTATGTATGATAGGCCAGGTAAATATAAACAAATTAACTTTTAAGGCACTTATTTTCAAAATGGTGGCCATACTAATATTTTAGGTTTATTTAGTACAATTCATTCGCTATTACTTCACACTTTTCTGAATCCCTGCTAAAGTTCTACTCCCAGGATATTCCTCCGCCTCGTGCAAGCTTAGCTTAACTAAGCCTGGAAAATTACACCATAAAACAACCCACGCTTTTTGCGCACTCAGCTGTAATATTATTTTGCATGAAAATTATTTATTACTGGACGCTACCAACACAAACTTTTTCTCGCTGGTTTTATTCGTGTTTAATATAAAATAAATATTATAATGTATAAATAAATTATAGGTAAAACTTCAATTGAACGAAAATTAAGACACGCCTGTGTTAATAGAGACATAGAACTCTTGATATATGGTATATTTAGGAAATAACTAAATACGTAATACAGGGGGTGATTTTCCAAATGGTTGTGTTAAAACGTCCGATGAAACCGTGAATGGACTATATAACTATCATACCGTTTGACCAATTTCAACCAAATTTTCTACGCTGACAGTACCTATTACAAGCATCGCATAAGCCAAACAACAATCACTTTTCTCCGCCATTTTGTAAGATAGCTCTACATTAATTAATAAAGATTTTGTATAATATCTCGGGAAACATAGACAGATTCATACCAAATTTGGCATACAAGTAGTATTGATGCAGTTTATATGTATGAATATGTTTTAAGTACGTCAGACACTTATTTTCAAAATGGCAGCTCTCTAGCTGTTTTAGAATAGTATGCTATAACTTCGAAACCGTTTTATTAATTCCAACTTAACTTTGTATGCTGGGAGTACATATAACAAACCTCATATGTGTCTACACGAAGCCTCTTTTGTCCTCCGTTTTGTAAGATAGTGCCAAACTAAAAAATAAAGTTTTTGTCATACTGCGAAATCAATAAAATTGGCTGTCTGTCTTTGAAATATGAAAATCAGTTGAAAAAAGATCTGAATACTAAATTACCTCTTAAAATTAGTAATAAGAATTGATAATATACTTGACAAATTAAAATTAAACTGGCTCATAGTATACTCAAAAATAAATCCCGTTACAATGTTCATGGTTTTGCACGGCTACAGAACAAAATATCTGGCTTCTGGTTCATGTTCGACCAATCAGTTACAACCTTCATTACTTTCAAAATGATTGCAGTGCAATTACAATACCATACCCGATGTAGGCCATACTTATTCAGTACTGGCTGAGATGGCAGCTCACGTATGTTTCGCGTAGCACTTCAAAACTACCGCAACGCGTTTAGGGCCTCTTCTTTATCACGCCCCTCACATTTAAGCAAACTAGGCGCTTCTCGAATACCTTTCCTAACATTGTGGGTGGTAAGTGAAAATTAATGCATTCTTACAGAACTAAAGTTACGATGTGCATAGCGTCTAGTGAGAGAGTGTCAATTAAAAGGGTTTACACTGTGACGCTAATTAAAAACGGGAAATTCCGAGATATTAATTAGTCCCTTCCTGAGACGTGGCGCTTATCTTATCAGAAATGTAATTAAATGCATTCCTCCGTGGCAAAACATGCTTGAATAATGGCCGGTTGCACCAACATTTTCCCCGATCCGAGATCGAATGATCCTAGTTCCTAACCGGGATCCAGTTTGATCTTGGTTCCAATGTATAAGTGTTGCACCAACGAAATTTCATTATTCTGGATCTCCGATTCGTCGATCTTGATTCCAAAGTGAGGAATCGACATTAAGTATGAGACATATTTTGCTATTGATTCTAATATATGACGTCATGGAAGTAGGCGTATTTTTCACTATATATAGAACTATATGTGCGATGTTTTATCTGTTTTAAGTGAACTACTGTTGTAGGAATTTTACTGAATAATATTCAAGTACGTCTAATGTTGTTTTAATCTCCTAAAAAAACAATCTAACGTAGTTCTATCTGTTGGCGTATTTTGAAATTACATTTGTCGACGATGGGTGCTGATCTCAGATCGAGATTTCGAACAGCCAATTTCGGCGGTTAGAAGTGAACTTCATCTCGATCTCCAGTCCAGCTCTGAACTCGAATGGTGCAACAGTTTTCTGTGTCGATCTTAGATCCTATCTCGGATCGAGTTTCGAACCATGATGGTGCAACCGGGCATAAGCCAGGTAAAGTGCAAACAGAAAACGTTGGCAATATAATTAGCAATTCCAAAGATAATTGAGCTCAGTTCACATAGCAAAATAAAAGAAATAGGACTGTCAAAATACGTTAAATGTAAACAAACAAGTAAATAAATAATAATTTTGAGGTTATGTCCTGAATTACAATTCTAACTATCCCCGAGGGTAGGGGCTTTAATATTACGTTCAAAATAAATAAACATTCAGATAAAAACAAACTAACACATAAATAAATGACTTTAAATGCTGAAATCGCTATAACACGAATTCAGTAATGGCTCTCAAGACCTTAATGTTAAGAGAGCCTCCGAAATATCTTCCTTCACTCACTCACGAAATAATTACAAAAATGACCAATAATAAGTCGTATACAAACTTTGAAATGAACTTTCTTTTAGAAATTGCAGCATATATAATATCGGAAAATAAAACAGTATTTTACACACGCGTTTAGAACTCTTTCTCGCCAGAAGCCTAAATAGGGGAAAGATAGACGCCATCTGTGATCTCGAATTTTTGTTTTGGCCTTTGCTTCAGATTTATTTTAAAAAATGTAAAATTTTAAAGTCCACGAATATTGCATGAGATGCTGTCAGAAACAATTGAATTTGAATGAGGGTTTTTTCATATCTGATGTTATCATTCGAAACTCGAAAGGAAGTAGTAATTTCACCTATAATTTCACTTCTATAGATCCTACCGCTTTCAACATTAGTATGTCTATACAAACTACGTCTTCTTAATGTAATGGGGTTTTTAATTTTAAATATCATGTTCATTTTATGGTTAAAAACCTTGTAACTCCAGGATGACTTCGATACTTCCCATTAAGTCATGCAGTTTCTTACGTTTCCCAACGACATGCAGAGTTCCAGTAACTATTTTTGTTGGAAATGTTAGCTATACTTTAATGGTGTCTGGGTTATACATAGCAGAATAAGCGTGATTTTCCCAGGACTCAGCTTGCTCCATCACTCGGACAGCGACCTCTTATTTATTATGTTATCAGTGTTCTGTTATGCTCTCTGGCTAAACAGAATAATCCCTTTCTTCACCTTTCGGCTGATCTTCTGCAGTTAGCGTTTTATTTTCAGGGGCCGCGGTGGTGTAGTGGTCAGACGACTCGCCTCCCACCAAGGCGAACTGGGCTCGATTCCCGGCGGGGTCGTTCCCGAACTTTCGCACGTGGGGATAGTGCCGTTCGATGCCACTGGTCGGCGGGCCTTCAAGGGGATCTCCTGTTTCCCCCATCCTGCACCCCAGCGATACTCCATACCCACCTCACTTCATTATCTTCGGCTCTCAAGGCCTCGATTTAAGAGCCGCCCAAATATCTCCGCTCGATTTCCCTTTCTTGAGATGAAATCCATTGCCATAATAGCTATGTTTGACATGCTCGGCAATACGACATAGTAAAAGCTGTTCACGATAAAGCGAGCACTTTTGAAATCAACCTCAGAAAAAAGTCACCTCTCCTACCTGCATATATTTTAACAGGCGCAATGAGTGACTTGTGTCCAGTAAAGTTGGTAACGATGGAAGGGAAAGTAGTTCCATACATTAACGTCGAACAAAAAGTGTTAGGTAACCATTTATGATAACTTAATATTATTTATCTCGCTTTCTGAATTTTTCAATGCATCGAAGTGTAAAAAAGGTCAGATTCGTACAATATTTTCTTTTCTAATAATTTCACATTTTCACTTGACCGACGCATGAATAAAGTGATGAGGCCCATGGCAATGTTAATTTTACATAAGGCGGAAGAACACACAACGTGTATAAAACAAACAGATCTTAAGCAGGGCTTCCAAAAATGCTCATGTTACCGTGAAAAGCCTATACTTCAGGATACAGAGATGAAACCGCGAACTACAGTCCCACACGCCTGCAAAATGGAGGCACTGGCCAACATGTCGGGATGCCGTTTTAACCAAATTGGTGCCTAGTAATTTACTCGCCAGCCGGCAACCCAGCTAGAGTATATTCGCGGTTTATTCACACTTTTTGAATCAAACCATGAAATATTACCCCATGTATGACGTGTTTAATTATTTATTAAATATGCCATCCATCACTAGCGTTTTATATCTCTGTTAACATGAAAGTATCTTATTTTTTGTTGAATTGAAGTTTTAACTGTAGTATATTTATAAATTATAATATTTTATGTGTAATAAGTATAAATAAAAACAGTGAGAAAACGTTTCTTGGTAGCGCTTAGTAAGAAATATTTATCATGCAAAACATAATTACTACTGAGTGCGCACGAATTCGGCGCGTTGTCCTTTGGTGTAATTTCCTACATTTAGTTAAGCTTAGTTTGTACGAGGTGGAGGAATATCCTCGAAATATAACTTAAGCAGGGCTTCAGAAAAGTGAGAAGTAACCGTTAATCTATTATGACAGAGAATTTTTCGCAGCGTGGTTTAGCCAGTCAGACACAATGCCAGTTCGCAGAGCATCGCGCAGCCAATCATAGAATAGGTAAGCCCACGTCAAAGAAACCGCCACGCCGTTTCGTCTCTGTACACTTTCCTACTCTGTGCTACAGTTCTGCCTCTTGACCGACGCTTTGAGAACTGGAAGCTTGTAGCTCTGGCTCGTCTTATAAATTAAAACATTTCCGTTGTTACTTGTTCTTATCCTGTTTTTCGGGAAAACATTCACACGCAGACTGGTCCTCCATATCCTGCGTACACTCTTGTAACTTACCTTTCGTTATTTGCCGCGTGTGTCCGAGAAGACGTTCTCATACCTGACCGGGCTAGTCAGATTTATGCCACTCCCACAGAGAACGTCTATGATTCGCGGGTAGACACTTAAAACGCTTCAATTAAAATCATCCACTCACGAAAGTGCGTCTGAAATAAAATGTTTTTTCAGTTCAAGAAGTCGCAGGATTTTTTTCGCGAAAAAAAAAACATGAGTATTTAATGGGGTAGGATTCTCAGCCCTCTACATATTCGGGTCACTGTAATTTAGGTATTTACTGCCGCTATGGTGTCAAACCTTTGTACAGTGCTGTTCATGTCATACTGTCGCTTCCTGTTTATCAATGGCTAGGGACATGCAAAATTCGCGTCATTTTTTTTTTGCCACAAGCCTGAACTGCACAGTACTGAATGCACTAGAGCCGACGTCGTTTCTCCATTGGCTGCTGCAAAAATGTGAATTGACTCCTTCCTGACTGAACAGCACGTGGTTGGGGCACACTATCGTGAAGCGTTCATTTATCGGTGCAGAGGTACCCAGGGCGTGCCACATGAAGCATGGTCCAATGAAAAACATATTGCAAAGGTACACGTTTTTCAAGTTTATCGTTTTCCCAAATAATAACCCCGAATTTCGCATGTTAGCAAAGTTCGTGTTTCAAGAAAAGCGGTCCAGTCACATTTGTATATCAGAAGAATGACTGCTTCGATCTTACCTTGCCCCCACGTGAGTTCGCGAGATACTCGTAGCTCTTTTTATCACTATCGCTGTTACAGTTTCAAAACATTCGATAGCTGAAAGCTTTACCTAATAAGCGGACCTGTCCCACGAGAGTGCCGTAAAGCTCAGTCCGTCCGCACGACCAATTTGAAAATGTTCTATTGTAAACTTGCACGCTCGCCTTCTCGCAGATGTTGCACTTCTTAACGGTGGTATCTTTGCCGCGTTTCACTTACTCGTTCTGTGAAAGGCCTACATGACTAGCGCCTCGAAACTCCCTTTGAATGACTTGTTCGTGCTAAGTTAAACCCTCGTGAAACAAAAATTAGGAGAAAAAAAATCCTTATGCATAAATGTATAGGCTGTTCACGGTAAAGTGAGCACTTTTGAGCCCCTAGTTACTTTTTTCTTATCAGCCATTTGTTATCCTTCTGCCATTTTTTAAAATTAATTATTGCCATGTAAGTAATAAGCACAGCGTGAATATTTCACCGGACTCGAGAGTTAACGCCTAAGGCGACAATGAAATATATTTAAAGACAATTCTTCCAAATGAGAGGTCTTCAAAAAGTCCTCACTTTACCGTGAATAGCCTATACATATTTGAACGTGCAGGCCGACTGGCATGCTCCCGGTACGATCGGTAACGAGATGCGGAATGTTGATATCTGTCTTGACGTCGTATTAAAACCACGGTATTTAAATTCGCAGACACTAGATTAATTTTATTTTATTTATTTTTTATTATGCCCGTTAAGATAATAATAGTCGTAGTCTGTTCATGGTTACTTCCAACTATACTAAAAACCTGCTAAAGTTCTATTTTCAGGCTACTCACTAAGTATCATTCCGCCGCATATAAATAAGGCGTAAACAAGCGTGGAAGAAATTTATTGGGATAAACCAACGCACCGAATTTGTGCGCAAAACAGAGAGAAATAAATAGTTGTATACCTAATAATGAATTATGTTTCTAAATTTCTGAAACTCAGATATACCACTTAAATATATTTACATTACAAATAAAGTTAAAAAAAAATCAATCTGACATTATATGTAAAACCTTTTTGTTGATAGCCACTACCAACGTAATTACTCACTCTCTCTTTGTAATTCACATTGGCTGTGAAATAAACACAAATATTTATAAACCAAATAAGTTACGATGTAAATTCTTATTTAACTGAAGAAAATCTACGTTAATGTAAACCGAAGCATAAAACGATTCTGGTATATGATTTATTTTGGGAGCAGCCACTTACATCAGGTGATTTTTTTAAATATTTGTTTGAAAATGTGTGAAAATACTGTGAATATACTGTAGTAGCATACTGACGTCCCTTGCAGTTTTACTCTTTCTCTTGATCGACGCATGAATAAAGTGATAAAATATATGCCGTTGTTAATTTAACATATTGCGTAAGGATACAAAATCGACCGAAAAAAAGATCCCAAACGAAACTTTCAAAAAGCGCTTGATTAACCGCGAACAGTCTGTATAGCTACTCGCACACTAAAAGCCAGTTTACAATTGGATTGGCTCTACTATAACGCGTTCCAGTAAGCCACGAATACATGCTGATAAAGGAATTTGGCTAAAAATTGCTTAAGTCGTTGCAGAAACACGACATGTTGAACGAATCGCAGTGAAATGTTTGCTAATTTTACAGGTTTCTAGTTCACCTTTTAAAGCAAATCAATCAGAATTCAAATTGTCGCAAAGAAGCGAAAATACGCAGTATACATATTTGCCAATATATTTACGTATCATCGCCGTTAATTGCTATTTTGTTCAGTTATAAAAAAGTATGAAATAATAATCATAAAATATTTAAAACATTTTCTTAATTAAAAAGTTTTATGTATCCGTTTCTTCGAAAAATAAAGGAATGAGATTTTAATTGATTAAGCATTTTCGTAATTTACCAACATAATTTACCTGTTAACGTCAATTGTAGCTATGCCAATTTGTATACGTTATCGGTTCGGTTAGCGTTAAACGTTTACAGCTAATTCATTTCTAGACGTAATTTAAAGAGCCTTGGTGATCTAATGGCTAAGTCAAAGACTTTATTTTGAAGGCGGTATGGGTGTTATTCAATTGCCAGTAGGGCCACGCCCGTGGGAAACGTGGCAGACGCTGTCATTGTCCCGTGGGTTTCCTCTGAGTACTCCCATCTCCCATGTGATTGCATTCCGTCGTCACTCCATCCTTGGGTGACATTCATTCTACCTTATACTTGAGGAACTAAGGGCGTCTACAGCCCTCAGCTCGAAAGCCCGTCAGTAGTATGATGTAGCCGACTTTGGCGCAAAGGATCGGGGATCGGAGCCGGAACCGGGGAGCCGCCATCTTGTGACGTCACCTGACCGCCATATTGGATGTAATTGATCTTTACCCCCGACCCGTGTGACCTTTGACCTTGAACTAGACATTGATCCCGAGGACCTTTTACCTCAAAAACTCTAAAAAAAAAAACAACCTTAAAACATTTTTAAAAACCGTCAAAAACGTCCCAAAAATTCTTTAAAAAATCCGAGAAACTTTATTATTAAAAATGATTTTAAAATTATTAAAAGGATTCTCAGAAATGACCCATTTTATCCTTCAGAAATGCTGACAGGGATCAGTGACCCAGGGGTCAGGAGAGCAGTGCCTATGACCTTTGACCTTGACCTTTGACCTTGAAAATGTAAAAATCCAGAAAAATACAAAAATTCTACAAAATAAATCAATCGATTAAAAAAGCTATTTAAAAATGTATTATCAAAAAATTAATTTAAAAATCGTTTTAAAAATTTAAAAAGTCGTTTAAAAAAATTTATACAATTTTAATTTAAAAAATTCCCAATTAAAAATGCTTTAACTCCAACTGCCATTTTTCCTTTTTTCCCCTCCTAATTTCCCCCTTTTTCCTTAACAAATTTCCCTTAAAAATTTCTAAAAAATTTAATTTAAAAACTTACATTTCCTGACGTCTCCCCCCCCCCCCCCCCACATCACCAATTACTCACCTCTGTTCGAATCCAGCAGACAACTGACTCCCTCATTCATACTCCCCTAACATATACTCATTCCACCATCTTGATTCTTTCGTTCGTCATTAGTTTACATGCTACTGGTGGCAGTCATCTTTGTTTATATGTTACTGGAGGCCACCATTTTTGTTTTTCGTTCGTAATTTGTTTAAATGCTACTGGAGGCCGCCATATTTGTTTTTCGTTTGTAATTTGTTTACATGCTACTGTAGGCAGCCATCTTTGTTTATGTTACTGAAGGTCACCATATTTGTTTTTTCATTCGTCTTTTGTTTATACATACTAGAGGCCACCATCTTGGTAGGCGACCACTATCTTAGTAGGTGACAACTATTGAAATTTTCTATCTTATGTATAAAAAAATATTTTTTTCGAATAAATGGTATAGCTACATGCATGATGCATGACTGACTACATGCTTAATTTATTAAATATTTTAAATACATATTGTTGTTATTAAAAACTTAAAGGCCAACAGGAGGATACGACACACAAAAATTAAGAAAAACAAATAAATTTACTATAATTTATTATTATTTTGTAAATATATTTTCAGAAGAAAGCACTTCATCACATCATCTGATATACCCCTATCCTTAAGTGCTCTTACGATTGAAACCACCTCTTTCATTGTCGAGTATTCCCCACGTTGTCGCCTATCAAGCAAATATTTTAGTATATCTACAAGTTTGTTGGGATCTTCGGTAAACATATCGTCAGTATACTCGATGTCTTCTGTCTTCTTCACATCACTTGTCGAAGGAAACTCGTTGGGGAGTTTATGTCGACGGAATAATCATCGTCTTCAACACTATCACTGTCGTCATAGTCATCATCAATGCTATCTTTATGATCGGCTTCACTTCCTGCTGCATCCTCAATATAAAGTTTACTATTCTGTGTAGCAGGAGTTGTATGTTCATCAGTATTTAGAGCTGATGACCGTTTATTTTTAAGTTTTTCGACTTCACACGAACATCTTCCAAGTTTGCCTTCCACACAAACCGACTGTACTGCACTCATTCCGTCTTTAGCTTTAACTGTGACGTTATAATCGTCTGCGGAAACTGTACCCATCGATGTAGCAGGAGGTATTGATGGCATCACTTGCTGGTTACCAGTAGACGAACCATCTCGACAGACAGCGATGAACTGATCGATCCCTCGCCTGTACCTTCCCCTATGTAGCAGACAGTACTTAACGATTGTCAAAAATCCATATTTATCTTTCCAGCACAAGGCACACATATCTTATAAATCTGATAGTCATGTCCGTATTAACATGATCATCGTAAACGTGGCGTAAATTCGTATCGCCCATGCGAAACAGCACCAACATGTTTGCGTTGTCGCGAAACATCTGTTTGGGTATGCGCGAATAAGTCTGACCGAGGTACACACAGTCCACTTTCGCGTGTCGACCCATGCTAAAGTATTCTTGAGTACAAGTTAGTTTCTCGCAGGCAATGTCGAAGACAAATATCGAATTTCGCAGTGCTTCGTTCGGAGGTACGATGGCTTCGTTATCACTTCGTGGGAAATAACCCATGCTTTCCACGGCCTGCAGTGCTAGTGCCAATCGCTGATATTTTGGTTTCCAGAGCGATTTCGAATAAACGAACACGTTCTCGAATCGAAGGCCATTCGGTTCTTCCAGCAGGCTCAGTAGGACACACGTCTTGCCGCAACCCGATGGCCCAGTGATGATGCACCATCACTGTATTCGGAAATAGGCATCCATGTTGCGATTCGTGAGAGATAGCTTCATCCTCAGCATGAATGCGTATGGGTAAAGTAACATCTTGCACGATAATATGTGTGTTACCACTACTATTTTGCAGTGAGATGGGTGCTGATTGTGATTGTGATGCTGATTGCTGTGCTAATTGCGATTGCGGTGTTCATTGCGGTGTTAATTGCGGTGCTAACTGTGGTGCTGATTGGGGTTGCTGATTGTGGTGCTGATTGTAGTTGCAGAGAATAAGTGCTACAAATTTTATAATGTCTCTTCAAAATATCATTCCGTGTAAACTGTATCTGGCTGAAATCGCACTGAAATGAAATTCTTGAAGTTTTCATCCTGCAAGTCTTTTTTTTCATGTTGACGCACGCTGCGTAGAGCTGTAAATGCTTTACCACAGAAGCAACAAAGCAAATGCATCAGTCATTGACATTTTTACGCCTATACTTTTTCAAGACTGGAATGATACTGAAACGAAAATGTATAAAAGGATCGTACTTATTCCTTTCTCGCCTTCTCATGCCAACGTACATTTTGAACATAGGCGAAAACTCAATCGCAGAATCGTCACTGGTGACAACCAGTTAGCGATGATGCATGGCACAGTCCGATGGTCGTCGAGGTGAAAAGGCAGCGCGATAAAGTGAGTACTTTTGAAATCAGCCTTAGAAAAAAGTCACTACCCCTACTTGCATTTGTTTTAATGGGAGCACTGAGTGATATCCCCCCCCCCCCCGTAAAGTTGGTAACGATGGAGGGAAAATAGCTCCATATCTTAACGTCGTATAAAAAGTGTAAGGTAACCATTTGTGATAACTTAATTTAGTTCCTAAACTTTCTGCTTTATTTTTAATACGCCGAAGTGGAAAAATGAGCAGCTTTGTAAAGTATCTACTTGTCTAATAATTTCATAATTTCACTTGAATGACGCATGAATAAAATGATAATGTTAATTTTACACAAGGCGAAAAAATACACAACGTGCATATAAGTAGGTCTTAAGTAGGTCTTTCATTAGTCCTCAGTTACCATGAACAGCACATATAAGTTATTATATCAGTAACATATTTCACCTTCTAACAATTTTACGCCGACATCTCGTGGCGCAGTCGGTTGGTGCGCCGCCGATCTGCGGTGCGGAAGGTTCCGGGTTCGAAATCTAGGCGCGGCATGGCTGTTAGTTTAAGTTTTGTAGTAAGTTATCTTGTAATCTGTTTCCTGATAAGTCTTCAGGCATAACACGGGGGAGGGGGGCATTAATAAGCCCTTTACAATATAGTACAATACCAATTTTAAGTTCTCATTTGACTGACGCGTAAATAAAGTCAAGGCCCTTAGCAATGCTAATCTTACATATGGGGGAAGGTTGCATAATGCGGATTAAACGTATATCTGAAACAGGGCTTCAAAAAGTGCTCGATTAGCCGTGAACGGTCTTTAAGATGCTTTAGAAATCGATCATAACAGACGGTTCCTACTTGAATCGCATATGTCTACGATAAATTATTTCATGCGCGTCTTCAGAAGCGCTGCCTTCCCATACGGCGACGATAGTACCAGGAATGTGAAGAAAAGAGGACTGTGGATGACGAGAGATAACTCTTGGTTAAGATATCTTCGAAACGAACTCGGAAGAAATCAGGTCGCGCGCAATTGTCAGTAACGCTGTTTCGATTCGCGTAGTTTCTGGACAGAAGCGCTATGAAAGAACGGCGTGGAAGTGAAGTTTTCTGTTTTAGTCTTTGAGAAATCACTCAGTGTATGACGCAGTTTGGTTGTTTCCTAAATATGTTATGTATCACAAGCGTTTTATGCATCTGTTAGCATAAAAGTTTCTAATTTTTGGTTAAGTTGAACTTTTACTTATATTTTGTCTATATGTTTTTACCCGTTCAGTCACTCCTTTCACGATCATGGACACGTTGTAAATGAATGATAGTACTTATGGTTAGTACTGTACACACCAAGTCATCAGTGCCGAACACATCGAGAGTACCTTGTGGCTAATATGATGTGCGGAATTTTCTACACCTCTGTGACATGAATAGTTCATGTACATATCATTGAGCAAGCAGCACATTGTTCATTGGCTGCGAGAAAAATGCTGCACACAAGCACAGTTCATGCCAAAAAATTACATGATTGCAACACTTTGACTCAGAAATTAATGTGTGAAAGAACGGGTTAATATCTCATTTATAATTTATATGAGTAATGACAGAGAGAAATGATGTGTGTTGGTAATGCTTAATAAAAATAGTTCTCACGCAAAATAGTATTAAAGCAATTGCGCACAAATGTAAAGCGTTGTCCCTTTGGTGTATAATTTTATAGACTTGGTTATGTCTTATTTCACGAGGCAGAGAAATTGCCTGCAAGTAGGATTTTAGCAGGGCTTCAGAAGAGTTAGAATTAACCATTAATTGACTATAATGAAAGAGTCCTTTCTTCGAACGTCGGCCATCGATTTTCCAAGAAGTGTGGTTTTCATTTCCTCCTTCAATGTTACGGGATTTAAATAATTCGGTGTTATGCCTAGTTAAGAGTGGGTTGGACCCCCGCGTCCAAGGTCAAGAAGCGAGGGAGCGAGATACGGGCGACACTAACACGCACGTCTAGTGCCTCAGCGCTCCTACGAGCAAGGTGAGCAGTGCAGTGTTTCCGCCGTGACACTGTACTGTGAAAATTAGATCTGTAACATAGATTAAAAATGCGATATTAGACCATTTTCACGAATTTTTTTCTCCAAGAATACACTTAATATGATAAAAGTATAAAAATAGGGTCAAAAATAATTTGTTCTATCTTTTCTGACAAAAAGTCGTATTTGCAGAACATTTGTTTACCGAGATACGCGCACTTTTAAAGCAGTCCCTGCTGAAGAAAAAAAAATTATTTGCAAACGCGTTGTGCATAAATCTCCCACGCGATGTAAACTGAGCAGTTTTTGTGCGTGTTGAGCTGGAAATTACAAACTACACGTCCTCTAGGAAAAATATCTGAGATGGGGCATGTTGGGTAAAACTGAATAAATCTAGCGTTTCTCTACCCCTTTACGAAATATTTGTACAGTACTGAGGTGTAAAAGAAAACGTGGTTAACGAGATAGTATAGTCTAACTATGGCACCATTCACCGAATTTCCTTTATGTTGAGCGGACGCTAGCATCTTATTCAATGTGTTCAAACCCGCAGGGAGCTATGGCTGGCGTTATAATTTAGAAAATTAAAATTTTGCTGGTAAAAAAAGTTCCATTTTTAAAACTCTGGATTCCCGCGAGGAGGCTATTCGTCGTCTTTTTGTAAATAGCTTTCATTTTTCTTTCGTATCCGTCAGTAAGTCGGTTTAAATAATAGTTTAACAGTGATTACAATAAGCATGTTCCCGATATTTAGACCCCTAGCTCGAGACTAGTTCGCTGAAGTGCAATGATTTAAAATCTAACCATGTTTCTCTGTGTATTTAAACTACTGAGAGCGGTTTAATCTTCCTTGTATTCATAACCGTTTAGTAGAAATAAGTAAAAGTAATTTTCGTGTTATCGGATTCTTTTATATGCAGAGGGGGCCTGATAGTTTTCAGGTATTACAATGTCGTCAGTTGTAGTCAAAACAAATAAACGTAAGAAATTCTAACAAAATACCGACTGATTAAAATATATAATGTACATTCCCCTTCTATAAGCTATTCGCGGTTACTTCCACTTTCTGAATTAAACATTTGAAAAATCTCCCCATGTATGACGTGTTTAATTATTTCCAACATATGCCATATATATCAGAAGCGTTGTATACTTGTGTTCATAAAAGTTGCCTTTTTTCAGTTAAATTGAAATGGTATTAATATTTTATCAATAAATTATAATGCTTTATTTATAAATAATTTGAATAAAAACAGTGATAAAACACGTGTGTTGGTAGCACCTAGTGAGAAATAGCTATTACAATCCATTCTCAGTTACTTCAGCCTTTTCTGAAGCCCTGCTAAAGTTCTACTTCCAGGATATTCATCCTCCTCGTGCGAACTAAGCTTAAATAAGCCTGGCAAATTGCACCAGGGGGACAACGCACCACACTCGTGCGCACTAAGTGTAACAGTATTTTGTATAAGAACTCTTTCTCGCTAGGTGCTACCAACATACCTATTTTCTCCTTTTAAATATATTTATAAGATAAGTATTGTAATTTATCAATAAAATATTAATAACATTTCAATTTAACAGGGAAAGAAATAACTTTTATGAACACAAGTATAAAACACTTGTGAAACATTGCGTATTTAAGAAATAACTGAACAAGTCATAAATGGGGAGATTTTTCAAGGATTTGATTCAAAAAGACCGAAGAAAGCGTGAATGGACTATACAAGAAATACTGTTTGTTATAACTGAGTGCGCAGGGAAGCGCTGTGTCGTCCTCTGTTGTAATGTTTCCACACTCAGTTAAGCTTACTTTGCACGAGGCGGAGGAATATCTTAGAAGTATATCTTTGGCAGGGCTTCAGAAAAGGCTGAAGTAACCGTGAGTGGATTATAGATGTTATTCCTTTTTTCCCCCGGTTTTAAACCTAGGTAATAACAACAGAAGAAGTAATGTATAGTAAAAATGTATTCAGCCGTATCGTAGTTTTTATTGTTTTACAAATATGTTTGTATAACTATGTTCAGCACACGTTTGCCTCCCAAAAGTAGGTACGTTTAACTGAGTCTTCACGAGTTTCACTCGCTTTGTGTGCCACCAACCACCGTCAATCAAAGTGATGAGTCAAGTCTTCTTGAGCATAGCGGAATGAGTTGACAAACACTTAAGTAGCGACGTGATGAACTATCGGCAGCCAAGTACTTTTTTTTTTTTTTTAATTTTGTACTTCACTGATGTTTCCTTTAACAAGTCAATCATTCTGCCTAAAGAGTCTAATCACCTTTTGAATCAAACGTTTAAGAAATAGCCTCATGCAAAACGTGTTTTGTTGTTACCTAAATAAATCCTTTACCACCAACTTGCTATAGTTCAGTAGACATTTAAACGTCATAATTTTAGTTAAATGTAACTTTCACTTTAGTTTTATCTATATGAGTTTATCTATTTCATAGTCAGTACTAATTAGAAGTATAGAGAAAGAGGAATGTTGCTAATGGCTAGTGAAACAATTAATTATGATTTGTTCAATTTGGTTTTGGCACTCTATTGGTAAAGTAACCATTTCATACTGACATAATCACGATTTAAAGCAAAGGTGGAAACACCTTTTGTTATTATATTTAAAAAAATATTAATTTTTTGTTTGGGTGCCCGACACACAAATACGCTGTGCCTTTCCCTCAACCAGGTATTTGTAGCCTATAGGGTTTGTATACGTTTTATTTCCATGCAGTGGAAAGTAAAACTTAAGTAGTCTTTCATAAAAGTTGGAAGTAACCGTGAACAGACTATGTGGGACATTACGAAGTGAAAACATCTGAGAATGTTGGCACTTTCTTCTGGCGATCGTCCAACGGGATGATTTTCATTTATTTATTTTTATTTTATTTATTTGTACGATGACAATGAAGGTGGTTTAGTACTGCCAGGTCGAGTGGCCTAGTGTGTACGTAGTTACGTACTAAATTAAAGAACGTCGTTAAATATTGTACTGATATGAGTTTATTTTGACAGCAATGCCCCACGTTATCGAGAAATATTTAGGGTAAAATAATCTTTGCTGGGTTGCCGGTATCAAATCGACGTTATTTAAATACGCTACAGTCGTTAAGCACTAATATTTAGGAGTTCCTTTCATTTTGAACGTTGTCAGAATAATTTCGTTCCTGCAAGACGACACTATATTAAATAAAGAACTGCTCAATTTAAGAAGACGACATAAATTTAAAGTATGTCGGTGAGAGTATAAATACTGGCACGTTTCCTTTCACCCGCCATTTAATTGGTGACTGTGGATTGTCCAGGTTGCAGTCGTGACTCCAGACCAGTAATTTATTTAACTTCCCGGTGCTGAGTATCTCGAGTGACTTGCTTCCATGTATTTGAAATGTAGTTAACGAGAGGATATAAATCTCAGCAGCGAAGTGTTTCAGTCTTTACTGATTAGCTGAAACTGCAGGCCCAATACCGTTTACTAGAAGTGTGCGACGAGAGTCGTAAATAAAACTGATTCTATCGAAGTTAGCACACGTATAGTCTGCAACCAACGAATGAAAATCAAGAGAAAGCAATCGTACAGTAAACAAGTATTGCAAACTTTTGTAAGCAAAGCATTTTGCTTGTGTGCTACATTTCTGCACAGTTATTCTTGAAACTGTGAATCTGAAAATTTTCAGTATCCGGTGTTTTTTCTAAGGTACATGTCACAAGAGAGATCATTTCTCTTTAAGACTATCTGCTGCTAAATAATTACAAATACTTTTCTGTTGTCGATGAAAAAAAGTGCCATCTGCAACCAAACTTGTGCCATCCACCATACGAGGAATGTCCACCAAGGTCTTATATTTATCAACTTACTGTTGAAACTAGTTTTACAGTATGAGTATCGAAATTATTAGAACATCAATGTCTCAATGATAGTCTTCTACAACATTTTGCATTGTTTTATAATCACTGCATTCATCATTCTCTAAATACTGTTAATTAAAACAAGATAATTCATGTTCGCCATAAAAATGTTGACTCCGACCAAGGGTTTTAAAATTTTGTACGATGTGATGTAACTCCTTATTTTATTCATTGAGAGGAATGATCTTGACCACTGAAGTTTTACCCAATTCAAGAAAGTGCTTTGACAAACGTCTGTAGGTGGAATTTTGTTCATTCCGAGTAAACCTTTCCAGAGGCTAGACATATAATGACATAAATTTGTTAAAAGCATGCCTCTTAAAAAATTGAAAAATTAAGTTGCCTTCTTTGGCAACTATTTCAGTACAACTTTCCGTATAGTAGAAATCAATAACTACAAGAAGAAAACATGCAGACATCGAAGTGATAGACACGCTCCTTACGTGATTTGCTTTCATATTCAATAGTAACCCGGCAAAGTGACCTTCTAATTATGCGTAATGAGAACACATTCTTTACGGCGCATATCACCAAATCATCGAGAAACACGAATTCGGACATTGAATTTGGACATCGCTTTCACCTAAAAAAAAAAGCGATAGTCTTCCTTAAATATGCCACATCGTATAGTTTGTACAGATCTCTCGATGCTCTATTATGTTACCGCCTGGCATTACTGTCCAGATTTGATCAAGAAAAGTTCCAGAACGACAGACAAACCTCCAGTCCCAAACGAATAAACGACAATGAACTATCGTAAAGGACAACGGATGCGATGCGTCACTGTTCGATGCTGCTGCAGTAATACCGGTTATGAAGCAGAGCACGTTCACCCGAAAACTTTCTCTCGGCGTAAAAGTTTTCATTCAGAGTTGCTTGGGTTGGACATTCAAAAACTTGTATCTAGTGATATGCCCTCTTTTGAACCATTTTACACGCATGCTTTGAACTACAGGAACAATGTATCCCTACAGAATCTAAAATTGCCAGAAGGATGCGGCATTATCCGAAGCCAGCAATGTGACATCAAAATAACTGATTTTTCATTTGGGCTGTATTTCACGCTGACTGAGAAATAATATATTTTCACCTAAAAATTTATGAAAGGAAGGCCTGAAAAATACTGACATCCAGAATTATGATAACACCTAAGCCAGTAAACAGAAGCTAACGTAAATCACTTCTTCAAAACCATGAAGAAATATTCTATAAAATCAAGAAGCCTCATATTATTTATGGCGTTCTGTATTTTCCAACATGATTGTGTGTGTCTATATATATATATATATATATATATATATATATATATATATATATATATATATATATATACACACAAATACATATAGATCTACACATCTACACATGGTTATCTTTAAAAGGAAAGTGGGGGGGGGGGGAAATAAAACAGATCCTAAGGAATGTCAGATATTCTCCTCAGTTTGCCATGGAATTTCGATATTGATGTTCCACGGCAGCTCAGATTATTTTGCTAACAAACAGTCTATAGCTATCGGTAAAAGCTATGGTAATCAACATTTAGCCGTTTATGATACCTAAAAAGCTTAACAATATAGTCTTCTCAGCCACACTTTAACTATGATTTTCTTTATGATAGATTGAATTGAGAAGAAGTGCAGAGCAATAGTGAATTCCTTTTATTTTGTGTACTCACAGGTCCCTGGAATTCGCAGCAGCTACATATCGATTGTTATCTCCATCATCCGGTCATGAGCAGTGGCTTATGCTGTGTTTATGATAAGGATAAAAATTTCGAAGAACTCCTGAAAAGTTGTACGAACTGTTTTACACTCGTGTACTTTCATTCAAGTTTTCCAAAAATTGATTATTAATATTTTATTTACATGTCATGCATTTTTAAAAAGAATTATCTTGAAATATCAACCAAATAAAGTAGGGTGGTTATATCAGCTTCAATAAAGCCAACGACTTCTTGCAACGAGCTCCTCCACTTACCAAAGGAGAATAAGTCGCACCAGTCCAGTCGTATGTTTGGCGTATAATCCATTCACGGTTACTTCACACTTTTCCGAAACCTTGCTAAAGTTCTACTTCCAGGATATTCCTCCGCCTCGTACAAAATAAGCTTAACTAAGTCTGGAAAATTACACCAGAGGGCCAACGCACCGAATTCGTGCGCACTCAGTTGTAATTATATTTTGCATAAGAACTATTTCTTACTAGGTGCTACCAACACACGTGTTTTCTCGCTCTTTTCCTTTATATTTACTATAAATTAATTATTAAAATTTATAAACAGATTTTAGATTTTACTTTAATTTAACGAAAAGTAAGATACCTATATGTTAACAGAGGTATAAAACGCTTGTGATACTTTACATATTTAGAAAATAGCTCAAAACGTCATACATGGGGTGATTTTTCAAAGGTTTGATTTGCAAATCGTGAAGAAACTGTGAATAGACTATAGTAATGGAGAAATTCAATTGTCTGAGCCACTGTCGTGCGCTGAAACTTACCAAATGGGTCGCGAACATTTCAGTTGATGTCTGGCTGGTTAGCAGGTTTCACTTTCTCTGGGGGCGTGCTCTGCGTACAAGTGCAGCCTTGCGACCTGGAAAATGTTTCTGTGAAGAACACTTCCAAAGAAGGAGTAGCAGTCCAAAACTGCGTACATTTTAACACAAGTCTTGAAGTGAGTTCTTAATAGAACAGTTCGCAGCGAACTAAGGAAAGACTGTCTATAACTTAGTCTAACTGAAAGTGCAATGTGTTTAAAATAGCGGCCACTTAACATAATATATTACTTTTTATGAGCACTAGAATACGAACTGTCTGTATGATAATATAAAGGCTGTGCACGATAAAGTGAGCACTTTTGAAATCAACATTAAGAAAAAGTCACTGCTTTTACCTGCATACATTTTAACGGGCGCACTGAGTGACATGCGCCTAGCTAAGTTGGTAACGATGGAGGGAAAGTAGTTCCATATCTTAACGTTGGATAAAAATTATTAGTCAACCATTTGTGATATTCTAAATTATTTCGTCTCTTTCTGATTTTTTATTACATCGAAGTGTTAAAATGAGTAGGTTTGTAAAATATCTACTTTCCTAATAATTTCACAGTTTCACTTCACCGACGTATGAATAAAGTGATGAGACCCGTGGCAATGTTAATTTTACATAAGGCGGAAGAATACACAGCGTGCATACAAGTAGATTTTAAGCAGCACTTTCAAAAGTGTTCAGTTTAACGTGAACAGTCTTTAATCATGTTCCTGACAATATCACTTGATCAGCGATCGGACACTAGTTGTTAAAAGTAAGCCGAATGATACGCAATGAATAAAAAGAAGGATAAAGAAGGCATCAAAAAGTGTTCAATTAAGTTTAGATTAACTACAGTTAACGTGATACCAGTTTCAAAAGAAGACGGTGGTCGTGATGGTCTACTAATTCAAGTCTATGGTATACCTATGGTTTGTTTTAAAAAAAATTTGTCGCATCCGCACATTTGAAGAAACGTTAATAGTTTTTTTTAATATTATTTATACATAGGGGATGATTGACATTAGAACACGAGGCTGGAGAATTAGGAAAGGGCATAGTTAGGAATGCCACGTCACAAGCATCATCTTGGTTGTGCAAATCCATTTGAAGAAACTCGTGCTGCATTTAGTTGGACGGGCTCGAAGCTGCGACCCTACAAATAATTGTTTTATTTTGTTGACTGGAGTGCGATGTGAGAAGAGAAGTTGGCAAAAGCTCTAGAGCCTATTAGAGGCGTGAGTAGCAGACTTCGAGTTCTGCAGATGTTATAGGAACCACAGTCTATCTGCGGTTTCTTCACACTTTTTGAATCAAACTTTTGAAAAATCTCCCCATGTATGACGTGTTTGATTATTTCCTCAATACGAAACGTATCAAAAGCGTTTTATACTTATGTTCATAAAAGTTACTTTTTTTTCGATTAGGTTGAAATGTTTTTCGTATTTAATCTATAAATTAGAATGCTTCATGTATAAATAATTCGAATAAAAAACAGCGAGGAAACATGTGTGTTGGTAACACCTAGTAATAAATAGTTCTTATATAAAATATTGTTACACTGAGTGCACTCGAATTCGGTGCGTTGTTCTTTGGAGTAATTTTCCAGGCTTAGTTAAGCTTAGTTTGCACGAGACGGAGGAATATCCTGGAAGCAGAACTTTAGCAGGGCTTCAGAAAGCCTGAAGTAATCGTGAATGGATTATAGAGTATTGGAATGATGTGGCACACTATGCAGCCTACAATCCATTGTAGAACTCTTGTTAGGTTCAGCCTCTTACTTTGGCAAATTACCCATCTTGTTAGGCCATATTATATCAGCATTGATTTCGATGCTAACCGACTGGATTTACAATGTTATATGCTTGGTTTTTTTTTTAACATCACTATTCAGTGGAGTGTGGCATTAGTGTTATACTATACGCCAACTCACTTCCTCAGACTTCAGTTTAAGTTTTCCTTTAGCCACGATCTTTAGAAGGTATTGCCTGTTCGTAGATAATTGAGGACATTTGTAACACCTGCTTATGATCTGCTTTCTTTTAATTTCGTATCCTTCCGCAATATGTAACATTAACACTGCATAGTTCTCGGTCACACAAATCATGTATCTATCAAGTATAAAACTGTAAATGTTTCTAGTGTTGTAAATATGTTACTAATAGGCAATTACTAACTCTCATACAAATAAAACTAACAGAAACTAAATCTATTGAATCTAGTGTCCACAAATTTAAATATCGTGAGTAGACATGATGTGAGACAGCGATAGCACTAACTCAAAAATTTCCAAACCTCACTTTTTGCGTAAATTTTACAGGACTGAGCAAACACATATTAGACAAAATAATACACAAAATATCCTGAATTTGATACCTTTCATTGGTCAACTCAAAGGAAAAAATAAATAAAACCATAGTATCTAAACAAAACTAAATTACTTGGAAGTCAACACGATGAAAAGCATAATATTTGAAAATATAAAAGTGAACATAAAAATAAAACTAGTGTCAAATAATTTGAAAGATTTATAGAACTAAGAAAACATAAAATTCCATGCATCTACATATTACCATTTTTTAACCCATTCGGTCCTTTATAATTAAAACAAACAGATTTTTCATTCAGAAGCTTCAGATTTGTCTTTTCAATCATTTTCACATATCTTATAGGTAGATATATTTTTAAATCATCCTTCAAAACACATATATTCATACCATCATTTTTACTAACAGCTAGAAAATTTGGCGCTTCTAATACTCTGTTAATATCAAGTTCACTCTATATTTTTTTAACTCAATTTAGTTATTCAACTTCTTGAGTGTAATGCCCATTATTTAAATAAAATCAATTGCAAAAACGAATAAAGTAAAAAATAATAAATGAAACAGTTGGGAAATTCCCAGAAAACACCAACACTTAAAACAGGCGTGTTGATTGAGAAGAAAATTATCTTTGTAGCTGTGTTGATTAAGAAGGAAACAATATATTTGTAGGAGTTGCTCCGTACCTTTGCATTTCACGAAATGTTCTATGCTTTTGTGCGTAATTTTAATTGTGTGTTATCTGCGTGTTGTCAAATGTCAGGAAAATATTTTTTTGTTTTATCAACAAGTTCCTGCCTTTATGAGAGCAGGAAATAACACACAGTGAAAATTAGATACGAAAGTATTAAACAACTAGTAAATTGTAAGTCTTCTAAAATGAAGGATTTCCAGTAACACCCCTGAAAATGAAAATATGACACGAAAACAAAGAATTTCTAAATATAGTCTTTTCGCGTTTCTTCGCACTTTCTCAATCTAACCTTTGAAATATCTACATGTATGACGTGTTTAGTCATTTCCAATACATGCCACGTATTACAATACTTGTGTTCATAAAAGGTACATTTTTTTTCTGTTAAATATAAATGTTATACATATTTTATCAATAAATTATAATGCTTCATTTATAAATTGTTGGAATAAAAACAGCGAGAAAATAGGTATGTTGGTAGTGCATGCTAAGAAATAGTCTTTATACAAATTACAGTTAGAACTGAGTGCAAGCGAATTCGGTGCGTTATCCTTTGGTGTAATTCTCCAGACGTATTTAAGCTTAGTTTGCACGAGGCGGAGGAATATCCTGGAAGCAGAACTTTAACAGGTCTTCAGAAAAGGCTGAAATAACCTAGAATGGATCATAATACGTAAGGTTAGTGAAATTTCGTGAAAAGATTTCAAGACAAGTTATATTTCAAAACACTATGGTCGTTCGCCTAACTTGATTGGTTATATAACTTTTTTTACACTTGTGAACTGTCTGCACACGAATCACGTAGGAGCCGTGTCGATGTTGCCTGAATTCTGAGAGTCCCGGTCAAATATGAAAACGCTTCCTGAAACAGACAGCAACAAATGGCAGTAGACAAACTGTTCTTGGGTGCTCATAGTATTGAAGTCTACCATGTACTCATATATTTTCGCGAAAAATCACTAGCTCTAATAATATGTGAATCCGAGCCTTAACTACTGTGTGGCCTTAAGGTTGAAGTAAAGCAACTGCCTATGGAGCACTGCACCCGACTATACAACGCAAAGAACTCATTAAAAATGTAGTACAGGCATTACAACAACTGCCGGAAAATTGCGATTTATGCTGTATATGAAAGAAGAACGTATACATTTTGCAACATTATAAAATATTTTACTAAAATATACTTTTTGGATGTAAAAAAATAATCGATTAAAATAACCTCTATTTTTAACCAAATTTGAGCACATTTCCATTCTGGATTCTTCAGAAAACAGAATTTGCAAGAAAATCTTCGTCATGGAGTATCGTCATAATGTTTTCTATGATTGTGTGTAAGAAGTTTGTAATAACAATGTAAAACATCATTCTTATAATTTATTTTATGTGCGTCCATTTGTCACAAACATTTATGGCCGAAACTGACGTAAATAAAGAATATTACAATATTTATATGATGCATTATTAGATACTATGATTTTATTACACACGATCACAGTAAATATTATGACGATCTTCCTTGAAGAAGATTTTCTTATATCTCTGCTGAAATTTGGTTAAAAATACCGACTCTATCGACCGATTAATTTTTTTCATTTAAAAAGTAAATTTTAGGAAAATATTTTACAATGTTGCAAAATATATACATTCTTCTTTCATATACAGCATAAATCACATTTTTCTGACAATCTTTATGGCGTTTGTACTAATTTTTTAAGAGCTCTTCACATCGTGTAGCCAGGTGCAGTGCTCCGTAGGCAGTTGCTTTACATCAACCTTAACGCCGAGGAACTTTAACTCCGGCTAGCTTGCTGATCCGACAAGACACGCCCCGGGTGTAGTCGGAACGCAAGGGGTCGTGCGTCGTAACCCCGTGGACCTCTGGGCGGGGCTGGACTCGGTCCGACAAAGTGCTCGATAATCGCTTTAGGAGAACGCGACCCGAAGTCAGCCTTGAAGAGCGAGCAATTCCCGCCGGAGACACTACCAACCAGGCACAGCGCAGTTTACCCGACATGTAGTTACGAGACGCGACAGGTGATCATTTAAGATTGGATTTGCTGTTCGGACGGCAATCGACTTCCAAGGGAATAAGGACTCTGGGCAATCGGTCCTCGCTGTTGCAGAAACCAAAGAGCAGAGCGAACCTGCTTGGATATTTTTATTTGGCGAATTGTTAGAAGGGTCGCAGTAAGAGGCATGTGAATGTAATGCGACTTGTGCCGTTTCTACTGTCCATTAAATATATATGGCGGTGAAGTAGCGCGTGCTGCCAGATAAAATATAACTAATTTTTCAGGTCCCTAAAAATTAGCTTAAAGTTAACACAGATAAAAGTAATTATTTATTGAGGCAATATATATTAATATGTATATTTATAAGATCCTATAAGTAACGAAATTTTAGGGGTTTTGAACCCAGTGGAGGTCCGGAGCCAATAATATCCTAAGCAATATTTTAAGGTGGGTTCTGAAGGGCATCCTTGCAAAATTTGGTCCAGATCCGTCAAACGGTGTAGAACTATGTAGCAAACAAACATACTTACATACATACAAACATTGATTTATATATGTAAAGTAAAATTTTTCTGAATTTAGTATAATCAGTGTTCATCACATGTCTCTAGTTGTAGAAATGTTTTTCGCACACAATTGCTGAAATACTAAGGTTTGAAGCTTATCAAGTTTGAATTAGAAAACTCTACGTTTTATAATAAGTTTCTAAACAAGGAATATCTTAGAAAATGTGGCTCTTTTTTTGTTCCCCTTTATCTTACTTAGTTGGTACTCCAAAAATTCAACGAAACATGAGTGATTGAAGAGATCTGGGTGGCTCTTAACAACGAGGTCTTGAGAGCCGGTGAGGGTTATTGAAGTGAGTATGGAGCGGTGCCGGAATGAAGGGGTGGGGGAAACGGGAGATCCCCGAGAAAACCCGCCGACCAACGTCATGCTCCGGCACGATTCCACTTGCGAAAATCCGGAGACCCGGCGGGGGATTGAACCCGTTTCGCCTTGGTGGGAGGCGAGCGTGCTAAATACATGCTCACCGGAAATGGCGACACGCAGGCCGAATATCGTGATAATAACAATGGAGAAAACCTTATCAGCCTACAAGAGGAAAACCTCGTTAGTCACGCCACAAATTAGCTTATCTGGTTAACACTCACCTTTTGTAACGTGCACAGCAATACAGCGTATTCAAATATATGCTAATTAGACTTTATTGTCAAACTTTTCCTGGCGTTTTTATTAGAAAGTTATGAAAAAAAGGGGGAGTTAATACTTATCAGTAAGCGTTTTATTTTAGAAAGCTTGCGTAAAACACATATTTTTCTTAAAAAGAATTCTGGCTTTCTGATTCGTTATTCCCCTAGTTGATCAAATCTCGTAAAATTTAAATGGACACCTAGATCGAAATTTAAAAAAATATGGACACATTCCTCCGAACAACATAGTGCAAAAACACCAAACCTCGTTGAAACTGGCGTCAAATAATTTTGCCTGCTAAATTTTTTCTCTGCGTGTTGTAGAAAGCGAATATTTAAAAACGTCTTGAACAATTCTTCGCAAATCTTGAGGCATTTCAAATATAATATCGCGTAGTACCTAAGCCAAGCTTTCTTGAGAAAAGGCCGAGAATAATTTATGTTGTCTGGTTTTCGTGCACGAGTGTTGGTCCTGCACAAAAAAAAAACCGTTTTGTGGTAATCAAAAATTTATTGGACTCCACAAATTTTTTAGTCAATATAGACACCACAAAATACTTTGACACAAACAAAAATTTCTGTGACGTTTCAATATTTAGTGGTAACAGCAAAAGAACTTTTGTGATGACCGGTAAATTCAGTGTGTTGGTAGGATCCAGGTTTTACCAGTTATGTATGGTTCGACATCTCATCCGCAGCAGAATCGGGCAACCTATGAAAACCTAAATAAGGATAACCGGATCAGGAATCGAACACAGCTCCTCTCAAATGCGAGTTGACTTTGTTATAGGCTCTTCGCGATTAATTGAGAACTTTTAAAATCAACATTCGGAAAATGTCACTGCCCTTATAGGCTAATCACGGTAAAATGAGCACTTTTGAAAGCCTTGCATCACCTTATTCATGCGTCAGTAGGTGAAACTGTAAAATAATTAGGAAAGTAAATATTTTAAAAATCTGCTCATTTTTACATTTAGGCGAATTAAAAAAATCAGAAAGTGAAAGAAATAATTTATGTTATCACAAATGGTTACCTAACTATTTTTATTCGACGTTAAGACATCATTACCAACTTTACTGGGCGAATGTCACTCAGTGCGCATTTCAGAATATATGTAGGAAGAGGCAGCGAATTTTTTCTAACGTTCATTTCAAAAGTGCTCATTTTATCGTGAACAGCCTTTACCTGTCTGTATTTTAACTGACTGGCATGAGGCCAATGAAGTTGGTAACGACGGAGGTAAAGTAGGCCTAGTTCCATACCACAGCGTTAAATTAAAGGCGCGAGGTTAAATATTTTTCGTTTGTTTTCTGTTTTCTTTTTAATGCGTGCAAATGTAAGAATTAGCATTTTTCTGAAGTAATTGCTTTTCTAATAATTTCGCACTGTTTCACTTGACTAATGTATTGCTACGCGCGTGGACTCCTACGCTAGCCTACCTGGTTATGTGCGGTCCAGCGCTGTAGGGGGTGACCTACCTCGGTCCTTCCCTTCCTCCCAGGCAGACCCGCTCGCGGTCGTGTCACCGGGTGGCCGGGAATGATTGACAGCTGACCCGGATGGCGTTAAAACCCCTCCTCTCCCTGCTGGAGAAGCCGATGACCTGAGAGGATGCGCAAGAATATTCTGGGAACTATGCCTCGCAGCGCAACGTGGCATTTGGTCGACACTATCGCCGCATTCCCGTTACTGCTGAGGATCACTGAGATAACTGGTGTTTCGCCAGTGTTCGTCAGCAGTAACGGAACAGTATCAGTAATAAGTCAATATTTCTCGCGTGTCAGTGATTTGATAGTTTCGGAACTCTTGGCACTAAAACGAAAGCGATCTTGTAAACATAAACAAACAAATACCAAGGAAATGCAAGTTATATTACCACAGAATATTTTATTAATAAATCTACCGGTAGTTTACTTATATAAAAACGTATATTCCACACAGGCGAAGTTCTACCCTCTACAGATTATGGGGAAAACAATTGAAATATCCTATAATAGGGCCTTAATTACTTTCCAGTAATCCTGTAAATCGCACCATCTTCTGCAATGACGTTAAGTTCTTGGCTCACAATTAAAAGTCCCGCCAGAAAATATTTTACAAACACTACACAACCTCATCCAGCTCCAGCAATTCTCGTTTTAACCTAGCGCAGGGCGCCGCCAAGAGACTCACAAAAACAGCTGCCCGTCACCATCAGTGTTCGTCAGCAGTATCGGAAAGATAGCCGATGTTACTGAGATTACTGAACGAGTTAAATCAGCAGTATCGGAACGCGGTGTATGAATGCCACCACTGCTGGAGGGTCGGAAGTCTTTGTGAGAAGCCATCTGGCTAAGTGTGGTAACCGGGAAAGTCTGGTACGGTGAGAGACACCGGTGAAGAAGACTGACGACGTTGGGAGATTGCGAGACGACGGCGGACGAGGTGTTTGTGACGTGAACGGGCGAGAGGGCGTGAAACCCAACGAGTGAAGGCTATTGTGCATGAGGGCGCTCGGAGAACTCTAGAACATTGCAGACTAGTAGGATCTGGACTGAACTAAGGTGGGAATCAATGAACATGCGATACAGATATTATTGTAAATACAGGAATTGTCAAATATGGGCATATAATTTATTAAGTAATTCAATAGGTTTTTGTATTATGTTTATTGGGATTGATTTTAGATATTTAATTACGTTGACTTATTCGAGGAAATTGTGGATTTTAGTGATTTAATTTATTAATTGTAAATAGCAAGGTATATCAATTTAATGTGATGTATTGAGACGAGAGTACATATTTTCTTTGTAATTATTGTAGACCAAAATAAATTTGGAAATTATGATTGATTCTTTTATTTAATTAAGACATATAAATCCCTTAACGCGAACATGGTTTAGCCCACTGACTTTGAGAAATTGTATCAGTGTGATAGTGATAGAACCCTTAGCAAAGTTAATTTTACACAGGGTGGAAGAATACACAATGTGCATAATGGTATATCTTAAGCAGGGATTTTAAAAGCTCTCAACTTGCTGTGAGCAGCCTCTACCACTGCTCCACCTTGCTTGGTCATTTCATATTTGACTTGAGCATACAGATACAACAGATCTAACAAGTGGCACACACACACCAAAGCGAGAACACATAACTCACGGAAAGTTTATTTTCTGGAATCACTTACGCTTTACAGTTACTTACTAGGTAGTAAGTTTTGCAATCTCAGCAATGTTTTCTTTTGGACTACACTGATGCTGTAGCTGCCACCTAAATATTTTGTGGCAGTCGATAAATCTCTTTTCATTAAGCAAGTATGTTGGGGTGTTATTGTGCATCTAAATCTGTTTTCAACTAGCAACAAAATTCCGACCTTGAAAACATCAACCAAATAGTTTTTGTAATCACTAACAAATCCATTCTTTCTGTGTGTCATTCGTATCAGGCAAGTAAAACACAGATAGAGTTAAAACCATATATTGATACTTCATTTACTCTAAATAGCTTCACTCTGAAAGCCATTAGTGAGAAACAGAGGGTATATGAGGACCATGGCGCACTGTTGCCTTTTCCAGCCATCGCAGTCTTGCAGAGCAACGAGGCCACGGTGGCTGAGCGGTTAGACTGCTCGCCTCTCCCTAAGGCGAACCGGATATAATCCCCGGCCGGACTACACCCGGAATTTCGCAAGTGGGAATCGTGTCGACGATGCCGCTGGCCGGCGGATTTTTCTCGGGGATATCCCGTTCCCCCCGCCCTTGCATTCCGGCGCTGCTCCATTCTCACCTTGTTTCACCCTCGCCGGCTCTCAAGACCTCAATGTTAAGAGCCGCCCAACTCTCTCTCCACTCTAGTGATCATTCAAAGTCGTCATCTTCGTATGCCCATATTTCCGAGATAGTAGGTAAAGGAGCTCTGTTCGAAACAGGAACCTGTATGCACCGTTGACTAAATATGAAGTATAGTCTATTCGCTGTTTCTTCACACTTTTTAAATCAAACCTTTGAAAAATCACCCCATGTAAGACGTATTTAGCCTTTTTTATCTGTGTTAAAATAAAATTATATAATTTTTTTTTATAAAATTGAAGTTTTACCTGTAATTTATCTATACATTATAATATTTCATTTATAATAAATATGAGTACAAACAGTGAGAAAACGTGTGTGTTGGTAGCGCCTAGTAAGAAATAGTTCTCATGCTGAATATTATTACAATCGAGTGCGCACGAATTCGGTGCGTTGTCCTTTGGTGTAATTTTCTAAATTTAGTTAAGCTTTGGTTGTTTCAGAAATGTGTAAAGTAACTGTGAATGGCTTATAGACTGATTATCGTTTTCTGCGCATGTACCCAACCCTGACCTACTCAATACCAATATAGTTGTCAAAGTCAAATGGTCAACAATGATGAACTTATTTGTTTATATCTTAATTTCTAGAAACAATCCCTTTTATATGAATAAAATCCTTTTGCCAATTTTAATTTTGATCAAAATGCATTAAAATTTGGTTAGGGAAGCATACGAACATCTCAAAGTACTTGTTTACATAAACAGAGTTCTAAATTCAAATCGTAGCCACGTCGTTTATGATACACCTAGTTCATTCATGGTTACATTCAACTGTCCTGAAGCCCTGTTATAATTATATTTCTAGGATATTTCTCCGTCTTATGCAAACAAAGCCAAGGTTACTTCTATTACAGGTTGGCAAGATCAATGTTAAAAGTTTGGCAAAGGGAAAATTTTCGCCACTAGTTAAGCGCTAGTGTCGCATGTGTTCCAGATTTTCTCTATTTTCTACGTTAAAAACCTGGCAAACTCTTCCATTATACATTTCGGTTTGTTCCTAACCTGAGTATAATTGGCCTTAACAAAGCTTAACGAATTCTGATAAATTACACCAAAGGGACAACGCACATTATTCCTGCACACTTAGTGTAATGATATCGTTAAAAGCCGCCTGAGAGGTGTATCTTCGTTCGTGAGGAATGGAGGTCTTAATAAGATTAAAATAAATACATTTGACTTTAATTGATTCACACAGCTATTATTTAGAGCATTAATCTATCTATCTCGTCTATTACTCTTTTACTTCTCAACTAGCTTTTACCCGCTGCTTCGCGCGCGTGTTTATAGGGATAAATAATGAAGTTTTGTGGCACTAAGCCACTATTGGGTTCTCTACCCACTGAGTTTCTGGGTCCCTACTATTGGGTTCTCTACCCACTTCTTTAATGCGGCCCCACTAGTTTGTCTTCTGGCCCCTGACCAGCAGCGGCCCCACTATTGGATTCTCTAGCCAATGGGCTACTGCGGCCCCACTATTGGGTTCTCTACCCACTGAGCCATTGTGGCCCCACAATTGGATGCTCTAGCTCCTGACCAGCGGCGGCCCAACTATTGGGTTCTCTATCAACTGAGCTACTGCAGCCCCACTATTAGGTTCTCTACCCACTGAGTTTCTGCTACCCCATTATTGGGTTCTCTAGCTCTGGGATCGCTCTAGCCGCTGAGCCATTGCGGCCCCACTTGATTTATTTCTATCCACTAAGCCACTACTGCCCCACTTGGAATAGCTCTAGGCACTTGGCCACTACGACTCTTGGGACGGAATGGAAGACAGCCCATAGACAAAAAAGAAAGGAGAAATGACGGAACTTTGTGTAACAATAAGAATTTTCCTGAAGGAATGATATAAACATACAATAATAATTTTCCTTGAGGAATGAGATATTTTCATGGGATAAAAGGTAGCCTATGTCACTCTCCAGTCCTCCAACTATATCTGTGCAAAAAAATCACGTCGATCAGTTGCTCCGTTTTGACGTGAAATAGGGACAAACAAACATATTTTCCCATTTATATAGTAGTAAGGATGAGGTCAATATTTAATGTCTATTTTTACTCTAATGAACGTCCTTCTTAATGTCTCTGGTTAAAGTAAATTAACTCATACTCACCATTAACACACATTCAGACTGTCTGTTGCCATCATTTTTAGTGCCTTTCACTCACGCGCCCAGTCAAATAGTGCAGCCTGCCAGCCGCACTCTTCACTGCTTGATACTCGCTGTCACAGATTTCCCTTCCTCTCGTCACTTCCCTCGCCGCTCGTCTGTCTCTGAAACTCAGCCACTTATCCACTAAACAACAACAGCTCGGAGGCCCGACGTGCTTTTTATACTCTGCTGGCCTTGACCTGGAAAGTTCAATGCGCCCCGAGTCATGCTTAGAGAATCTAGGGCAACAAACCACTAGAACATTCTTCAGATAAATACAGAAACTCAATACAACCAAGGTCAGCAGCGCGCGCAGCATAACGGTTATCGTGTTGGTTCCTTTTTGGTAATAGATGCGTGGTTCTTGGTTGATCGCGCGCCTGTAATTGAAAACATTCCATAGACTTGCCGCCTCTATCATATAACTGCTGTCCTTCACTTCCACTCGCCCGCGCGGGATGCGAAGCAACAAGCGCGTAACTGTATATTACATAAGAACTATTTTTTTACTACGCATTATCAACACAACTATTTATTCCCTGTTATATTCATATTAAGAATAATAAAAAATCAAATACATTTATAGATAGAATACAAGTGAAAGTTCAATTCGACAAAAACTAAGATGTGTTAACAGAAGTATAATACGCTTGTGATATATGACATATTTAGGAAACAACCAAAAACGTCATATATGGGGTGATTTTTCAAAGGTTTGATTCAAAATGTATGAAGAAACCGTGAACAGACCATAGTCGTATTGGCAGAAAAGCAGTTCAGTATTGGGACACGGAGGGTGGTTTCGCGCAGCTGGGGTGATTACTCTACCCCGTATTCACTTTTGAGCTGGAGTCACATTATCCCGGCGAACACTGAACGACAGGCAGATATGACGTCAGAGCTCGACGGAATTTCATATTAAATTTTATTCAGTGTTCACACTACCCCGACGAAATCTGCCCGAAAATATGTTAGTTGACTGTTTGGAAATTGTAAAACGGCAAAGTTATCCTTATAATAGCCAATATATATTTTCCAAAACTCGCGATAAAATGAATGATTTGCTTTGCTTTTGACAAAAGTTGTATTTGTACGAGAGATAAAAAGTATTTAGGAAAACGGGATAGTTATTTTGGCAACAAGTTAGTTTATTATTTACTACAGTAGGGAAATGCGCACGAAATTTTGCTTTCTAATATTGTGTTTACATTTTTTTGCGCGCCTCGACGAGTAGGACACAATGAAAACTAAAAATAGAATCTACTTTTGTCGGGCTGTCGGGGCTGCTATTTTGTCACACTGACGTCACAGTAACCTTGCGTTTCATTGGTTGCTACTTAGATTTCGTAGTGTCGAGGTTGTCGTTGGGTGATCGTTGGGGTATTGCGACTCCAGATTTACGTCGGCGGGGCCACGGTGGCTGAGCGGTTAGCCTGCTCGCCTCCCACCAATGCGATCCGGGTTTAATCCCCGGCCGGGTCACTCCGGATTTTCGTATGTGGGAATCGAGCCGGGCGATGGCGTTGGTCGGCGGGTTATCTCGGGGATCTCCCGCTTCCCCCGCCCTTTCATTCCGGCGCTGTTTCATACTCACTTCAATCACCCTCATCGGCTCCCAAGACCTCGATGTTAAGGAGAATGGTGCATGAAAGCACTATTTATACCCCATTTTCAATATGTCGTTTTCCAAATAGTTTATCGAAATTTTTGACGCCACAAGACGTAAATAATAATTTTCAACACCTTTTTACGCTGTGAGATTTTCACTGTCTTCATTCTTCTCGGAGCTCTGATGGAAGAAAGAAAATTACTATTTTTTCTTATCTTCAATCAGAGCTCCGAGAATAACGAACGCAGAGAAATTTTTTTAAACTATATAATAAGGTGTTCAAAATTGTCATTTACGTCTCGTCGAACCAAAAATTTCGAAAAATCCTCTTTAAAACAAACCGTGACAAAAAGTACATGCATATACGATGTTCGTGCTCCATTCTCCTTAAGAGCCGTCCAGATCTCTTCACTTCACTTCACTTTACGTCGTCGGCGGCTGGGTGCAGATGGCGACGTGGTGACGTGTGGGAACTCGAACCCAGACCACTCGGGTGCGGCGCTGAGAGGCCGGGATGATTGATCGATCCCGCCGATAGCAAATAGCGAGTGAAAGACAGTCGCCCGAGCGTAATCGACCGCGCCGCGTGCCGAAAGGTAAATTGCCATCGAGAAGGAATGCCAGGGGAGGAGTAGATATTGGTCGCGGATGGAGGAATTTACCGTGTGACATATTACGCAGCCAGCGTGCTCTTCTTTCCCTCTCAGCAGGCAGGAGACATTACGAGCTAGCTTCCGGCACTGCCTTATCCCGGAAATGTTTTCTCGGCAGGGATTTCTCCTCTTTGGCGTACAATCATCACGACAGGTGGTCCTCGTCTTGGTAGTTAGGGGCGTGATAGTACCACGCTGCGCTTTCGCGCCAACGTTTAGAAGCCACAGTACATTCAGCACACGCCTGCTTTCGCATGGCATATGCCGCAACGTATCTCAGCCTCGCTTTAAAAGGTATGGTGCACGAAAATCGTATATTTCTATAATTTTTATCACAATTTGTTTTAAAGAGGATTTTTCGAAATTTTTGGCTCCCCAAGACGTAAGTAACTATTTTGAACGCTTTATTACTCTGATAAAATTTCTCTGCGTTCGATATTTTCGGAGCTCTAATTGAAGATACGAAAGAAAAAAAAAAAAAGTAATTTTCTTTCTTCCGCATCAATACTCCGAGAATAATGAAAGCAGTGAAAATCTAACCACGTAAAATTGTGTTGAAAATTATTGTTTACGTTTTGTCGAGCCAAAAATTTCCATAAACCCTTTGGAAAACGACTTATATCGAAAATCGTGTAAATATGCTACTTTCATGCACCATTCCCCTTAAAGGCTCAGCTTTACGTGCAGAAATTTTTAGTTTTCGGGGCATTTCCTCAGTTCCAGAGTAACTACCAAAAATGTCTGACTTAACATTTTGCGAGTTGTTTGATATTTCTTTGTTCTCAATTATTCTTTGTCTTATTTTTTAGCTGTAAAAATGGCATAAAAGTATTATTATTTCATAGCATTTGTCTTTCCATTTGTGACTACATTTTAAGTTGAAAGTTCGGAATTCACGCCTGTACTATAGATTATGGCAAATTGCTACACTTCTGTAGTAGCATTTTTTTTTTTCGATTTTACTTCATAAAAACTTAAATCAGAAGGAAATGAAATAATATGATTTAGGTTGTGTGACGCCGAATCTAAACAATTTTCGTAATTGCACTCACTTGATATGTAATGTATGTATACTGAGGTGGATAGGTATCCAATTATAACTACTAGTGTATTATTTATACTTTTTGTTGTGTAAAGTAACGTATGAGTATACTATGATCGTATACGACAAAAATATAAATATAAAACACAACTTGGAAGGCCATCGCATATCAGACATATAATCAATGCTACTTAAGACTCCGCCGCGAACGTTGTTACATGCTCTAGGACAAGAAAATCATAGGATGATACCGGGTCTTCCCGTGTGTGCATGAACTATGTAGATGCGCACAAATCTAATTCGTTGCAAACGTCGAGACAATTACCACGCATTCACTTTGTTGCCTTTCCCTGTGCTTTGTACAGACAATCATGTTTAAAGAGCGTGATTTTTAAAATTTTCCGAAAGACTGCGAAGTGACTCAGTATTGCTTTACGAGAATTTATAATTCTGTCATTCGTAGCCCAATCCTACCCCCCCCCCCCCCTCCACGCCAAGAATAATTAAAACATTTTTAACTCTCTCAGTCTAAACATATTGCTTTGAAAGCGAATAGCTGAATTCAACGTTCTGAGAATAATTATAATACGTAATTTCAACACCACGTATCTAGTAGTAATACTCGACAGATATTCAACGTCTAGAAACATCAGGAAATATGAGAGGAAATAATTGCGTACAACGTATTTTACGAGTGATTAAAATACCAGTCTGCCTCGAATTGGGAAGCCTGTGTTAAATTTAAAAAAAAAAGTAATAATAACAATAATTACGCAGTCACTTGCCTGCGCGTTTACCAAGTAATGCTGCCCTTTTGCGGAGAACGAGCAGCAATATTAATATAAACGTCCATTTGATTTGTACACTGGATATGGTGACTGGAACTAATCCAGTCTTCGCCAACCTAGCTCACCCAGACATTTAATGACAACAGGCAACAACACGAGAATAGGGAAAAAAAATCATCACATATAAATAACTTACCAATTCATGATACGCTAAATAATTTATTAAAAAGTAAAATTAAAAATCTAGATAACTAGTCAAGGGGTATACCCAACACCCACCACAAACTTTGAGCATATGCGAAAACTGGAGAAAAAAGATTGACTTCTTATGGTGAGTTGTTTGAAATATTCTTGTTATGGGGGTGAATGATTAAGTGAAATATTTGGAACATACTCCATTGATTGATACGCTACGTGGTCACAGAAAACTAAGTCTGAGACATTAAACAAACACGATAAACCAATCAAGAGTGGCTGTAGTCAAAATATGTGAATAGAACATATTATAATAAATACCACAAAGGATTTTGTCAGATAAATAACAAAATACATAAACAAAGAATAAAATTAAATAAAGAATTAACCAACGAAAAATCTGAAGAAAATAAAACCAAGGACTATACAACGATGACGACACAGAAAGACACAGTAGGTTTTCTTAGACGAGCTTAATATTCTGACGATTTCAATGTCCTGTGATGTTATCACTTAAAATCTGTTCACTGTAAAGTGAGCACTTTTGAAAGTCCTACTTAAGATCTACTTTTCTCCACCCAGTTTCTATCATTCCACCACATGTAAGATTTACATTTTCGCGGACTTAATGACTTTATCCATAACATATGTCAAGTCAATGCATGACATTTTTATGAAACTAGATGCGTTATTAATATGCCAATTAGCCATCCTAATGTGCGTAAAGCATAAAACAGCAACTTGACTCGTCATAAATTCAAACGTTACTAGCAATGTAACGTCAAGTCATAGAACTATTTTTCATAGTTCGCAGCCGACTGAACTGCGAGGCTGCATGCCAATGTATAAAGTAGCATATGCGTAGATTTAGGGATTTATATTTTTTTTTCAAAGGTTTATTTAAAAAGTGTTTACTTTACCATGTATAGCCTATGCCATGTTGCAGGGTAAATATGGCCCTGTGAATGAATGTCAAACGATTCAACTCCCTTAGGCGTAGAAAAAAGAAAAGATACTTAATGATCTGCCGCGTGAATCTTGAACTCAAATGGGAGGAGCCGTCAAGCGGTCCTAACTTGCCGGCAAAATGGCGAACGTCATTCTTCAATCAGTGCCAGTAGGTTAACTTGTAGAGCTATGACCGACCGATGGAGAAACGTCCACAGCATGGAGTGACGAATAAACCTTAAAGAGTCCGTTCTCATAATACCGCCATGATATTTCGCTTCTGTGTTCAGAGCTACTCTGTGACTTCGTTTAGCTTAAACATAGTTATCAGCGACGACGTGTTGTCGGAGAGTTTTCGTTTCCGAACGCACCAGAGAGCCTTTCTCGTAACGAATGCATTGAAATAATGCCACTTTTTCCTTCTGTCGTATATTGGAAAAGGAAATTCATATAGTTGACGATTATTTCCATGATGGCAAGATATTTCAAACGTTTATATGTTAAAATAAGTGAATGCCATAATCGTGCCTTTTTGTGCGATACATTATGGTTTAGTATAATGTGGAAACTACGTGCTTAATCAGCGGGTTTCTTGCGATATAACTGTCACGTGATTTCCAAACTTTTCAGAAGACTCTATTTGTAAACCTTAGGTTCTGTTTTAACTTCATTCAGACAATTTGATATATATAATAAAAATACAGAAAGCAAGAGAAATAATTAAAGTTATCACAAATTGTTACCTAACAGCTTTTGTTTGATGTTAATATATGGAACTACTTTTCCCTCCATCGTTGTCAACTTTACTGGGCACACGTCACTCATTGCACCCGTTAAAATACATGTAGGTAGGGGCAGTGACTTTTTTGTAACGTAGATTTCAAAAGTGCTCACTTTATCGTGAATAGCGTTTACAGACATTAACACTGCCAAATGACAAACGGTACAATCACTAACGGCGCAATAAAACAACGGATATGTATTATATATATATATATATATATATATATATGTATATATATATATATATATATATATATAACTTTAGCTCTCATTGAACAAGCAGCAAAAACTGGATTGAAATTTAAATTGAAGTCTATACGGCCTCAGTTGATTGCTCCCTTTTTTTTCGCCTGCTATAAGTCCTAGTAGCTATCAAACGTTTAATTACAGCGTGATCCGTTGTTTTATTGCGCCGTTAGTGATTGTACCGTTTGTCATTTGGCAGTGTTAATGTCTGTAAACGCTATTCACGATAAAGTGAGCACTTTTGAAATCTACGTTACAAAAAAGTCACTGCCCCTACCTACATGTATTTTAACGGGTGCAATGAGTGACGTGTGCCCAGTAAAGTTGACAACGATGGAGGGAAAAGTAGTTCCATATATTAACATCAAACAAAAGCTGTTAGGTAACAATTTGTGATAACTTTAATTATTTCTCTTGCTTTCTGTATTTTTTTCAATGCATCGAAATGTAAAAAGGAGCAAATTTATACAATATTTCCTTTTCTAATAATTTCACAGTTTCACTTGACCAATGCATGAATAAAGTGATGAGTCCCATTGCAATGTTAAGTTTACTTAAGGCAATAGAACACACAATGTGTATACAAGTAGATCATGAGCAGGGCTTTCAAAAGTACTTTTTTTTTTTTACCGTGAACAGCCTATATCCTTCGTGCAGCTGCCGTGGAGCTGCATACAAACGGCTGTGACGCAGCCTGCTCTCATTTCAGCGAGGTTACAAATTACATAAATTTATAACACTTTTTGCAAAACTGTCAGGTTACAACAGAGTTGAAATTATATTACGAAGACACAAATCAGATACCTTGAACGTAATCTGTAACAATATTTAATAATATGATGACGTTAATTTCCTTCTATACAACGAGGCTACGTCAAATTCATAATCTTAATCTATAATTCATTCACGGTTATTTCACACTTGTCTGACGCCCTACTAAATTTCTACTTCCAGGATATTCCTCCGCCTCGTGCAAACTAAGCTTAACTAATTCTATAAAATGACACCAAAGGACATCGCACTGAATTAGTGCGCACTCAGTTGTAATAGTAATTTGCATGAGAACTATTTCTTACTAGGCGCTACCAACACACAAGCTTTCGCACTGTTTTTATTCATATTTATTATTAATGAAATATTATATTTTACAAATAAAATATACTCGAAAATTCAAATTAAGGAAAATTAAAAAGTTTTATGTTAACAGAGGTTCAAAACGGCTGTGATAATAGTGTATTCGGGAAATAACTAAATTCGTCATACATGGGTGATTTTTCAAAGGTTCGATTAAAAATGTATGACGAGACCGCGAGTAGACTATATTTAGGAGAGTACTCAGAAAGTTTATATGAAGGAAATGTATTGACTGAAGATGCAAATAAACAACACTTAGCCTAGCAGGCTGCGATCGAACATACGAACTGCCGAACGCGAAACAGGCATGTTATATGATTTAACACGTTAGGTGAGTTACTATAAAATTATTTTGTTGCTCCTTATTTATATACGCTATATATGATTTTATGGATTAAAATATTTTTGGACTGGTACTTCACTGTCAAAACATTTACGACTCTTGGATGTTAGATACCGAATGGAGTGGTTTTGATTTGTTTAACTTGTTTAATTTGACTATTTTACAAGATTAATGAAATGGCTAAAGTTGTCGTGATTTTACAGGCGGCTGTTTTCGATGGATATTGGGAAAAGAGTTTTCTCGTAATACTTCGCCTGTTGAGATTAATTTAAAAGAAATTGTAGTGACGTGAATTTACGACACGTATGATTTCTTTGAATGAATAGTGCAATGGGGGCGAATGACAAGATGGATATTATTGGACATTCACCATTGCGATGTAGATGTCAGTCATGGAAAAATCAGGACTGAGCACGAAAAATATACTTTAAAAAGACAAGCAACCTACAGTGTGTACGAGAAAATAAATATATGTATATAACACTTGATAATTCCAATAGGGAATAGAGTAAAAAAAACAGAACAGCAACTAATTACGAGAAATATATGCATATGTACATGACCAATAGATAACAGATGCGTTATCTATTCGTCATGTAGATATGCATCTATATTTTTGTAATTAGTTGTTGTTCTGTTTTTGACTCTATTCCCTATTGGAATTATCAAGTGTTATTACGTAAATTTATTTTCTCGTCCATAGATTGCTTGTCTTTTTTAAAGTATTTTTTCGTGCTCATTCCTGTCATTTCCATGACAGGCATCTGCATCGCAATGGTGAATGTCCAAAAAATTCCATTCTGAAGTATGTTTTCGTTATTCTGCAGCAAGAGAACCAGTGATGGCGTTCCTTGTTTCAACGGCGTAGGGCCCTGCGGGTGTTTCCTGCTAGTTGTCTTAGTAGGGACCGCTCCAAACTAATTAAAGAAGTTTGCTGCAGCGTCATAGCCCACAGTGTCAGATCCTGCAGCACAGCTCCCTAGTGAAAGATTTCATTATCCGAAAGTCAGTGCAGCTTCTCGCTCGGGAGAAGGGAATTGCTTCTCTGTCTCTCTCCGCCTCTCTCCCTCTCTCTTCACAGTTGTGTAACGCTAGGTGTGATACAATGCGCTCGTGCCTGAAATATAGATCACTCGAGAGGTGTGGGAGGCTGTGCCAAGGGAAAGGAGACGACGAAACTGCCTTCCTCGCTTCTGTCCTCACTACGTAATACTCACAGCGAGAAGTTCACCAAGCTGATCATTGACACGCGCGTACACGCTGTTATTATGGTTTTTTTTTTTTTACTTTTCTATCATTTATTTAAGCGAACAGTTAACACAGGTGGTGACATACCTTCGTCGTCGATGCCGTTAAGATTGCATATGACTAAGAAGTTTTGGGTTCGAATATTGGTTAACCCATGGATATATGCTCCTTTTTGGATGTTAGTTTAAATTAGTTTAGCTTATTAGCAACCGTATACTCCCCCACCCTCTCCACTTACAAGCACAAAATTGGACTTTCGGTACACAAAACAGAGGGTGTTAATTAGCACAACAAAATAGAGGTAATAAATCACATATTAAGGACTCCGCCTGGCTGGCTCATGAAGTGAGTTGCAGAGTTTTTGCATAAAGCATGGGATTCAACCATTTATGGATATTTTTTAGTGGTGTCTAAACATGAAAACCTCTTACGAAGCATTTTGTGCCCAAAGACAAGCTTCAAGCTCTCATTTAAAGTACAAAGATTTTAATTTATGGCGTAAAAATGGCTCAAAGGATTATGGTCTCTTACATGTATCGTAATTTCAGTGTATGCTGCACTAGCCTCAGTATGATCATTTTCACGGTCAGCTACACAAAACTTTCATTAAAAAATAATAATGTGCACTTTTCTACAACAGCGTATTTTAGAAACGGTTCATTTCAGATTCTATAGTATCATGAATGCTGCAAATCATTTTTTTTCACACGCGGAAACGTATACGTTGTTTCTACTAAGTTACGTATGTCGAAAGGAAATAAATAGATGCTCTGTACGTAAAACTTAAAATACGGCTTGTCATTAAGCGTTTTGTGAAGCTCGTAAAAAGCAGCTGACAAAATCACAACTGAATACCAGTTTATAGAATCTTAAGGCAATACTAACAGCTTTTGGATCCATGCATGCATAATAGTAATCCAAGCGAGGTGTCGCAGTGGTAACGCACTGGACTCGCATTCGTTAAGACTCTGGTTCGATTCCCGGTCCGGCCATCATGATCCCGGCCTTCCATGGTTTTCCGAAATTACTCCAGGCCAAGGCTGATATGGGTCCCTAACGAAAGCCGTTGCCGATTACTTCCTCAGCCCCTCCCTCCTGTGCAACTCGCACTGTCTCTAATGACCTCGCTGTCGACGATACGTTAAGCCTATAAGTGGATCATATAATCTGAGAAGCTTCAAATGTACACACTCAATCGGTATTTTATGGTTAGTCGTTCGTTTTGACATGTAAGTTAATTTCAGTCATTGTTTCACATACTGTACGACAGTCTTCGTCAATTGTGAAAATAATTACATTTTGATCCAGTGGATCAGAGACGCAGCTGTCTCGTGTCTACACGGTGCAATTACATTTCAAACACTTGTTTGCTGGATAAAGTTTTGTGTGTGTGTGTGTGTGCGTGTGTGTGTGTGTGGGTGCGTGCGTGTGCGTGTGTGTATAGAGAGAGAGTCCGTTTGTGACGTCATGAAACTATGAAACTGCGTATTTATTATTTATTTCAATATTAAAAATTGTTCCCGCAAAATGAACAAATTTTAACAATATATTAATGTATGTGTATATATATAAATATAAATAAATATATATATATATATACACACACACCCAATCCAATTTACGAATAAAAAATACACGTACTATTTATTTATTAGCAATAAAATTTTCTTGCTGCTGAAAAATATTAACATGTTTCAAATAACGAGTAACAAAGAGCAACCACAGTATAAAACCTACTAATTATCGGACACCACACAGTTGTTGTTTAAAATATAAGAAATTAACTGCAACCCCCACTAGAAGGCGTTCCGCGACGAAAGGTACAAACTTCGCCAGCGAAGTCATTAGCAGTAAAACTACATATAAAAGCTGTTTAAGATAAAGTGAGCACTTTTGAAATCAACCGCAGGAAAAAGTCACTGCCCCTGCCTGCACATATTTTAACGGGCGCATCGAGTGGCATGTGCCCAGAAAAGTGGGTAGCGATGGATGGAAAGTAGGTCTATATCTTAACGTCGAATAAAAACTGTTAGGTAACCATTTGTGTTACCTTAAATTATTCCTTTCGCTTTCTGTTTTTATAATGCATCGAAATGTAAAAATTAAGTACATTAGTAAAATATTTACTTTTATAATAATTTTATGTTTTCTCTTGACCGACGAATGAATAAAGTGATGAGGCTCATGCAAATGTTAATTTCAAAAGTACTAAGTTTACCGTGAACAGTCTACACACTCGTAAGCTATGAAAACCCGCTTCAGGGTTACAGTGACGAATGTGCAATAATAACACGACACGTGTAATTACTGTTTATCATTATTGGCACTGACTACATGTCGGAGATTTCTTACAAGCTGTTCTAAATGGTGCCCCGCCTGACTGTAAGCAGGCTACGACCCGTTGTGTCCCGGCGTTCTGCCACTGCATGCCTGCCAGTTCATTTCGGAGTTGAGTGATGGCACTGCGATCGCCCTTATCGTCTGGTCCCGTATTGTCTGGTATCCGCCCGCTGTACAACATACCCTTCAGACAGCCTCGCGAGAAAGAGTCCGCCTCTCTCTCTCTCATCATTGCCGAAGCTCAGAGCAGGGGGTGTGCTCGGGCCCTTATACCACCCATACGGTTGCAGCAGTTGCATCTCTCTGCGGGCTGAGGAAGTTTCCCTCACCAGACCGCAAAGAACACATAGCCCAGAGGTCAGGAAGCCCTGCTCGTCCCGGTGCAACTCAGACAGCCCGCCAGTCAGACCAGCAAAGCCGCGGTTTAAAAAAAAGAGTCCGCCTGCTCAGGTACTCTGAATTCAAGTATCCAGTAACAGCCCTGCTGAATTGCAGAGGTGCTCCAGTCTTATTGCTAACACACGTCACGTCGTACTAACGGCACATCTTCCGACGAGAGTGGTAAGTAGGTTTCCAGAAATTGCTTATATTAGGCCGGGTGCACACGTGCCGCAGCTGCGCCGCCGCAGAAGATGTCCGCACGTGTGCACACGGCCTTAATGAGCATTGAGGTTGCCCTGTATGAAATGTGGTTGAATGAGATAATTGCCAAGTAATCCGTGCCATACATTCACTGAAAACGTTCTTCTAAATTTCTATTTATTGCCTTTCTGTCACTGTAAGTATGAAACGGATTTTCATAGCCTAAATATGCATACGGCTTTTTTTGTTGCAAACGACCTCAATATCACACTGGTGAAGTTTGTTGGTTTCGTCGCTGAACAACCTGTATAACGCTCATATATCAGTCGATCATCCTTCCGTTTAGATCATGATATAACTCGTATGATACGTCATGAAAAAGAAATTCTACATATAGGCTGTTCACAGTAAAGTGAGCACTTTTGAACCCCTAGTTACATCTTACTTTCTGCCATTCGTCACCCTTTAACTATTTTTTAAAATAAATATTGCCATGTAAGTAATAAACACAGTGTGTATATTCCACTCCACTCGGAAGTTAACGTCTAAGGCCAAAATAAAAAATATTTATTTAATATTATTCCAAAGGAGAGGGCTACTAAAAGTGCTCACGTTAACATGGATAGCCTATACTTACTTATTCACAAGTATTCATCTTAAGATTTGTTACTGTTTTCCGAATATGAATTTTTATTCATTCGTATTTTAACAACTGTTATTTTACATAATATCATCGAAAATGCAGAACCACTCTACCCTACTCCGTAGTAAACGAAGTGACATGTTGCTCACATGAACTTACATGAAATCTTCTTTGAGTTCGTATATTAACCACGATTTTTTTTTTTTTTTTTTAGTGGAAATTCATTTTAACTGCTCAATGATGTATGACTTTCTGAGTCTATCGGAAAAATTAAAACGCCAAAATTGTATTTGGCTATCAATAACATTAAGAAATTAATAAACTATTATGTTTTCGTCGCGACGTACTTCAGTCGTGGTGTCATATTGTTATTGTAAAAAAAAATTATTCTAGGTTAATATATTATTTTAGAGTGGATAAAAATAAACACTTTTCAACCAGCCAGAAAAAGTGCATTTTCAGGCTGATTAATTAGGTGAAAAAAATTCAAAGATTGAAAAAACACAGTAATTCGCCTCCTATCTACACAAACTGTTGAGGAAGAGTTTTATTTCCTTAACCAAACGGAGTGCTATTACCCACCAAGTTTTCAAAACTTTCATATTTCTCGATTTAAGAAATTTCTATTCTATTTTAATGTGTTTTACTGAATTACAAGTAGTTTTAAATTATTTCGAAATAAAGTCGTATGAACACCTCGATACTGAAGTTGGCGTTTTTTCACTTAATTATTGTGTTATAAGTCGTATTACCATTTCTGTTTAATATTGCAAAAGGAATCATTCCACAGCGTTTTTTGTACAGTAAAGAATAGCAATGTATTTTACAAAGCCGGCCATATATGTTACTTTCTGATATGGCTGTCTAACCAGAACTTGTATTTGAAGCATTTCGGCTGGTTTAAGCAACCAACATGCTACATACGGCACGCGGATTCAGACCTAAGAAACTGTTTTGTTTGTTTGGATACACATCGAATCGCTGGAATTCTGTGTATTAATAGTGCTGCAATGTTTTTATTTTATTCAATTTTTATTTTTTAGTTTAGCGACGGGAAGATTTGTGAGCGATGAAATCGGACCAAATGATGGGCAGTTTTATAAAAAATGTCTGGGCTTAGCACTTTATGCTGTAGTGTCATCGTCTAATCTGACAGAGAATCGGTGAGCAGGCCGGACTAGTGTTTGTTATTCCAAACTCAGGTTGTTGCGAACTTGTAAGTTAGAATGTAAAATGGTTTGAGAACCACTGCAAGAGGGAGGTAGGTAGGTAAGTCGGTAAGTGGGTAAGGCTTAACATGTCGACCGCGAGGTCATTAGAGATGGAGTAAGTAGCTTAAAGAAGCAAGGAAGGTGAAGAAATATGCAGTGAACCTTAGTAAGAAACCATCCCTACATTCGCCTGGAGTGACTTCGGGAAACCATGGAGAACCGAAATCAGAATGGTCGGACCGAGGATCGAACCCGTGTCCTCCCGAACGCGACTCCGAAGGTCAGCCACTGTACCAGCTCGCTTGACACCACTACACGAGGAGATCCCGTCGTCTTTGGGAGCGAGAGATCTGGGTGGCTCTTAACAACGAGGTCGTGAGAGCCGAAAGTATGGAGCAGTCGGAATTTGAGAGCGAGGGAAATGGAAGATCCCCGAGAGCACCCGCCAACCAGCGGCACCTTCCGACCTAATCCCCACGTGCGAGAACCGGCAGTGAATCCTGCGGGAATCGAACCTGGTTCGGCTTGGCGGGAGACGAGTGTTCGAACAGGTGCACGACCGCGGCCCCAACGTCCTTGGGATTTTGTGCATGAACCTGACGAAATGACGCGGCGGTTTCTTTGGCGAGGGCGTAACCATTTTCTCATTGGCTGCGCGAGGCTCTGGAAGTGGTGTCTTGTGTCTGATTGGCCACTACGCGCTACGAAAGGTTCCCTTTTGGTCGGGTTGCCTGTCGGCGAGTGGGTTGCCAGGCGCTGATCGGAGAATTTCGTTGCAAAAATTTTGCTGGGAAGTGACGCCATTTTGGGGGCGCGTGCGGCTCTTTCAACTCTGCATTATTAAATACCTACTCCGTGTCGCAACTGGGAGCACCGATCTCCCTTCTCCCCTCTCTCTCTCTTCCGGCCTCGGCGCAGGTTCACTCACCTGTTTTTACTCTCGCTGGCAAGTCGCAGGCGGTGCGCTTGTTGTTCTCCCCGACTCGGCATTCTTCGTCGCTTTCCGACCCGCCTTCCCCTACCGCCGCGCCTCCGCGGCCGGCGCTTCAAGTGTACCGCCGTGTGCCACATCGCGGCCACTTCCACTTCAGTCGCGTTTCGCCGGTCTTCGGGAGCGGTCGTGTCCTGCGACGTCTCGGCTTACGGGTGTGCTCCGACGCGTGTTTCGTTTCTGCGCCAGGGTGAGGGCTGGCGTGTCTCTGAGGCAACAGGGGTCGCGTCTTCGCGAATTGAACTCTGGTAGGTGGTTACTTCTGCCCGGGAGGGGAGGACTCTAACGTGGTCGTGTCATGAATCACTGCTGACGGAAGATGATGGAGCGCGGAGGAGACGGGTCGCCGACGGGGTCGCTAGCCAAGAGTGACGCGATGATCGTCAAATCGCCGGGGGGCCCCGGGGACTCCCCGCCGTCGACGCTGAAGCCCGGCCATGCCCCGGCGGGGGCGGGTGACGGAGGCGACGCCGGAGGGTTCCTCCTGCTGGGCAGTGGGCAGGTGCTGCTGGGCGTCGCGATGGCGGTGCTGGGCGCCATGGCGCTGGTGCACGAGGCAGCCATGTCGGGGGCGGGCGCCGGCCTGTGGGGCGGCGCCGTCGCCATGGCGACGGGGGCGGCGGGCCTGGCGGCGGGCCTGCGCGGCTGCTACTCGCCGAGGGGGCGCGTGCCCCCGGCCTTCGCCGCGGCCTTCCTCGCGCTATGCCTCGTCGCCGTAGCCGTCGCCAACCTCGTCGTCGTGCTCACCGTCACTGGCATCATCCGCGACGGTCACAAGCCCGACGAGCACATCACCGTCCAGGTGCGCCACCTTAACTATACGTCTCTTCGCTGTTGCTTTACGCTTTTTTAATCGCATCATGTATGACGTGTTTGGTGCTTTCATAAATACGCCATGTATCATAATAGTTTGATATAGTCCATCCATAGTTTCTGAAGCCCTGCTGAAGTTCTACTTCCAACATATTCCTCCGCCTTGTGCAAGCAACGCTTAACTGTCTGGAAAATTACACCAAAGGACAACGCACCGAATTCGTGCTCACTCTGTTTAACAGTATTTCGCATAGGAACTATTTTTTACTAGGCACTGCTACCAACGTACATGTTTTCTCACTGTTTTTATTAAAATTATTTATAAATGAAGCATTGTCATTTATAGGTAAAATATGAATAACATTTCAATTTAAGACAAAAAAAAAAAGTAACTTTTATGAACACAAGTATAGAACGCTTGTGATACATGGCATATGTTGGAAATAACTAAACACATCATACATGGGGATATTTTTCTAAGGTTTGATTCAGAAAGGGTGAAGAAACCGCGAATAGACTATACGTAACACATGTGAATACTGAAGTTATTTCTTAGTTTTCAATTTCTTGTGGTGCATATAAGTGTAAGAAATAGTGGCTTTGTAAAATACTATGTTGCTATTGTGCTGATTCCTATTCTAACTTGTCTGAAACGAAAAGGGGCCAATTTCGTGGCCAGAAATTTCAGTATTACTCTTTTAATAGGTCAGTGAGATGAAATTGTTTAATTATCAAAGTACCCGATAGTGATTTGAACGCTTTTAAGTCAATCGGGTTATTTCAAATTTGAAAATCTGCAGTATTATTTTTACATAAATATTACATTGCATACGTTTATAAATGCTGGCAGCAGTATTAAAAAATGAAAGTATTATTTGTAACGTCTTTTTAAAAAGGGAACTTTACAAATTAATATCAAACTAACTTGATGTTATGTGTATATTTTACTTACATTAGAGTAAGGGGTTATTTTTTAGTATATCATTAATTTCTTATTTATGTTTATACAAAATTTTACATGTTTACTTGACCGATGCATGAATAGCTTATTTGTAGCAGTCTTTAAATCCATGACATTTTTTTTTTTTTTACGTTTAGCGGGTGGGTTAACTGTCAAGAAGAATAACTAAGCAGATTTTTTTTAAAGTGCTCGCACGTGAGTCAACCGAAGCAGACCTGACGGTCAGTAATCACTTTTTTTTAATCAGTTCATTCATCGGCACTCCTTGATGTTCAGTAAGCCTCCGTGGAGCAATATTGCAGGTTAGAGGCCGCGGTGGCCGACCAGTTAACCTGCTCGCCTCCCACCAAGGCAAACCGGGTTCAATCCCCAGCCGGGTCACCGGATTTTCGCATGTTGAAATCGTGCCGGACGATGTCGTTCGTCGGCGGGCTTTCTCGGGGATCTCCTATTTCCTCCGCCCTTTCATTCCGGCGCCGCTCCATACTCACCTGTCACCCTCCTCGGCTCTCAAGACCTCGCTGTTAAGAGCAGTCCAAATCTATTCACTCATTTCAGTATTGTAGGCCGTTTTGAGGCAGGTATAATGGGTTCGAATCCCAGTTAATGCATTTTGATCGTTTGTCCCTTTACAACATTTCCGGTGTATTAGAAGCCGGAACAAATAAACAAATTCCTAATTTATTTCGTTGTGTATTCAACGCCCACTTTTTTACACCGTGAGATTGATCGGAAAACTACTTGCAACACAAACTCATCTAGACATACATTTTGAGCCTGCATACACATTACTGGCGTACACAGGATTCGAACCCAGTGCCTGGGGGTCCGAATGCGCCTTAAATTTTTTATGGTTGTTTTAGTCTTTCTAAAAGCTCAGAACCAACGAACAATGTATTTTTTGTTCAGTGTTACTAGCAGCAACTATTTGTGGATGTGTGGTCTGTACAGCAAACGGCATGTCCCGTAAAAAAAGGACTTGTTTTATTAGCAGTTATTTTCCTGCTACTTGAGTGTTTGGTCCATTACTCAACTTCCTGTGAAACGTTTCGTGTGTTGGCCACTGTGACTGAAGTATATTACATCCTCGCCTAATGAGGTCACCTGTTTCTGTTTAAATATTCCTCTTATTAACTCTTTATTTGTGCCGTAAGAGCTGTCATGAGAGTAACTAACTTACCCCAAGCTAAATGCGCTCTTATGTCTGCCGGTTAATACTTAACACAACGAGAGGCCATTGAGCGGGTGAAAAATGCTTTGAAAACACCAACAAATTCACATAAGTGCAAAGAATGTCTAGGAAGGACACCCTGTAGCATGGTAACAACTCGACTTGGTATCGATTTCACATAGTGGACGGTGGACCTTCTTTCGAGATCCTATAATTCACTTCGTCTTGCCATGGTCGACCTAGACGGTGTTCGGAATGAATATTGAGATGGATCGTCACAAGTGATGCACCTCTGGGGCATTTCCAAAACGTCACAGTACAGTGGCGCTACCTCTCACTGACTTGGACATAATGTGGCCTGGATAGCTCCCACAGCTCCTTGATATTTGTAGGTGCAGAATGCCTTGTGCGAACGGACCACTCCAGCAAGTCTTATAAAGAGCTGTTGTGTTCACGTCAAGCGAACGTGGAGGCCACATCATTAACCGGAACGCTCCAGAGTATTCGGCTAACTACGGTCCACGTGAATCGGTGCGTTATTCTGCTGTAATATCGCTTCATTGTGGGGGTGGAAGTGCTGCAAGTTAAATTATCACCAAACATTGCGACAGTGCAGTTTCCAGTCGACGTGTTCAGGCCGACCAGAGGCCATGAAAGCAGCCCACACCAGTGGCGGTGTTATTCAGGTGGCCTGCCTTAGGTTCCTCATCATATACAGAGTGTCCCAGAACGCGCGCATAAGGACCACACCACGTGAATCCTGAGACGAAATGGGAGACGAAATGTTTGTGGCATAATGTACAATGACTTTTTTTGTGCACAAAGTGGTAACACAGCACGGAGTTAGTCTCCGCACTGATAACGTTCTACCATTGTTCTGGCCACCATATAATGGCCGCGGGTTCAAATCCCGGCCAGTCCGAACATTTCAGCAACATGTAGTTTACGTAACATACGTAAGAATAAACCAGGACATGGCATCTACAAGTATTCGATGCCCATTTATTATGGTTAATGTCCTACCAAGTGTTGCGTTGCGCCCTAATCGGCGGTTGAAGTTGAGTGTCTGGAAACATAGCCTCGGAAGCGTGGTACACTTGTAAAGGTAAGAGGACAGCAGTAGATCTGCTGGTAAGATCAGTTGAAACAGTTGTTGCTCTGGTATCGTTTGACAGTTTGGTTTCGTAATGTACCCTTGTCGCATTCCCTTTACACATGTGGGCGTGTGCACATAAACTAAAACAGATACATTCACAAATTTAATGTACAGATATCAGTGCATCGCAAGAGAGGGCTAACCCCGTGCTGTGTTGCCACGTGTGCACGACGAAAAATGTCATCGTACATTTTGCCACTAACATTTTTGCCTCCATTTTCGCTCAGTATTCATGCAGTATGGTTCTTATGCGCGCGTTCTGAGACACCTTTAAATAAATATATATTTATAATGTTATCATGTGATCGCAACTAATGTACAATCTATTTGTCTCTTTTTAGGCTCTTCTACTAGTCCTGTACACATGCAATGTGGTCACGTCGGGGTTTTAACCATTATAGGCTGTTCACGGTAAAGTGAGCACTTTTGAAACTCTAGTTACTTTTTTCTTATCAGCCATTTTTATCCTTCCATTGCTTTTTAAAATAAATATTTCCGTGTAAGTAATAAACACAGTGTATATATTTCACCGGACTCAAAAAGTTAATGTCTGAATCTACAATAAAATATATTAAGCGATTATAATTCCAAATGAGAGGGCTCCGAAAAGTTCTCACTTTAGCGTGAACAGCCTATACCTACTATATGTAAATGCTTCGTTCCTCTCGGAATTCACATATATCTACATGGCGATTGCACCATTTTCTTTGTCATTACATTCTCTTTAAAATGGTTTGCAGTATGCATGGTTTGATACACTACCAGAATTAATGCCACAAATTGAGTCTTCTAGCCCCAGTGTGTGCCGGTTAAATTTTGTTCATTAAATTGGCGGCCTTTTGAACGCCTTAGTCAAATGGGCCAGTGTCTAATCAATATTCTTCAAAATTTGAAGACGATTGGTTAGCTATGAGACAGACATGTAATTATTTGTGTGTCTGTGCGCATGAAGGGTAGGTTCTGGTATGTTGATAAAGCGTAGTACACCGACACAGAAAGCGAAAGTTTGTTAGTTTTAATCCCTGTCTGAATTGATGTTCTCTACTTCGCATTGAATATGACTGCCTCATTGTTTACCTATTTTAATTTGATATGAAATTAATATTTAAAAGTTAAGTACGGTAATAACTCAATTAATGGGTGAATTTATTCCCCAAAACATCAACACTATTCTCAAGAAAAATTCCCGTCGGCAGTTTTTTTTTTCTTTATACATTGCTTGCTCCTCCTCCACCAACTAACATAATTGTTTCTGATCGCCTGATGTAAGACAGTCTGTGAAGTAAGTTAGGGCCAGTCGAGTCCTTTTAATGCAGAGACAGCAGTCTGCAGGATTTATTTTAAAAGAAACGAAAACAGACGTCGAAAAATTGATTCGAATCTACTACCTCTGGGTTGGTAAACTCTACAATCGAAACAGTCGAAACAGCTTCCCACTTGACTCAGTAAATATCTACCTATCACTTGTATTATTCACTGATTAGACACAATGATTTCTACTGACCCCGTGTGAATTTCACTAGCGGGCAGTATAACCTAAGTACATTTTTCTGATTCGCCAGTAGATAACATCTCATTAATTGATGATTCAGTAAAATAATTCTGCCCATTGAAATCACGTATTCACACTTAGGGAGTATGCAAGCACAACTATGCAAGCACTGCGGCTGACACAGCTTCATGTTTACGGTGGAAGCAGAACTAATCTGTAGCGCTTAGTATCTGGGTGAAAGCAGATCTTATGTCACAGTGAACAACTGTTGCAGCCAAGCTTGACGCGAACTATTCAACAGTAGAATAAGAATGATCTTATAATAGACAACAATTTGGTAAAAATCGCTTAAGATTGACGGAAATGTTAAACATTACGTACGCCATTGAAATCCCGTCGAGAAAACGTGTGTTTTTCTGTGGTTGAGATGCTCTCAGCATTACGAGTTCCGTAATGTGTTATTAAAAATTAATCTTTCCTGTTTTACAACACTGTCGGTTTAATTCTGCTGCAAGCCACAATGCACTGTAGACATTTGATAATGCTGAGAAATTTTTTTAATTTTGTGAATACTTAGTTGTTCTAGTAAAAAATTTTTTATAAACTGTTTCACACTTAAAATATGGTTTTTCTAGTAACTCCCACTTTTATGCTAGAGGAGTAGCGGTGGCTAAGCGGTTTTTTATCGGCTTGCCTACCACCAAGGCAAACTGGGTTTAATCCCCGGCCGGGTCACTCCCGGTTATTCTCATGTGGGAATCGTGCCGGACGATGCCGCTGGTCTCCGGGTTTTCTCGGGGATCTCCTGTTTCCCTCTCCCTTTCATTCCGGCACTGCTTCATACTCCCTCAGTCGCCCTCATCGACCCTCAAGACCTCGCTGTTAGGGGCCGCACAAATCTCTTCACTCGCACTTCACTCGTTTTATGCTGGAAGGTCTAATTACACACTTAACTAAACTTACGTAACTTACTTATGTCTAAAAACGGCACACATCCGTAGCTTAACAGGTGTTCGAACGCACGACCTCATAGTAGGATGGCGAAGACTTGTAATATATGCGTATACGTGCTAATGCTGATTTTATATAACCTGTTTAATTAGGAAGTCCGTTGAATCGACGTGTTGTAAGTCGCACAATTTAAAACCGCTGCTTGCCTTGAAGGACTGTGGTAAGAAAAGTTGTCATTCTTTGATATACTGAACAGGAAATCAGTGATAATTTCGAGCGACGGTATTTATTGACGAATTTACTCCCAGCTAAGCGGTACAGATATAAGATTTGATTTGAGAAAATGTGACAGTTCTCGATGTGCAACGCAGTCTGAATCCATGAATTCCTGAAATTTATCTTAATGATACGTTATTCAGAAACTTATTTTCAAAGTGCACCACGATTACATAGAACCCCAAACAACACAGAAAGGTTGATCCCGTACGTATTCCGTAATTCGCACGGAATCAGGACACGGTGGAGCGGAGGGCTACTTGAAACTTAATTATATTGCGACTGTTTTGAAGTCTGCGTGTGGGGTATATTGTTTTAAAATTACTTAATTAATTTGGGTAAATAATTTTAATAATAAGTTAAAGCCGTTGAAAATAAATGTATTATGATACATAAGAAAATTGTTTTATACTTCAAAACAAGTAGATCCTTTAGGTTAAGTTGAGTTAATTTTTAGCCCCCGGTGCTCTGAGGTAATGCTGCAAATATTAGATAAATATTTCATACAGAAATATTTTAAAATAAATAATATTTCTGAAGAAAAATTGACTGCTTTGCTTGCTGAGCATACACCAAAGTGCCAGAAAAAAAACTGGTATAGATGTTCCTCAGCGACTACTCTGTACCAACGAGCTACAAAGCAGCGTCATTTGCATCGACAAATGCCGTGTGTGCCAACTACGTATATAAAGTAAAATAATTCTTTTAAAGTTCAAAGAGCTTATTGTGCCGTAAGGATGGCAGACTATCATGAGGGATATAACAACTAACGCATCGCCTTTCTTTGCATCTCAAAGCGAGAAAGTCGGGCGGCGGCATCTTTGTGTATGTTGTCTGTGATGAGTTCTATTGGTCTCCTGCTAACGGGGTTGCGGGAAAACTATGTTTACTCTGGTACCCCGTAGGCAACCCGCTATATAAGTCGCAATCACACACGAATATGTAAAAATGCTTTCTCGTAAAGCTTTCTTAACTAAAAATTTTGCATTTTTCTGGATGGAGGGAGAACTTTGGACCATTTTACTGGCTTCGGTAAGGTCCTTCGCATATTGGGTGTGTTTATATATATATGTATATATATATACACACACACATATATATATGTATATATATATATATATATAATCTTGTACCACGCCACTGCTTAACACAATCCCCACTCTGGATGTGCTTTTAGGTTGCGGCATCCTATTACGGTTCCATTTGAGGGCAGTGTTGTAATCTCAACAGCAAACGTCGGTCACCTTCGTCCAGTCTCTTTCGACGGCCACACTGCCGCCGTATGTTCAATATTTTGTCCGAATTGTTGTAGTTGAGGTGTTCCTTGAAATATTCGAACGCGGAAGAAAAAAAAATTCTAACTTTCCCTGTATCGTTAAGATGCTATAATCAATCTCACAAGCTCTTGCTATAAAACCGCGTTCAAATTAGTTTGATTAGAGACCCGGATATCTCGCAGATTCATCTGGCTACAAGTTAAATTGCGTTCACGTGTACATATATACTTGTTCTTCCATTGGACTGTACGTTGTTAGACACCCCCCGGGCCACTTTCAACCAATAGCTAACCTGTAAGGAAAATAAGAACCGAATCCTTTGTAACCCAGTCTGGGGTCAAAGTTCTGGAGCAACAGACAATAAACTACTAACTGATACTCGAATGTATAAAATATTGTGGAGTCTAGCTTGTTGCCTAATGAATCCACGAAATTTCATAGTCATTCCCCCCCCCCCCCCCCCAATTGTTAGAGCCAGAGACCAATAGAACTCATCACAGACAACATACAATAAGATGCCGCCACCCGACTTTCTCGCTTTGAGATGCAAAGAAAGGTGGTTATATCCCTGTGCTCTCGCGCCCTGCGCAACTGAATAAGCTGATCTGCGCAGGTTGTCGCCTACCCGACTCCCCGAAACGTACCCTGCAGATGTAGGCTGTTCACGGGAAAATGAACACTTTTAACCATTTCAGACCCACTTTAGTTTACGGTTACAGATGTTCCAAATAAAAATATATATATGATTCGTGTATAAATATTTCATAAATATTTTTCATGTCATGTCCACGATCATGACCACAGGGGACTGAACGGGTTAAGAGGAACGTGTACTAAAATATTTTCTGCGAAATCGTTGTTTGCGCGTACACAGGTATCTCGGTAAATAATTCTCCTGTGAATACGATTTTTTGCCAGAAAATGTAAAATCTAATAATCTAATGCCCGCCTGCGCAGTTTCCTTCAGAGGTAGGAGAAAAGTACTAACTACACGTCTGTAGTTGCATTTGGGGGGGGGGGATTCGGTGGCCGAGTGGTTAGTCCGTTCGCCTCCCACCGAGGCGAACCGGGTTCAATCTCCGGCCGGGTCACCGAATCTTCGCATGTGGGAATCGTGCTGGACGATGCCGTTGGTCGATGGGTTTTCTCGGGGATCTCCCGTTTCCCCCACCCTTTAATTCAGGCGCTGCTCCATACTCATCTCGATCACCCTCATAGGCTCTCAAGACCTCGTTGTTAAGAGCCGCCCAAATCTCTTCGCTCTTTAATCTGTGGGCTTTCATAGCATGTAATGAAGTAAAGGTTGTTAACGATAAAGTGAGCACTTTTGAAATGAACCTTAGAAAAATGTCACTACCCCTGTCTGCATATATTTTAATGGGCGCACCGAATGACATTCGCCCAGCAAAGTAGATGGAAAGTAGCTCCACATCTTAACGTCGAATAAAAAGTGTTAGGCAACCATTTGTGATAACTTCAATTATTTCTTTACCTTTCAGTGTTTTTTAATGCGCCGAAGTGTAAAAATGAGTAGGTTTATAAAATATTTACTTTCCTAATAATTTCACAGTTTCATTTGACCGGCGTATGAATAAAGTGATTAGGCCCATGACAATGTTAAATTTACATAAGGCGGAAGAATACACAACGTGCATACAAGTGGATTGTAAGCAGGGTTTTCAAAAATTGCTCATTTGACAGTGAACAGCCGTTAGTGGTCGTGTTCGTAGCAGCGCGTAACCTGATAGAAGGGGACGTGATGGCTGTTGTGCGAATGAAAAATTAACACTGTTATTCAACTCGTCATTCCTGTAGTGAAGTTACGCGATTCCCAGCATTTTACTGGCGATGTCGTGAACACCACCAACTTACAGCGTCGCTGAATATACTGCTCTGTTATGCTGCGGCAGTACTATATAGCGTAACGTCTGACACGGAAGGTTTATCGTTGGCTACCAGAGTTTTAAATTTCTTAAGGCTACGACAAAATTCAGGGGAATGCTTACGCCTTACTCTTTTTGCGGAACAAGGAATATGTGTAACGGTGTACGCTAATGTGAATATCTAACCTTAATAGTTTGAATTCTGCACACACTCAGCATAAAGGTAAGAGTTGAGTTGCCTTTAGCTACCATGCCAGGAACGACTTTTAAGTTTGTCTCTGCGTTTCAGATTAGGTTGTCTGATTGGCTACCACAACAGAAATGCTTACCCTATTGAACAGTGCTCATTATTGCCCACTTTTCAATCAATCAACGACTAAAAAGTTGACTTACCCTAAGTGAAATGTTTTTGCACATGTGACGGTGTCTACAATATATCATGTTGTTTAGATCACGGTTTTTAACAACAATACTTGTATGGTTGCATAATTTTATGAACGGTAATGTTATTATACGACCGTTACATACAATATATGCGTGTTAAGCCTTAAAAATAGAATATTATAGTTAGCCAGCATGATCTACGCACTGAGCATCGATTTAAAGTGATAAATAAGGAAATTCAATGTTAGCTTAAAGAGAAAACACAAACCCAAATTAGTTACTCAATACCTTATCTACGCAACTGGGATTCGAACTCTAAATTAATTTGATGAAAACCAAGTGTAGTGATATTAGTCTCTTACACTGGCGGCACGTTTGCAATACAAATATAAGTAGCATGGTTGGTCGATATGTGACTGCGTTTAAGCAATGTAAATATAATTCACCAATAAATATCGCATGTTTTACCTCTAACAGTACATTTTGTTATGAGTTATGTGTTCCCGTTAGTTAATTCCTTTCTACACACTTTGCTCCACAATATAAAAAAAAATGCAAACTTTCCCTGAATAGTAACCAGACACTGTAAAACGCAAGGTAGCTGAACTATAGGCTATTCACGGTTGAAAGCTGTCTCATTTGGAATAATATTTAATAAATATATTTTATTTTAGTCATAGGCGTTAACTTTCGAGTGCGGCGGAATACACCCACTGTGTTTATTACATAGGCTACATGGCAATATTTATTTAAAAAGGTGTATAAAGGATAAAAAAATACCTGAAAAAAAAAACCAGGGCTTCAAAAGTGCTGACTTTACTGTGAACAGCCTATATCAATCGGTAAGCGTGTTGAATTATCCAATGTACATTCTCGTCGGAAATTGAGTTAAAGACATTCATGAGAAACTGAAATTCAGAATATAAATTTCAGGCAGGAAATTCTAAGAAGATGGTGACAGGGTAAAATGGAAGGTGACAAAATGAGGTTTTAAAAGTGTTCGGACGGGGAGTGTTGAACTTCGGGGAAAATGTACGCAAGATATGTCGCCCTTAACTTCAGCGGAGAGACCATTCATAGGATAAATCATTTCTGGTAGCGAAAAGGTAGCCAAATACCCAACTACACATATTTACTTTTCAATCGCTCTGTGTGTGTGTGTGTGTATATATATATATATATATATATATATATATATATATATATATATATATATATATATATATATAATACATGATATATAAAATATGGACCTATATTGTCAGACTTGCTACGTGAATATGTAGGGAAAACTGCGTAGGTCCTACCATTTTCAGAGTAGTGATGTAATAACTGTAAGTGATGCAAACTTCTTAAAAAGTAGTAGTGCATTTTTTTAAGTAGTTACCGCACCACATCTCAAACGTGTGTCTTAGTTCAGCAGTGGCGTCACTGTAAAAATCGGAACCCTACAAAACTCTTTACCTCTCTAATTTGACCTTCTGCAGAAGTTCTTGCAGGGAAGGAGTCCTGAATGGTGATGGGGAAGTGGATTCAAGAAGGATAGGACTACTCGGTGTCAATCTGCTTTGGGATCATTAAGCACCCCCCCCCCCCTAAGTCTGTTTATAAATATTATGTTCTTCGTTTTTTAATGTATAAGACAAGGGGAATGAAACTTCTGGGAACACTACTATGTTACAATTTATCCGGTTTTTACTCGGCTATCTATGGAACATAAATTAACCAGCGTAGTTAAAGAGAATGATTTGATATTATCTATAATTATATATAATTACATTACATGTATTATATTTTATACAGTTGTATAGTAACATTAATTATACATTGTATAATGTGCATTATATATTATATAATATGTATAATATATTATATAACGTATAATATCTTATATGCATTAAGGATTTATACCATAAATTATATTTTGTGTATTATATATTATGTATATATTATAGGTGTCAGAAATATAACTAGCATGGCGTTAATACACAGAACTAATTTTTATAACTTTGTTATCAGTACTGTTGTGAATGTCCCTCTCAGTGTTTCCATTAAATTATGTTTAATTACGGGTAGGAAATATTTTTTTCCCCCAAGGTTAATTTCGAAAGTACTTAGTTAACTGGTAACCAGACGGAAGAGTGTAATTTGCAGTAATGAGAAGGAGATGGAGGTGAGAGGTCGTCCGAGAAACCTCGCCGTGTCCGCGGTCTGTCCGCCGAACCCGCCACCTGATGGAGCTACAGTCTCTCTTCAGCCGACGGCGCTGGTCCCAGAAGTGAAAAGCCGCCGCGAACAAGTCAAGGTCACCAAGGCGCGAGGAGGGAACGTACCTTGTGTAGCTGCCTGCCTGCCCGGCGACTCTGATTTCTCCCACAAATTCCTACTCCGATATGCAAACGCGACGAAGCCTAGTAGCGGAACGAGCGCCCAGCGGTCTCGCGGTGAAAGGTGTTGATAAAGGCCCTCGTATGGCATGCGAAGTTGTCGTGCATCAGCGCCGTTCCTTCACAGGCAGACCGCGCTTTTCGCTGCACATGCAAACCACTCCACCCGCAAACTGTTTTTAACTCCTTGAAACCCACTTTAATTTATGGTTTCGAGTATTGCAAATGTACTTCAGCAGAAACAACACTTATTTCTGTATTACTACCAATGAACTGAAAGCTTTGTATTCAGCCATAGTAACATGGACCATCCGGGGTTTACGTAAGAATATTAAGCATCGCAGCGTACAGCAGCAGCCAAAAGTTACCTTCTTGTTCATTATACAGAATGTGTCTAGATTCCCATTATACAGTGTAAGGGCTTGTTGTCGGGACCAGACGGCTACGTTTTGCATAGGAACTTAGGTGCGGAAACGTACCGTTTCCCCGCGACAAACAAAACACTACCACATCACATGTTGACTTCTCCCACGCCTGCAACGTACTGTTCGTTGTTTATCTTCTGGGTCCACTTACAAGAAGGGCTCGATGTGACGACCAGCAACGTCTACACAAACACGGTACCTACGTACCGTGTTCTGGTACACACGATCACCAATACCTGGAAGTCCACGATACTGCCTGGGTTTTTGGAAGATGTGGCACTGCATGTGCGTCAGAACATGTGGTTTCAGCACGATGGCGCACCACCTTATTTTTCTCTTGTGGTCCGACGTAATCTCGATCAGCGTTTTGGCCAACAGTGGATAGGTCGAGGTGGCCCAATTGCTTGGCCTGCACGTTCACCCGACTTGACTCCGCTAGACTACATCCTGTGGGGCCACATGAAGGGCTTGATTCACGAGACCCCTGTGGAATCAGAGGAAGACCTGCTGGCGCGGATTATGGCTGCGGCTGATCTTGGACTTCCAGGTATTGGTGATCGTGTGTACCAGAACACGGTACGTAGGTATTATGTTTGTGTAGACGTCGCTGGTCGTCACATCGAGCCCTTCTTGTAAGTGGACCCAGAAGAAAAACAACGTACAGTATGTTGCAGGCGTGGGAGAAGTCAACATGTGATTTGGTGGAGTTTTGTTTGTCGCGTGGAGATGGTACGTTTCCGCACCTAAGTTCCTATGCAAACTGTAACCGTTTTGATCCCCATTACAAGCCCTTACATTGTGTAATGGTAATCAAGACTCATCCTGTATACACGAATAAGATTCTGCTACGCTGTTGAATGACCAAACTCGCTAGGTGAAAATACGCAGTCTGTATTTAAAATACCGTATTGTACCTAACTTCACAGGATACGTTACTCCAATCAGCGGAATGTTTCATTTTTGTGGGCCAATGAAATTACAAGGAGCAAGAAAGGCGTTATACAGAGCATAAAGACACTGGATTTATGCACCTAGGGCAGGGAAAAATGTAAAGTGTGTAAAAACGGCATGTCATCGTAACAGAAGAACACTAACGGGACAGACAATCGATGCATAATGATTCAGTGGAGAAAATCGTATGCTTTCGAATAGGGAATGGTTGTATGGACCCTTAATTTCGGGCACTCAGTCATAGAGAGAAATATATATATATATATATATATATATATATATATATATATATATTCTCAGCAGTTGAACATGACTCGGTCTGCTTTTAAAAAGGTTATAGTTAAGAGGAAATGTAATGGAATCACTGGCCCAAAGAGCATCACCTTTTTAGGGCCAAGGAACCAGCTAAGGCCGGCGAATTTTGAAGCGTGTTTTGCGTGCCTGTTGTCACACAGCCATGTTGGTAACTGCAAAGGACTATTGCCACAGCTCAGTTACAGAGGCCATAGTGTTATGGTTCTCTATTGGGAGGTGACAGTACTTGGTCTTCATGGACATGCTGATACTAGAAAAGCCACTGACGACACATGCCAATGCCCGGCGTCGTTTGGAGGAGAGCTAACTACACAACCAATGGGATGTAGACCATTGGAATAAGATTTTACCTAGTGATGAGTCACGATACAAGATCAGGCACTCGGATGCACTATATGCACCTGAAGAGTCAGTTTTGGTGGCGACAGTGTAATGAGCTCTTTTTCTTAGTTTCGGCTTGGACCATTACTTTCAGCTGGTGGATTCTAGAACTCTGGCGTGTGTGGAAATTTTATAACGATAACATACTTCCCAAACTCTGTGGAAACTAGTTTGGAGTCGGCACTCTCCTGTGCCAGCACAATAATTCTCCTCTCCATAAAACAACGTCGACTGAGGCGAGATTTGAAGACTATCAGATGCGGCTGCTGAACTTTTCTGTCAAAAATCCCGACTCGAACTTAGAACATATTTGGAATGAGTTTGAGTGTCGTTTGCTTAAAAGACCTACAAGACGGGGGGGGGGGGGGAGCGTAGTAAATGCTGATTGGTATTTTTATGCCCAAGGATAGGAACATTTCGCGAGTTCATTTCAGGAGAAGATCGACGTCAAACACGTGTACACTGGAGTTGACTTTGTAATTTGATCACAGTACATGCCCTGGACAACTTTGAGCCAATAGCAGACTTGCAAGGAAACAAGTAGCGAGTGCCATACTGCCAGGTGTGAAGTAACACTGGCTACTCTACGGGGCAGCAGCCAATGAACAAACATCTGAGGCTCGAGTATACTCATGACTGGACGAACTGAAACTGCGTTGAAAAATATGATGATCCATCAGTCAGTTTTTGGAACTGGAAAGGGCTTATTAACGTCTCCCGGTATTATTCCCGAAGGTTTATCAGGAGACGGCTTACAAACTAACTTATGACATAACTCAAGCTAACTAACAACCATGCCTTACCTAGGATTCGAACCCACGACCATCCGCACCGCACACCGGACCCGACTATGCCACGGGAGGTCGGCATCCATCAGTCAAAATTAACTTCGAAATTGGTAGTTATCGTTCACACGACCATGCCACTACCTGCTTCAGTTCAAGGACGGAATCAAGTGGAATTAAGGACAGTGCTCGCCGGGCTTCACTTTGAATAATTGCACAGACTGGAACGAGGCCGTATCACAGGTATACTTTATACATTTCAAGGTGAAAGCAAAGGTTAGTGACAGTCAGTTAATGTTAACGGCGCCGCCTACCCGGCGGTGGAAACGCGTTGCAGAGTGTTTGAAATCCGCGTTTTTTTTTTTTACGAAACCATTAAACCTGTCCCCATAATACCAATGTACGAAATAAAAACACATTTCGGGTGAGGTACCTATAATACCCTCAATACATCATGTACATTATAAATGCTTTTCCCGAGCCCTCCAACATAGCTAAGAACGGCTTTTTCACACTGTTGTAGCTCATAATATGCTGTTAGGAAACATGTGAAACTATTATAGGGACCTGCGTTGAACCTTGCTATAGATTTTCCACCATTAAAATGATAGTCACCCCTTAAATTCCCATAGGTACACGCAGCACAGCGGAAACGCTGCATGCCAGTTTAGCGTCTAGCGCGTAGGAGCGAAGGGCATCAGGCGCGCGTGTCAATGTCGTCTTTATCGGTCCCGCGCTTCCCTTCCTCAAACGCGCTAAAAAAAAACATCCAAGTAGGCGGCGCTCTTAAAGGCTGGCTAGCAGTGGCGTGTACTGCGTTTATTACAGAGTAAGCAATTTCTACTAACAAACCCAACTTCCAACTTTGCTTACCTCCCACATGTATTAACCGTTTTATAATATCTAACATTAGTTATAAAAACGAAATCGAAATGAATGCACTAATTAAAAACTGAATTTTGTTTAGAGAGCATATTACAAATTATAAGAAAACTCCCGTTTTCCCGAACACTTTCATCCACTTTCCAAGGAAAAATGTAGGATTGGAGGACGCAAACAGACTGACTGCTTACCCTGCCGAAGGAACGCAGTCGAGAGAGTGGCGTGTTGTTGCTTGTGATTTAGATTCATTGCTAGTCGCTCCCGTTTGTGAAAATAAATACTAGATAGCAGCACCATACGTGTACAGTACGGGAGCTACGAAAACTCTGTCTCTCGAATCGGAAACAGGAAACTCAGAATTAAATGAGTTTAAAGTTAAGATGAAAACTATAAAGGGTCAAACATTTCCAATATGTATAGGGTAAGCCTTGCTTACCTTACGTCTGTGGAATAAACGCCACTGCTGGCTAGTCGGTGCACAGCATGCTTGTGGAGGAAATAGTTCCAATAGTATTTTGTAATTTTAACGTCAAATGTGATTATATTATTATCGGTTGCATCCTTTAATGCATTGATTTTCAAAGGTGGGGGGGGGCCGCACCCCTAAGGGAGGCTTGACGACATGTTAAGGGGGCGCGGGCACCAAAGTATAGAAGCAAACTCGATATTGCCAGTGATTTACGTTGTGCAATTACTTATATTCAATCAAGAATTGGGAATCCTGTTAAAAATATGCAAGCCCATCAGTCTCATTGTTTGATTTGTTCACCACCATTTGTGTTCAACAAGCATTAAATTTTAATTATTAAGTATTTTTTAAATAAAACCTTTGAGACTTTTATTCGTTTTCGTTTTACCCTTATAATAATTAAATTGTTTGAAGGGGGGTAGTTATTTTTTTGCAGAAGGGAGGCGTGATAAACTGAATAAAACTAAAGTTTGGAAACCCCTGCTTTAATGTTTTTTATTGTTGTTTTGTTTCGGGGTAAAAACGAACTAAGCAATGTTTTGCAATATGACGGGAACACCGTCGGGATGTTACCTACTGTTATAGTGCGCTGCTGAAAGTGCAGCATCCCAGCATAAAAGCAGAAGTGTAAATAAGGAATATATTGACTGCGGGTCTCTATACTACGATGTTTGGGTTAGAACTCCTTAGAGGCCTGGACGTGTGTGTCGTTTGTACCTAGCTGTTGAAGCCCGCCTGCTAGGCGGACTTAATTGTGTTACAGTGTGTTTGAAGTACAGGTCATTTTACGAAACTATTAAATGTGCGCCCAATGCGCTGACCTCTAAAAATATTAGGCCTGTCGAGTGCTTTCAAGACATTACGCACATTAGAAAAGCCATTTCGGAGCACTAAACTGCTTTCTGAAAGCGCTGCATATCAAATACACGAAAAAACTCAAGGACCCTTACATTGAAACTTTCCACAAGCTTACCGGTACAGCGAACAAATTAGGGTCACCACCTTAAGTCCCATAGGCACACACATCACGAGAACAACACTTCACGCCAGCTCTGAGACTTGCTCGTAGCGACGATGGCGCGCGTGTTGTGCTTGCAAGTGTCGCCTCTATCGCTGCTTTGCTTCTGTGCCTTTAGAGCGGAAAATAACTTCAGGTGGACGGAGCCTTAAGGGTGGGAAGGAGCTGCACGTCCAAGGTCAAGAAGCGAGGGAGCGATAGGGGCGACACTAACACACACGCCTAGTGCCTCATCGCTCCTACGCGCAAGGCGTGCAGTATTTCCGTAGTAACGCTGTACTGAGCAAATTAGATATGTAATAGTGGGGTTTTATTACACGCTATGAAAGACCACACATTAAACTACGCCCGTATCTTTGTACTTGTTCCGTTTCACATATCAGGGCCCGGGCACAATAGACTCGAACGTTTCGCAAACGTAACACAGTGATAGGTATACGCATGAGTAACACACAATGTAAATCAAGACGACCAACTACAATCGCGTTTAGCGATATGTATTTTCTCAATCATAGTATCAGTAACAAAAAGAGTTTAACTTGGTTTAACTTTACTTGCTGTTGGTGTATATCGGTGTATAGCCAGTCAAAAGCCCGGGATTTTGTACTACATTTTCAAGTGAGAAATATTTTTACGCAATAAGAAAGTGTGTTGCTGAATTGTATTCCCCGGGAAGTGATCCCTTTTTGTTTGTTTCTGGATGATGGCAATCACGAAAGTTTTTGGAATTAAATTTAAATTATTTCGTATTTTAAAAACGTTTCAGTTGTACGGCAAATAATTATTTTTGTCGAGAAGACGTTACTAACCACACCAACATTAACTTCTCGAGCACTGAAACTAGGAACATTAAGAAACTAACATTGGTATCGTTGTATCAGTTGTAGCTAGGCCACTGTGTTTGTGTTGTGCATTGTTCATCACTGTACCTGTGCGTGCGTAAAGTTAGTGTGAATTGTGCTCGGGCCCTAAGCATTAGCGTGGAGTTAAGAGAGTGCGGGACATGAATGAATACGAAACATGTTTGAAACCAGTGCTGAAAAACTTCGAAAGGGTAATCCTAGAAAACAGTTTTCTCCAACTCACTCAGCAAATATTTTACCAGAGGGATGTTTCCTTTCAGCATGATGAGTGAAAAGGAGTGCATCAGTCAGGCAAAATATTTGTTCATGAAATGGGCAAACATTGCCGTCTGCGATTGCCCTTTCTTGGCGTTTCTGTACTGCCTGCTAGAGACATGTAAATGCCCGTGACCGTGTGTAGAGGCTGTTCACGATAAAGTGAGCACTTTTTAAGGCCCTCCCGACAGGCACTAACCACTAATAAATATATCTTATTTCAGCCTCAGGCATTAAATTTTGTTGGTGGTGAAATGTGTACACTGTGTTTATTGGTCACATTGCAATGTTTATATTAAAAAGCAGCAGGAAGATGGAAATTTGATGAAAGTAAAAATTTGTAAGGGCCTTAAACAGTGCTCACTTTACCGTGAACAGCCTATATCATTAATTTATGTCTCGCGATTATTTAATAAGCAGGAGCGTCTACGTTATGAGCGGGAGGAGGCAAAGACTTATTTACTAATACACGATGCTCGGTAGACGTACTGTAAATCACTTTTTATTAGCACACCTTATGATGCTTGTGTGACACTAAATCTGTTTTGAATGTTTTCTTTCATTGTAAAATCATTGTCCATAGTACTAGTTACAAATAATTTAAAAAGGAATAGGCAAATTCACGGCAAAAACAGCAAGGAATCAGAATTTCATCCGCGTTTTCATACAGTTCACCCTAGAATGCGCTAGTGAAATTGGTTTCCAAGTTTCACCATGCTAACTGAAGAGCGTCTCTGGTATTACGATGCAGAATATTTGATTCGGGGATGTAACCTTTCCTTTACAACTGAAGTTGTCAACGTTCAGCATTCAAATTATTAATAAGCCTGTAATTGGGACAAAAATATTTAGGTAATTGCTTTAAAGTATGATGCATTTTACTATACTGTGAAGTAATTTTTCTCCTGGTATTTGCCGTTAATAACCACTTCATGCATAATCACATTCATAAGATAATTACTTAATTAAGAAAATGGTTTATATCTACAATTTTTGTTCCAAAATGCTAAATGGTGTTTTTTTTTTACATATGTTTTCATTCGTATAATTAATCATTTTTTTCGATGTGAAAATTTATGGATGAAGAAGTGTCAGGACGACTAAAGGTCGGTTCACAATGAAAAACGTTTACTTAGTGAACGTGTACGTATCGAAATAAAATAAGGTATTCTTATGAAACAGTTCATTGTCATCCGTGTATGTATCGTGTAGAAACATCCTCGACGAGTAGACGTGTATAGGAAATGGCGACATTTTAATTCTTGTCGTGTACGTAAGGTCTTCAGCCAATAGAATTGTAGGAGAAAGGAAAATAAAAAGTAATCTGTTGCCTTTATTTAAACACTTTTTTCCTAAAGAAAACTTACGTGTATATTTTACTTTGCTAATTAAAAAAAGTTTTAATTGTGTTGTTTACTAATAAATCACTGCCTCGCTAAAATCAATTTAACTTATAGTCGTGTGTGATTGGTTGAACATGGGACTAGTACATTCACTATGAATCACACATTTCTGTGCACATTCTATGCAGAAGTCTCTGATTTTGATCTTGAACTAAGCTTAGAGAAAGTAGTATCCCTTCCATCTTGGATTCGGGGTGCTTACACGCGCTATCTCGTGAAAACTGTTGGACCTGCATATTCGCCTTGTAGGTCTGGAATCCTAGGCTTTTACTTTTAAATTTCTTCGTTTACTGTATACATATGTACGTACAGAAAATGAAAAGTAAACATAATATATAGTTCGTATTCGGTAAACCTTACGCTGCACAAAATTATTTATCCTCTAAACGATCTCGCCAATGAAGCTAACGAGGTCATATATTACGAACCTATTCCTTCAAGTTCAACATTGCCTGTCATTACATTTTCGTGCCGTCATTCTGTTACCTTTCTTTTTTCCCCTTCACCCTCATCTAATTGTCTATTAGGGTATTTGTGTTCTGAATTTCAGTTTCCCACTGACGTCTTCAAACGGCGCATCATACGCTAACTTCCTTAAAAATTTTCACCTGGGGATCTTCTTTTTTTAAATTTCTAAGGCGCGTTCTACAATGACACGCACGTGGATACGGTTCACGGAAGCGGACACGTAACACACTCCGTGCTCTATTTACGATGAGACGCGCGCGGTCGCGGATAACGTACGGATACACGTAAGCAAGCTGGGCATCTCCCAACTCTCCCGTGTCCGTGAATCCGTGTATCCGATAGGAACCGAGTATTCGGCTTGTCGATATTCGTTTTCGTGGCCATTGTGGTATACAAAAATACAAGGCAACAAGTGCTTCGATTTTCCATAGCGATTATCATTTTTGTTTTAATTAATAAATGCACGTGGTTTGGCAGTAGTATTTACGCATTGTTAAACACTGTAGAATAAAATACGAAATTAAATGTGTGTATTATGAAACATATATCAGTAATGTGCAAAAGCTGAATATTTTTGGTTTCGTAAGTTGCAAGACTGTACGTTTCTTCGTGTTGTAGAATGGTTAAAAGCCATCCAAAGTCGTCCGCCTGTTCCACTTGCGTTCCCGAGTCCGTTTTCTTACGTGTCCGTGCATTGTCGAACGGGCCTAACAGGGAAATACAGGCTATTCACGGTAAAAAGAACACTTTTAAAAGCCCTGCTTAACATCTACTTGTATGCACGTTGTGCGTTCTTCCGCCTTACGTAAAATTAACGTTGCCATGGGCCTCAGCACTTTATTAACGCGTCGGTCAAGTGAAACATGAAACAAATTTTGCTCTTTCATACACTTCGATGCAATACAAAAGAAATGATTTTAAATAATTATAATTGGTTACCTACCACATTTTATACGACGTTAAGTTATAGAACTATTTTCCCCCATCATTACCAATTTTACTGAGCACGTCACTAAGCGCGCCTGTTAAAATATATGCAGGCAGAGGGCAGTGACATTTTTTCTAAGGATGATTTCAAAAGTGCTCATTTAACCGCGAACAGCTCTACACTGTTTTTAAACTCATTGATAGAGACATGTAAAATTCGGGAGTTCAATGATGTGCAGGCTAGACCCTTCTGTGCATTGGTTGTCTGCTGTCACGGTGGAAGGCGACGATTAGGCAGTCGGTCTCCAGGAGGTGTCAAACCCGTGTGGACCAATGGCGAAAGTTGTATATAGGCTGTTCAGGGTAAAAGAGCACTTTTGAAAGCCCTGCTTAGTATCTACTTGTATACACGTTGTGTATTCCTCCACCTTATGTAAAATGAACATTGCCATGGGCCTCATCACTTTATTCATGCGTCGGTCAAACGAAACTGTGGAATTATTAAGAAAGTTAATATTTATACAAATCTGCTCATTTTTACACTTCGTTGTATTAAAAAACAGAAAGCGAAATTAATAATTTTAAGTTATCACAAATGCTTACCTAACACTTATTATTCGACGTTAAGAAATGAAACTACTTTCCATTCATCGTTACCAACTTTACTGGGTGAATGTCACTCTGTGACCCATTAAAATATACGTATGCAGGGGCAGAGACATTTTTTCCAAGGTTCATTTCTAAAGTGCTCACTTTATCGTGAACAGCCTCTAAGGGCAATGGTGCATGAAAGGGGTATATTTACCCTATTTTTCGATTTAAGTAGTTTTCCGAAAGGTTTATCGAAATTTTTGGCTCGACACGATGTAAATAAGAATTTTCAACGCCTTTTTACGATGTGGGATTATCACTGCCTTCATTATTCTCGGAGCACTGATGGGAGAAAGAAAATGACTTTTTTTATATCTTCAATCGGAGCTACGAGATAACGAAAGCAGAGAATTTTTAACAATGTGATAAGGTGTTAAAAATCGTTATTTACGTCATGCCGAATCAAAAATTCCGAAAAATCCTCTTTAAAACAAATTGTAACAAAAAATATATAATATACGATTTTCGTGCACCATTCCCCTTAAAGGCCCTGCCTTCCAAGCCGGCAGTCGCGAACTTCAAATGGGGAAGCAATGTTAAACGGAATTCCTTCTTATTGCGTCAGTTTTAAAGATATCTATTTCAAACAAAAAACATGTTGACGCGATTTTGTCAGTAAGTGAACATTGCTACATAAATTGTTTTTGATATATATATATATATATATATCCATATTTTTTTATAATATAAATTTCAATACTTACAGTTCATAAGAAATATATTAGATAAAAAAAAAATTGACAAAATATTTTAACGTAGCATCATTTCTTAGTAAATTTCACGTAGAACATTTTTTGTTTGAAATAGTTATCTTTAAAATTGCCGCATTGAGAAGGAATTTCGTTTAACATTGATTCCCCATTTGAAGTTCGCGGCTGCCGGCTTGGTAGGAAGGCCCGTTAAACATACGTGTTTTGAATTCTAGCTTGTTCCAAAAAGAATCCCTCAAATTCTTCAGGTGTGTACTGACTGTGGCACGGTTGCACCATCAATCTGAGATCGTATCTAAGATGGACACAGAAAACTGTTGTACCATTCGAGTTCAGAGCTTGACTGTAGTTTGAAAATGCGCCAACAGATAGAACTACGTTCGATTGTTTTCTTGGGAAATTAAAACAACATTATACGCACTTGAATATTATCCAGTAAAATTCGTACTTAAAACAGATAAAACATTGTACATCTAGTTCTATCTGTAGTTAAAAATACGCCTAATCCCATGACGTCATATATTACGAACCAATAGCAAAAATTGTCTCATACTCTCTCTCTCTCTCTCTCTCTCTCTCTCTCTCTCTCTCTCTCTCTCTCTCTCTCTCTCTCTCTCTCTTTGGAGATCCAAAGTCATGAAATTTCGTTGGTGCAACACTTTGACATCGGAACCAAGATCCTGTTTCGGAGCTTAGATCATTCGATCTCGGATCGGGGAAGATGTTGGTGCAGCCGGGCACCAGAAAGGCGTGGCGCAGCGCGAGTGACAGGGAAGTAAGCGTGTCGTCGTCTGTCGGCAGGAGGAGGGCGCCGAGGCGCGGCAGGTGATCCAGCTGAACTGGGCGCACGTGGCGACCAATTGCGGCCTGCTGGTGGCGTCCTTCTCGGAGTGCGTGCTGGCCGCGGTGTCGGCCTACCGCTGCTACCGGCGCGTGTGCCCGTGCGCGCGGCACGATCGCCGCCGCTCCCCGGAGCCTGCCGAGTCCTTCTACAGCACGGCCAGCAAGGAGCTGCTCGTCAGCAGCTGGCTGGGGCACAGCCCCGCCTCCGCCCTCGGCGACTCCGGGGTGCTGCTGGTCCCCCCGCACCAGGTACGTCCCGCGCCGCTGATTTTTTTCTATCTTCTTATTTCTACTTTATTTACACTGGCCAAGTTAACGCTTCAATGCCTTCTCTTGCACTTAACCATGTATAACTCAGTGTACACATACGTTTAGGCTGTTCGCGGTAAAGTGAGCACTTTTTAAGGCCCTCACAAAATGCTTTAACCCCTAGTAAATATATTTCACTGCAGCCTCAGCCGTTAAACATTGAGAGTGATGAGATGTATACACTGTGTTTATTAGTCATATTGCACTGCTTACATCAAAACGTGGCGGAAAGGTATAAATTAATTGAAAGGAAAAATTTAGCATGGCCTTAAAAAGTGCTCACTTTACCATGAACAGCCTATAAACACAAATATCAATAAAAATACTCACATTAACAAGAGTAGAAACAGAAATATGATAGCTCAAAAAGTAGTAAATGTGAAAAAGATCAGTGGTTTCATATTATGTACGAGCAGGACTAAATACAAGGCGATGTTTAAAGAAACTGAAATAAAAATAGCCCAATAAAACTGATCTACAATAACACAAATTTTTTTTCATAATCCGCATTACCAATCATAAATATAAATGTGCGTAACCTATAAAGTACATGAGAGGAAAATATCATTTTGAATCTTAGCTCATTAAAATAAATAAACATATCTGTAATAATAACTTACATGTAATGAAAATTGAATGCAGAAACACATTAAAATAAATTTACAAATGGACAGCAACAATTTACACATTGATCAAAGTGAATGTGTAAATCAAAGGCTGGAGTCACAATACCCCGACGAATCCGACACGACATACCCGACGCGACGAAATTTGAGTAGCAGCCAATTAAAGGCAAGGTCATTGTGACGTCAGTTAGAGCAAATCGCAGCCCCGACAGCCCGATAAAAGTAGATTCTATTTCTACTTTCCGCCGTGTTGCACTCGTCGGGGCGCGCAAAAATGTAAATAAAACATTAAAAAACAAAATTTCGTGCGTATTTAAATACTGCAGTAAATAATATACTATCTTGCCGCCAAAATAACGATCCGGTATAAATTCACATATTCTCAAAAATAAAATAATCATTCACTATATATCGCGAGTTATAACCAGTAAATATTGGATATTGTAAGGATAACTTGCCGTTTTAGAATTTTCCAATAGCCAACTAACATACCTGTTGCGCAGATTTCGTCGAGGTATTAAGAACACTGAAATAAATTTAATATGAAATTCCACCGAGCTCTTACGTCATATCCGTATGTCGTGTCGTGTTCGTCATGTGGTTAGCCTCCTCGCCTCCCACTAAGGCGATCCGGGTTCAATCCCCGGCCGGGTCACTCCGGATTTTCGCATGTGGGAATCGGCGGGTTTTCTCGGGGATTTCCCGTTTCCTCCCGCCCTTTAATTTCGGCGATGCTCCATACTCACCTCAATCACACTCATCGGCTTTCACGACCTCGATGTTAAGAGCCGTCCATATCTCTCCACCCACCCACCCGCCATCTTGGATTTATCGATCCTTTCGCCAAAGCTTCTTTTTCAGAAGGTGTATTGATGTTTTCCCGCGCGACATATCCTAAATAACTGCTTCCCAAACTTGATCGAACTGCCACAGCTTCGCTACATTAGTTAAATTTTAACTGGTAACTGTCGAGGCGAAACGCGAGGTTATTTCTTGCTGGACGATTACAAAGGCGACGATATCAACAGTAATCAAGAAATACTGACAGCAGACAATGCACTAGGCAACGCTCTGTGCTGTCCTTTAAAAAAAAAATCATTATATAGGCTGTTCACGGTAAACTGAGCACTTTTTGGAAGCCATGCTTAGGATATATTCATATGCAGTTTGTGTAGTCTTTCGCGTTATGTAAAATTAACATTATCATAGGCCTCATCACTATTCCTGCGTTGATAAAGCGAGACTTTAATTATTATAAAAGTAAATATGTTACAAATATGCCCACTTTTACATTCCGATGCATTAAAAAAAAACAGAAAGCGAACTAAATAATTTAAGTCGTCAGAAATGGTTACCTAGCACGTTTTATTCAACGTTAAGATGTGGAACTACTTTCCCTACATCGTTGCCAACTTTACAGGGGGCGCATGCCACTCAGTGCGCCCGTTAAAATAAATACAGGTAGGAACAGTGACTTCTTTTCTAAGGTTGGTATGGCAAAAGGGTTCACTTTACCATGAACAGCCTATACAAAACTCTATTTCCAGAGTATGGAAAAAATTCTATAGAGCCAAGATGGCGGGCGGGAATCTGCCTTAACGATGAGGTAGACCGATCTCGCTGGCTGCACACAACCAATCTCCGTGTCCCAACACTGAACTGCTTTTCTACCAACGCAACTAGCAAAAACGGCGTAGATTGTATTTGAGGTTAGACCGCTGATTAGAAAACACGTGTTTTGAGATGTTTGTGTACTTCCTGTAACTAAACACGTGCATCACTGTTGACCACGTGACTTTGACATTTTGTATTCATTTGGGGTAGGCCAATGCTGTGTACGACGAATAATATGTTATCTTTATCTTTAGTCTGTGGTCCTACCGGCATATAGGCCTGTTGTCAGTTACATCTAGGTTTTTTTTTTTTTTTTTTAGCGGCAGAGAAATTTGCGTTTTTAAAATAGCCTAAGCGACATTAGGGCATAGTGTTGGCATAGAGTTCTAAGTGACGTAAGGATATACGGCAGACAGAAAGAACAATCCTAGCAGAATTCTCGAAAGAGTTCAAATAGCCGTTGTGCAATGATAGTTTAAATTTCGTTCGGTAAGGTTGTAAACTGGTTAGTCGAGTTGAGAAGTTTCGGCCTTGCCTCACAAAAATTTTTTTGAGTTCAGTTTTGGCTGAAATACATGTCAAAATTACATTTTTTCTGTTTTTGAAATGTAAAAAAAAATAAATAAATAAATAAACTACGTTCAGAAATGAGGTAGTTCACACTGAAAGAATACCCAAAGAACTATTTTAAAACGTTTATAAAAGAGTACATTTTTTTTACAATTTTTATAAATTTCTGAATATAACTAAATTCGTGCATCTCTTTTGTTTTTGGCTGCTCATGAATTTTTGTAAAATAGATTTTGCTGAGCATTCCTTAAAATGTATTAAGACAAGACCTTTCAGTTGCCCTTGTTAAATTTCCTGCAAATAGTTTGGCTTATATTTTTGTACATTACAAAAATAGTAAAATTTGCAATTCGACATGTAAAAAAAAAAAAAAAAAACACGTGCTATCCAAAAAAAAATTAATATGAGGAAAAGTACTCACGGATAATGTCTGCAAGTATAAAAATGAAAAGTATATAAAATAACGAATTTTTTCGTCGTCAACGCCCTTAACAACGAAGTCTTGAACGCCGGTTGTAGAGTGCCGATTCTGCCGTTGCTCGAGAACACGGGCGATAAAACAAATAAAAAAAGAAAAAGAAATAGGCGAATGAGGCGGAAAAAGGAGGTGAAGAATGATGCTGCCACCGCAGCGCCATCCGGGACAGCGTGTCGCGAGACGGTGTTTCCGGGTGCAGGTACAGTAGTACATTTCCTTCCAGGAGGTATAGTTGGCTGGCGGAACTGTACCGAGTTTCACACTCCGGTAGGCCCGCTTCCTACGTCTTGCCACACCCACCTTGCGGTCGCCGAGATGTCGTGTCTCTCGTATAGGCTGTTCACGGTAAGGTGAGCACTTCGTATGGGGGGTAGACCCAGGGCGAGGCAACACCCTCCGAGTGACGGACTTTCCAGCTGGGAACCGTAGGTGCCCGTCGTCCCTGAACATAACATGAAGTGAGACCCTTGTATGGAGCGGCGCTGGAATGCAGGAGCGGGGGAAACGGGAGTACCCCGAGAAAACCCACCGGCAAGCAGTATCGTCCAGCACGATTCCCACATGCGAAAGTCCGGGAGTGAACCCGCCGGGGATCGAACCCAGATTGCCTTGGCGGGAGGCGAGCGCCCTAGCCACTGCGCCACCGCTACCCCTTGAGAGTGCTGAAATGTGTAGACTGTGTTTGTTAGTCACACTGAAATGTTTAGATTAAAATGTGGCGGAAAGATGAAAATTGGTTCGAAGGAAAAATCGAGCAGTGCCTTAATAAGTGCTCGCTTTACCGTGAACAGCTTATACCCGTAGCTATACGAGGCGAGCTAACCTCATTTCGTCCCTCATCATATTCGCTTTTGAATCAAACCTTTGCGAAATCACCCCAGGTATGACTTTTTCGGTTCCTTCCCAAAATATCCCATGTATCACAAGCGTTTTATACTTCTACTAACTGATCCCGGCGAACATTGTTCCGCCTATTTCACGTTCTATTTCGCCTTCTCAATACGTCCCCTCTATTACGTCTGGTACGTCGACCGATGTTTGACCGTGGTATCGCTGGCATTTTTCTCTTTTAGATCAACAAACATTTGCTGCAAGTATGAGCAAAATCGGCCCATTAATATATGTTAGACACTCCAGCGCCACCTATCGGAATAAAACATTACTAAAAACCTTACTCGGCACCTCAATAACATATGGTGTGGATATGGTCTCAATTGGTCCAGTGGCTTGTCAGTGATGATGCGGTTTAGTCACGCAAAAAGGAGTTTATATATAAAGATTAACACAAATATACCTACCATATTTTTTGATTAAATTTAACTTTTATTTATATATCATCTCTAAATTATGATTAGAGACCCGAGAATTTCGCGGGTTCATTTCTAGACAAGTTGGAATTCACACGCTTGTACGTACATGTTACTTTTGTAATTGGTCGGTGTGTTGTTGTTCAGCACCTTCTGGAGATAAATGAGCCAATGACATACATACAATAAATTGTGCGCCCAACCACCGCCTTTTACTACCACAACAATTAACCATTAAACAGTTTATGTCTGCATGAGAGTATATAAGACTGTGAAGATTAGCCTATAGGTCATTGCACTCGTGAATTTCTCGGGTCTCTAATTATGATATTTAATTTATACAAAATATAAATAAAAACAATGAGAAAACAGGTGTGTTGGTAATGCCTAGTGAGAAATAGTTCTTCCGCATCGTATTATTACAATGAGTGCGCTCGAATGTGGTGCATTGTCCCTTTCGTAATTTTCTATATTCGGTTAAACTTGGTTTGCATTAGGCGGAGGGACATCCTCGAAGTAGCACTCCATCAGGGCTTCAGAAAAATTGAAAGTAACCGTGAGTGGACTATGGGTAGAGCTTGTGAATTTTCGCGAAAAAATATGATGGATTTCAATACTGTAAGTATACAACAGTAGTTTATTGCCATTGGTTGCTGTCTACTTGAGAAGAATTTTTCATATTTGAACGGGCCACTCAGAATTCGGTAACATCGGCACGGCTCCTAGGCGATTCGTATACGGACAATTAACAGGTGTCAAAAAGAAATTCAACCAATGAAGACAGGTAAACGACCCTTCAGTGTTTTGGTGTATAACTTGTCTAGAAATCGTTTCGCGAAATTTCACTACCCTTAACTAGAGGCATTGTTTATTTGCCGTATTAAGGCCGCCTAATTTTACGCCCGTGGATTAATCGAGCGATGGCTTACGTGCTTTACCAACTTACACTTACAACTAGAAAACGACATGTCTAGAGCCCCGAGTGTTTCGCCGATTGATCTGGTGGCAGGCTAGGCTGGATAGCCCTCTTTACACTCGAGACATTATCGTTTGCTTATTGCTATATACTGTTTGACACACACTCACACTACTGCTTCCTGCTTATTTCTGGCTCACAGTTGAACGGGGCGTGTCTAAAGAACTGTCGTCCACTCACAACAGTAGGAGAAAAAAAAAACAAGTGTTTGGAGTCTACCGTCGCTTACGAATTAATTCGCGAAATACTCGTCGCTCTATCAATAGCTTTCCCGGGGTTTCGAAACAGGGACTCGCGACCCGCCGTGGCTACAGAGTAGGTAAGTGTACAGAAACGAAACAGCGTGATCACAGAGTAGGACTTGGGAATGTAAATATGAAAGAGCTGCTTATAGCGAACTCCAGCCGTACGCGCCAGCAAAATAGCGTCACAGGCCACCAACATGCTTGAATACCGTCCGCCTGTCAGCGCCTGGGTCGGCCAATAAGGGAAGTTTCACAGCTCGTAGTAGCCAACCAGATACAAGGCCCGTTCCCAGGGTAAAGTGAGAGTTGAGTTGATAGGTATTGAGCGCCGGCGAGGGGGAAATGAGGTTTATATGTAGCAGCGGCGGAACGCAAGGGCGGACGAAACTGGAGTGCCCTGAGAAAACGCGCTGGCCCATGGAAACGTCCGCCACATTTCCCACGTGCGAAAATCTAGTTAACCCCGCCGAGAATCGAACCTGGCTTGCCTTGGTTGGGAGGCGAGTAGTCAACTGCTGCAACACCTCGTATGCGTGAATTGATATAGTCTATTCGTGGTTTATTCACCATTTTTAAATCAAACCTTTGAAAAATCTCTCCTTTCATGACGTGTTTAGTTATTTCCAGCATACACCATGTATCACAAGCGTTTTATACTTGAGTTCATAAAAGTTACTTTTTTTTTCTTTTAAATTGATGTGTTATTCATATTTCATCTATAAATTATAATGCTTCAATTATAAGTAACTTGAATAAAAACAGTGATAAAACATGTGTATTGGTAGCGCCTAGTAAGAAATAGTTCCTACACAAAATACTGCTACACTGAGTGCGCACGAATACGGTGCGTTATCCTTTGTGTAATTTTCCAGACTTAGATAACCCATTCAGTCCCCGGGTCCATGATCGAGGAAATGTTGGACATAAAGGGCATTTATGATAAGCATTGTACTGAACATGGAATAAGATAAGTAGCCGGTGTTTAGAGCGTCCTTCTTGTGAGAAATCTGATTTGTTGTAGTTTAAGTACGTCTCATCTGCGAATATTTAATGCTGACATCAAAGAACGCACAGTATGTGGTTCATTGGTTCCATAAAGTACACTTGACACAATTACAGCGCACACCAAAAACTAACACGATTGCAACACTTGTGCTCGAAAATTAATTCGGGACTGGAAGGGTTAAGCTTTGTTTGCTCGAGGCGGAGGAATATCCTGGAAGTAGTACTTTAGCAGTGCTTCAGAAAAGTCTGATCTGTCCGTGAATGGATTATACTCTGTGAGGCGTCAGTTTCTGTGACGTGGTCGCACCCATTCTCCGATTGGTTGTGCGAGGCTCTGAGAACAACCGCCCCTGCCTGCATATACATATATTTTGACGGGCACGCTGAGTGACATGCATCCAGTAAGGTTGGTAATAATGGAGGGAAAGTAGTTCCATATCTTAACATCGAGAAAAAAAAAAGTGTTATATAACCATTTGTTATAACTTAAATTATTACTTTCGTTTTCTGTTTTTTTTTTTTTTTTTTTTTTTTTTTTTCAATGCACCGAAGTGTAAAAATGAATAGATTTGATAAATATTTACTTTTCTGATAGTTTCACAGTTCCACTTGACCGACACTAATGCGCGATGAGGCCCATGGCAATGCTAATTTTACATAGGGTGGAAGTACACATAAAGTACATACAAGTAGATCTTAAGCAGCACTTTCAAAAATGCCTAGTTTACCGCGAAAAGCCTATCGTGACCTACTCTAAATTAAACAGGAGATGCACATTGGCGTTCTGAACTCAGGACCCTTCTCCCTGTAAGCTGGAATAAAAATATATATATATATATATATATATGCCCTGCCGGGTTTTCTCTTTCTCTTAAACTGTTTACTTGACTAAATTTAGTCTAAATGACAATCTATCTCCCAGGCCACAGTTTCTGTTTTCTTTCTCTAAATTCTATTTGCTGTTAGCTTTTATCTTATGCGTTTGCTTTCGCAGATTTGCAACTGGAACAGTGGGTATGCTTACGGGCTCCCGTTTTTCGCGAAATGAATTCAGTACACGTTGTGTTCCAAAACGCTTTAGTTCAGAACTACTGCCATGAGTGGATCATTTGAATTGTTACGCGTCTTATCTTTCTGGCCGCCAATCACCGACGGGCAGTATCGAATAAACTTAATCCTGATCGGCTCACTCATGTAACAGACTGTCTTCGCGCAAAGAAAGGCGGTCAACAGCCGAAGAAAAGATGAAAGTGTGCACGCAGAATATTGAAATCTAGCCGGCGCGTATATCTTTTCGCGAAAAACAGGTGGCCCTAGGTATGCTGTTTCCATGTTTTATGACAGGTGTAAATATAGGCCTACATCGTTCGGGATTGACTTGATTTGCTTGGGGGGGGGGGGGACACACACACGTACGCGCAAACACACTTAATTGTAAATTGTTTACACATTTATGTATACACCATTAACATACACTATTTGTTTTGTCTTTCGGTTGATATTTTATAAACTTTATGTAACGTTTTTTGTTCACACGCATGCTATGTAGGATTGCACAACCCGATAGTCCATATTATGATATACTGACTTTAATTCCAAGGATTTCATAAATTTCTTTCAATTATACAGAAAATGTTTTCAACTGACTGGAAACAACAGGTCCCCAACAGCATGTAGGTCAACGCGTTTCGCTTTGGCATTTGCAGAGAGGTCCTGCGGCGTAATTTACTCCGGTAACTGGCGTTATTACGGGCTGGTTGTTACGTACGTACGGATTTTCCAGGCCACCCGCGAGCGCGTGAAAGTGACGTAATTTACCTCCATTAATATCACTCTCCTGCACGAAAACCGCCATAGCTTTGTTTCTTCTTAATGAAGTGGTTTCAGTAACGTTGATGGAACTTTTTCCTCCAACGAGTTGTGCAGCATCGCTTTCCGTTGCTAGACTGAGCACGTAGGTCTGTGGAATTTCAACTTCCCCAGTTCTTTGTACAGTATTAAAATATCCGTGCAGTCTCTTGAAATTCAGCAAATTTGTAAAACAGCGTGTTTTCTATCACACTGGTGACCATGAAGATAATTCTGTTCTCACGAAATGTGCTTTAATGCTCTTGTAAACATGGGTTCCTTTTACAATATAGCAGGAATTTATTGCATTGACCTAATTCAGAATTTTCTTTGTTAAAACCAAAGTGTTGAGAAATAAATACAACACCGTTATATTCTAAGCTACGTTTGAGGGGGGGGGGGGAATCATATCATTCTATACATATTACAATTAAAAATAATGTTATTACCAAGACGTGCGTGAAAATACGCTAGCAAAAATTTTGAGTTTAGCTTTGAGACATTAGGTAACTAATGGTATATGCACCTCAAGCTTAAGATCTAGTAATATTTTTTATAAATAGAACTCATATAGACTCGGACAACTTGACGGTAGGATTTTCTAAAATCTCTGTCAGCTGTAGTTGAAATCTAATGAGTTATATTCAGTCAGGTGGATTTAACTCATGTTTTTTTTTAAATTTTGACTCCTAAGTATATGCTTAGTAAGCTGCGTCATTTTTTACAATTGTATTAATTTCAAATTTGTGTTACATGCGCACTGGTTAGGAAACGGTAATACACGTGACATTAATCGGAAGTCGTTCAATACATAGGTTCCGTAAATTATTAATTACTATAGATATTATTTCAACAACAACCAACATCTCGTACGAAGCGACCGCTCGTAGCTACTGCTGCTTCAATAAACTAGTATAATGAACTCGTCTAAAGTAAGCCTCTTTTTAAATGCAGCGAGCGTCTAAATAATAAACAAGTAAACATAAGTGAGTGAAGAGATTTGGGCGGCTCTTAACAGCGAGGTCTTGAGAACCGATGAGGGTGATGGAGGTGAATATGGAGCAGCAGGGGGGCGATGTAAGCGTGAGGTGCCCGAGAAGGCCCGCCGACCAGCTGCCTCGTCCGGCACGATTCCCACTTGCGAAAGTTCGGTGACCTGGCCGGGGATTGAGCCCGGTTCGTCTTGGTGGGAGACGAGCGTGCTAATCGCTCACCCACAGTGGCCCCCTATCAAGTAAACATGTTTCCCTACGTAACTTTGGAAGAAATGTTGGTATCCATTTCTCAACAGATCAATAAATAACTTGCAATTTTCCAGTTAAGACGTCGAAATTAATATTTAACAGTCCCAAAGTTTATTTGTCACTAATACAGTATACAATAATAGCGCAGCAGTTCCGGGTTTTAAATGAACGAAAATATTTTTTAAACCTATAAACTCCACAGACCGTCAATTCGGCCTGGTTAACATGCCTTCATAGGTATTTATCGAAAATATGTTTGTATAATTTGTATAATCGAAATTCCTCACAGCGACAGTGTTTCTACTGTAGAACAAGAAGTGATTTGAATAATAAAATATACACACTGCCCCTGACATCTCATTAATTATACCTTCTGCTGTAATACTCTCTAGTGTCAGAAAATATTTCAGGGATGTCCAAGAAAGAAAAAAAAAAAGAATTTAATACTGGTCATAAAACAGTAACTTAAATTATTATTTTTTTGCAGGGAACTTTATCTAGTGGCAGTTTCGTACTACAGACTGTTATCGCTCCACATTTGTTTCTACAGATTTTTAAAGAAAAATGACGTAGAGTAACAGGCCCGACAAACCTCAAACCAAAACATAATCGCAATTTTCCTAACTGAAATTGAAAGAGTAGGGAATACTTGCCTTCTATAAGCTTTTCACGCTAAAATGAGCACTTTTGAAAGCCCTACTTAAGATCTATTTGTATGAACGTTCTGCATTCTTTCGTCTTATGTAAGATTAACATTGTCATGGGCTTCATCACTTCATTCATGCGTCGGTCGAGTGAAACAGGAAAATTATTATAAAAGTAAGTATTTTACAAATCTGCTCATTTTTACACTCCGGTGCATTAAAAAATAGAAAGCGAAATAAATAGTTTAAATTATCAGAAATGGTCAGCTGACACATTTTATTCGACGTTTAGGTACGGAACTACTTCCAATTCATCGTTACCAACTTTACTGGGCGCATGTCACGCAGGGCGCCCGTTAACACATATGCAGGTACACTGTTAAAAATTTCCGTATATTTACGGAATGTTTTACGGAAATGTGCAGTGTATATACGGAAAGGCAATCCGTCATGACGAAAAACGGAGTTAAGTCCGTAAATACAAAATACGGAAACTCTCCATATTCCCTTTGGCTTCGAGTTACGGGGACGAACAAATGCCGATTCTACACGAAGCTTTCTTAGACACTGTAAAAAAGAAAATTATCATTTCTGCGGCAGATAAGGTTATCCACGCGACTATGACCTATTCTTTCAAACATTAAAAAATAGCATCAGGCGTCTGTAACATTTGGCAACACTAAAAATACACTAAATTTAATAGAAACTGAATTTTTGCTTTTATCTTTTGAATACAAACATAAAAGTTATACCAAACATTTTCAACTGAGAGTTGGAGGGGAATAGACCCTACCTCCATAGCTCAGGGGTAGGGTGGCCGACCTGTAGGCGGAGGGTCACGGGTTCGCGTCCCAGTGCCTCCGACGCGGCAGATCTCCAGTACGCTTGCCGTACTGGGAATTTGTCAACAAGTTGGTCTCACGTGAAACAACAACGGCATAAAAAATTTGGTTAGGGTCGTAGACTGGTAGTCGTGGACTCGGGTTCAAACCTCGTTTAAATACAAAATATTTTAACTTTTTTAATATCAATTTTTATACACGGTAGAACACCCACATAACGAAAATTAAAGACATTTTAATTATCTCTTTTTATTTTACATAGAAAGTACAGAAAACTAACTTTGAAATTAACGAAGAGGTTCCGTGAAATTTACGGAAAATCTGTTTCTGAAAATGAATGTGTCCGTAATTTTACGGAGAGTTTACGGACACTTCTGGATAAATTTTCACCAGCACTTTTCCGTAAAATGAAGGGAATTTATTTTTAACAGTGTAGAGGCAGTGACTTTTTTCTATGGTTGATTTCAAAACTGCTCACTTTATCGTGAACAGTCCTAATCAATTTTTATGGATAAGTGTGTGTGTATGTGTGTATATGTGTGTGTATGTGTGTGTGTGTGTGTGTTGCATGTTACTCAACTTTCTATCGAACGCAATTACCGCAGCGTTCATTTTCTCCCGCCCTTTCCATGGTTTTCACTTGATTGGATAATAAACTTGGCCCACTTGAGCGGGGATCATGTCCCAGGCACTTCTTTCCTTTCTTTGGAAGTCTCGACTTTCTAACCTCCGCCCGAGCACCTTACCAAACGACTCCCCTTCAGCGGCCGCACCTTCCCGAAGTGGAACACTTTTCAAAAGGCTCCAGGCAGTGAAGACGACGGGCATAGGACAAGCTTCTGATCGGCTGCGGTCACTGCCTGCAACACTGGACCATCTACTTCATTAACGCGCGCGTCCTTACGCTGTAAAAAAAAAAAAAAAACACGGGCAAGACTCTCTGTATTAAGACTGTTCACGATAAAGTGAGCACTTTTGAATTTTGAAATCAACCTTATGAAAAAGTCACTATACCTACCTGCATATATTTTAACGGGTAAACTAAGTGACATGCGCCCAGTAAAGGTGGTAACGATGAGTGGAAAGTAGTTCCATATCTTAACGTCGTACATAAAGTGTCAGGTAACCATTTGTGATAACTTAAAATATTTATTTCACTTTCTGTTTTTCTTAATGCATCGGAGTGTAAAAATGAGCAGATTTATAAAACTTTTTTTTTTTTTTTTATAATTTCATAGTTACTCTTGACCGACGCTTGAATAAAGTGACGAGGCCCATGACGATGTTAATTTTTCCTAAAGCGGAAGAATACACAATGTGCATACAAGTAGATCTTAAGCTGGGCTTTCAAAAGTGTTCATTTTACCGTGAACAGCCTATAGTAAAGAAAAGCATAATTTGAGACTTCTCTGTTTACTGTAACTAAATCTTGCTTTAATTCAAAGGGAAAGTTAAAGAAAGTTAAGTTTCCAGTTTTCTTCTTCGAGCATATTTTGTTTAATGGCAATATATAGTTTCTGTGCAACAATATATATATATATATATATATATATATATATATATATATATATATATATATATATATATATATATATATATTTGGCCTTCATTTGTCGAAGTAAAATTGAGTTGGATATTTGGGCGGCAGAAATGAGGTGAAAGCGGAGCAGCACCTGAATGTAAGAGCAGGGTAGACAGGAGATCACCGAAAAAATCCGCCGACCAGCGGCATCGTCCGGCACGATTCCCACGTGCGAAAATCCGGGAGCGACCCCGCCGGGAATCGAACTCGGTTCGTCTAGGCGGGAGGCGAGTAGTCTAACCAAACACTGAAGTAAGTAACGGGAAAGACAAACTTAGTTTTCGTCTCTATGACGTAATTTCATGTTACGGAACGGAAGCCTGTTGGGAAGGTGTTGGGTGACCGTGCGCGGAAACGCCACAGAACACTTGAGAATACAGAGGCGAAAGAGAACACAACATATTAAAATAGCACCAGTACCCAGCTGAAGGCCATAACTGGCTTAGTTACTTGAATTTAAAATAAATTGGGAAAATAGTCTAAACACAAAATCTGTCGCGTTATAAGAATTAAAAACAAGTTAAGTTTTAAAATTTCTCAATCTGAAAACTATATTTTGTTATAATCTAAAAGAAAAAAGTTACGTTATAATTTAAACATTTCAAAAGTTAAGATTCCTCTGCCTCCACCCTTGAACCCTCACCCCGCCATCCTCTCCGGAGACAGAGGGCCGACGGTTGTTGTCGTTTTCGTGAGGTGTCCGTCGTGTGTGTGTGTGTGTGGGTGTGTGTGTGTGTGAGAGTGGACACACAGGGACGAAATAGGGTGGTTGTTCGTTTGATGTGGGGCCAATTTTATGATTGTCTGTACGAGGTTCTGGGAACGGCCCTTGTGTCTGATTGGCTGTTGCTCGCTGCGAAGGGTTCACTGTTGGGTAAGCTGCCGGCTGGCGGGCACATTACCAGGCGCTGATTGGCGAATGGCGTTCCAACATTTTGCTGGCGTGGTCTGCCGAGTTCACATCTACAGGCTGTTAGGAAACTCACTCCAGACATAGTTTCTCTGCGCCAATAGTAACACAAAAGTGATATACACTTATATTCGGAAACGTATTCCCCTGGTGTAATTTTCTAGACTTAGTTGAATGTAGTTTGTACGAGGCGGAGGAATATCCTGCAAGTATAGCTTAGCAGGGCTTCAGAAAATTTCTGAAGTAACTGCGAATTGACTATAAGGCGTGTGGCGAGGAGGCCGGACCGGATATGGTTAGCGCCAGCTGTTGGCAGGAATTAATTTTTAAAGGCTGTGTCGGAGACAGGTGGTTCGGAGTCCGGGATAATAATGGAGGGTTGACTTTAAAAAATAATAATAGTTTTAATGCGGCTATGACGACAGCCTCCCACAAATGAAATATGACAGTTTTGAGTTCGGAAATTTTTCCGCGCTTAACACAGAGGACGTTACTTATGACGGGAGAGTTCTACAGGGGTGTACATGTTTCCTTTTATGTTCTCATTCTGCTGCCCCTAGTCTACCTAGTCCTCAGTCTGACGAGGATCGCCAGATCTGCCTTTAAGGTTTGGCTTCAACCTCTTTTGCAGAAACGCTTCGTTTTTGCGTCATAATTTCAGATTCGCAGTAACTACTGACAATGTACGATTATAGAAAATATATATTTTACGAGTTGTTTAATATTCCTGAATTTGATTTTCATTATGTGTTATCTGTAGAGACCTGCATAATTCACGTTATTATTTTGGGACAAGCTAGACGTCATTGCCCTATAAGGTTCTGATCACGACCCGTTATTTCGTTGGCTGATTGTTTCTATACGAGGTCATGTGCCTATGTAACTGTGTTACAGGCGATTGGGCACTCTGACGTTGAACTGTTACTATTGGTCGAAAGAGTCTTGCACGTCGGGCCACAAATACTCTCAGCCATTGAGTATTAAACAACTATAGGCTGTTCACGATAAACAGAGCACGTTTGAAATACCTGATCAAGATCTATTTGTAGCCACATTATGTATTCTTCTACCTTTTGTAAAATTAACAATGCCATGGGCCTTATCACTTTATTCATGCGTAGGTCGAGTGTAACTGTGCAATAATAAGGAAAGTATACATTTTACAAATTTGCTGTTCATGGCATTCTTAGGCATTAAAACAACAGGTAACAAAATAAATGTTTCAGTATTCACAAATGTTAACTTGGCACTTTTAATTCAATGTTAAGACGTGGAACTACTTTCTCATCGTCGTTACCAACTTCACTGGCCGCATTCCGCTCAGTGTGCACGTTATACTATATGCAAGTAGAAGCAGTGACATTTATCACAAGTTAATTTCAAAAGTGCTCACTTTATCGTGAGCAGCCTTTAGTTATTTTCAATTATCTATAATCAAACATTTCCAAAAAAAAAACTCTGAATCCGAAAGCACGACATCAAAATGAAGAATTTCTGCATAATATGCGAAGCATAGCTTTAAAAAGGCAGGATAGCTGGCTTTGCTTTCTACGATTACAGATTTTCATCGCCGTTTTACACGGAACAGAAGAAAATATTTGCTTGACTAAACGGTTCATTTAAAAAGTAAAATTTTGCCTCAAAAGTCAAGTAACTTTTTGGTCCAACATTTTATTAAGTTGGGTAATGCGATTTTTTAAAATTAAATTCTTTGGCATATTCACACTGAGCTACATTTTTAATTGTAATATAAACATAAATAATACATTTCTCATTTTTCAGCCTGACACTTTATAAAAATATGTTTTATAACTGCGTCCACAATAACATCTGAAGCCCAGCTAAAGTTCTACTTCCAGGATATTCCTCCGCCTCATACAAACAAAGCTTAACTAAGTATAGAAATTAACACCAAAAGACAGCGCACCGAATTCGTGCGCACTCAGTTGAAATAATATTTCGCGAGAAAACTATTTCTTGTTAGGTGCTACCAACGCTGAGGCTTTCCCACTGTTTTAATTCGTATAAATAAAATATAGGTAAAACTTCAATTAAATGAAAAATGAGATACTTAAATTAACATAGGTATAAAACGCTTGTGATACATAGCATATTTTGGAAAAATTACCAAAAATAAGGTCATACATGGGGTGATTTTTCAAATATTTGGTTTAAAAAGTGTGAAGAAACCGCGAATAGACTATTTTGGATAGAGATCTGTAGCTGTTCAGTATTGTCTTTTACAGTATTCTCTCTAAGTATTCACGGTAAAATGAGTACTTTCAAAAGCCCTGCTTAAGATCTGCTTGTATGCACATTGCGTATTCTTTCACCCTATGTAAATTAACATTGCCGTGGGCCTCGTCACTATATTTATGCGTCGGTCAAGTAAATCCGTGGAATTATTGGGAAAGCAGGTGTTTTACAAAATTGCTCATTCTTACACGCGTGCATTAAAAAAAACAGGAATGCAAAATAAATAATTTTAGTATTCACATGTATTTGCCTGACACTTTTAGTTCAGCGTTAATACACGGAACTTTGCTTTAGTCGTTGCAAACTTTGCTAGGCGCTTTCTAAACAGTGCGCACGTTAAAAAAAATGAATGCAGGTTAGGCAGGTGATATTTTTTAAAGGTTGATTTCAAAAGTGAACCGTGAACAGCTTATAGGTCGTGCTTGTCGGGAAGGCTGGCGTGGCGGCGCCCTTCACGGGTCATTCAACTTTCTCTCGATGCAGACGCGCCACAAAAATAGGCAGTTAAGTACAAATATTCGGAGAAAGTGCCTCTCACTCACGGACTTGCGCGCACACAAATCAAGTCGAGGAATGCAGCAGGTGCAGTTTCCTTTCACGAGGTACAAGCGTCTCCAACGTGCTTCCAGGCCCGCCACGAGGAGGAGAGGGAGGCCAAGGGGTGCAATTCTCAGGGATCCTGGTCCCCGGAGGACCCGGGTCCGGCCCGACTCGTAAATATTTATTTATAAAACGAAGTATTACGTAAAAATCTAATTTCGACACTGAAAAATTAACTGTGTTTGCGTGGATGACGACTATTTACGTAGTTGTAAATGGTCAATTTTGGGGGGGGGGGGTAAGGAGGGCCCACAACACGCATTGTTCAGGGGCCCGGAATTTCTCTTGGTGTATCTGCGTGCATGAGGAGAGGGGAGGGGAGGGGAGTAAAGGAGTGTTGATATCTGTGGACTTGTTCTCCAGGTACCTTCACAAGGATTGTCCTAATCGTCCTCTCGTTTTGCTCTTCGGGACTCGCGAGAGTTGAGGTCAAAAGTGGCCTGGGTCAAAAAGAGTTGTGAACCACTTCAAAACGAATGGAATGCCTTCGGGTGTTTTCGTGTTTTATATATATATCGGAATGGCGAATATAGCAGACGCCTTGCAATTGACATTTTTATTTTTGTGAAATTTTTGTGTTTACTAATTGATTTCCCTCCAACTAGCGGCGTGTGGTGAACTGAGGTAAGCTGTTTTGCTCTGTGCTATACCTAATCGTTTGCTAGTTTACACACGTAGTATAGTGCGGTACCTCGCCGCTCTCTCGTGAATGGCCGCAATATATTCAGGCCGTCTCCGAATGGGCAGGTTTTGTTGGCAAAATGATCATGTCACTCGATTTTTTATACAAAGATTGTGACGTATTTGGTAATTTGCATCTAGCGGATTTTAGCAAAAAAAAACAAAATGACAAAATCAGCGCCATGGTTGTTTTTACTTAAAAAAAAACACACGCGCGAATGCGTAAATAAAAATGATTTATAAAACAATTAACTGTACATAAAATACACTAGGCATGTTCTAAAAAGCTAGTGCTGTGCTTTGTTTATATATTCCGCAAAAACATTTTTTTTAAAGTCGTTATTGCATAATTTATTATTTTCTTATTTATTAACGTATTCGTAGCATTCCAGTGATAACTAGAAATATTACGTCCGTTTTAAACATTTAATTTATATATATACATATTTCTTTTTTTTTTCCCACTGTTAATATAATGCGTTACCGCGAGTGCTAAACAAGTGACTGTCTACAACGTCCGAATCGATACCTACCAAATAACAGAAATAAAAAAATAACGAATTTGTCAATTCGGACACGGCCCGAGTTTCTCCCGGTTCGACCGTTGCTGGTCCCTAGCGTGTGCGCCCAAGAGTGTGCAGCACTGAGCTAGCACCTGCTTGCCTTGCAACACTTTACCACACGCCACTGCCTTCTGTGTGCCATTTTTAATTCAGTGAATTAAAAATGTAAGCAATAAAGACGGCGAAACAGTGGAACCCCGCCGAAATCTACCCAGCAGATGACTCTCACGCGTAACTCCTGCTTTAGAGGAGGAGCAAAAAGGGCATTACCTAAATGACCCAGGGGTACTTTGACCTAACGAATGGGACGCCCGCCGCCATACTGCCCCCCCCCCCCCGGGTGAATAGAATGCGAAAGAGACCGAAGTTCAGAAAGAGCGGCCGAATGGAGCAAACCTATAACTATAAACCTGAAAAATTCGCGAGTTCTATGACCTGTAGGCTAGACTCCTACAGTCTCGTGTGCAAATATGCCGATATTAACTGCACATTGGTTGTCTGCTGTCACAGTGGAAGGTGACGATTGGGGCAGCGTTCTCCAGCAGGTGTCAAATATCGTGTGGACCAATGGCTATAGTTGTATAAACACACGTGTTTTGAATTCTAGCTTGTCTCAAGATGCTAGCGTGTCCACAAATATACCTATAAACTACAGTGTTGTGATATGAGCGCGTCTAAAATTGGATAAACATGGTATGGCTGAAGTTGTTCTTTGTATCAGTTCGTAAAAAGTAGCTCTATGCGGTGCAGATTTATTGATAAGACAAGCTAAAAGTGAGTCGTTTATGTTCACGACAGCATGACTATCAGTAGAGACAGGTGTATTTCGCGAAAATATTTATGACCATGCTAGACTTCAATATCCCACGTCCACAACCACAACTTCCTTTGGTTATTGGCCGCATGTCTACGTGGGAAGACGTGTTCTTATTTGACTGCGGGCCAATCGTAATAAAGTACACCGATACCGAACGTACATGATTCGCGGACAGACACTTGAGGCACGTGACATTAAAAATCATTCAACCACAAAACTGAATGTGAACAAACGTGTTTTGGAGTACAACTGGTCTTGAAATCTTTTCGCGAATAAAACCTGTCCCTGACTGTCAGTTCTGTTTGTCTCTGTATCCACATCTACAACTGTCCTATTGCCTCTTACAACACCGGACACGCTTACTATAATCCATTCACGGTCACTTCAAACTTTTCTGAAGCCTTGCTAAAGTTCTACTTCTAGGATACTCCTCCACCTCGTGCAAACTAAGCTTAAACAAGTCTAGAAAATTACACCAGAATAAAACGCACCGAATTCGCACGCACTCAGTTGTAATAATATTGTGCGTGAGAACTATTTTTTACTAGGCGCCACTAACACACATGTTTTGTCGCTGTTTTTATTCGTATTTTTTGTACACGAAATATTATAATTTATAAATAAAATACAATTGAGCCTTCAATTTAACTAAAAGTAAGATACTTTAATGACAACAGAGACATAAAACAGTTATGACACATATCGTATTTCGGAAATAACTAAACGGATCATACATGGGGTGATTTTTCAAAGGTTTGATGCAAAAAGTGGGAAGAAACTGCGAATAGACTATATATAAAGCCACAAGTATTTCGCGAATCTATTTGGTGAAGAGGTAGACTTCCAACACTTGTTCTTTTTTCCAACTATTGCGATTGGACAGCTGTTCCTTAGACACGCCCCGTTTAACTGTGAGCCAGAAACAAGCACGAAGCAGCAATATGAGTAAGCTTTTAACAGTCTTGTACAAAGGTCTCACTTGATCCTAGCAACCAATAAGCAAACGATAGTGTATTAAGTGTATAGGCGACTGTAAGGCATAACTTGCTATCAAATCAATCCGCGAAATACTCGTGGCTCTAAATATAAAGTTCATTACTGGTCGGATCGCTGCCAAATAATGCCGAAATGAAAGTATCCCGACTAAATGTTCTTTCCTGCGTAAAGTTATATACAATCCATCCTGTTAATTTGTGTAATTTGTATCTTGTCGTAAGCCAGAACTACAGCAAAGGAACGATGAAGGGTAGCCATCTTTTAAATCACAAACCCGTGCTGAATTCCTGCGATTTTTGTACCTAAAGCGTATTCGACTCAATGTCATCGTTCCCTACAAATTTTGTGCCCAAGAGGCCAATCGTAATATCAAAATAACGTAATCAAAAAACACGTTAAAAAACAGCATAGGTAATTTCCCAGAACTGGTGGACCTGTATACCTGTAGGCCTAGGTCCGGATGATCGCTTAAGCGCCAAAACTGAACTGTTCGTATACCTATTCTGCATACAAAACTTTTCAAATAAACCTCGCATTAACGACATGTGTAAAAAACCTGATGAAAACGAGAGATCGTCAACACGCAGGTCAGCAACTCTTTGCTAACCCTGGGATATGAAAGTTGAAAGTCTTGTGCTAATTAATACGCAGGTATCCAAGACGTCCACTCAGTCAAAAAGAAAAAAAAAATAAACCAGATACCTTTCGTTTTATAACCGGAGAGCTCCTCGAGGTGACTGTCGGTGCTCAGAGAAAGTGAGTGTACATCTGAAGTAAGTAATATTCGCCATCACAGCGGTGAAGATTCCACATCGCAGGCACTTAACGGGCGAAAGGAAAAACAACCAAACAAAACTATGAAATGGAAACGTAGTTATAGCCTATTCACGGTAAAGTGAGCACTTTTGAAAGCCCTCCCACTTGGAATAATATTCAATAAAGATATTTTATTTTGGCCTTAGACGTTAACTTTCAAGTGTGGTAGAATATACACACTATGTTTATTTCTAGCATGGCGATATTTATTTTAAAAAAAGTGCTTACTTTACCGTGAACAGGCTGTACATCCGAAGACCGGAGTTTATTCTCAGAAGAATCAATTAAGTAAAATGATGTTTAATAACCAATGTTCTCGTATTTGAGAACATATGATGTAATCAAAAATTTCGCACATTTTTACGAATCTTAGTAGCGTGTAGTAATTGACAACATGTAATTTAATTTTCTCTATAGCTAGAGACGTGCAAAATTCGCTTTATCTCTCTGTGATACGAGAGACTCCACTGCCTTATAAACACGTGATCACAGTTCGCGGTTTCATTGGACGCTGCACTGTAATCAATGTCCCGCATCTGCTTGATTTCCTCAAAAGAGATTGGTCACTCCTCCGAACTTATATTATTGGCTCAAGTGTTCTCCGAAACATGTCGAACATATTTTTGGCCAATGGCTGAAGTTGGTTAAACGCACAATATCTTGGAGTTCAGTCTGTCCTTAAATAATTACGCGAATTTTACAGTTCTCTGTCTATAGCAGAACACTATGCTACTAATGTGCCCACCTGCCTGGTGCTTGAACTGCATTGTAAATTGTTTGAAATACAGGGTTTTTTTTTTTTTTTTTTTTTTTAACTATTGAATGTGCGTCAAATGAGTTGAAATGCTGGAATAGTAATTATCTCATTAGCTAATTCAGAATTGCATTCGCTAATTTTTGAGTTGTGCAGTTTAGGGAATAGGCCTACGGCATTTCCCCATTTTTATTTAAATTACGGATTGTATTGTAAAACAGGAAATTAAGCATTCGAGAAACTGTGACATCAGTAGTAGAGAAATCGGAAGTCTGGCATAACGGATTCCGGACTGTTTGCTGCCATCTTGAATTTTCCTTTTTCCTTAAAAAAATTTTTTTTTTGCTTAAAATTGTCTAAATTTCCCTTTTCCCCTTAACAAGTCCCGTTTTTTCCCTAAAAAAAAAAAAGGTACGGAGCCTCTCGCTTGCAAGAAGCGAATCTCAGAAAGGCAATTTTCGCCAATTTAAGTAATTTGAGATGTTCGCTTAGGACTGGTATAGCAATGGCGACCATCTTGGGGAATGCCAAATTGATACAAGGGATCCGGGATCCGAGTCAGACCTAACAATTAGCCATCTTGGTTCTATCAGCCATCTTAACAGCCATATTGGTTGCAGGTGACCTCGACCCCGTGACCTTGAACCCAAACAAGTCCATAAAAGTAAGCAGGCATATTAAATTAATGACTACCACCACCATATTGAATGCAGATGGCCTTGACCCCATGACTTTGAATGACCTTTCAAACAAAAAACTCGACAAAAATTAATAAAACTCAGCACGCATTTTACAATACTGACTACTACTGCCATGATGCAGGTGATCTTGACCATGACCTTAAATGACCTTGAAAACAAAAACTGGAGAAAAAAATTCATAAAAGTCAACAAGCATAATATGTCACTAACTACTACCACCACATTGGGCGCAGGTGACCTTCGTCTTGACCCCGTGACCCTAGATGACCTTGAAAACCAAAATTCGAAAGAAATGAATAAATCCATAAAAGTCAACAAGTATATTATGCTACTGACTACTACCATTATATTGGGAGCAGGTGACCTTGACCGTGACCCCGTGACCTTGAACATAGAAAATTCCGATAATCTTATTTTTAAAAAATTTAATTTCCAGCAGTCTCTCCTCAACACACACCTATACTCATTCTGCCATCCTGTTTTTTTTTTGTTTGTAATTTTTTGTATGTTGCTAGAGTTTCTCTCCCCCCTTCGTTTGACTGCAATATTGGATTTTATATGTTTTTATCACCTAGGCAACAGTTATATTTTTTATGTTTTTAAAGTATAGGTTGTGCTGTCGACACTCTTCATATTGGATTCTATTTTCAACACATAGGCGGCGTTAATTTCTCGATTTCACTGCCAAGTGAGCTGTCGGCACTTATATTTACAGGCATAAACAAATCTGTAATTTTCCATCCTATTAAATTTTTTTTTGATCAGCATTATACCTACAAGCATGATACAGGACTTTTGACTACATGCATAATTTATTAACTATATATTTTTTTCATTAAAAATGTAAGGTTGTTCCATTTTAAAAAGTATTTTTATTTAATTATTTAACTTTACATATAGTACAATGGTACTTTATACAATACTTTTTAGTTAAAATTATTTTATTTATGTGTGTAGCAGCATAGCCCTTCTTGGTTGGGGCTGAATTATGCTTAATAAAAGGTAATCCCCAGTGTATACAAATATGCACCAGGAATGTCGCCTTATTGAAATTTATTTTTAACTGCTTACTTTCACAAACATTTCTATGTCATCGAACATGGTTGGTGATGATCTAATGAACTCACAATAGAGTTTCAAGTCTCAAATATTGTACAGAATAAAACCAATTGTAGCATCAGTTAGGTAGCATCAGTTAGGCATAAAAACCTTTCATTTAATTACACACTGTATACAATATTATTATTCCAGAGTTCATGCCAGTCCATAAAAAAACACACAAACTCTTTGCATTAGGAGGTTTGTGTGGATCAGACCAAAATGTTGACAGAGAACTACAGGCCATGACACTTGTTGCATCTATGATTGTATCACCTGTGCATATAAGGCACAGAACACTAGAACAGTCACGTAGCGATCCCATCATAGAGTATGTATCACTAGAGACCCGAAAATTTTGAGCGTTCATTTCTAGACAAGTTGGAATTCATACACTTGTACGTCATGTTACTTTTGCAATTGGTTGACGTGTCGTTTGTCACCTCCTGGAGATAAACGAACCAATAATAAACGTGCAATAAATTGTGCGCCCAATCAAAGCATTTTTCTACCACAACAATCAACCAATTAACAGTTGGTATATGTATGAGAGTATACAAAACTGTGAAGTTTAGCCTACAGGTCATTGAACTCGTGAATTTCTCGTGTGTCTATGTATCACTATACGACTTCACTTAGTGACCCCCTAACGAGTTCAGTTACCTGTAAAAAAACTTCCCATCTTTATGCTGTGAGATGTCTATCATGTTTAGTTTAAGAAATCAATAATTCTAGCTTCACAAGTTGTTAATGTATGTTATTTTTCTCTTGACAGCTTCCCCAGCCAGTGTATGTTTTTCCACCACCACCGCTACCACCTCTTTCTTCTATGAAGAGCTACCTCCCCAATGCTACTGGCGGGAGGTACATCAACCCCATGGGCCAGCCTCGCTATGCCATGAGAACTCCACCACATCTACGGCATCTCATTGTGAGTATCCATTCACTGGTGGCATGTGTGCCCAGTCCAGTGTCATACTCAACTGGTGGAAAATTTGCCTTGCCAGTGTGGCAGTATGTTCTTACAGGAGTAGGTGATGACAGTCAATCAATCCTATATGCAGGAGGTGTGAAGTTTACTAGCAATATATTTTCAACCACCAGCTTTTCTGAAGTGAAGGGATTCATTATTTCTTTTAAACACTTTGGCACAATATTATGGCTGACCTGAATATGTTGAAAGTAATTGCTAATTTAATAAATACATTTATGTATATCAACACAGTATGCATTTTCAACTTCATTGTCACAACCACCAGACATATTTTTTAATCAGTTATCATGTTTAACTCAAATTAGGGAAAATAGAGTTGTAGTGTAGTTTTTCCTAGTGCCATTCCAGCAGAATTGAAGAATTATTGAACAGAGATTATGAACTTCATAAAAATAAAAATGTTTGAATATTATATTTTTTAAATTTATATCTTTCCATCATTTGCATAAATAATATGTTTCTACTTCAAGATCAAATAAAAATTAAGTGCAATTATCGGGTAAAATAGCTATGAAGTTTTTACTTTATCATAAAGCTGTAACATAGTTTAGTATCATAAAAAGACTACTCTCTATTTATGTACATCATTTATACAAGAATCTCATTTAAGAAACATCATAATTCTTATTAATCCAGGAATAGTGGGACTAAACTTTAAAACTTAAGAAATTTTTAAACAGCTTTGTTAACTAATTAGTAGTGTATCCTTTTTCAAATAGTTTTTTATCTCATTAAAAATATATCATCAACTTTTTATTTATCAACAGCTGAAGCAGCCTTCACTACGTGCACTCTAGAAATTTTTTTTAACTTACAAAGCAATCTTTTTTAACAGTTTATTTTTTAAAAATACTGGTCTCAATTTCACAAAAATTGAAATGGTGATATCATATTTTCCCATTGATTCTGTCAAACATATGTTGGAAACTTATTTTCTGTTATTAGTTTTCAATTTTTCAATTTTTTATTTATTTTTATTTTTTTTTTTACATTTTTGCAAGTTATTGTTCTCACGGATTATAAAAGCAAAGAAATGTTTTTATGTCAATAATTATTGTCAAAACAATGGATTTAAATTAACCTAAAATCATCCATTTCAAACAAAATTGCTGTACTTTTCTTTGAGAAAACTTTTCTCAGACGCATTTGTAAAATTAATTAACTATTCCTTCTCTTGCATTTAATTTAATCATTTGATTTCAATTATGTTGATATTTTTTATTTTTACACTTTTCTGAATAACTTTAACATAAAAATTGAAAAAATAAAAAAATGGTATCATTTATTCATAACTTCTTTACACTCTAAGCACCAAGTGTTTTGAATTTAATATTTGTTTGAAAACCACCATAATGAAAATATTTATCTTCAATACTTTCGCAGTTTTGCAGTTCTATCAACCAGTTTGAATGTGATTTTTCTCTCCGTTTACACAGAAAAAGGCTTCATAAAATCAATGTCATTACCTTTTCATACATTAAAAAAAAATTACTCAATCGCAAACATTTGAGTTAATTTTGAAAACAATTGCATTAAAAAGATATAAAAATTAATTGTGTTCTGTGTGGAGTTCAATATACTTATTCAATTTTTCTGTTATCAATTCTTTGGTTAAATTTATTATTTCGATTCAATTTAATTGAAAATATAATAATATAAATTTATTGTCTCACTGAGAGCAACCTGACTGGCAACATTTGTCAATCTATTGTATTTCAAACAGTATTTTTATTTTTCAAAATGAATTTGTATAATAACTAAATACCAACAAAGTCCATTTATCTTATATATTTTAAAAATTAAATTCCAATATCAGCTAATTTTGAATTATTTGTCATGTCCATCATAATCTCACCATTGTTGAAATTTTCTTTTTTTTTTTTGACATTTTTCCACTAAACTTTCAAAGCAACATCTTTTATTAAATTATCAAAACATTCTTTATCGAAAAAGTTATTAAACTATGTTTTCAAAGCAGAGCCTTTTTTAAAACTATAATAATTATTTTTGACACATTTATTTATTTCCAAGCTAAGTGCCTATATTAAATTTTAAAAAATATGCATCAAAATTTGACATTTTGAAATTAATTTTATAAGCAAATTTACTTATTTTAAAACATTTGTGTTTGTATTTTATTTAAAATCATTAAATTGATTCTAAAATATTGTTCTATTTATTTTTAACAGTAACAAAAATTTTAATTTTCAATTAGAGCATTTAAAACATACGTATTTACTTAACTGAACAGGTATCTGAAGCTTTATTTGTGCTTGAATTCATTAGTTTGATAATCAATATTTTGAATTCTTCCCCCAAATTCATCTTTAAAATTTCTTGAATTTGAAGTCTATCTTCAAAATCTTTAGAATTTCCATTTTCGACATATTTATTAAATGTATATCTGGAATAAACTTTTTTACTGTCATCGATTTTGAAATATTTATCCCAGCAATTGAGTTATGATTTTCTGTATAACTCTGCCATTTTATCACGAAACTTGAAAACTTTCAAAATTAAATAAAAAAAATTAAGCACAAATGATTGCAAATAACAAAATAAAATTTTTGGATGTAATCATCAATCAATAAAACATAATTTTTTTAAAATAAAAATATTAAGTTACAGAATTGGAAGAAATATCTCAATGTTCAATACAACATTAATTTTAATGTACCTATATTCTTTGGTGAATATCAACTATAAAAAATTCTGTAGTTTTTAACTTTTAACATAATGTTTTATATCGACATTGGATAACACAGCTTATGAAGCAGTTTTAGCTGCACAAGAAACTATTTCATTTTTTCTGTCTTCTTCTTTGATAATGATGTTATATGACACTGATTACAGATATTATAATATTCAAATACAGGTGAGAAGAAAACCGCTAGGCTACCAATAATATATTTAAAAAAAAGGACATAATCTCGAGTATAGTCTATTCATGGTAAAGTGAGCACTTTTTCACTTTTTAAGGTCATGCTAGATTTTTCCTTTTATTAAATTTCTATCTTCCAGCAACGTTTTAATATAAACATTGGAGTGTGACCAATAAATACAGTATGTACAGTCCACCACTCCCAAGAGTTAATGTCTGAAGCTGCCGTAAAATATATTTATTAGTGGTTAATGTACAACACACTTTTCACGTTGCAACATTTTGCTGGCTAGGCCAGCTTCATCTGGTTTTAAGAGTGAGTGAGTGAGAGTGTAAGAGAGTGAGTGAGTGAGTGAGAGAGTGAGTGAGTGAATGATTAAAGAGATTTGGGCAGCTATTAACAGACAGATCTTGAGAGCAGATGAGGGTGAAGTGAGGTGAGTACGGAACAGCACCGGAATGAAAGGCTGGGGATACGGGTTATCCTGGACAAAACCTTGCCGATCAGCAGCATAGTCCAGCATGATTCCCACATACAAAAATTCAGGAGCAACCCCGTCAGGAACCGAACTCGGCTCACTAGGTGGGAGGTGGCGAGTAGTCTAACCACTACACCGTGGCCCTTTTGATCTCAAGAAACAGCTGAAGTGTTTTATTAATTAAATAAGTCAGCAAATAAATTATTTTGTATCAGTGGCCGACAAAAATTACTTTAGTGAAGTAATCATCCAAGGCTCGCCACCTGTTTAGGAATTATGACGTGAACAGTAAATTTGTGTTGTATATAAATAATGTTTTTGAGATTGTTGTTAGAATATTTGAAATATATTTCACCTTTAAGAAAAACCCCTTTTTACCCTAATTAATTTTATTGGAAATCAAATGATTATTAAGTAATAAGTTAATTTCCTGGAAATTTTTACATTCTGCATTTTGCACATCGGTAATAACAGCAGAGTACATATTATATTAAGTTTTGTTCTAGCGGGGGGTTTTGAATTGTACATTGCCTAAACAAATTCCCTTTTAGTGTATTTCATTATATTAAAAAAATCTAACCATTTTTATGAGCTATGTTAACTTCACTAAAAATGTACAGTATTTCGCACATTGGTACAAACAGCAACACATTTATTGCATTTAGTTCTTTCAAAAAGTTACAACTTCCGGGTTACAACAATTTGAATGTAATTTTTTGTACAAACCAAATTTTTTAACTGTATCAAAACAATGTACATTCAAAATGCCACTTTCTCATAATAACAGCTGCAAAACAACCACGTCTCACGAAAGACGATAAATTAGAGTACCCACCGCACCAATACAATAAACAGAATCCAAACCAGCATACATATTACATGGTCATAAAAAAAATAAAACAGGTGGGAATAGCAACCAACTATAGTAGCCTAAGTACTAGACTGAAGTTGTCAGTCTTTCAATGCCTGCCATTGGATTCAAAGAGTTTGCTTACAAAGATTTTTTCTTCACCAACAGAACCGCTGTGGTGGAAGGATACATTGTGGTTGCACTTCTTTTCAAGAACGGTCAAAGTTTACACAAGTTATATGAAACGGAGGGTATCTTATATTGAGTCCCAGGGGCTTCCTTGATTTTGTTATAAACTGATGAGCTAATTCCCATCATCTGAATTCTGAGCTACAGTCTGAAGGGGGTAAGGCTCTACCAACTCTGGTACTTTGGCAGAAATTAAAATCTTTGTTGCGTGATGTTGCATGTGCTGCAGTTGGTTTTGTCTTGTAGGTTATGCATGTTATCAGTTATGGCTTGTTTAGTGTTTGGTCTGTGGCAATTCTTCCTCTGCCTGAGAGTGTTGGTGGTGAGGCCGATGTATTCTGCATTACAGTGTTGGTACTGTAGCTGATAAATAAGATTTTCTGTGGCACAGCTTGACGCATGACGTCTTTTTCAACAATTGAGATTAGACAACTTCCGCTCCATCCTTAGTTCAGTTTAGCCAGGAGACAGAAGTTTGCATTTTTATTTGTCCCAACATAAAATTATATTGTACTGTCTGCCTTGCAGATTGTCCAGATTGTCATCAGTCTCCAGCATGTGCTGCTCGGACACTACCATCCACAACCCATTTAATCACTTAAGCTACACTTGCAATTGGGTTAGGCTATGTTAGTTAGGCTCTCTCCCAGCTACATACCTCGCAAACCCATTCACCCTGCAGTATACAGACGTATTTGGAGTGGACCTATCCTTGCAGTCCTTCTCAGGACTCATCTCGTCACGCTCTTGCTTGGTATACCTTGCTACGTGTCAGATTTCCTATGTTACGTCGTTGCACACTATACTTACATACAACAATGCAAGAGTAATTTGCTTAAACGCCCAGCATCACACCTGGAATTCCTCTGTTGTTACACGTCATTTCTACCGGTCCACTTAACAGTGTATTCTAGCTTTCCGGATGATATTTGTGCCGTTGACCAGGAACTAGGGTGCATTCATCGCGTTTTCTTCCTTTACTGGACTAAAACGTGGGTCGGCTTTTACCTTCAGTTCTTTCCTGTAGACATAGCACCTTTATGTAGTTACCTTTATGTAACAATACTGTAGGTGATTCCGAGAAACTTACTGGAACAAGCCAAAACACAAACTTTTACCGTCACACAGTAGCTTAGGCCGCCAATCCCCTGGGATTGAAGGAAAGGAGGAGCCACACAGGTGCACTGTCCTGAAAACAGCTTGTCAGCTTGGTGTTTGTTAGCCTCTCCACTGCAGTCTCTGACAAGAAAGTCTGATGTCCCTGAGTTGGGAAGAATGGGACAGGGCCACAGACATGGACAGGTGAGGTCTGATTTCCACTGCGTATTGCAGTCTCTGCCAGGCATTGTAATAAGGTATCAGCTAGTCTTCGGCCCTCACGAGGTGCCAAACGTAAGTTGTACAAGGAGCCTGCCATCTAAGTGCAGCAGTAGTAGTAGTAGTAGTAGTAGTAGTAGGGTAACTTCCCTTTCCGATGCCCTATTCCAAGAGGAGGGGGGTGAAGGAAAAAGTGCAGCAGATTCTCTTGGCTTCTAGCCAATCACATGAATATCAGCCCTCCCTGGTGTGTCACATAGCTAGTTTAGAGCCACAAGCACAAGTGCATGCACTCCGACATCTTCAAGACCCAGTGGAAGTCGCCTTACCAAGAGATCTGTTCAACCCCTCAGAGATTAACGGCCCAACGGAGTACCCTTGGTGGGTAGCTAAACACTTGAGCCAACCTGATCAGCTATCTACACCAGTCGTCGCATATTTGGTTCCTTCCATACTGCGCCTTGCTCCTTGACCATAGCCTCAGTTCATACCTACCTGCTACACTGCATCTGCACCTGCACCAGCCTGCACTAATGCCACTCCAGCAACCCGTTGCCCAGGTATCACCAAAGCTCCAGTGGCACCTAGGCGTCGAATTGTTTTGCCCACACCGGATTTTGTGCCCTGCCGCAAAGCAACCCGGCCAGTTTCGTATAACGAAAAGGCACCTGTACCCTGACAGAACTGAAACCCCGGTCTGAAACCATCTATTGTGACAGACAAGTGAGTTACATTCCCGGTACGTCACACATCAAGTTATAGTTGCCTTGGATAGTGTATGTACGGCTAGTGAGTCTGTTATAGAAAGAAGTTGAGAGTTGATAGATAGCATAGGAGCCATAATGTGTGCTATTGCTGCGGTGGGGTCCTCTGGATGACATTTGTGATGGGCTGCAGCTTCAGATGAACCAGTTTGTTGCAGAGGTTAGGTGGCATTTTGAAAACTAATCTGGGCAGTTTGGATAGCAGGTCTTGTGTTAGAAGCCAGAATTTTGTATCCAGAGTGGCGGCATGATATGGGACCACTAGGGGTATATCTAAGTGGTTGACCTTGGTTTGTGTTACGGTATTGGAGATGGCAGCTGAATCTGTTTGTGGACGAGGGGCCTGCAGTAGCACCTGTCAAGAAATGCTTTGGTTATTTGTTCAAACAGTTTGTTGAGATCACTTTTGGTGCAGCAGATACGTTTGGCTCTGGTGGCAAAACTGTACGTTAGGGTTTTTTTGGCATGGTATGGGTGGCAGCTCCTTGTTCTTGTTGGATGATTCCTTAAATTTAAAACACCTGCCTGAATAGTAAACGTTGTAATTAACCTTCAGAATTAGGTTTTACAGTTACGTTTATGAGAAATAATGTCAAACAGAGAACTGCAAATATTAATTTTCTATCCTTTAATATATATGTACTGTATATATATATATATATATATATTCACAAGGAAGTTAACACTTATATTCCTTGAGACTACAACATTGAACTTGATGTAGAAGGTTGTAATTCTGACTTGTGGGTGCAGGTTCGTGGAGGAAGGAAGCGTGACCATGAAGAGAGGCATCGCAGAAGGCGACGGGAGAGCCGTGATGTTTCCCAAGCATCGCCCGAGAAGGAACGACCAGTGACAGAAGAGGAGGTGGCCAAAACCTACACTGGCATGGACAGAGAAATTGCAGAGGAGTTCATAGCCATCGCCATGGACCCCGGAGCAGTGAGGAGCAAGCGTGCAAACTCTAGCACTGACGACACTGCAACAACGTCTGACCACAGTGATAAGCAAGTACAGTGTCGCTAGGGTGATTCCTTCACTCAAACAAGCAGCAATGCAAACATAAAAGACTAAACGATAGCTGGCCAGTGACACTAATACAGACATATCATAGTGTTTACTGCTATGCAAAAGCTCCCGAGTATCAAGTGCAGATCTGATGTAAATGGTGCTTTACTTTAAACGTGTTGTAAAGTAACCAAATTACAAAAAAAAAAAAAAAAAAAAAAACTATTGTAAACAGTACAAAGTACAGAGTGCTCGAAGTTTATGCCAAAACTACATATTATTTGTGTGTGTATATATATATATATACATTAATACAAAATGACATGAAAATAGGACTCAAATATGGGTGAATAACAGTCTCAACACCAACTGTGTGTTAACTTCTTATGTCTCGCATATGTGTTACAGTACAGTTAAATTTTTAAGTCATTTGTTAATATTAGGCTGTGATACGTTTAAAAGAAACATGCTTCATATGGAATTTACATAACAAAATCACATTTCTTGTCGCAATGATTTCCCTGAAAAGCCAAGACTAGCATCAATGCTAATCTTGTAAGAATAAAAGCTTTTCATCGTGTGTTGTTTGGCGTGATTACTGTAGGAAGAATGCATTTTGTAGTACCGTATAATGATTTTAATATCTGTGGCCTTATTCAGTTCCTACTTACTGATTACACAAGAGAGCTTATATTTTCAAGTAGAAAGTGCCTAAGTGCACTTACATGAATATGCACTGAAAAATCTATGGTTGGCCTGAACATTTCCTGTTGTAGCTAATTTGGTTGGTGCTTGGCACACAAATAAATGTTTGTTAAAAGCTAATCATTATAACCTCGATACAGTACTAATTTACCAACCCATATATACGTTGTAATGCGTGGTGCTTTAAAAGTCACATTGTGTTACAATGTAAGAAAGATTATTGATTCACGAGTGATAAAATAAGTACAGTATTATGTCGGGTAACTATTTGGCATAATAAACAATGGTCCACATTCTAACTAATGCATTTCCAACAGTAAACCATACTTTTCTCTTAAAAATATCAACATATAATCTAAGAAAGGTTTTTTGTAAACTTCATACAGTATATGATATTTGCCAAGTCATAATGCAAAAACATTTTGCTTTATTACTTATTAAACTGTGATGTCATCTTACCATTGTGATTTTAGTGTCCTGGAATGTAAAAGGCATGTTTTACTCTACTACACATTTTTGTCACTTTTCTTAAATTTTGTTAATATTTTATATGACATGTGATAATATTAAATAGTTTCATAAGTATTAAACATTTCCACAGATTGTGTCATTATCAGAAACCTATATAACAAATGAATGAAACACAAATTGTAACTTTTGTAATTGTACATACATTGAAGTAAATTTTATAATATGTATATCTTGTTAGCAATTAATTTTTTCACTTCTGTTTAGGGCAAATAACTGCATATAACTCACATTTTTGTTTACTATTGCCCTTGAACAACTTCTGGATACAGTAATTACCTGCTTAGTCCTTTATGCCAAACCTTTTATTTAAAACATTCTAAAATTCATACAACCCAGTAAAACCTGAGTATAACAGTTAGTCACATGCTGCTGGATACACAGTTCTATACAGTATCTGTATTTTGGTACCCTATTGAAATGATCTTCCTATCAGAGAGAGTGAACCAGTTATTAAAATAACAAGATACATACACAAATTTTATAGACAAACTTTGATGTTGATGCATGCCGCTTATACAACTAATCTAATACGATTATGACTCATCACCAAAAGTACTTCTTCCACCACTACAGACGTGAGTGACACATTACCTAACCTACAGGCAACGAAAATTTATGAGCGTATTCTCTTCACCTAGAGGATACACAACCTGGCAGGCCACCTTTCTTAGACGAGTTTAGAAGTATTATATCTTTTCACGTTTAGATATTTCTTTCCCATTTTTTCCATTATAACCAGGTCGCCTACACCTGGTCAGCGTAGTAACCTTCAGCACTCAATTGCCTGGTAGAAGGTAGCACGCGTCGCATGTTTATTGAATCATCAATAAACATACTTTTGTTTCCTACCTTACCGCTTTTATTTCTGAGAGTATCTATCTGATTATCTGCTATACACAGGTTGCTACCGACACCAGGGGTCCGTCACATTTTCTACACACTCATTAGACAGCCACCTACTGCTTTCCAACTGCCACAGTACTGTACCAGTGCTGGCGGAGAAGAACAGAGGAGCCACAACCACTAGCAACACATTCACCCAGGTAGAAGAGACAGTCTCGAGTTATTACTTTATCCCACAGCATTGTTAGTGCTGGGATATCTGTAGCTTGAGACCTGCCGCCCATCTATGTGTGAACGCACATTCAGTGGCAGTATTGGTGACCCAAACAGATCCCCGTCTCTGATCAACCCGCATGCGTGGGGGATCAGTGGAGACTTAACAGAGCCTGGTCAGCAAGCCAAAACCGGACTGACACTACAAACTGTGTTTAGTTTGTTCACGTCAAGGTGTACCTAGCATACTGTAAGCACAATCTCGATGCCTTACGACCATAGGCACGGCCGTAAATGTAGGGAACAAAACGTAGCGTTCCTTGCCGCCAGACAGTTGAGTGCACTTCCTCAACCAACTCCGGAGCGAGAGACGGAATTGGACTGCATCGCCCAACTCAGGCACAAGTCAGTATCGACTGCTCCGGTAACTATTTTTTTCTATCGCTGTGCATAAAAAATTCATCCCTCATGCCATCCAGTGGTAAAAAGACTGTTAACCAGCACTGCTAAAGGATTCTGCTGGGATATCGTCCACTTCTGGGCAAACGAAGCTCACCTGTGAATCGCCAGTTCGGCATAGGCCATGCTCGCTACGTCTGGGTAAAACCCACTATTACCACGGCACCCAATAAGAATTAGTAAATACGTACTAACCAACAGCCCTCAGTCTTCCGCCGTCTATTTAATCTGGACCACCCCGATTTTGGTATAGCGGACAAAATCCTCGACCATCGTGCCTAGTAGCCTATCCGGGCATGCGTCAATGTATGTAATGTACGTGATAAACTTTGGGTGGTACCCAACAGCTGTTATTTTCAGCACCAATGGAAGTGCAAAATGGTAGACATGAGGTAGTGATGAAAATCACAACACAAAAATTTAAAGCTATGTCTTAATATTAATGTAATTTGTTTCTCTTGTTAAAAGTTTTTCTGTGATTTTACCACAGTACTTTTTTTACGTTGTGCGTTTCCTTTTGGCATGAATGCATTACATATAGCTAGGGGTGCAGTAATAAGGATAAAAGGGTGGAGGTCATCAACTCTTATATAACACGTTGCTGTGGCGTTCCTTTAAGAGGAAGGACCACGCACTCAAAAAGGGGTCACGTGCAGACAGAAGTAAAGCACTCTTAACTACAAAACACTACATTATTCAAGACTAAAGTGGTACAATTGCCGCTGTGCAAGGTGCAGACTTAAGGTAATATTCAAGTTAGTGGCAGGCATATACTGATTTATATTAGAGAGATAAATACGCTAGCTTGAGGCACTCTTGCTCATAAGGAGCCTGATTGATGGCCTTCGCCTGTCCCGTCACCTCACGCAACCTAGTGAGACACCCCTTGGTGCTCCACATCAGGGGGACAAGACAACCAGCCCAGAGCTTTCCAACAAAATAAAAACCCAGTTTCTGGCCTCCAACATAGGCATCAAGGTGCCCCAGAGGAGGATGTGAAACGAAGTTTCTCCACTCCCATGTGCAATCCTTCAGAGTATAAATAAATAACTATGGAGAAAGGAAGCCCAGCACAAAATAATTATTAAACATCTAACTCCACTCTCTTACCTTGTTCTCCAATCTGGTACATTGTTGGGGGGTTTCTTTTAATACCCATCAAAAAAACAACACACTAGAGCTCTTGTCAATTAACAGGTTTAAATATGAATGTTCACTTACAAATAAAAGGTAGTAGGTATTAGTTTTTTCTTAACAAACAGAAAAAATTGTTATCTGGTTTGTGTTTTAATTTAATCCATTTTCCCTCCTTACCACACACACAATGAGAAAAATAAAATATATAATATTTAAACAACACTATAATTGGTATTACGAGTATTACAATAACGCTTTAAACTAGTTACAGTTAACAGACCCCCTCTTTTTTTTTTTTTTCACATTCTTATTATTTTTATTTTTCCTTTTTTTTTGTTCAGCAAAAATAATTTAGGATGCAACCGAAATTTAACATTTTAGCTACAGTTTCCTCGCTTTCTCCTTTATTTTATTTTAGGACCAACAAAAACTTAAAACTTGTACATAGAAAATTCTAATGGTTGTCCACACCATTTCATGTCAAGACCTCTAACATAGTATTACATTTTTAACATGTTGTTTTCAAGGATATTTGAGTTCAGTATAAAACATAGTGCAGCAAGTTGAAGGCAGCCACTGTCATGGTGTCATGCAGTAATAAAAAAAAATCGCATGCGAAAAGAAAAGAAATTTCTGACTAAAATGATGAAAAGGTGGTGGCAGAGGAGTCGACACAACACTGTTGCTTAAATCATAGCGTGGGCCGCGGTCCTTTCACTTGAAAAGCACGAGGCTGAGATCACATCACCAAAATGGCTAGGTCGTATAGCCGGGAAATCGCACTGAATAAAATTGTAAGGGAAACACAATAAATGAGCACCGATAATGCAACAAACAATATCCGCAACTACTTACCAAAAGGTAAGTACAAATCACTCACCTAGGTGGTGAAGTATGGCACTTACGCCATAAAAAAACTGAAAGGTATGACAGTGACTGTATGATGTTCCAAACTTGCGAAATGATCAGTCGATAACTATCAAAAAGCCATATCGCAGAGTTAAATACAATAGAAAATTCCATATTGCATTTAAACATAATTAACGTAACGACAAAAAAAAAAAAAAAGGTTTGACATTAAATAAATTACAATAAAGATAGCAAACAAGCGTAACACATTTCAGCCAGGAAAATCAAAACTTTGATACAAATATTTTACGTTATTATGGTACTACTGCTGCCACCTATCCTAGCGGCGGACAGACACAATCACAGACACACAAAATAAAGTTGTTAAAAAAATAACATGATGTTACGATACTGACCGTTTTTTTGCACTGTTTATGGCCAATGAACATTAACTATATTATCCAGTAAGGCTCAGAATTAACACAAAGTGTAGAGTAACATTAAAGAAAGACAGTAAAAAAGTGTACACACTTAATACAGCAGTAAAATGAGTGATTTGAACAAATTGCTAAAATGAACATAACGACAGTATTTGTTATATGTTACAGGTGCTGCTCACTTAAGTGGGAAGTGGCAGATAAATAAATGCATAATAGAGTATATTATGGCTTTACTACTTGGCAAACAAGAGTGAAATGAAAATATTTTTATCATCAGCGATAAAGGTTATATATGCCAATAACCTTAAGATGCATTAATTTTTTTGGTTTGCACAATTAAATAATAAAAAAAAATTACCCTTTTTCTCTTTTTCACATTAACACAAATGTGGTGTTCCGACTGGAAACAAGGAAAGATCATAAAGAAAGAAGAAAATAAAACGGGCTTTGCAAAAACGTGTATTGCTAGAAAAGCAATAGGAAAAAAAACTAAGTTAGGAAAGATCATGCCGTAGCATTGCTCACTAGTTCGCCCAAACGGGAAGGATATTAACCCTGGGGTATGACGACAGCTGTATGGAGGCTCTCTGGACAGCGGTAGAGTCTGGAGTTGACCACAGGACACGGTATGGCGGTCCTCCTTCGGGCGGTGATCCGATAGGGCCTTCGGCAGACTGGAGCAAGATGGCAGCGAGCCGCCATTCCCTTCCTGATATATGATCTGACCCGACCTTGTTTGAATACCTTTCCCCCGCTGATACTTGTCGGGCTGGCTGCCGCCGTGCTGCAACCCGCGACATCACGCAGCCTGGCAACCCTTGCTGGTGGTGACCACAGCAACGTATATTTGACTGTTAAATTATTTTTAAGCTAATGACAACATGGCTTTTCCTTGCTACCTATGGCTATTGGCTACAGGAGTAAATTTGGCTATTTGGAACACCTTATTGCTGTGCCTCTACTCAAACACACAAATATGTCACTGTATCAAAACTTTATGATTTTAAACAAATTACTAAAACTAACAAAATTAGTAACTGTTTCCTTTTAAAATGCAACAAATTTAATGTTTATTCAATGTAAACTTCTATATCAAGAGGTGAAAATGCCAGTCTTAGGTTTTTATGTGTTCTTTGGCCTATTAAATTTGACATTGCTAACAAGCTCTAGCTATGCAAGTGAAAACAGCAATTTTCTCACATCAACAATAATTGACATGTAAGTTGCATATGAATAAGTGAGCCAGAATGTGTATAACAAGGATCACTGACATTTTGCCAATTCTCCATTAGCACGACCCTCTGTGTCTGCATAGCTACGTGATAATCCAAACACACAAGCCTATATATTTTTTTTTAATATTAGATATTCAGAAGATGAGAAGTAACCGAGACATCCTGTGCATGCTCTACAAGTGTTGCTTGAACATACTCTTTTCCACCCCTCCTGCCCATTCTCTCTTCTCTCACCCTCCACAACTGGTCAACTGAACAAAGGACAATGCTAGTGCAAGCTGTCTTAGCAGTTGACAGAGTATGTACCAGAATACTTTGACATGTGTTGCCCTATAGAACTACAGAAACGATCAATATGGTTTATGTGCACTAGGTCGGACGTGCTCGGGTTATAATAGGAGTTATGCTTTTGAGTTAGGTTTTTGACTTGCTACTTGTACTGGTTGTGTTGGTTGGCGACTGGGTACAAAGTTGACTGCTGGAACTACGATAGGTCTGGTTGGGACACTGGTTCGCTTTGGTGTACCTGTCTTACCAGATACTGCTTCGGTCAATGGCTGGAACTGGTGACTCTTGGAGAAGGGTGGTGTGCGGTGGTACTGCGCTGACCAATACAGTACCGTCGGTTCCACTCTGTTGCTTCTTAGCTCCACAAGAAGGGGTTGGCTGCCCCGTACTTAACCTCTGTGCCTGCGAGCAGAGCGTGTACCACGGGGTGGTAGTCTTGGGTTAGGCGATTGTGTGCAGGGAAATACACGAAAGTAAACATTGGAGAGGAAGGCCTGTCCAGTCGAAGGGCAATATGAGCTCTCTCCTGTTCGGCTTGTCTGCTAAGTGTAGAGTGGTCTGATACGCACTCTCACTTGGCGGCAGTATAGGCTGCCTTTTGCTCCTCCCTCTGTGAGCCATGCCTTTTCTCAAAAAGCATAGAGGTCTTGTCGACACTTAAGTACACTTACCGATTGATGTGAACTTGAGACAGATCCCTAGCTAAGTGTACAGCCAATAGTGGTTGACTGTGCTAACTCTGTGCTCTAATTAGTTCCCCGCCACTGGTGCGCAAACCTAGAGCATTGAGCAGTGTGGGCCGTCTTCCTACCACTATTGGGTGAGGTTGCAACAGGGGTTAGGCCTTCAGTCCCAGGCAAATACTTCTTCCAGCACTGTGAGTGCTCTGGTAGCAGTACAACCTGAGGTGATTGTCTTGCCCTTCTTGGATGTGTTACTAATGGTTGGGGCTCTACCTTTCTATCCACCGAAGTGTCTAGAATGGGTGGCCGTCGAATGGTGTGTGTGTGTGTCTGATGTACAGATTCCTGAAGGGAATCTGCAGTCCTACTCTATGGTTCATAATTGTAACAACACCCGGTCTCGGTTGACGTACGGTGATATAATTTCTATGGATCGTAGGAAATACCTATAGAACAGAAATTTTCAGTGAAAGGAACAAAACGTATTTATTAGGAATAATAAATACAGTGACACTTGCTACCTCCTAACCAAGCAGTGTGTGATATGGAAGTAACCTACGGTAAACATGTGTAGGCGACCTGCTCCTAGACTAACCAAGATGGCGAATGACTTGAATTTTGCTATGAAAATAACTTGGTCGCAACTACTCTAGCCGAGGGTCATCTAGAAGAGACTTTACAAAACGGGGACCACTACTTTTAAGGGCAGTGGGTGTAGTTACCTCAGCAAGGGGGGGGGGGGGGGAGTGTTCTTGATGGCTTTTGCAACCTTATATTCACATGTTTAGAATCGCCCTCCAAGGAAGTGGTGATCTAAGGACACTCGTGAAAGATGTTGCATAGAAATACGCGAGAGTGATGAATCATAACTGTTTAGTAAACAAACAAGAAAGCAGCACGTGTCACCTTTTTCAATATTGGAATATTGGCTTTAAGTTTGTTACATTGACATTTGCTATCAGATGGTGAAGAACTTATAATTGCTCCAAATTCTTTAAGCTAATGTGACAAAGTTCAAGCAGACCTAATTAAACATCTCTCCGCAGTAATATTATACAATGGCAGTGCTTTAGGATGTACTCAGACTAGGTTAAGTCTACCAAAAAGACACCGTGATTTTTGTTGTAATATGCACAATTATGTCAATGACTCAACCCAGTGCTGCTTGTAAATAAGTGAATTTCACTGGTCAAGGGACTCTATTGTAAGACCATGCACATTTTAGACCACCAAAGCGTAATCAATCTTGAAGAAGGTGACAACATCAAAAGAGCTAATATTGTTCATAAAGATCATGTGAATGGCACTTCAGCACCATTTTCACATTACAACCAAATCCATGGTACCCATCTACAGATGGGAATTATTACTGTATTGTTTCACTGTTTTTAGATTGTTTTATATCAGTGTCAGTTCCTATTTGCAAATGATGGATCACACTGATTGTTCAACAAAACGGGAAAGTTACTAGAAGCATTTTATTAACGCAAAGTAAAATTAACATGTTCAAAATGAAGTGCCATATATGGTTGTAGGAGTAGGAGGTACCCCAGAGAACTACAAAACCAGTGAAACAGTTTAAGTACTTAGGCAAAGTTTTCCAAAAATTTAGTAACTGTGGTGATGATGTGATTATAGGATACTACTGATGTGTGCCACTTTCTGATGCATAATAAACTACTATGCCTCATCAGCCCGTAATGTTATGTCACCCCAGGCGAGGTCAACCAGAAGACGATCAACCACCAGTGCCTACAGGATTGCCCCTTGCTGCATGGGCGAATACAGACACGTGGATTTGTACCGAACGCCTGACATCAGAAAGCAAGCTAGCCTCACCAAAGCGCCACGAAAGGCCCTGAAGATCGCAGAACGGCCAGCTGCCACGAAGTGCCCCGAATGCAACAGAGCAGCCCGAAGCCAGGTAGCTGAGAGCAGAGGGTGTTTACCCAATCAGACTCCACTCACGAGAGACGTCACGAACGGACGTTACACCTCCCGTTACAGCCCTGGCGAGGGCAGGGCTGACAGAGTATAAGTACCTGTATGCAGCCCTACAACGCCAGTTTATCTCCAGTAGCTCATGCCATCACCTCGTGTGCTGGATCTCTCTACTATTCTTTAGCACCAGGTCCTTGGGACCTCCCAACAGCTCTTCAGAGCCTTCGCCGACGTCTTCACTGCCTTCCAGAGGATCTCTGGAATCTACCACTGCAAAAGTCATCAAACCTTAACACTACTTTCCCTTCAGGAAGGTCAACACCTCCCACTGCCTTTCTGGTACGTGGCCCCCACAAGTCCCTTCTGGACAACAAGTTTAGAATAGTTAGGTCGAGTTGTAATAACCACCTAGTAGTTTCTACCTTGTGCAGTCTAGAACTAGGTCACCTTCATCAGGAGTACGTAGTTTACTTTTGGTAGATTTGCTTGGTTTAGGAGGTAGTACATGCCACCGAGCTTATTCCTAGCAGAATAAACACATATCTCAGCTAACCCACGAGTTATTATTTAAAAGGGTATTTGTGCAGATTCAATGTACACACCGCGAGACCGCGAAATAATCCTCAACCCATTTACGAAACATAGTGTAGGACTGCGGGCTCCCCAACAGGGATGCACATACTTCATCACATTCATATTAGAAAGCCATCCGTTCTGTGCACTCTGGTGTACAGAAAGGTAGAGCCACTACCACTTAAAAGACAATCCAAAAGGCAGCCAGTCAGTCAGCCCAGGTTGCACTCTGCTCACCGCGCTGAACTGTGCCGAAAGTGCCCACCTGGTCCTGGAGGCCTGACCTCTTTCACGACCCACACCTTACTGTCGTTAGGGTGCAACTTTTCTTTGTTCTGTCTCGGCTGTTGGAAGTACATCTAGCGGGGGACTTTGTCACATGCTTACCCCATACGAAGTTGGTACTAGAAACACCCCCCTTTATGTCGTACAACCGGAGAAGTGGTGCTCAACAACAGGCCAGAGAGGCAGCTACCACCTCCAACAAGCAAAGTTGCAACCCAGTGTCACCTGCACATTGCAGCCTTAACCCCAGGAATGAGCTCACGCTGCCAGACAGTTTGAGGCCTTACTTCCCAGCTCCCTCCCACTCCTTGTTCACAGCCTCTGTGAAGACCTCTGGTATCCAACATCCCATCGCTGCCGCCTTCACCAGGAACAAGAACATCCCGTACGGGTTAGCTAACCCTTGGTTTGGGGACTACCGCCACAACAGCCCTATTCAGGCCACGAGCAGTACCAACAGCAGCTGCTACACCTGCACACGGGACCAGCTCCAGCCGCCAAACACCATTGCCGCTGCTGTGTCAGCAGACACCCCAGGCCACCATTCGCCAAGGAAAACCAGTAGCAGTGTGTCCACCCGTCCCCAGGACAGCGACAGGGGTTCTAAATTTTTTGCATAGCAGAATAGCCACATGCCTGGTGCTTTAAAACCGGCCGTACTCAAGCATGCCAATGCTAAAGTCAGACGCAAAGCTTTCTTACCTATCACCACAACAGTCCGACCGTAACATAGCCCACAGTAACCAGATGGTATCACGCATCACTACAAACAAAACTGGATGATCAAGATAGTAAGTGAGGTTTGGTGGAGGGGAGTAATTTATAGGAAGGTGAGGAATATAGCTCTGCATCCAGTGGTAGACTTATGACGAGGAAGAATTAACTCTAAAAGTGGAAAGTAGACAAAATGCACAAGTACTCACAGGGCGGTACTCGTAGATACACACACACAAACAAAAATCAGACAAACACATTTTTTTTACACAAATGTGCGGTTGCACAACATTTCCCTGGCTAGGCCAGCTTCATCAGGTGGTGAGTGGTGGCACACTGCCTATGATGTTATATGACTGGGAAAGTACGAAATAACAGTGAAAATAAAAGTTAAAATTGTTAAACATTAAGGATGGACCCAAGATGATGGAAAGTGAAAGGTAGAAATGAAAGGTACAGATTATGGAAATGAATGGAAAAAGAAGTACGGCTAGGATATCCAGATCTGGAGAAAGGAAAATGAAGACATTAGGAAGAGAATGTGTGTGTTTGGAGGAATAAGCTAAAAATAAGATTCAGAAAAGGACAATTCAATAATATGGCTTGATGCGTGCCTGGTTACTGACTGCTTGGCAAGATAGTCATGGTTTTAATGCGCTAGACCAAGTGCACGTTTTAACAACATTTACGACTAGAGATTTTGTTGAACCATGTTGGTTTACGAGTTGGCACGAAGTCTGGGGTTGATATCTTATTCCCTGTGGAGGGTCGTCATATCGGTAGCTGATGAGAGGTGTTAGTTTTACCTGACTTACTCTTGAGATCTTTGGCCGGTTGGTGAAGTTGGGTTGGCGGCTAAGCGAAGCTGGTGCTGCAGTCCTCGGATTTCGGGTGGGTTGTACTGTGCCGGCTCACGCAGTACTGATGTTCCCAGGCCGCTGACTCTTGGCTCCAAAACCTGGCGTTGCTGATTCCGTACATAGTTTCCGTTCCGTACACTATACCCCTCAGAACAGGATGGTAGTCTAGGCTTGTACGGACGTGCGGTAGAAAAGATATGTAGCGTACCACGGGAGCAGTCAGGATTGCTCGTAGCGCTAGTGAGGCGGCGCTGTCCTGTTCCGCCTGTCTTTTCTTCATAGGAGGGGCTAGGGTAAACAGCTGCTTGGCAGCAAGATGAGCTATCTTTTGCTCCCTATGCCATCGGACATGCCTAATCTTTTAAGACACAGAGCGTGGTTCGCCGCTGAACAATACACGTTGTGCACTATGGACGAGAAACTATTTCCTACGATAGTGTATGTCCAGTAGCCGCTTGGCAGCAAGAGCTCAGTACTTAAGAAGACCTTAGTGGGCAGACCAGAACTGTTGAGTAATGTGGGCCACCAATGCTTCTACTGGAAGTGATATCCAGCCAAGGCAGGCTGCAACACCCAAGCAAATACCCCCTCCAGCACTTATGTGATCTGGTAGGGGATACAACCTAGGCTTGTTGTCTCTCCTTGGTTGGAAGTATTCCTAGTGGTTGTGGCTCCTCTGTTTTATCCATCCAGCACCTAGGTGCTTGGGTGAGGAAGCAACAGGTGGCCGTCTACTGGGTGTGTTACATGACTGGAGGACTCCAGAAGGGGGTCCTCAGTCAAAGCTAGTTTGGATTTAAACGTACCCAGTTTCTGTTGGCAGTGCACAGTACGAATTGTTCCTAGCTGGCAAAGTAGATATTCCTCAAGAAATAAAAACTTGTGGCTAGAGAACAAAGCTGTATTTATTGAGGACTCAATAAACATAGTGACCCGTGCTATCTCCTACCACGCAGATGGTATACTGAAAGTAACCTACATTAGCCATGTGTAGGTGACCTGGTCCTGAGCTAGAAGGAAGGTTGAACTAGAAAACTGAATAAATTATACTGAACTAACACTGTCTAAATAAAGGGTGCATGGAAGAGACAAATAGAAGTTAAAGTTCCTGTGCTGTAGTAGCAAGGTGTGTTCATGTTTAACTGCTGTTGCAGACGAAGCTTCCGGTAGCTGATCGCTGTTGCCGTCACTGAAGCCTCTGGTGACAACAATGGTAGAAGCTACTGGTGGTTGTTGAAGACTGTTGTCGTCGCAGGGAGCAGCCGCTTGGGGGTGCTGAAGACTTGAGGTTTTGCTGGAGGCCCCAGCCGCACACTAACATATATAGCCAGAACTGTACGATGCTGCGGCAGGTTGCAGGGAGGGCATGTAACGTCCCTCTGCTGTGAGGTCGGCGTGGAAGATGAGAACCTTCTAGTCAGCACTCTGCTTCATGGATCTTCGATGGCAATAGGCCGTGCCCCAAGGTGGCTGACAGCTTGTAGGCACTCAGTTTGGGGGGAGGGGGAGATGGCATGCTCACAGAGTTATGCAACCTTGAAACGTGTTCAGCCGCCCGGTAGGATTTAGGCAGCACGCAATGTCCGTGTATAGATTTTCTGTATCGACTCTCATGTGGGTTGAAGTAGGAATACTTGACACAATGAGCGAAGAGTTGTAATCGTATTAAATAGTGGTACAAGCAGCATGCATCAGGCTATGTTAGAAGAATGGGTGCAGAGAGATGACAGAGGATTTTTATAATGTGGTTAGTATCAGGAAGAAGGTAATTTGGATGATCAAAAGCAACATGACAAGGAAATGTGACCTGAAAGATATAGAGTGCTAAGATCGAGGAAGATGGAAAAGAAAGACTATAGGACAACTGCTGAAGATGAACAACTCTAATAAGTAACACAAGGAAGCCAAACATTCTTTATATTGTACACATCAAATGTCATTTTAAGGAGAAAAATGTATACAGATTCCATTATAATTATACAATCTTCAAAAATAAAGTTCTGTTATTTATTTAATACATAAATAGTATGTAACAATAACTAACTTACTAGCAAAATTAAGATAATTCATATTTTTAAAAAAAGCAGCGAGCTACGCCAAGATTATTACTGTATGTAATAACACAGGAAATTTTTTTTCTATTTTTAAAAATGGTTGGACATATTGAAATTTTAGATATTTTTGGTCTGTGGCTGTTACTAAATACTTCTTAAATAATTTAAATAAGTACAATACATCTTAAAATGGAGCCAATACCTTACAACTTCCCATGTTTATTTTTTTTAATGGTTTTATAAAACACAAAAACTGTGATTCTATCAGACATGGTTTATCAAGAATTCAACAATATACATAATCAGCATACTAAGATTCAGCAGGCGATGTGTTTTACTAGTGAACATAGATGCATAATTGTGATCCAGGGTGCAAAGAGAAATTTAATCACTTATGATTCAAATGGCTGTGTTGAATAAGTTTTGTGCAGCATGTGAAAGTGCAAGAGAGTTAAATATGTTACGAGGGGATCTGCAGGCTGCACCAAATGGGCAATGAATTGATGAGTTATTTACCAAGATCATAAGTATACACTATTATCTAAAGATGGCAAAATCCTCACAACTAGTAGCAGGAGTCAGTGTGGTTATAACGAGGCACTGCCTGTACTGCTGCTAGCTTCTCCTAAACACCAATGGAATCAGCTGCTTATTTCCAGGCATCTTTCACTTCCCGTAAATATGCTGATTGAAAAAAAAAAATGGTTGCTATTATCCAAGGATTAAAACTGAATGTTACAATATTTAATTACATACGGAAAAATCTCAATAAAAAAATACAGAGGAGCATTAAAATTTATACTTAATACTAAAAATTACTTTATTCCGAACAAGTATTTAATAATATTACTTTTCTCAATGATTTGAAAGATCGATACACTTTCAAGAGAAAAATAGGTACTTTAAAGTGAAGTCATTTATCTAAGATTTCACTGCATTTGTATTTTTACTATTTTTGTCTTGAACAATGTTTGCATACCAATAGAAAAATGTAATAGCAGGACGGATTTCATTGCTAAACAAGTTGAGCTTACAGAATACATATGTTAGGGTTTAAATATTTAAAATGTGGTATACTTTTCAAAATGTACCAACATCTGACTAGACTTTTTTGTACTTAGCAGACCAAGATTTAATTTACAAACACCTCAGTATGATGGTAATATGCAGCAGAAAGAGACTAAAAGTCATCATCGCTATGTCCCAACCCACTGTGGTTGCTGGATCGCTTCTCTCCTCCCTTGGTTGCAGTTGGACCGCCCAACTCCAGCTCATCTTCCTCGTCATCTATGTCCAAAAGCTCCGAGCCATCCTCATCAAGGAGCAGGTCTGAGTCTGAATCTAGACTTCCACTGTCATCGTCGTCATCCTCTGTGGGTGCCATGCTCCCGAAAACTTGGCGCTGGCTATGCCCAGCTGCTGAAGCTTTCCGCATAACTGGAACAACCACATTTCATATAGCACGTTACATTTAAACACAAATATTTCTTTTAAACTGCACTACAGGAAATTTTTCACATCCACAGGGACAAATTTGCTTATACCACGAAAGTATAAATTTTAACTTTTTTTTTATTGTTCGGATGAAACAATATTTACTCGATATCTTTTAATTTAAAAAATAATGCAATGATACATACTAAGAGCTGAAAGTAGTTTTGATTTTTATAATACAAAGAATCAAAATTTTGATTCAATATGCAATAAAGTCAAATAAAACCTAGAGAAAATTGTAACTCAATTAAACATTCCTAATAATAGAAAACTCCCAATACAATAATACTGTCCCCATACACTTAAACACCCGGTAAACTTTTTGGACTCATCCTGTACCTGGACTGTTGGCGCGACATTGTACCAGCGAGGGTCGGTGGAATGAGGGTTCAAACCTTGGATGCCAACACAAAAAGGATGTACACTAAATCCTATACTCATCTAAAGGGTCACCTTAAAGAAATATGCACACAAGACTGGGGCTACCATAAGAAAGGGTTCCACCCACGCTGGGGTGGGAGACAATGAGAGTGGTTGACTTGTGGCGTGTGAGGTGTTGGTGACTTGGGGACACTGACCCCGATGAATACCTTGAATCTAAGTGTACTCTCATACATTGTGCGTGTGCAAGTAGTTTAGGTGGCCTTCAATCTCTTAAAAGTGAGTTTCGCATAGAACATGCCCTGGGGCAAGAATTAAACATGCTTTGATACAGTGCCAGCATAAATAGTAGGGCGAGTCGGTTTGCAAAAGTGTATAAAGTTTTCAACAGTGGGAAGAACACCACGTCGACAGGTTACTTCAGGAACCACAGGATTTTGGGATCTCTGCTCCGTAGGTGCTGCTCCACGGGCCGGCTGAGGAACAGCGGCCAACTCCAGATGCAGCTGAGTGGTGTTCTGGCTGCTGAAAGTGATTGCTGGTCTAGGAGGGACGGCGATGTATTCAGGTGAGAGAACTGATGGCTCTATGCCTAATATCTCTGTATTGTTAAGTAGAATAATCAAATACTGAAAGTCTATACAACCCAGTGTACGGGTCGGTAATTCAAACAACGAAAAGCCTTCTTGAGATTCAGCTACAAAACTACTCTGCAAATTTATTTCTGACCGTAGTTGATGCAGTTCCTGTTTAAGACGGTTCTTCACTCCTGTTTTATAATGTTTCAGCACGAGGTCGACTAATCAAAATTACTTCTGCATCAAAATTAATAAGCCACACAAACAAAATGTACCGTGACGTGAAGCCGGGTACGAGGTACAACCTGACATACGACTATTCCTAAAGCGTCTTGTCGCTTAACCACATCTGGCCAATTCTCGAGCCAGAAGGGTTATACAACAGACCACCTGAGCAGCCACAAAATCAAGGTGTATTGAGTTCTTAATGAAAGAAAGGTTCCCCCGAAGATTAGCCACTACAATACTCAGAGTATTACCTTGGCTAAACTTGGAATACCGCTCGGTGTTACTTGTATTTGCCGTTTGGCTATATGCAATACCGGCATAACTTCACGTACACAAAATAAGAATCAAAATATTAAAATTCGAAATTTATTGATAAGTTACTTATGGCTTACTGTGATTCCAATACACAAGGATTGCAGGGGTTAGTAAAGATAGTAAGCAAAAAGCACTAAACTTTAATGGGAGCATGGTTCAAAACATCTACACGTACAAAATTACAGTAAAGCAAAAATAGTAACACAGTAACAATAGCAATGGTTTCTACACTACTAAAAAATTACTTTACCGTTTGAATAATAATACAATACAAATTAACTGCAGAAGTTAAAAGCATATATTCAATGCCAATCAGGCGAAGGCTACCTGTTACATTTATGTTAAGTCATTTGCTTGGTGAATTAATTAAATTTAAAGAAATTTAACTAAAAGAATACCTAGCCGCGGAAGCTAGCTAAACTATATGAGAGGTTAGGTCGATGTAAGAGGTGCTCGAGGTTGATGATGATTGGAGGCGCTGATGAAGACGTCCTTCAGGGGAAGATGGCCTCTCGGAGAGCGTCGTCATCGTGGTAGGCAGTGTGGGCATAGGACTGCTGGTGCTAAGTCAGGTGCCCTCGGCCATCACAGCCTAGAGGACTATGCAAGACTAGGTTACCACTACCAGTTGATATGTGACTCTAGCAAGCCACTCTCTGCTCAGGCATGGGCTGACTCTTCTTTTCTAGTGATCTCTGCGATCATGGGTGCTTCAAGGAGTGTGGGGGGCCTCCACGAGGTAGAGCTCGTGACGTGATATGCATGGACCAGTGGATGCCTTATCTCGCCTCTTCACTCAGCGCCTGGGATGCAGAACTTCCAAGCTAAAGGTGCTTGTGTAGGCCATGACCCTCTGTGATTGGGCCATGTCTGGACCCCCTCTACAAGTATAATCTGGCAAGTTATTTGGTATGTCCGGGGTAGTTTCGTGATTTTGTCTGCTGTGACTGACACAAGAGGTAGATGATTTGTCACTGGATTTTTTGTACTTAAAAAATCACATATTTTGGCATTTATAGTACGAAATATGTTTTTCCTATATTCACTAAAAAATTTGGTTGAGTGATTAAGTTCACCAACATCTGCATCATTTAGAACATTTCAACTGAATAAACGTTCCAAATACTTCCCACCCTTGCCTTTGATTGCACTGTAAGCAGTCCTGGCAACCCTGAGTCCCACCTTTTCCTGTTCTTTTTTTACCATAACATTTCTCTTTTCCATTGTTTCAGAAAACTTTATACACCATTTATGTACATTTGATTCTAAATGATCAATAAGGTGGGTCTTCAAATTTCGAAACTCAATACTCTGAGTAGGTGTGTTAACTGCTTTACACTTGGAAGAGGAAAAAATACCAAAAATGGCGACTTTAAGAATGGCTACCTCCTTGGGAACATTTTTATAATTTTCTACACATGGAGAGCATTGAATTGTAGCTGTACCTCATCCTAAACATGGCATCATTTGACAAATTTCTGGAACAGATGCAAGTTCGAATTAACTTAATATTTGTTTCAAATTCTTCATTATTGTGTGTTAAAGAGGGAATAATGACTTTGGCCTTTGTCACAGATTGATTTGGTTTCAATAACTCGTCAACTTTACTGGTAAGACTAGATAATGTCTGGGATACGGTTGATAACTGTTTGTGATCTTGGCAGACTCTTTAGCATCGTCACTATACTGGGCGCAAGACGCGACTGGTAATTCCCGACCAAATGTCCCCTCATGTTGAATGATAGGCCTATCATCAAGTTTTCTTAGTTTGTTTAAAGGTTCGCAGCTACTACTGCAAGACAAGTCATTTCCAGTAACAGTACCAAGTTCTTCAAACTCGCAGATTCTGTATTTCAAAAACCTTGAAATACTGCACTGATAACTAGTTCTAGGCTTTTCATTTGGATGTATATATTCAAAACATGATTTGTGAGCTTATTGCGTCTGCCTCATCACGCACAAAATGTGCAGTTCAGTTCCTGTTTACTTTTAAAAGTAGACATAGTTTCTTTTGTAGTTTCCAGTGTACATAATAAAACACAAAATAACACTTGTATACGCCACAAAATTTAATAATGTAATAGGTACACAACAGAGGCCTATATTATGAATAGGGTCACGGCACACTATATATAATAAACAGTGTACATACACAACACCACCAAACTTTAACACTTGCTTTATTTGCTCGCAATCGGTTCCAAAAAGAATAGGAAGAAACATATGCAACAGTTGATGATGTCTATTCTCTTTTGTTCGAGAAATCAATTGATAGTTTTGCGGAAACTATTTTCGACCTTGAGGAAAAGTATCGAATTGAAATACCTCACTCGCCGCATCCCACATTGAAAATGGCTGTGTATTTACATTTTGCGTTATACTGCCAGGGAAAGGGAAGCCAAGCATTTGACAGCAGAGAGTGCCCGAAGACTCCCAGAGTTGCCAGAAGAAGTGGAAAAATACCATGGAAAGACTCCCCCTCAAGGCGACATGGGAGGAGAGAGCACCTACGGCCAAGCGGCCAACCGCTCCAAACAGTGCTGTCTCATATGTGAATTCAACAGCCCTTTTGCGTGTAAATACTGCAATTTTTTTCCAACAAAAATTTCCCCTGAGCTACATTAATTTCCCCTGAACCTTGTTCCTGCAATCGGACATGTTCTGCACCCCTGCATAACAGTATATTTGTTACTGCCCCGGAAACACAGATTTATCACAACATTGTAACTTGCTTAGGTGGGTTTAAAAAACAAACAACGTCTACAAACGTGATGTGGTACTTTGAAGTATTTTTCGGAGTAAGTATAATTTACGCTTCGTTTGGTAAAAATGCAACACGCTATGTCATGGCTTGCCACGTCTGCCAACTTCACTTTGTTTCTGCCCCACCATCATATCTAAATATATTAAAATAAGTATTCATTTCAGTTGTAAATTACAAATTCAAAAAATCATTATTTTCCTGTAATAAGTATGAAATATGCTACAATTGAAAAGCTTACTAGCAAAGTGAAACTTCCAGAGCGTGAAAGAGAAAAAGAAAGAGAGAGAACAACAAGCCTCGCTCAGTAGACAGTTGCTTTCTCGCTCGATAAAACAACACCATACCATTACGGCCTACTCACAATATTTTCCGCTGTTATTTTAAACTGTAAAAATGGATATGTTGCCATTGGAGGTACCTAAATATTTCAATATTTCAATAGGCACAGTTTAATTTACAAATAGTATACTAAACAACTAGGTTAAAATAATATTTTATTTGTGAACTATTTCTTACCAGCTGTTGCCAACACATCGCTGCTCTCGCTGTTATTAATTCATTTTTAAAAAGAAATAAATATTACAAGTTATAGAAGATATTAAGGTAAAGTTTCATTTTTTCAATAATACAGTACTCTAAAGTTAAACACAGTGTTATATATTTGTGGAATACAGGTTATTGAAAAAAGAGGTTGACATGTTATGCCTAGAGTAATTTTTCAAGTATTTTTTCAAAGGTTGATTTTCATAAGTCACTTCCAATCGGGAATGGACTATAGGACTGCCCCTTATAAACACCCGGGAAACCTCCGAGAAAGCGAGTAAGGATTGCTGGGAGCATTTAGGTCATCCCATTTCTATGGTCACAGCATACCCGTTATTTCACCCATTTTTCTTTTTTTATTTAGCGACAGCTGGCGTCACACATTTTGGCAGCCTTCGCGGTGAGCAGGGCCAAAATCCTTGGGAGGCAGGTTTATGTGGTCAGACTCACCCTGGGGTTCGATTCCTCTCCTACAACTAAAGATCCTCCAATGAGAAAGTGTCCCCCACGATCTCCCAACGTGGGCAGATCCGCAACCCAGCCAGCCATTACAAATTCCGAACACGATGACACTTCAGGAGAAAGTTCACATAATCCAGTATAGAGGAGGGAATCAGCACTCAAACACACCTGATATAATTTACCTCGACTTACTACCTCAATTCGGCTATATCTCTTTCCCCTCCGCTTGCCCCCTAAGGAGTAGCGAGTGCAATGAAGCTTCTTTACGTTGGTAGAGGAGACTTGGAGGTAAAGAGTGTGCATCAACTGGCGCCAACGTGGGGCGTAAGGATCTTATATCCGGAGGTGGAAACGAGAGTGTCAAGTTAAATAAAAGCTTGTAGTAAAAATTAAGACTTAGTGCTATTATAGCAAGCAGTGGCTAAAGTTTCACCAGGACATCATGCCGCGTTAACTCCTATTTACAATGGCAAGTGGTACCATATTTACAGGCATAGTTCTTGCACCTTTTTTTACAGGATTTTAATGTAAAAAAATTAGGGTGCGTGAATCGCCAAGACACATGCACGTAAACATTAAAATGGGTTCTACTGTAAGTAATCCCTCACCAACCACGGGGGATACGTTTTTTAAAATCACTGCTCTTTATTTATTGACCGCCGCCTGCCACTACCATCGTTACAGGTCCAGTTCACTTCGTAACAGAGGCCCGGTATTGGGAAAATATGCTGATAGGTGTGATTCACGTCAGAGTGTTGAATTAATATGAAATTTAGGCTGCGTGTTGGCCTCTGCACTGGCATGATGAAGCCCGGCAATTTTACTGAATAAAAAAATTTAGTACGGTCTACTTGAAAAAAAATTATCCTGAATGTTCCATAAAAAAACTTCTGACATGGCCTACACACACACACACATGGCCTTACTCGCCAAAATATGGTAATATAGGAACACATTTTATTTGCACAGACTTACCTTTTTTCACTTTACACATAAAATTGACTTCGCAAGAAAGAAAAACAATTATTCACCAAAAAAAATTAGCACCTTATGTAGGCATGGGTGCACATAAATATATTAAAAAATAATTAAATAAAGGACATTGAATTAAATTTGAAGTTATCATACAATATTGTCAAAACTTCTTTTGAAATGAGTCTTGCATAAACAGTTTTATTCGCCGCCACCACTATTGCTGTCACTGTCATCACCACTTGTATGGCTGCTGTGGCTTCCCAAACTCACATTGTTCGACAGTAAATCATCCTCAGTTGCATCCAACACATACGAAATTCCAGTTTCCTTGAAACTTTTGAACATAATATCTTGCGAAATCATGTTCCACGCCTGCACAATCTACTTGCACAAAAACTCCACTGATGGCCTTCGTAATTTGCCAGTGGGCGTTAAATCATGTTTTCCACCCGCCATCCAGGATTGGTAGAGTTTGCGAACAATGTCCTTGAATGGCTTGTTCACCAACACATCTAAAGGCTGCAGTACAAACGTCAGTCCACCAGAAATGATTGCCAAGTTGGTCTTCATGTCCGTCAACTTGTTTTTTGTTGTTTCAGTCAAATGTCCTTGAAAACTGTCGAGCACAAGAAGTCGAGTGACGGAGCAGAGCACCAGGTCTGTTACCCCACACTGTGTGAATCCAGTCGTTCATCAATGTTGTATCCATCCAGCCTTTTTCCTGGACAATGACATGAATCCCACGTGGAAACTTCACTTTCAGCATAGTTTTCCTTTTAAAAACAACGTAGGGCAGTAATTTTCTGCCGTCAGCTGTTATGGCAAGCATTACTGTGCATCTTTGGTTTTCACATCCAGTGGTCCGTACGAGAACACTAGACGTCCCCTTCTCTTCAACAGTTTGGTTATGTGGCATGTCAAAGTTGAACGGTGTTTGATCAGCAATTCTCATCTGTGACAAACTGTATTCATGCTGATGCCTAAATTTGATTACATAATGATGAAAGTCGAGTATTTTTTCGTTGTAATCCCTTGGCATTCGTTGACATAAGGACGTACGTCGTTGAGGCGACAGATTATTCCGCTTCATAAAGCCTGTCATCCAACCCCGACTAACTTTAAAATCAACAAAGCTGATAAAATTTTTAGCAATTTCCCATGCTTTAAAATGTATCATTTCGGGTGAAACTGAGCAGCCATCATTTCTCAATTCCTTCACATATTGCAGAAGTCCTGCTTCAACATATGGGTACTTGTCAGTTTTGGTCCCCGAAACGCATTTCTAGACTTGTTTGTCTGTTGCAACTCCATCTTTTGTTTGCACCAGTAGTGCACGTTAAACTCAGAAACAGTGAATTTTCGGCCCACTTCTCTATTACCGTGTTCCTCTGCATACGTAATTACCTGAAGTTTAAATGCAGCAGTTTGACTGGTATAGTTACCCATTGCGCATTCATACTAAACAAAAATTAATATAAATGTTGACGCCGGCTAACAGCCAGCGGCGCTAGAGCCCATGACGGCACTCACCACGCATGTGCGCAAAGACTCCAATAATTTCGAACCATCATATAAATGTTATTTTTCAGTGTAAAATGTGTTTTATATTTGTCTTTGCAGAGTTTAATATGTCTTAAAATGTGTTCAAGTTTATTGCTATTTTTAAATTGTTTGGTTATGGAATTCAAAGTGCCCACAGCGCCGAGATTAAGAACACTTGATATTCCGGCATGAACGCCGCCGTCATAGACACACTAAAATATTATTGAAATTTATAAGAAAATTATATAAATGTGAAATAATGCTTAATTTAATTTGTGCCATTTTATTTTCAATAATTAAATATTTTATGCTTATATGAACCCCGTAAGATGGCCATGGTAGGTCCGTGCAACGCTTGCCTCTGGACAGCCTGTTGAGGAGAGCTGGCGAGGTAAGACACTGTCCGTACGCACTACAACTTTTGTTCACTGATTTAGGTTTCCATAGTCTATTTAGTTTACTGGTTAACCTTTGCTTGCGTACGTTTTTGCCAGACATTTTCCCCCAGCATTATGCTTCTGCTTTACTAATTTCTTGTGCCCTTGTGGCATTTTTAACTTAATCGAGGAGACGGAGGGGAAAGATGTCGGAGAGGTCACACGACCCGCGCAACTTGAATCAGGTGCCATCTGCCTACGTATATGGCATTTCATTGTAACTTCTGCATTATTGCTAGACGCAATTTTAAGGGCTTTGTTTTATGTATGTATATGAGGGTCATTTTTCATATTTGAATATTTTACGGCAACATCACATATAACCACGTGGCCGACTAACGCCAAGTCTTTGTATACGCCATCATTGCGTTTTGAGAGCATATTTATGTAACATCGTATGTGCAATATTTATTTCAGTCTTCAATGTATTTTTCACATAAATTTATGCTTTTGTACTTGACCACTCCGTCACGTTAATATTTGATTTTACTGCCATCAGGCATATTACACACCTGTAACCATCGCAATCGTAAAGAGAATAATTTTCTCAGCAAGAATAATATTTTGTCTGAATTTAATTTGCCGTTTCCATGCAAAAATATTGCAATTCCAGCTGCACACGTGGCCCACTACGAACTTCATCCAGCGGCATCCGCACCATCTTAACTTGCCCCATCTTGTTTCATAAATCATTTGAGGGTTTAAGTAATTTTGTAATTAGTGTATGGTGCAATTATTCCCCTCCTAGCCGGCTCTGTGTATAGGCCATCACCACACTACCCACGTGCTGGAGGGTGAGCCCCGACGAGTTTGCGTTAGTGTTAATGTATCATCAGGGTTTCATTTTGTAAGTCACCATGTCCTACCTTCAGGGAAAAATCATCAGTCCACCCTAACGGCTGTTGACTCTCTTCCCTTGTGAAGATTGTGTTTTCATACACTACGGTGAAATCATTCATCTAGGCATGCGCTAGATTAATTGCGGGCTGGGGAGCACCCAAGTTAAGTTGGCTAGACACGACTGAGGTATCATTAATTTCATGGCACGTTGATTTGTATGCAGAGTATCAATAAAAACAATTCTCAAAGTGAACTTACCTCTTTCATTTGTAGTGACAGTGTCCTAGCCACATGTGTTTTTCAAGTGATAATTATGTTTAGTAAAAGTTTAGTATTGCCAATGTGTTTGTAAGCATGTACGGGTGAGACAGACACACAGAACCCACAGCATCCCTGAGAACCCTGAGTCTCAATAGTGCTGTGATTGGGAAGCACCGCTGGCACCCGAATTACCAGTAAGTATTTGTGTCATTGTTCGTCTCGTGTCTCACCCAACGGCATCAACATAAACTATTACCTTTGCATTAAAAAACCACCCGTACACAAATAAACTTAGTGACTGATTTTGTTATCATGTTTGTAGCACGGGCATGGCAGCCAGAAATCGGTAACGGGACCAGTTACCTTGAAGTGTCAATGACCTGGCGTGGTCGAACAAAGTGCGCGCCGCGTGAGCCCGTTAGCATTACATGCCTCGAAAACATGCTACGTGAAATATGAAAGGATGTTTTTTTTTCTAATTCGGCACCATAAAATTTGGGTGCGTGAATTGTGCCAGGGCGAGAATTATGCCAGTAAATACTGTATTCTGTCATGCACCTCACCTCCAGATGCAGTTTTGATGCGTACACGACTTGCTTTCCCCGCACCCACTACCTTCTCCCCTTGTTCAGGCTGCTCTTTCAAGTCACCACCAACCAAGAAGTCTCCTGAACCTTCCATCAGCCTGTCCTCTTGCCGCAACTGCTCCAAGAACTTCTTAGCGGCTGCCTGCATGCAAAGAAACATGGCAACTTACGTGCACCACAATCAACAAATATTTATTTTGATGGCATAATAAATTATCATCACGACTAAAAATGAAAGAATATTATCTCTAACATGTGAGGTATTTAATAAAAATTACAGTATGCATCGAAAAGTGGAAAATTAAGTTTGAACATACTCTACATTGTTAGGGTAGAGCAAATAATTTATGTATGAATGCATAGTTAAGCCATTTTCAATTCATGTTGTCTATACCATTTATACTTCAAAACAATCCAGCCTTTATTATGTTTATAACTTTCTTATCACTATGGCATTTTTCTGTGTATAAGGTAACAGACGCAACATAGTTAATTTACATATGTGTTCTGTTTCATGTAAGGGTAACACGAAATTCTTTATTTCTCAATAAGCTGAAATTTTGATTTAAGAGATAATTAATTATAATGTTGATTTCTTAAATGATAAGTAATTCACCTTTTGAGAATTAAGTGAAAACTTTACATAATCCTAATCATCATGAACATGTTTCAGCTACCACCTCTTATTTCATGTCACTTTTATATCAACAGCCAGTTTATTCGGTACAAATATCCACAACTCAATAAAAGCAAAAATATTCTGGAATCCGTATCTACTGGGTGTCACTAACATTCAACACTTGACTGATACCATCACAATGGCATTGCGAGTTACCACTGACTATACTGCAACACGTTTATACTGTGAACATGCTGTTAAATCTCTTCCTAACGATGATTTTTTAATGAATACAAAGCCTATCATAGCAGTTTTCTTTAAACTGTTATGGAGATACTGTGGAAATGAACCAAAGAAAATTCATCACAACATTCTAGAGATGATGCGGAGGACGCTGGAGACATTGCAGAGACATTGTTGAAACATACCCAGAAACACAATGCTAATATATCAATTCCCAAGAAACAGCATTCACACTGTTGCATTTCAAATTCACAGAATGTAAAAGTGTACTGTCTGGAATTGCTCACTAGGCTGGAAGCAATCCTGTAGGCATGGGATTAATTGTCTGCCGTTGTGTGACTTGTCTATATGAGTTTATATTGCTCGATGATGGGGCGAAGTCGACAAGTAGTGTGCACATGCCCAATGCGCAGGAAGGTGACATGTGTCAAATTTGTGGTGGCGCACACAGCCAACAGACACAATGGAGAAATTGCGTACGTGTGTGCATACACACACACACTCTCTATCTCTCTCTATCTATCTCTCTCTCTCTATCTAACTATCTCTCTCTATCTATCTATCTCTCTCTCTATCTCTCTCTGGAGAAATACCATCAAAATATGTTGTAAAGACTTCCCTTACAAACACAAATGAGATGTTGCTGAGAAACATAATGACAGAATTGCCAAAAAATGCTGAGAGATATTTCAACACACACCTAAAGGGGACATTGAAGATGCTATAGAGAGTGAGAAAGAAAGCAAGAGATTTGGGTCACCCTTAACAGAAAAATAATAATGGGGATGAAATGAGGTGAAGATGGAGCAGCAAAGGAATAAGGTACATAAATACGAAGTATGGCACCTTACAAAAAACCCACTGTCCAACAGAACAATATACTTTAGAGATGTCACAACAGAAGACACTATCAGAATGACTGTCTCTACAAACTGTGAAAGCCTAGCATCAGTTGGGTGAACTAAACAGAGCTAGTGGATTACGAGGTTCTTCCTTCCAAAGTTGGCACCCATCCTGGTGTTATACACAGACTAAAGATGAGATAGACTAACTATCATCTTCTGTGCATGAACCCAACATTGAGTTACCACACACTAATACAAATGTCAAAGTCAAATGGTCAACAGCGATGTATCTTAATTTTCAAGACACAATACCTTTTATAAGAATAAAATACTTTTAACAATTTGAATTTAATCTGATTGCATTTAAAAAATGGTTCAAAGAAGTATACAAACATTTCAAAGAACTTGTTTACACAGTGTTTTAACCTCAAATGCTATTCCACGTCATTTCTGTAGTCATATTGGCAGAAAAGCAGTCAAATGTTGGGGCATGGAGTGGCTACTGCACACATCAGGGCTACACTCTACCCCATTATCCTTCTACTGTAAATACTGGATCCATCAGGTGTCAGGAACAGGTTTAGTTACTGGTAAACACAGTTTTTTCACTAATGGCTGTGCCAATGCAGAACCTATAATAATGTTTTTAACTCTAAGGGGGACATAAGTACATTACTGCAAAATTTCTTTTCTAAGTTAAAAAGGGTGGGGTGTTAACACATTGGAAGGAGACTAAAACTTCATAAATTGAAGATGTACATGAAACCATCTTAACATATTTCCACCTATTTCTTCCAGAGGTTACCAAACATTTGTATACATGAGAAAATCATAGTGATTACTATTTAAATTACTGGCCTGTTATCTTCATGGTATTAATTTAAAGCATTGAGGCTAATACATGGTTTGTAACACGGAAGTGGTTGGTATAGGCTATTCAAGGTAAAATGAGCACTTTTGAAAGCCCTGCTACTAGAGTTCTACTTGTATGCAGGTGGTGTATTCTTCCGGCTTATGCAAGATTAACATTGTCCTGGGACTCATAACTTCATTTATGCATTGGTCAAGTGAAACTGTGAAATTATTAGAAAAGTACTTAATTAACAAATTTGCTCATTTTTACACTTCAATGCAAAAAAAAATTAACAGAACACGAAAGAAATAATTTAAGTTATCACAAATCGTTACCTAACACCTTTTATTCGACATTAAGATACGGAACTACTTCCCATCTACCTTTACCAACTTTACTGGGCACATGTCACTCAGTGCACACGTTGTGCAGATAGGGGCAGTGACTATTTTCTAAGGTTGATTTAAAAAATGCTCACTTTATGGTGAACAGCCTTTATAAACACTATTTAACTTAATGTGAATTCATATGAATTCACTCCCTCAAAACACAGTTAAAAGAAAACCAGAACAAAATGTGAATGTGACCTGTCTTTCTGCCATGCGTTCCTGCTCCACAGCTTCTGTATCTTCCTGCTGCTGCTCCAGATATGCTAGGCATCGGAACCGAACCATATAGTCCTGGTACAACTGTTGCAGCTCTACTTCCAGCCTCTCAAACTCTTCCAAGAATGCCGGTCTGGCAACACGTAAAGCAAGTCACTGCATCAATTTTAGTATTAAATTTTTTTACTTTTACAAATGCTGTACATACGTAATTAAAATTCTACGCACAAAAATTTATAAACATACAAAATGCATAAAAAAAACATGTATGCACGTTCAAGCAGATGTACTGACATGTACTCTTCCTCAAGTTGACACATACAAAATTGCCTCATACTTTATACAAACAGCAAAATGTGAAAACCTGTTTTATTCAGAATACAGAAACTTAAAACATCTGAATAAAAAATAAAAGGAATTATTTTAGGGGTAATTAATTCACTTTTCAACTTGCTTTCCATAATTATTTTGACGATTTTGGATTTTACCTTTAGTCAACATCTTATTAAAATATTTTGGATATGTAAACATTCATTCATAGTTCACATTTTATATTGAAAGTCCAGTTGCTTTCATGTTTTTTGTTTTGTAACTTCCAGTAGTTTATTTTACTAAAAAACACTACAGTATTTTAGCCACACCTGTGGACATTGTAATGGGCCTCATCACTTTACTCATGCTATTGTCAAGTGAAAAGGTGACATTAAAACTCAGAAAGCTAAGACGTTGAATTATTTTCCTTCCGTATTACCAATTTTACTTTTACTGCACACATGCTAATCAGTGTGACAGCTAAAATATATAACATTTTTTAGAGGTTGGTTTCAAAGGTGCTCTATTAACCCTTAGTATAGTGTGCACATATTTGCTATGTAGTTTAACCGACTCCTGACTAGGTGATGAAATTTGGATGTTTCGTAAACTTCTTGACATAACTGGCAATCTCCATGCATAGTATTAAAATATTATTTTAAAAATTGGTTCAGTGATTCTCAATTCAGGATGACATAACAAATATTTTCCTTTCAGGTTGCGCAGCTGGCACGTTGTGCCCTGTACATAGTGGCACCTATGTTCACCGGCGAGCTTTCATGCGTGCTTGGCTTCCTTCTCCTGTTTCTTCTCTGTGTCCCACGTTCTTTGGTTCCCTTCTCCCTCTGCATGGACATTTAACTTCTGTTGAGCTGCACTGCCTTTTTAATAGGAAACTTCTGCTCCAGGTCACTTCTTGACTTCTACTCCCTTGCTACAATACTAAGCTTATTTCGATGTAGCTGAGCAATTGACTTCATGAGGCATTTGAGTATTGTATGGTGAACCACGAGTGTATGCATCGGCAGTTAGCCAGTGCTGTGTGTTACCAGTTTTTAATTTGTTGTGACATAGTGTATTTAGTGTTTTTTGGGTGCATGCTGTTGTGTAAGTAGGTTTTTTCAAAATTGTGGTTTGGTATCCACTCAAAATTCCTTTTGGTGTACCTAAAGACGCTTCATAGCAGTGCTGTTTTCCATATTAGTGTGCTGTGTTTGTGATTTATGGACACTTCGTCGCTAGTCAGATGTTCACTCATTTGAGACACTACACTCACGGCCCATTCGTTACAAAATTTTGGGTGCAGTTTGAATTATTTATTTTAACCTGTTTATTGCTATTTGCTTAGGGCACCCATTTTTTATTGTGACATGTGTAATTTTAGTAATGAGGGCTTTGGTTTAGGGTACTTCAGACTGCCCCTCATTACAATTTGTTGTTTTTTTAAATTGTTTTATTTAAATGAGGGCTGTGTTTAGAGTCCATCATTTACGATGTTTTGTGTTATTGTGAATTCAGGTTGAATGTGTTTAGAATAATTTGTGTATGGCACAAGGTTATGGTACCCTAAAATGAGAATCACCTACTAATTTTGTTGAAACAATCCTTTTGACATTTAATAGAGCCATTGCATGTTTGATGAATGTAAACAGGCATGCCAATGTACATATAAATATTTTAACCATGACCCGAGTACCAAGGTGAGCATTCTTGCTTGACGTGGGCATCATGACTGAAGCAATTCACTGACTTCACCTGACTTTCTGAAGTGTGTGCAGCCTGTTCTTGTTACGCTCCAGCTCAACTTTCTTCTTCTCAATTTTGCTGTCCAAGCTCTGCTCATTGGCTGACACATTCTCTATCAGCTGCTTGGTGTTGGCGATATCTGCCTTTGTCATCTCCACAGCTTCCTTCACGCTCTTCTCCACCTCCTCCATCTCCAACTGACGATTCATACAACTGTTGCGCATTTCCTGAAAAAATGCCAAATATGGTGTTGTAATCTGAGAACTAGACAAACATTACGACTTTACCAATTCTCTGGAGCAGCAAGCTTATGAAATACATTGGCATAAAAATATTTACGAAGCTTTAAGGACAGTATTCCATCACACCTCTAATTTAAATGTTGCTTTGCTACCCGTCAAATTTATTAAAAATATAAAGTTACCACTTCAGCTATTTAAGCTTTAACTCTAAAGATAAACTTTCACTTCAATAATGGGAACTTATGAAATTACTGAATCCTCCCAAAACTGTATTTCCTATTGCCAGTATTCTAATTTATAACACCTCATTCAGTCTACTACTTTAGCTCCCTGATTCATTAATAATGCCTAAATATTAAAGCTAAGCTTCAAAGTTAAGTAAAAATTTAACAGAGTAAAAAATTTAAGGTAATAAATACACTCACCCTCATTTCAACTTCTTTATTCAATAGATCATGTAGTGTAGCTCCTTTCTCAGTGATTTGTGATGCCAACTGCCGAGTCTGCTTCAATTCACTAACCTACGCAAATAAATTGATGATGAACTCACTTTATTACTAGACCACTTGTGGTTTACGTGACAATACTACCTTTTTAAGAAATATAATTTTGGTAACATTATAGTAACCATAATATAAAAAAATAAAATAAAAGCAACAGTGTGTACATGTAGAGAGATAATATTATAATTAATATCACATCCTCTTATGACAGTAGACATAAAATATCATATAAACTACATTCCATATAAAAATTAAGTTCAAAAGAAGCATATTTACAATGATTGACACAAAAAGTGAAGCACCAAGAGAAATTGTCCAAACTGAATGTAATTTCATACATTTTCATATTATAGTGGATGTGTAAACGATTAGAGTCACAATAATATGTAAAGTCTATAATTGTCACCAGAGTGCACTAGTGGTTCACACATGATTACAAGCAGTAGTGTTATAAGACATGCAGAGCTTCTGACAGTCACTCAACACAATGAAGGAATATCACTGAACACAAATATCCTTGTACGCAGATCCATTTAAACAGCATACAAACACATGAAGGAAGTAGAAATGGGTTGCATTGTGGGTTTGCACAAGGCCAGCTGAATGATCATGCAATTGCCAGGCATGTAGGGCGTTTCGATGATACACTGGCCTGATGTTGGAACCAGCGTATATGATGCCGCACCCATACGTGTGGTGAAGGCTTCAGTTGACCGAGACAGACAACACCAATGGAGAATCACTGTATTATGCACCAAGCACTACGCAACCCCACAACATCAGTGCATGCCATTCCGACACAGTTACTGGACATACTATACACCATGTCTAAGGGATTGGCACTTGCTGGACTACAGGTTTACTTTCACAGAGCAGGGACATCCATGTTTGGAGTGGCATCATCACCAGAGGGCACGGACTGAAGATGACTGACATGTCCTCATGTTTAGCAATTATCTCAATTCTGTATTATCTTGAATGATTATTCTGTATTAGTATGGTGGTGCTGAGGGGAGAGACGGGCATGTAAAAATGAGCAAAGTCCTGAAAATTGGTACTGTATAGTAAACAATTGTCCTTGAATTTAACCTCCTAACTGCCAGGGTATTAGGCTTTTGTATAAGTACAGCTCAAATTCCATCTTTTTGTTGTGAAGCTTAAGATTCCAGTGTTACTATTCATATTTTTCTCTCTTCATATATTATACTACATTAGGGAACCACAGAGTTAGATATTTGTAATGTTCTTACATGCTTATGGTTCACAAATTTAAGGAAACGGTGTTAAAATCATAGTTTCACTCACAAAATTAAGTATTTAATGAAATTTTATTTAATTTAGTGTTTTGACTTAAATGTTTAAGTATTTCCACATGTTAATTTCCTTTGACAAACATACCATGTTGTGCTATGTCCCAACTGGAGGTAAGGAAGTTCTTGACAGGGTGAACAGTGCAGTCCACCACGTAAGCTGTGCATGTCATCACAAGGAATGAAGACAGACGAAGGTGTGCAGCATGGTGACACTGCTAGGCTCATGTCCCATACCAGTTGGACTAATTTTCCTCTGATGCAACCTTGTACCACTTTGTTGGCCCTAATGGGTAGCTTACTTAACTTATGTACATGGCTGCTACCAGTATTATTTGAATACTGGCTAACCAATCAAAATAATTTTCTTCTCGCTTGGTTATGCATTGAATCCTGCAATGTTTGATGTGGTGTGAAATTAAATCATTGTTTGGCTATCTTATCTTGTGCGGCTGAGACAGGATGAGTGGATATTCCCTTCCTTTCACTTCTCAAAGAAAAAATAAAAACGTTGCAAAATGCAGGAAAGTGTAAAATTATAGAAATTGGTGTTGTATAAGCATTACAAGGAATAAAAAAAATAGAAGTGAATATAAAACAGGAAAATGTATAATCACGTGGCATACAAAAACAATTCTAAGGTATAATAAAGGGGGTCACATCTGCCCCAAACTTTTAAAGTAATTATTACTATAGACAGCTACGTAGTCCCCGATGGGCTCTAGTGTAGTTGAGCAATCACGCTGCAGTGAGAAATCAACAGTATATCCTCCATTTACCAAAATAACTATACAACTGGTTGCACCTCAAAGCATGTACATTGGATAGACTACTAAACAGATCCTGTTGTCAGTGGATCTGTGACTATATCCTAACATAATAGTGGCCTACTAGCAACGATAAGTACTCACCAGTACTTGTCCACTGGAGACCACACATTGCTGGTAATAGACTGATGCCGTTGGGTGGGAACGAGACAAATGATGACACAATAACTTAAGGTAGATGGGCGCCAGCTGTGCTTCCCAATCACTGCAATGTTGGAACTCAGGGTTCTCAGGGATGCTGTGGGTTCCATGTGTCCATCTCACCCAAGCGTACTTACAAAACACTTTTCATTACTAAACATCATTAATAAACTATTATCACTTGAAAGTTGGACGAAAGGTTGCTGCCACTACAAATGAAAGACTTTGTCCACTGTGTAACTAGCTTTTATTCTGTTAACCATACAAGATCGTGCCAACATTACTCTTATGACAAACTCAGACGTGTCTAGCTAACTCTGTTTGGGTGCTCCCCAGCCCACAATTAATAAAGCGCACTCCTGGGTGGATGAATTCTCTGTGATGCTAGAAAACACAATCTTCACAAGGAAAGGGGTCAACAGCCGCAAGGTTGGACTGCCGATTTTTCCTGAAAATCGGACGCAGAGAATAATGAAATGGGCAAACACGTGTGATTATTTGGCATCACTAACGTGAACTTGTCGGGGCTCATCTTGCAACACGTTATTAGCGAGGTGACGGCCTATACACATAACCGGCTAGAATAAAAATTATATCTGCGTACACTTTACATAATGACATAATTACACTTGAAATAGGATGGGCCATGACATGAATGGTCACAATAAACCCGCAGATGTGTGAAAGCAAACTTAGATGATGCAGATGCCGCTGGATAAGCTTTGTAGCGGATCACGTGGTACAGGTGAACTTTCAGTCTCCCTCCGTAAAAACTGCAAATTCTGTTCAAATAAATTATTATTGCTGATAAAAAAAAAGTATTCGCCTTCAAATTGTAGTATTTTTTTGGATTTTAGCACGCCTGATGGTGGGAAAATCAATCTTGAAATGGACCACATGGTCATACATACAAAGCATCAATTATGTGAAAATTAGATGAAACCCTGAATACAATTTACATAGAACCCTGAAATAAATTATGGCGCACATGATATTACACAAATTAACTCTCAAAGCGCATGGATGGCATGGACATGGACTTGGCGGCTACTAACCACATGGTCGCGAGTGATGTGGCCATAAAACAATTAAACATGATAGTAACCCCGAAATACATACACGAAAATAAAGCCCTTAAAATTGCATGCAGCAACCATACAGAAATAACAATGGAACACCTTTAACATAGGCGGATGGTCCCTGATTCAAGTTGCGCGGGCCCCGTGGCCTCTCCGACATCTTTCTCCTCCTTCTCCTCGTTTATTTTAAAAAAGCCACAAGGGCACAAATGATTTAGTTAAGCAGAAACATAATGCTTGGGAACGTCTGGCAAAATGTACGCAAAGCAAAGGTTAACCGATATACTAAAGTGAAGCTATTATAATCTACATAAGTGCAAAAAGTTTGTAATGCATATGTGACAGCATCTTACCTCGCCAACTCTCCTCGGCGGACTGTCCAGAGGCAGGGGTCGCGCGGACCTACCATGGCTGCCTACGGGGTTCATACGAGTGGAAGTGCTATGAATGCAGAGTAAAACTTTTATCTTTGAAAATAAATGGCACATAAGCAATTTAAATATTGATTTTACATTTTAGATTTTCTTATGAATTTTCTGTATTCTTTAAATGTATTTTTATTATGGCGTTAATGCCAGAATAATAATGTTCTTAATCTTAGTGCAGCGCACATTTTAAATTCATAACTAAACAATTCGCAATATTATGAAACGTACATTTTAAACATTTAGATACTTGAAAAACCTGAAAATAAACGAGACATAATTGTACACTTCAAATAAATATTCTGTTATCAAAAGTTCAGGTTACGGCCTCTTTGCGCACGTGCAGACCCCATGTCACATGAGTGGTGAGCGCCGTCGTGGTCTTAACGCGGCTGGCTGTTATCCGGCATCAAGACATGTGGAAACTAGGTACCACGAGTCCTGGAGAGAATAATCTGAGTAGTGAGGTAATTCACAAGAGTTGGTTAGTATAACAGTGTCTAGGTGCATCCTGTAGCCACCCGTGAGAGGAGAAGAAATACAAATTGTCCCCCAGTGCATATTACACCTGGATCCTAAGTTATCTCATTAAGAAATAGGACATGTACGGGAGGCTGGATTATGTTGACTGTACCACAGTCCATCTTGTGGTTCAGCCCACTTACATTCGTCAGTACCTAAGGTGGGTAAGAAGGGATGGCAGATTGACAGCTCTAAAAACCTGGCCTATCATTGAACATGGACGCTCATGGAACTGCAGTGATACAGGTGACCACCCACAGTGGAGACAGATTCTTCACATCGAAAAGCCAATGGTCACAAGGACACAACTACTTTCAGTATTAATGGTTTCACTGCCTCCAAGCACATACTGGTTCACAACTATTATACCTAAAGCTGAGAAGTGATCTCCAGTTGCACCCACACCAACTTACCACGACCTAAGAGAGGTCTTTCAGTGTTCCCGCAGATCACTAATCTAACTCACACTACGTGAGCACACAGCTTTAGGGGGACTATGTAGCAGCATGTCCAAGGTCAAGAAGCGAGGGAGCGATACGGGCGACAGTTACATGCATGCCTAGCGCATCGCTCCTACGGGCAAGGCGTGCAGTGTTTCCGTCGTAACGCTGTACTGTGCAAATTAGATCTGTAACATAGGAGTTTTATTACACTGGATGAAAGACCACAGATTAAACTACGCCCGTATCGTTGTATTTTTATCTTGCTGCTTAAGGAAACTGCATAGGCAAGTTTAAAAAATGTGATATTTGACCCTTTCACATATTATTTTCTCCAAGAACACAATATGACAAAAGTAAAAAAAAATAAAGTAAAAGATGATTGTTTTTTTATCTTTTCTGACAGAAAGTCATATTTCCAGAATTTTTATTTACCAAAATACAGGTTTATGTGCAAAAAACGATTTCACAGAAATTGTTTTAGTACATAGCACTCTTGAGGTGTTGACGTGACTTGGGGCTTGCGAGAGGTGTACTATGCCAGATTACCTTAATGATGCTCCAGATCATCAATGGATGCTGATTCAGATAGTAGTTTTCCCAGGGCGCCAACTTCTCAATTACTTGGAAAAGCACAAGCATCTCCTTCTCTCAGGGTTGTTACAGGTCGACAGCCTGTGGCAGTATCCCCTCACAGCATACGTCTTACGAAATTATTAAGAAAGTCATGGTAATATTTTGATACACTGAGCACGTGGTCGGCGACCACATAGTTACACTTGTTGGTTAGGGCCAGTTCCAGAGGTGAAAACTCTTTACGTTAAAATAAGACACGTGGTTTGCAAAAAGAAATATATTACCAGGATGATTACACGTGGTAACATACAATCTTCCTATGTCTGAAGTGGGTCTGGCATATGAGGCCTGCCAGGGGCCTATGTGGCGAAAAATGGCTTAACTCGTCAAGATGAACATTATGTGGTTAAACTCTCCGGGGTCACGAGTCCACGGAGACGAGGGTCGGCACGCGGGAGAACAAAAGCTAAAAAATGAGGTTCCGGAATAATTACATACCTTGAACTATTGACACCCTAAATGATTAACACAACTTGATGATGCTCCCGTGGCATGCGGCGCACGTCCCCCTTAAAGACCCATTAAACCAGACTAAAGATGGTGGCGTGTAGTTACCGTTAGCAACAGACACCTTCCTGTCAGCATCTCTAGGGAAATGTTTACATAGGACAAAATGTAAAACACTTTGTACATAAGATCACTGAGGGCAGGAAAATAATCAGTGGATTATTTTACGTGAATTGGAATGTTCAGAACGCTTCAGGAAAATCTCTCGTTATTGTTGCTAAGCATCTCTGAGAATCGCATATCATGTTTCAATGCCATACCATGCAAGCAGAAGACATAAAACACTATAATAAAATTTAACAAAACAAAACATACATATAAACCCATTTCAAACAGTGAAATTAATTAAAGTGAAAATTTCTGTACGGGCTGTTGGAAATTTGTTCCATGAACTTGGCAATATATGGCTGCTGGAACTGCAAGCATCTTTGCATGTTTATTTTCCTTAAAATGTGTAATCATTTACCAGCATCTTAAAACAAAATAACACACAACATAGCAGTTGGAAAAATATCATATTAATTTAGAGTGTCTCAATTTGTGCCTGTGTGAACACACGTACACCATGTGGGTGAGCAATCCACATTAAAATATCAATTAAGGCAGGGACGCAAGGAGGAGATAACACTTCTTCTGCTTTAAGGGGATCACACAATTACACAAAAAGAAACTAGCTAGTCGCCGGTTACTCTTGGAAAGCGGGTCTTTGTATGCAGTGAATGGATCCCTAGTTCGTTCACGCACGAATGGCCCACTACATCACACACGCACGATGCACCTCGTGTGGTCCATGCAGCAGCGAGCACTGTCGGGCTACCCCCCAAGTGGCGCACAGTGTGAGGACGGCGTCAGGGTCAGAGATCATTCCACCACACAGAGGGGAACTATGTAGATAAACCCACTATCTGCCTTGCCGCAACCACCATCTGGCATGAGTCAGGCCAGGGGAGGGTTGGGCACAAATTTTACAAGAACAGGACCTGCAATCAGCCTATTCCATAGCCAAACCCTTAGGTTGATATGATATGCACAAGTCTTTGAATGGGGATGAACTAAAATGGCATCACGTGACATTATCCTGGGCACAAACCCTACAAACCTGGGCCATAATAGAGCTCACTGCTCAAGTATGTACCCACTCCACCACAATGCAGTTGGACAAATACCTTCAATGTTGGGGTAGAACGCAATATGTAATCATAAGGACCTCTGAAATTAACAGAGGTAGCCACAGCAACAACATCAAATACTGCAATTCTGTCTCTATTCATGTGTAACTGATGTCTAAGACACACCTTATACTTTACTTTGAGCCAGGTCCCCTACTTGCTACAGCATCCATAAAATGCAATAAAATACCATTCATTTTTATGAACAAAAATTATTAGATACACATTTAATGCAATTTATAACAGACATATTTCATGTATCTTTTGGTAATGTTAACCCACAGCTAAATCATGTAACTACATCACTTTCCAAGCAATAAAAAAAGCAGGAGCCTAATGTTACATTGGACCTTGTAAAGTTGTCTAATGAAAATAATTAAGAGACTGTTTAGAATCATAATTACTATAGTACTGAATTTATGAAAAATGTGGCACATCATTATAACATGACAGACAGTCTGTGATGTATCTTAAAAATAAATACTATAGAGTCTCTCCCCTCCCGAAAAAGTCTACTTCTATCCCAATCAAATTGCATAAATTATAGGCTGTTCACAATAACGTGAGCACTTTTTAAGGCCCTCCCAATAGGCATTAACCACAAATAAATGTGTTTTATTGCAGTCTTTTATAAGTGGTGAAAGTATACACCGTATTTATTAGCAACATGACAATACTGATATTAAAAAGTGGCTTAAACATAAGAAATAGTTTGAAAGAAAAATTTGGAAGGGCCTTAATAAATGCTCACTTTACAGTGAACGGCCTATAATGTAATGTGGACATTGGTGAGGGGCAAGATGCACCAGATTTCAGATAAACCCTGGCTCATGGTTGATAAGTTTAGAAAATAATTGAAAAGTTCTGGAAGACGCCATCTCATCTACACACGGGTGAGCATGTGGACTCTTATTCTCAAGGCGGTAGTAGGTCAACAGCCACATGGCGATCCCCTCACAAGTACACATTCAGTAGCTGCACCGGGGTTCCGCATCACGCATGATACTCACTGGCCCTGATAAAGAGCTGGTATCCACTACACACCATGGGGTGCAGAGCAGGCTTGTGTTCTGGCAACACTGTTTCCACTATTGACTCCAGCACATCTTCAGGAGATAGATGTTTATAGTGGTGGTTGGTTAGACTGATCTTGCAACCGGCAAAATCCTCCAGGTTTTCTTGTGGGCTTTGCTCCTCTGTGAACAGAAAAAGTTACTGCTTGAGCGTTGTGTACGTGCTTGCGTAGCGGGTGGTGAATTTCGTGGCAAACTGTATCCATGTCATATTGTACTCCGTGGCGGACCACCACCAGTTCTGTATGTCACCTGTCAGCTTTCCACCTATGACGTTCGGCCACTCTTTTACCCCAATGCCATAGTGTTGCAGATGGCTGGTACATTCTACCAGACATACCCTTGAATCTTCAGCTCCCTGATCAGAGAACATAGGGAGTGTCTGGAAACGGGCAGGAGTGCTGATTTTTGGTTGTTCTCGATGCGGCTCTGGCAACACCTCATGTGCACGTGGTGGTATTTACAGCGGAGCTGGCAGTAAGAGCAACTGTGTGCTGCACCATGCCCCCATTTGCGGCGGCTTACGACATCATTGGTCTTGTTTACATCTGTGTGCATGTTGTTGTTGTGGACATAGACTGGCACACACTCTACACAGCGGATTGTTCCTTTGGGAAAACTGTTCCAATCACTGTCTGACACACACTTAGGATGGTATTTATTGTTGTACAAGTTGCACGTGACAACATGTCCCTTTATTTGTTGAGCGGCCTTTTGTTGGCAGTAACTTGTTGCTGTGTGCTTTCAGTTGTACTGCTGTAGGTTGGTTTGTCTGGTTGTAGGTGCAGTCCTGGCATCAAAAAGTGTTGTGCCGCACACATGGCCACTCTCCCGCTGACATACAGGCGAAGTGCATTCTCAGCTGGCACTGTTCGCAACATACGGTATCGTTGTTAGTATCGTTACACAGAGGACATGAACAGCGTGTTACTTTGCTTGTTGACATTACTGTCTGAGCCAATAGCACACGTCTTCCTTGTGGTATGTAGCTCTACAGATGGATGCTTGTAGGTCGTATTACACAAAAGGATCCAGTGATACAGTTTTACCACAGGCTTCATGCATCTTGTTAGCGTTCCACAAGGTTGATGGAATTTCCATGTCACGGTTGTCTGCAGTCGCGAATGTTCGCGGGCCCACACGCACGAGATGTTTTCAGGATACGACCCAGTCACGTGGCCTAGGAAGGGATAGGGGTGGAGGGGGGAGTTTAGTGCACGCCCGAACCAGACCACACATGCTCGCACGCCAGGCGGTGACGTAATGGGAAACTCCAGCCCTTCGGACAAAGGGGGGTCATTTTGCACATATGATGGTGGCCGTTTTACTGTTCCGTGTAATTTTCCTGTACAATGGCAGTTTTCCCGAACACGATTTTCTCACAACATGCACTTTTCATGTGGTGCATGTTTTTAAGCCACACAAGTTGTGGTGCTGTATAGCAAGCGGAAATGTACAATACGTTGTACTTTTTGACTGAAAATTGCCACACAAGTTGGGCATCATATAATGTTGTGTGAACACTTGTGAGGGGTGAGATGCACCAGATTTCAGATAAACCCTGGCTCATGGTTGAAAAGTTAAGAAAATAATTTAAAAGTTCCGGAGGGCGCCAGCTCATGTACACACAGGTGAGCAGGTGGACTCTTATTCCCAGGATGGTAGCAGGTCGATAATCATATGGCAATCACCTCACAAGTACACGTTTCATTAAAGAGTGAGAAAGTTCAGTTTGACGACAGCTAACAGTCAGCCGCGTTAAGACAATGATGGCGTTCACCACTCATGTGATACATGGGCATGCATGTGCGCAAAGAGGCGGTAACCTGAACTTTCCATAGTGGAATATTTATTTGAAGTGTAAAATTATGTCTCTTGTTTATTTTCATGTTTTTAAAGTGTCTAAATGTTTAAAATGTACACGTGATAATAATGCAAAATGTTTGGTTATGAATTTAAAATGTACGCAGCGCAAAGATTAAGAACATCATTAATCCGGTCTGAGCGCCATCATAAAAAAGACATTTAAAGAATACAGAAAATTTATAAGAAAATCTAAAATGTAAAATCAATATTTAAATTGCATACGTGCCATTTATTTTCAAAGATAAAAGTTTTACTCGACATGCATAGCACTTCTGCTTGTGTGAACCCCGTAGACAGCCATGGTAGGTCCGTGCGACCCCTGCCTCTGGGCAGTCCACCGAGGAGAGCTGGCAAGGTAAGACACTGTCACGTATGCACTACAAACTTTTTGCACTCATGTAGATTACATTGGCTTCACTTTAGAATACCAGTTAACATTTGCTTTGCGTACATTTTGCCAGACATTTCCAAGCATTATGCTTCCGTTTAACTTCATAATTTGTGCCCTTGTGGCTTTTTGAACACAAATGAGCAGGAGGAGGAGGAGGAGCAGGAGGAGAAAGATGTCGGGGAGTCCATGTGGCCTGCATAATGTGAATCAGGCACCATCCGCCTATGTTAAGGACGTTTCATTGTAATTTTTGTATTATTGCTGCATGCAATTTTAAGGGCTTTATTTTCGTGTATGTATTATAGGGTTGTTTTCATGTTTAATTCTTTTACAGCCACATCACTCGAAACCACGTGGTTAGTAGCCGCCAAGTCCATGTCCGTGCCATCCATGCGCTTTGAGAGTTAATTTGTGTAATATCATGTGCGCCGTAATTTATTTCAGGGTTCTATGTAAATTGTATTCATGGTTTCATGTAATTTTCCCGTAATTGATGCTTTGTATGTATGACCACGTGGTCCATTCCAAGATTGATTTTCCCGCCATCAGGCGTGCTAAAAGCCTACAAACACTACAATTTAAAGGAGAATACTTTTTTTTTATGAACAATAATAATTTATTTGAAGAGAATTTGCCGTTTTTATGGAGGGAGACTGAAAGTTCACCTGTACCACGTGATCCACTACAAAGCTTATCCAGCGGCATCTGCATCAACTAAGTTTGCTTTCACACATCTGCGTGTTTATTGTGACCATTCATGTCATGGCCCATCCTATTTCAAGTGTATTTATGTCATTTATGTAAAGTGTACGCAGATATAATTTTTGTTCTAGCCGGTTATGTGTATAGGTCGTCACCTCGCTAATAACGTGTTGCAAGATGAGCCCCGACAAGTTCACGTTAGTGATGCCAAATAATCACACGTGTTTGCCCATTTCATTATTCTCTGCATCCGATTTTCAGGAAAAATCGGCAGTCCACCCTTGCGGCTGTTGACCCCTTTCCTTGTGAAGATTGTGTTTTCTAGCACCACAGAGAATTCATCCACCTAGGAGTGTGCTAGATTAATTGTGGGCTGGGGAGCACCCGAACGGAGTTCGCTAGACACGTCTGAACTTGTCATAAGAGTAATGTTGGCACAATCTTGTATGGTTAACAGAATAAAAGCTAGTGCACAAAGTCTTTCATTTGTAGTGCCAGAAATCTCTCGCCCAAATTTCAAGTGATAAAAGTTTATTAATGATGTTTAGTAATGAAAAGTGTTTTGTAAGTACGCTTGTGTGAGACGGACACACAGAACCCACAGCATCCCTGAGAACCCTGAGTCTCAACAGTGCGGTGATTGGGAAACACAGCTGGCGCCCATCTACCATAAGTTATTGTGTCACATTTCATCTCGTGTCTCACCCGATGGCGTAAATGTTTAACACAGTCAATGCACTAATGCAATGGTTACCTGGAGTGGGCCAGATCTCGAAGGTACTAACATATGAAATGATTAACAAGATTAGAGCCATCAAATTAAGATATTGGTAAAAGTGATGGTACACTCGTTACACAACATATCAACTCCCATCTGAAGCAGGCATGGCAATTGGGCCTGCCATCGACCAAAGCAGCAAAAGTACTAATAAGCACGTGGTACAGAATTACCGTTCTGAAATTCTATGGGGCCGTGAGTCTGACGGAGGTGAGAGAATAAGCGCGGGAGGAGCAAACAAGAGAAAAGGTTCCGGTACTTACACACAAACTACTGCAGCTACATGACCGAATAAAGTTTGAAGGCTCCTGCGACATGGCACACGTGCACACTCTAAGTTCACAGGAATCAGACTAAATATGGTGTCCGAGATGCCTGGCTATTTCACCAGAGAGCTCTAGCTAGCAACGAGAGAGAAATTATAAAAAGTACATTTGACAAAAGATACACAAGAAATTACTGAAAATTACACTAGATACACTAGAACAAATTACAGAAGATTCCCAACAGGTCATACCTGTTAATTACAGTCCCAGAGTCTTTATATGTAATTTCTGTCGGACAAATATAATTAAAATAACAAGCCGGAATGGGCCGGCAAGGCATGTGAAGGTGATACATCAAATTAAGAAGACATTTAAAGATTACGTGAACACTTTAAAATAAATAAATTAAATTATGAAAATAATTTCATATATGTGAAATAATTTTATTTTGGGCGATTGGCATGGTAGAAGCTGGAACTGCCAAGATATTTTACGTGATATTTTACTACAATTCAAAATAATAAAAATAACCTTTTAAAACAAACAAAATATGACACTAACACTGACAAATTATGCAAAGAATTATGAGTATCTTTAGCTCATGTTCTGTATCAAAATGAAACCCACATGGCTTCACACTCGCAGGCTGTTTATGCCTCACTTAAAGGAAGCAAAAGGGAGATAATGCTTTCTCTTATGAGTCTTAAACACAGTTTCATGGGGCACAGATCAGAATTTCACTGCATTCGCATAACACTGAGTTTATCGTTGGAAACAAGGGGTCAGGTGGGTCATGACCTAGTTCTGCAACCCATCCCTGCACGAACGGCAGCTGTGGCCCCTACACGAGGTGCACGGACATGTGTGCGTGGTGCACAAGCGGAGCAGCAGTTGTCTACCTCCCAAGCAAGACAGTGAGGGCAACATCAAAATACAATAACACTCCCTACCCTCCGAAAAAGTACTATCCCGCACAGTAAAATACTATGGAATATTTTCAAAAAAAAATATGTACACTATTAATTACACTTCTAATGTCTAATGAATAAATTTCTCTCAGGCACAAAACCAGTTAGGGTTACAGTTCTGTAAACCACTGCATTTTGATAACAGATTTTCCACAATTCACAATTTTTTAACACATATTTCCACATGAAAACATTTTCTTGGAATAATTTCAGTGAAATTCAGCAATATTTAATCATCTGTAATAAAAAAAGTAATCAATCTAATGGCAAGCTATGAAAATTTTAAAAATTAACATTAACACAGCTACAACCTTGGGCATAATATCAGCTTGGGATGGGAATGTGTTGTCATCATCTGCCATCTCAGCCATATTAACTCGCAAAGCATCGTACAATACTGCAGTTACTTTGAGAAGTTCTCTAACAGCGTAGCCATCTGCTTGATACAACTTCTTTGTATTCAGTTTAATGTGTGCTTTTGAAGCCTGCAACATAAAACACAAAATTAAATACTTTCAGAGGAAAAATTTGAGAGAAAATATTCTTGAGAAACAATAAGAAAAATACCTTAATACATGAAACATTCACAGACTTTGGGTGCCATATTTTGTAACGTTCAAAAACTCAATTCCAGATGGCAGTATACTCCAAATACACTTAAAAAAACTTAATTTATATGTATTTACTACTTAAAATTACTATGCAGCTGCACTGTCACTTGTAAAAATTGTAAGTAACGTTGGTTTGTTTAACTGAATTATGTTCTCACACATTAAACTTGTCATATGCTCAGCTAGCAGGGATATGAAACATGTACAGGTGGAGTCTTACTACCCTACAGAGAATGCTACTGGTAATCAATGAACAAAGCTGGCCCTAGTCCCCCTGGACAACCATACACTATTCTTAGACATAATAGCAAGGACGTTTCTTGTACAAAGGGACTCTCAAACCACTGTTCGCATCAAGTCGGGAGGCAAGGTAGACTACGAAAATTGCAAACAAAACTGTCCGAACATCCCTGATGTCCTTATGCTCCACATTAAATATTGCCCAAGTGAGACAAAAGGTTGGGAGGGCTTAATGTCTCGTCGACAATGAGGTCATTAGAGATGGAGTACATTGCTCAGCAAAGTGTGAGCAGGGAAGGAGTCAGCCGTGGCCAGTAGTATGGAGCTCTCCCATAATTTTCCTGGGGTGATATTAGGAAACCCATGGAAAACTGAAATTGGGATGGCTAGATGGGGAATTAAGCTCAGGTCTTCCCAAACATGAGTCTGAAGGTTTACCACTAAGTCACCTCACTAGGTGCGAGACAAAAGGTATTGCAGGTGAATGACCAAGATGACAGGACACAGCGCCCTGGAGATGAATCAGGAACATAGGTGCCTTGAGCATTCTCCGTCTCTCTCTGTTACACCACACACTCTTGTTGGCTCAAGCAGCTGTAACTTAATACTGCTGATGACAGTACAGGAGAGGGCTAGAAGCAGCCCCCATCCATGCCACAATACCAGGAATATTGCCCAAAAAACATACGGTAAACGCGTCACACCGGACGAAACACTCCTTAAATATGAGGATTGTACAAATATTCGGTACAAAGCAACGAAAACGAAAAATGGCAGCTTTCATTTTTGTTTCGGTAAGAAATTTGGTTATTGAAAGTTGTTACACAACAAAAATTTCAAATTTCAATGAATTTTCGGGTGTTTAATGAATATTCATTTAATGCACCAGCAGAGAAAATTTTTGCATGTGAATAATCTTATTTGATTTCATTATTTTACAACTGTGACGCAGGCTAACAGCCAGCGGCGCTAGAGTCCATGACAGCACTCAGAACGCACGTGTCCCGCACGTGCACAAAGAGACCGATAATTTTGAACTTTCATATAAATGTTATTTTTCAGTGTAAAATGTGTTTTATTGTATTTGCAGGGTTTAGTATGTCTTAAAATATGTTCAAGTGCTTGCTGCTTTTTTAAACTTGTTTGGTTATAAAATTCAAAGTGCCCGTGGCACCGAGATTAAGAACACTTAATATTCCGGCATGAACGCCGTCATAAAGACACACTAAAATAATATTGAAAATTCATAAGGAAATTATAGAAATGTAAAATAATACTTAATTTAATTTTTGCCATTTTATTTTAAATAATTAAATATTTTACTCGGCGTGCATAGCACTTCCATTTATATGAAGCCCATAAGATGGCCATGGTAGGTCTGTGCAATGCTTGCCTCTGGACAGTCTATTTAGGAGAGCTGGCGAGGTAAGACACTGTCCGTACGCACTACAACTTTTGTTCACTGATTTAGGTTTCCATAGTCAATTTAGTTTACCGGTTAACCTTTGCTTGCGTATGTTTTGCCAGACATTTTCCCCAGCATTATACTTCCGCTTTATTAATTTATTGTGCCCTTTTGTCATTTTTAACTTAATCAAGGAAAAGGAGGAGAAAGATGTCGGAGAGGTCACGCGACTCGCGCAACTTGAATCAGGCACCATCCGCCTATGTTAGTGGTGTTTCATTGTAACTTCTGCATTATTGCTACACACAATTTTAAGGGCTTTGTTTTTATGTATGTATTTGAGGGTAATTTTTCATTTTTGAATATTTTATGGCAACATCACGTATAACCACGTGGATGACCGACGCCAACTCTTTGTATATGCCATCATTGCATTCTGAGAGCTTATTTATGTAACATTATATGTGCAATATTTATTTCAGGGTTCTATGTCAATTTTATTCATGGTTCAATGTATTTTTCACGTAAATTGATTCTTTTGTACTTGACCATGCGGTCACATTAATGTTTGATTTTACCGCCATCAGGCATGTTACAAGCCTGTAACCACTTCAATCGTAAAGAGAATAATATTCTCAGCAAGAACAATATTCTGTCTGAATTTAGTTTGCCGTTTCCATGCAGAAATATTGCAATTTCACCTGCACCACGTAGTCCGCTATGAACTTCATGCAGCGGCATTCGCGCTATCTAAGCTTGTTTTCACATATGTGTGTCCCATCTTGTTTCATGTATCATTTGAGGGTTTATGTAATTTTGTAATTAGTGTATGGTGCAATTATTCCCGTCCTAGCCGGCTCTGTGTATAGGCCGTCACCACACTACCGCATACTGGAGGGCAAACCCCGACGAGTTTGCGTTAGTGATGCCGAGTAATCACACGTGATAATATGTACTACGGGTTTCATTTGTAATTCACAGTTCCTGTCTTCAGGGGAAAAACCGTCAGTCCACCTTAGTGGCTGTCTGCCTTCTTCCCTTGTGAAGGCTGTGCTTTCACGCACCTCGGTGAGATCATCCATCTAGGCATGCGCTAGAGTAATTGCAGGCTAGACAGCACCCAAGTGGAATTGACTAGTCATGACCAAGATAATCATAATTTCATTGGCACGTTGATGTGTATGCATAATAACAATAAAAATAAGTCTACAGTGAACTTTACTCTTTTATTCAGTAGGGACAATGTCCTAGCCACATATATTTTATTAAGTGTTTATTTCCAGTGATGTTTAGTAAAAAGTTTAGTATTGCCTATGTGTTTGTAAGTACGCAAGGGTGAGACAGACACACAGAACCCACAGCATCCCTGAGAACCCTGAGTCTCAATCGTGTGGTGATTGGGAAGCACTGGTGGCGCCCAAATTACCAGTAAGTATTTGTGTCATAGTTTGTCTCGTGTCTCACCCGATGATGTCAACTGAAATAACATAAAATAGAATTTTTAATGTAGTATAAACTCCCTATAGTAAATACTCCATATCCTACATATTTTTGGTTTGATTTTCCAATAAATTTGTTATAATGAATAACCTGCTATAATGTTAGGAAATTTGTTAAGCTTATATTAAGGCTGAGACTTAATGATATTATTTTTTATTTTAGTTTCAGTTTCACGAAAGCTTATAACATATCTTTCATTTTCTTTTTGTGAAAAAAAGTCATATCCGCACAACCCTATTAAATACATATTTAAATTGAAATAGCCTACAATGTTAAAAAGACAAAATAACATTTGCAACAAATAAAACTTGTTCAAACAACACTGTCTGATTCTGGCACACACTTTCTCACCTGCTAAATGATTTCCATAAACAGCACACACCACATGTTGAAAATTCATTCTTGTTAATATCTACTGGTTTAAAAAAAAAAAAATATATATATAATGCTGAAGTTGTTGGACAGTTCAATACTATGTGTGGTTTGACATGTTGTAAACAGTGGGGTCATTAGGGATGGAATAAGTGACTTGGAGAATGAGGAAGATGGAAGGAATCGGCAGTGACCTGCATTTCGGAAATATTCCGACATTCACCTGAAGTGATTTCCAGAAAGGCATGAGAAACCAAAATCAGGATAGCTAAACCGGGAATTAAAGCAAATTCCTCCCAATTATAACTCCAGTGAATTACCATGACCTTTCAGTTGTATCTTATGCATGGACGGTTCACAGTAGGTAAGTTTGTTAATTTTTGGAGTAGATTGCCCCAACCTGTTGACAATAAAGCTAAATAAGGAACATGTTACAGCAAAATTGCTAAGAACACCACAATTTATTACACTTCAAGATAATGCTCACCATGAACTGAGCGGCTGATCGCACCAGAGTTACTCTGTCCTGTTCTGTATTATAATCCGTCGGGATATCTGCATCTGGATCAAAGCGTTTGATCAGCCAAATCATGATCTCTGCCACCAGAGGAAAGTTTGGTGTGCGGAAATTTTCCATTGATATGATTCTTGTGTAGCCCAGAGCTCTCATCATTTCAGTGAAGTCTGCAAGACATAAACATAACGATACTACTACTTTACAAAATATTACTGGAGGACTTATTGAGAAGGAACAATTAAACAGTTATAAACCTGCAGGAAATAATGATACAACCGCTTTGATAAATCATTTAACATAGGTTACCCATAAATGGATTAGTCAAAGTTTAAACAGTCTAGATAGTTAGGATTTTTCTGCTATAATTGAACATGCAAGAAAAATTTTAATTACAATATAGGAAGCGCCCAACTATTTGTGGACACGTTACTCCACAAACTGAGATAACATAAAGTCTGCCGCATGAACTGTTTCATTCTGGCACTTCTGGTCAGCATTTTACAGCATATTAGGACGTTATACCAAACATTTGTGATCAGAAGAGTCTATGGAATGAATGTGTATAATTTAATATGTACAAAGCCTACAAAAAAACTATCTAATAAGTAAATAACAGTTTTTTTCAACTCAAAGTGTTGTAGTATTTGAAAAGTGAACTTTGTATGATTTGCAAAGTAACAGTAAGAGTTTAGTAATGTCAACAATTTTTAATGTTTATCATCAAATTTAGCAAGAAATGTGGTCACATAACACACAACATTCCTAGATTACAGTAGTATTAGTGTTTTTTTTTTAAATTAAATCAATCTTATTTCAATAGAAATATCTGTGTGATTTCCTCAGGATATGCTTGCATGGCGTTAAATTCATTTACAAAAAAAATTGTAATAAGTTACAATGTTATATTCTTACTCTGGTTCCTTTAATAACATGTTGGAAATGTTGGTATGCTGTCCTCTTTATTTCACCCTTAATTTCAACAATATAACTATACTTTCCTCATTTGGTAATGCAGAATTATGCAGTGATAAAAATTGAATGAACAATGTTGCGTGACAGCAGTGTACTGCAGGATCTCCATTCAAGTCAATTTGGTATCTGCAAGATGAACCATCTAGCACATTCCTATGTATGGTGGCCTAAAATTGATGCTGATTTAGCTCAAATCGATGCAAATTGTGAGGCATGCTTGTGTGGAAGACCAATGCCAGAAAAGTCTGTATTGTTGCAGTGGACGTGGCCTCGTCGACCATGGTAAAGAGTGCACGTCAACATTGTGGGACCCTTCAGAGAAAAGTATTATTTCATCCTTGTTGACAGCTTTTCCAAGTGGCTGGAGGTTTGCAAGATACCCAATATCACGCCCGAGTCAATTCTGAATAAGTTGCACATTTGGTTCGCAACGTTCGGCCTCCCAGAACACCTAGTTTCAGATAATGGAACGCAGCTTTCCTCTGATGAGTTTGCGTTCTTTTGTAAACGGAATGGAATTAAACACACCTTGTCGCCACCATATCACCTTATACGAATGGGCTGGCCGAGAATATGGTTAAGACAAGTAAGTGGAAATTGAAAGTCCTTCTTCAGTCCCGTACGTCCCTTGCAATTGCTCTCCCCAGGTTTCTGTTGAGTTAACGTATTACACATCATTCAGTTAGTGGGGAAAGCCCCAGCAGCCTCACGTTTGGGCGCACAATTCGTAACAGAATATCTCTTCTCACACAGTCTGTCTCCAGCCAAGTTGAGACGCGCTAGTTCCAGACGGCGTCCTCTCGGTCCAACCGTCGTGCTGCATCACATGTTGTCTGACACCATGTTGCTTATAAGGGTTATTCTCACAAGGGGGAGGAATGGGAAAAGGGAGTCATTGTGGAAAAGTTGGGACCCACCAAGTATAAAGTCAAAGGAAAACATGGGATTGTACACCGTCACATTGATCAGATGTGGTGGGCTCGTTCTAAGGACATGGCAGGTGTGGAAGGAAGTAGTGCAGTCCAAGAAGTGGAAAGTGGAAATGGACAGATGGTGAAGAAGAAAGTGAAAGACAGAGATGCTGATAGTGTTGAGAATACGTGTGCGGTAAATATACAAGTGTCAGACAGTCAAGATCTAGAAATGGACTCTGTGCTCATTGGTTTCAAAGGGTTTCCATCATGCACCCCCTCTGACAGTGCTTCACGATATCCTTAAAAAGTCAGAGTTCCTATACAGTTTGTAGATGTGTAATAGCAGTTTCCCTTTTGTAGATTTACTTTATTTGGTGTTTTGTTGCTATATGTGGGAGAGTAGTATGGTATGTTTATGTGCAGTAGGTTGGCATGCCTATGAGCATGAAACAACAGACAGTAGAAAATACAAGATGGCTTGCGGTGTCATGTAGCTGTATCGGTGCAAAATGTGAGTAAAGTTTGTACAAGTTGTTATTAAATGAGTTGTCCCAAGATATACTACAAAAACAAATCAAACTACTTCAACACTACACAAAAAATACACCTCTCATTATCTGTGAAAATTGAAGTTTTATTGGCAGTAGGAATTATGTGAAAAATTGAAATTACTGATAAAGTAATAATTAAGAAGTTCAGAAAAAAATCTGGTAAATTATCAAATCAAAAATGCTGCTGTTAAAAGAAAAATAACTCTGTGATACCTGGAAACTAAATCATCTCACCAAAATTACCAGACGAAATTAGCAATTTGTGTGAGAAGTTAATTTATTAGACTGGCTCTAAATTAATCTTGATTGAAAGTTCATCATACTCGGCTATAGAACATGGTAATCTAATCTACTGGTATTTGGTTAAAGTTCTTTAAAATAAGCCACGCCCTTCATGAAAAATTCTGAGAAACATTTAAGTCCAAAACTTACCTTGAAATATTTTTGATTGAACATAATTTTGCAGTCAAAACTATTCAAAAATTTTACTTTACACATGTATAACAGTTCATCATCAATGCTGAATCATACCCATATGAACTCATACTTAAGCTGAACTAGCAGTGGAGATGACAGCTCACTCAGTTTTGAAACATTCAAAAATTTAAATCTATGCGTTTCGGGTTTCTTCTTAAATATGCTTCGCATACTTAAGTACTATGGCACCTCTTGACACCTTCCTAGCTTACGATGGGTAGGTTTAAGCAATTTCGCTGGAGCAAATTCATATCAATTTTGCTGGAGCAAAGGTTATGTCGAACCATTCTATATGGTGTCTAAAGAGAGAGGGGTTTTCGTGATGATGCTAACTAAAACATGAAAATCCCAGATAAGAGTCACTTCCTGAGATGTAACACAATCTTATCAGTTTTTAATTAGTTTAATTTATCCATGGACAAACTTGATTCATAATACCAGGTAATGTGCAAATAGAAAACTGCAATACAAATATTAATTAACATTTCTATGGATAACTGAGACCAGTCCACGTAGCAAAGAAACTAATATAAACAGAACTGTCAAAATGTGTGAAACTGTAGACAAATAATAAATAAATAATAATTTAGAGGTGATGTCCTGAAATACAATACTAGCTATTTCTTAGGATAGGGGATATAAATTTCTCTCAAAAATAAATAAGTATCCAGCTCAAAACAAATAAACTTTAAAGGGTGGTACCATTATACTCTCAAACTCATCCAGCTGGAAAAAGACTTGTTGAATGCGCCATCAGGGCATGCTGCGTGTTCACTGAACTTGGCTCTGTAGCTCACACTGCTACTAAGGCCTTATTCAGTGTCTTGCAGCTACAAATGACGGAGGGACATTTATGCCCCCTAGTGACACATCCATGCAAGCAAACCGGATTAAAAGCAAATGGGACACATCAGGCTATGACGATACTGTGTAGCAACCTTAGATGATGTACTCGCATATTTTGTTCATGATCATCAATTTTTTTTGCAAAGAGCGTACATACAGGAAAGTATGTTAACTCATCACTGATACTTATTTTTAAGCTTCTAAGTTGTTAAATCCTTTCAACATAATAATTAACATTATGATTCCATTTTGATGGCTTGTTATATATTTATGAATATTTACACAGGATTTCACAAATAATGGGATTTATTAAATTATTTGCAGAAATAGTTTTAGTTTTAGTTTTAGCATTTGCATTTTAGTTTTAAAATGTAACTTAACTGAAAACAAAGGAAAGTGGCAAAAACCAAAGAGCTTGCGATTAGAAAAGCTATGTAAATGTTTGTTAAAATTCCCAAAAACATTAATACTATTTCATCGTCTGTTGACATCTGTCACTCCACTCCACTTGTTATTGGTGAAGTCAGAGACTGATTATGTAATCCCTGCTGTCTGACCTCAGAAGCTTAACACCAGACAGCTATTCACCATCCAGCTACACCATCAACATACAACGCCACAGGCTGCATGGATCACTCAACTGCGGCCACATGGTCAGGTTGGGTACATGCAACATTCTGCACATTCAAAAATTCACCGGTGCTTCCCCTGATGTACATAGGATGTTCAAAAAATAATGTCACGGTTGAGTCTGGTTGAATCAATTGATCCACCAGTTCAACCGGTCTGAAATTTTGGTGGCTGTGATGGATATGAACAAAAAAACTTCAATCAGTGAATTTTCAAATGCATCCTCTGAAAAATAAAAGTAAACACGCCATCTTCCCGCAATTTTTAAGCATTCCAAAATATACACACGTAATCCGAACATAAAATTTTTACAAATGGGCAATGAAAACTGAACAATTTGTGTAATGTTAAGTTGCATTTGGAAGCAGATGCAAATACTGCTGAAAAGTCAACCCAATAATAAAAAAAATGTCTCAACCTGTGTACACCGGTGTTTCAATCATTAGTGCTTCCATCAATGTATTTCCAAATACCCAAATAATGGAAGGGCCCTACTAATGTAACTATGTAATCCTATAGGTTAGGAAGGCAATATATTTACAAGTAGGTATGACTGATGAATTTGGAGTTTCATGTATTTATTTAATTACAGTGTGAAGAACAAAGCGAATCAGTTGCAGCACTACTTACTGAACATCACTAACATGAAAATTATGACTTCATAATGTCAAGAGTACTATAAATGGTATCAGCAGTTACGCCAATTGCCATGTTCAATAGATCAACGTATCCCCTTCCTAAAAACCAAATACTTTAATTCCACCTGCTAGATTAGTTAACAGTTCAACAGAGAGCACAGAAAGCTTTCTGAGTGAATCAGGCAATGGCCTTTATGGTATTAAGATATAAAGTTTCATACACTTACTTCTCAGATCTCTGTATGACATTGAAAATTCTTATTTTCTAACTTCTGCGACAGCACTAGTTACCACTTCTTCCAAAAGCAACTTACGGCGCAGATTTCTTTCAAGTAACCAAAATTAATACACAAACCGCATTGGCATATTGAGTTTTATAGTTAACCTAAAGGGATGTTTGTTTACAACAGGCAGAATGGTTGCTAGGTTACTCTATAACCAACGGTTGAATAGTTAATACAAATTATTCCGGCATATTTGTTATAGTGTTTGCTCAATAAGTATCAATTTTCTAGGTTTTTCCATACATATCTGCATGTAATTTTAACGTTGTTAATAAATTCTAAAGAGTAAACTTTATTTTCGGTGAAAGTTGTATTATGTGTTGCGTTGGCTAACCTGGAGTTGTGACATTGACAGTTGACAGATACGAAAAAGATGGCCCCGTATTTACGTTATGTTTTTTGTTGGTTGCGTGTTGGGTTAAGCGAGTAAGTAAAAAGTTTTGAGGAGTACGCTGTGATAAATTTCAGAAGTTTTTGCGTGAATCATGTTGAAACCGAAAGCTCTGATTCAAGTATTGAGTCAAGCAACTACTGGTGGTGTGGAAAATACTTTGTAAGTTGAAGTTCGATATGGTTTCCCGTAATTCTGAGGTATTTAATTATGCATTCATAATAATGATGATGATAATAACAATAATAATAATGCTATACTTGCTGTTTGGCAGCTGCCCGATGGAAAGTTTATCCTGCTCTCACCCTCACTTCCTTCACAGGCCCTTCCTGAACTTCCCAGCACCTTTTACTGTCACCACCTCTCGCAATAAATTCCACTCTCTCACCGACCTCTCAAGCATGGGTTGCCTACCCGGCTCCGCTCTCCTCCATACCCTCTGCATCTTAACACTGTTGTTACTTCGTCCTTTGTACAGCCCCCTAGATAGCCAGCAACCAAACTTCCCCAATCCTCCCTCTCCACGTACTACCTTGTCTAATCTGACCAACCTCTCCACCTTTCCCCTGTCCTTAAAACACAGCCGCTAGTTTGGAAGCAACAAAGATAACCACTACGTTACCTGCACACATTACGTTAACTATTATAATTTGTAATTATATAGAATAGGGGTATTTCCGAAAACAAAATAAGTTTTCATGGAAAATGGTATAGGTAAATCGACATTACTAGTTACAGATAACACAAATTTACTAGGGGCATCACAATATTCACATTACATACTACTAAATGCGATAGTAGGGAGGGCAATGAAGATCAGAGAAATTGTGGGGTAAAACAACTGTAGGCTATGCAAATTCCATGTCGTTTAATTCCCCTTACCACATTAAATTGTAATTACTAATTACACTGAACATCAATTTACTAGGGGCATCACAATATTCACATTACATATTACCAAATGCAATAGTGGAGAAGGTTATGAAGATGAAGGAAATTGTGGGGTAAAACATGCAAGATTGTCAAGATGGCCACCACAGACGGACTACAGGTTGTGTTGTTCCGTATTTTAGGTTGTTTTGGTTTGTGATTAGTTCTAGCAAAAGGTTTAAATATAGGTGGAGTAGTAGTTTGAGGTATGATTAGAGTCAAGATTAGTGTTTTATGTGGTAATTAGTTATGAGGTAGTAGTGTCCGATTGTGTGCACGAGGCCGAGGCCTTTGTTATTGTACGAGGGTAAAGGGTGTATGGTGTAAGTTAGGCTAGTTAAGAAAGTGTGTGTATACGTAGGTATTTTGTGTATTTTATAAGGGAGAGTAGTTTTAGTTTTAAGTTAGTTAAATTATTTTTTAAAAAGAAAGGGTAAAAAAAAATGGTAGGGAGGTGTAAGTGTAGGGGCTGTGGAAAGGTGTGGAGAAGGTTAGATAGTGGTGTGCAGTGCGACCAGTGTGGCGGCTGGTACCATGTTGGCTGTATAGGGATCAGGGAGGAGGAACTGGGATCACTACAGGAACATGAGTGGAAGTGTGAGGAATGTGCTGAGGGAAAGGGTTTAGTGGCAGTGGTAGGGAACAAATTAAGGGTAGAGAAGGAAACACAAATAAGTGGAGAAGGTGGAAACTGGATTTGTGCTGAGGGGAAGCTTTGTAGAGGGTGTGCCAGTGCCAATGGAAGTGGCTAAGGAGAAGAGGCGGAAAGGGGAGATAGTAGATTTGATGAGCAGGCAAGAGAGGGACATGCGTAGGATTGAGACGATAGAGGAAAAGGTCAGGAATGAGATGGGTAAGAGTAGAGTAGAAATGAGGGTGGATAAGTTAGAGGAGGAGTTGGAAGATGTACAGGGGGTGCTAAGGAAAATGAAAGCCAGTCCACAGGAGGAAAAGCTGAGTAGAGAGGAAGATTTAGGCAGAATGCAAGTAGGGATGTTGGAGGAAAGGCAGAGGAGGAGGGAGGCAGAGATAGAGGTGGTAAGATTAAGGAGGATAGATGAGTTGGAGGCAGTAGAAAGGGATAAGGCAGTAGGAGACATAAGTTAGCAAATAAGGTTAGAGGAGCAAGAAATAGTAGCAAGGGATAAGGTGATAGTAGTAGGCAGGAAGCAATCGGGAATAGAGTAGTAGGGAACAGGCAGTGGTAGAAGGTAGGAAGCAGTATGCTGAGGCTTGCAAGTTTGCGATTAGCAAAGACCAGCAAGCAGGAGAAAGTGGACAGTTCAGGGCCAGAGGGGAGAGAGGAGGTCTGGCCAAAGGGAGGGAAACAAGGGTACTGCAGGAGGCCGGAGACAAGGGTAGGCAGGTGGGTGGAAGAGCCACAAAGCAGGAACAGGTTGTAGGAAGGGAGCCAGAGGTAGTTTTTTAGGCAGCTCTATTGTAAAGGGGGTGGAGCTGAGGAATATCAGGAAGGAAATTACATATAAAGCAGCGTTTGGGGGGGGGGGGGGGCAAATACTAGGGATTTGGAGGAAAGGGTTAGTGGTATGAGAGATAGCAGGGTGGCAAAGGTTGTTCTCATTCATGTAGGGGGAAATGACCTGGCTCATAGGGAGGTGGGGCAGGGAAAGAGGATTTTAGGTGATCTGCTAGGTAGAGAAGTAACTGGCTGCATGGAGAGGGTCAGGGCAGAGCAGCAGTTGTTGAAATAGCAATCAGAAGCAAGGAAACGGAAGGGGAGAGAAATGGAGAGGATAGCATTGACGAGGCCGCAGGGGTGGAAATAGGGGGTAAGCAATGTAGGATGATAAAGCAGAGTACTAGTATAAAGATAATGGTGGTGAACTGTAGGAGTGTGTACAACAAGCTGGAGGGCTTCTGGGGAAAGGTTGTAGGATATGGGGCAGATATAGTGGTAGCTGTGGAGACTTGGTTGACTGAGGAAGTACTGGACATTGAGTGTAGGCAGGATAAGTTCACCATCTTCAGAAGAGACAGGGATGGGAGAGGAGGAGGAATAATGGTGTGTGTAAGGAAAGGACTAAAAGGGACGGTAGAATGGGTTAGTGAGGATGTCAAGGTAATGGAAATTAAATTGAGTGGTAGTAGTAATAGGAGTATTACTTTGCTGGCAGCGTATAGACCACCAGGACAGGGATGGCAGGCAATTGAGATGATCAAGGAGAGGGTCGATAGACTAAAGGACAGGCAGTGGGTTGTTGTAGCAGGGGATTTGAATATGCCAGGGGTGAAATGGGTAGAGGGTGCAGAAGGAATGAGTAGCATGATGGAGAGAATGGCAGCACAGTTAGTCAACAGAGGATTAGTCCAGGTAGTAGAAACACCTACGAGATGGAATGAGGAGGGTGTTGGGTCAGTGCTGGATGTGGTGTTGATTAGACATAGGAATGCTGTAGTTGGTGCAATAGTATTGGATGGTATAAGCGACTATCATATCCCGGTTGTGGAAATTGGGATTGGCAGGATGAGGGAAGTGCAAATGGCAGAAATGTTGGTGTGGCTGTATGGGAGAGGAGACAAGAAGGGGGCAGAAATATTTCTGAGAGACAGGTCTATGGAGGAGTGTGTTGAGGGGTTGTGGAGGGAGTTTAGATGATTAATGGAGGTTATGTTGGAGAAATTTGTGCCAATGAAAAGGTTACGGACTGGGGGAGATCCGCCATATTATGGGCAGGAGATTTTGAAAATGAAGAAGTGCAGAAAATTACATGCCAAGTGGAGAAATGAAGGGATGATAAGATCTAAAGAAATTATGAAACAAATGGGTAGGGAGCTTGAAAGGAAGATCAAACAGGCAAAGAATGTATTTCTGGAGAACATGGTGGAAGAAGGAAAAGGCAAGGAATGGGGGAAATTGTTTAGGTATGTTAGGAGGTTAAGGGGAGGGGAAAAAGGAATCCCTCTGCTAACGGGAAGGGATGGTGTAGGCATGCGACAAATGACCAAGAAAAATCGGAGATGCTGCAAGGACAGAACTTGTCAATGTTTGAGGCAAAGGAGGGTTGGAATAGGGGGGTAAACAGGGTTCGGGGGGGTGTTTAGTGAGTTTAAGATGAGGGAATGGAAGATAGAAAAGGTAATTAGGGGTTTGGAGAGCAATAAGTCAGTGCTGGATGTGGTGTTGGTCAGACATAGGAATGCTGTAGTTGGTGCAATAGTATTGGATGGTATAAGCGACCATCATATCCCGGTTGTGGAAAATGGGGAGTGGCAGAAAGGTTGGTGTGGCAGTATGGGAGAGGAGACAAGAAGGGGGCGTTTCCTATCCCATCCGGATAGGATGGGATAGGAAACGCAGCACTAAAGTTTGGTGGCAGGGAGTTGGCAAAATATTTAGAAGTGCTGTTTAAAAAGTCCTTAGGAGAGGGTAAGTTACCACAAGATTGGAAGGATGCTATGGTGGTACCTATACACAAGCAGGGAGAGGATAGGGGGAGGCCTGGCAGCTACAGACCGGTGAGTCTCACATCAAGTACAGGAAAAGTAATGGAGAGGATGATGGTGCAGTATGTGGTGAGGGTTATGAACAATAGGAATTGGTTGGAGGAGTTCCAGCATTGTTTCAGAAGGGGTTACTCATGTGAGACTCAGCTCGCTGGGTTATTAGAGGTTCTAGTGCAGGTAGTTGATGAGAGGAAGCAGGTGGATGCCTGCTTCATAGATTTTGAGAAGGCATTTTATAAGGTGCCCCCTGGGACATTGATGAGGAAAGTGGAGGCGCTGATACCAGACAGGAGGGTAGTGGAATGGATAGAGGATTTTCTCAGGGGGCGAAGGCAGAGGGTGAAAGTGGGGGAGACAATATCGGAGGAAGAGGTTACGTCAGGGGTACCACAGCGAAGCATGCTGGGTCCTTTGTTATTTACCATAATGGTAAATGACATGGGTTTGGGGATTAGGGGAAAAATCAGATTGTTTGCAGACGATTGTGTTGTATATGCTGTGGTGGGAGAGAGGGGCGGAAATTTGCAGGTGGACATTGATAAGATATGGTTGTGGACCAGAAAAAATAAAATGAAGATAAATGTAAGAAAAACTAAGGTAGTGAGGTTCACAAGGAAGAAGATGATAAGCAGGTACATGTACAGATGGGAGGGAGGTAAGAGATAGAAGAAGCAGCAGAATATAAGTATCTAGGGATTGTGCTGCAAGGAGACCTCAGGTGGAAAAAACAGGTAGAGAGGGTGGTTGCAAAGGGAAGAAGGATATGCTGGGAAGGGTGCTGAATGGAGTCAGCTGTGAGGTGAAGGAGAAGGCGTATGGCACCATGGTACGGCCAATGTTAAAATATGCTGCAGCAGTATGGGACCCGGACCCGTATGTGGAGGTGGAGGTGCAAGAACTTGAAAAGGTGCAGAGAAAGGCCGCAAGATGGGTGAAGGGTAGGTGGAGAAGGCAGGGGCAAGATGGTGAGGAAGAAGGGAACTATAGGCCATCAGTGATGATGAAAGAAATGGGGTGGAGTTCATTGAAGGACAGGAGGAAAGTTGAACGGTTAGTCAGGATGATGAATGAAGAGGGAGGGTGTATGTATGTATGTGTCATTCATGTGACATCACATGAACTTCAGGAGAAGCCTCATGCGACTTATAAATAAAAATAAAAATGTGCTTAAAATTGAATAAGAACATTTTTCCAGCACAAACAGTGCATATGTGTATTTATTTATATTTTTTTTGAGTATCCATATCATTGCTATCTGGTTTTCTGAGAGATACCATTTCTGTTTAGTTAGCAACATCATTAGCGTGAGTTAAGTGTCCATTGATATGAATTTTGTGTTATTGGTGGCAATATTCCAGGCTTCTGAACCATGAAGGTGCCTTACTTGCATACAGTGGCTATGGGGACAAAGATGCCCGGGTGACGGCTGCAATTGCCAGCAATATTTGGTCAGCATATGAAAAGAATGGCCGAAGTGCATTCAAGGAAGATAGTTTGCAGCTGGTATTGATGGAATGTATGGTGTGTACCTAAAATTTTGTTATATATATATTTTTTTTACTGAAATTTGGAAATTGTGAAATGCATGGGCAGTGGGTCAGGGGGGTCATATGACTCCCTAATAATCTGCGGTAAGTGTCAGTTTCTCAGAAGAAACAATAAACCCACACTGAAAGTACGACTTTTGTTGTTAAATTAATACCGTACATAAATACAAATTTCAGTATTATTTTCAAATATGCTTCTAGTAGAATGTTTTAGTATTTATAGAATTTGTATGAGCTATTTGTTTATAAACAATATCAGTAATGGCGTTAAAATAAAAAGGTATATACGTATTATGTAAGTGTTGAGTAAGCCTCAATAAGTTATTAAGAATTTTTCTGCGATATTGTGATACTTGCTAGTGTTAATTCTAATTTAAAATGCTTTTTATTTTAGTCTTTACCCATGACACTGTATTGACGGACACCTTCCACCACCCCTGGTGGAATACTTTGTTTAAGACGTATAAGACTAATTACTTTGTGTCAGCAACCATCTAATAAATTATCTCATTTATTATGCATTTTTGTGTAATAAAAGCTATGTAACCATTTCTACAAGGTATGTGGGGAAAATTTGTTGCCTAGTCATGTTAGTTGAGAAAAATCATTATAGTATAGTTACACGCTCACTGCTTTGTTCCGTATGAGCAAGGGGAAGTGAAAGACAGAGCAATTATGTGATAGTGGCAGCAATTCAATGGAATGTTTTGAATGACAGGTGAACGATAAACCAAGGAGCGCGAATCTGTTACAGAATGCTCTGCTGACCTTGGTTGTACTGAGATTCTGCATTTATTTGAAGAATTCTGTAATGGTTTGCTGCCTTAGTTTCTCTAAGCGTGACTTGGGGTGCATCAAACTTTCCAGGTCAAGGCCAGCAGAGTATAAATAGTGTGGAGCCTCTGGGCTGGGAGTTTTGAGTGAATGAGTGGCTGGACTTTTAGCAATAGACTAGTGAAATGAGCAGCGAGAGAATAGACCAGCGGGAGGAAATTTTATGACTGTGAGTATCGGCGTAGCGGGTAGTGCGACTGGCAGGCTGGTCTATTGGACTGGATGTGTGAGTGAAAGACATTGCAGATGATAGTAACTGACAAGGCTGAAAGTGTGTTAATGACGAGTATAAATTAATCGACTATAACCAAACTGAGACATTAAGGAGGACATTACTTAGAGTAAAAAATAGACATTAAATATTGCGTGCTTTGAGAAATGAAAAGAGTAATAGTAGAGATAGATGGATTAATGTTCCAAATAATAGCTGTGTGAATAAATTAAAAGAAAAATCAACTTTAGTTCTGTTATTTTTACTAACGCCTACATTCCTTACGAACTCAGATAAGCCCCTCAGACATCTAGTATGTATACGTCTGCTTACCTTAAAGTAAATAATGCATCACTATTATTTGAATTTTTTTTAAATTGACATACAATTTTGTGCCTGATTGCATCTGAAAAGCTACAAGCCTTTAACCTAGAATATAATTTTGGAGAATATTTGTGAATATTGTAACAGAAAAACTTTGTTATGTATGTTCAGTAATTGTTCACTGAGACTCTTTTCTTTATTAACTCAGCCTAACTGATAACACACAACTGTAATACCTAAAAAAAAAAAAGTATTTTTTTTATATCAGTGTTTTATAGTAGTTGCTAGAAATTATTTGATGGAGTAGTTGTGGCTAACTTCATCTTTGTACGTATGCTTCCATGTAATCCTACAAAATAATTTTCTAATGTATAACTTATAAAAATTCATGTTTTTGTTTCTGCCTATGTTGTATAGTACCCATAGTACTGTAAATGATTAGCGCACACTCCATTATTTAATATTGTTATATAAAAAAAACTGCATAAGGTGTAAAATTATTTCTATGCAGTAATCGTATAGTGAAAACATACTTTTGATAGATATTTTTTTGGCCAATTATGTAAGTATGTTAATCACCAATAACAAAATAAAAATAATTTTGTTTATTGCAAAGAAAACATATGCATAGCTAAATATTTCTCTTTTTAAAACCTAACATAGTGATACTCTTGTAATTAGTCAGCTTCTAAATTGACAAATGGAAATTACAATAGTAAGTCGTCAGTTTATAGACAAAGTTTGGTCACATTACTTTTTAATTCAAAAAATGTGTTAAGAAATACAATTTCACTGCTTGGAAAGTTATGGTCTTCTTTATTCCCCCATTAAATACATAGATGTTAAACATGATTAAGAGTATTATAAATACCTGCATATTAATGTTTATATAATATTGGCTTTTGTGCATTGGTTTTTTATTTTTACTCAGTGCCCTTCCTTGTGTGCCTACTCTCTTCTTTCTCTGGGTTCCCAACACAAAACCACTGGTATGGCCAAAAGCACACCAAGCAACCCCAAGCAGCACTTACGTTAGGATGCCATTTGGCCAAGACTTTTAGGTACCTTTGCCCGAACCAGTGCAGCCAATATGACTACCACTTGCTAGATTGGAGGCCTAGCAGATGACCAAAACAGAGAACAGGCAGTAACAGGTACTTTCAAACTTAGGGATCAGCTCATTTTGGTGACCCTTTTCCATCCAGTGTCAAGCAGGTAGATTAAATTATGGCATCCAGACTATTAAGCAGTGCAAGGAGTTACACAAGTGATGGGTAGTGTGCCATGTGAAGGGGAGACGACCCAGATCACATCCAGGACCGGCCTGGTGATATTTACTTTTGTAAGCATACAACATTGCAGTAATAATGTTAGACTGGCTAGCATCAAGGGAAACAGGGAAAAGTTAGGCAAATATTGGGGAAATTTGTGTGACGTCAGGGAATTTAGATAACATAGTTTATTCCACCTTTTTTTGGGAAGATTTATAATCAGGGGACAAATAATTTGTTGCTGTTTGTGTAATCATAACTATTATTTTACATATGTTTGTGGCTGAACTATTTTTTGTTGATACAACAAGAATTGGCATAGTGGAAAATATGATTTTGGGTGCAAGTGTAAGACTTTGCAAATAAAATATTTACTAAAATAATAATTTGAACGGTTTTATTGAGTTGATAGTTATGTTGTGGCAAGCCTTTGTATCATGACTTGGTTTCTGGCCCTGAGAAAGCTAGTATTTCTTCTGTGTCAACGTTTTCCATATACCATCTCTGGTTTTTTTTTGTAAACACATGGTATTGAATAGAAAAGGATTAAAAAAGAAAGGGCCAGCGGTGTATCCTGAAAATTTTGGCAAGGTATGCAACACAAATCTTACTTTGGCACTTCGCTTTTCACAGAGGAAATAAATATTAATATCAAAACGAAAATAAAATGTTGCTGGAAATGTTATTAAGTGCTGTAGTACCCTTTTCCTCTCACTCTTAAGCCAGTTGTCAAATAGCGAGATTCACTGGTCAAATCAAATAATTTTAAATTTAAAAGTTTAAAATTCAGTTAAACATTCAAAAGTCACGACATACTTAAATTGGCTAGTAGTAAGTCACTTGAATTAGGGCAAAGGCAAAGTTATATGCTCGTTAACAAGAATAATTTGAAATCTGTTAAAAATGGTAATATTTGCCTGTCTAAACACGTAATTAAAAAGTAAAATTACTTCTGAAAGATAATTTACTTTTAAATTTTAAGTTTTCAAGATTTATTTCCATTGTAACATTTACCATTTGTTTTATAAGTAATCATTCAAATAAGAGAAATAGCCAACAGAAGAGTTTACACAATGTTTTGCTACCACACAACCAAACTTTTTTTTTTTTGTTTGCAAAAGTCAGGATTAGATGATCGTACAAAGTTTCTGACTTTGTTCTGTCTTAAAATTGTTGAGTGTGCATAACTGGCAATATTTATTAAATACACTTATTACTATGTCACTTTTATAGTCATCATTCATCTTATGAAAATACTGATCAAAATACAAATTCAAATGTAACAGTAGAACAAGCAATCCATCAGTCAATACAAATTGAATACAGATCTATAAACACACTCGGTAGAACGCTGAATGCAATGTCTCCTTGTGAATACATTTGCCCACATATCGCGCAAGCTTGTTGTGATGTTACACCAGCTAAATTAGTGTTGAGAATACTACAGTGCTATGCCTCGATGTTTTAGGGAACTATTACAATCAGTTATCGAAACATGCACAGTGCGCACCACCTGTCAGCGGCATGCCTTGATGTTTCTAGTAACTATTAGGAAAAGAGACAGGCATCCCAGTCCCACGTGCAAACGAAAATTTATTTTTATTTCAAAGAAACATGGGAAGTGTATGATTATAAAATATGTTAGCATTTGGATTTTATTACAGCATGCACTGCATTCGTGGGGAATACGCCCCTGAGAGAGGCTATGTTAATGCTACCCATAAAAAGGTTTGTAATTTTTTTTAGAAACAACGTAAGCATATTTATAATTTTTTGCAGTGGATTTTGTTTAGAGAAATGTAATAGGATATATGGGAAAATCAGGAATTTGTTGTATGGATACTGCTAGTCACCCTGTCAAATGCTAATGAAGTGGTGAAATAAGATGGAGGTGAATCTTCTTTGTATAAAAGGTTTTTTAGTAATTCATCTGTGATAAAATACATTCCTGTATTTAGATTAATATAGTACAACCTCAAAAATAAGATTCCCACATGTTTACAATGGTTTACAGGAAAAATTTATTTATCCACAAATTATTTGGATATGTATGTAGCAGGCATTTTTTTTTACTTTGGCACTTACATGAAGGTCAAACATAGCCAAATTATTTGCAGTTAATCATATTGTAAAACATGATGAAACAAGGGGACATACATGAATAGGGACAACATTTTTCAAAACTGCAATGTAATGCAGTATTTTTTAATTAAAAAATACCAAATCAGAGAAATCTTTAGGCTCAGCAAAAACTCTGGGTTGATATCTTTTAGTTTAAAAATATGGCAGTACATTAAACCGTTTGTTAGGTTTTATGGAACGTGAAATTACTGAAATCTAAGGAAGTCACACTGTCAAACACTATTTTTTCTATTTATAAAGCATAGTCTGTTAATGAGTGAGTGAGTAAATTTGGGCAGCTCTTAACATTGATGACTTTAGAGCAGATGAGGGTGAAATGAGGTGAGTATGGATCAGCGCTGGAATGCAAGGGCAGGGGAAACAGGAGATCCCGAGAAAACCCGCCGACCAGCGGCTTCGTCCGGCATGATTCCCACGTGCAAAAATCCGGGGTCAACCCTGCCAGAAATCGAACCCGGTTTGCCTTGGTGGGAGGGAGTAGTCTAACCACTACACCACCACGGCCCCACAGTCTGTTAATGTTTTGAAGATTTGGTTAAATGACTTGTGATGAAAAAAATGTCTAGTCTAAAATCATTGACCACCACTTGCTGATATCTAAACAAAAACATTCACATCAAATTTTTGGTATGCAAACATAAGATGACCTTCAATTTGTTGGGAGTGAAAATTGGAATAAATATTTCTGTATTCCAATGAATATTGTATTTCTTTATTTTCTCCAAGTACATATTCTTGCATTGTACATATTCTTGCATTGATGCTAAAATTATGTTGAAAAACACCAGTAATACTTTGTAAACAGTGTTTGTATGCTTAAATGATTTCTAGGTGTCATGTTGACTTACATGTGGTCAGTATTACAACATACATGTGTTTCTTTTTCAGGATGGTAAGGTTGCAATTACTGAAGTAGCTAACTTGTTGCTGTGTCTATATGCCAAAGATTCAGTGGGCTTTGGGCTTCTGAAAGAAAAGGCTCAAGCATTAGCAAAGTATTTGGATGTACCATTGAAGCAGATTGCAACATCATAATGTTTGTTTATATTTGTTGAGTCCTACATGTATCTCTTTTTCTTTGTGTATATATATATTTCTCAATGTTTTGTAATTATTAATTAATAAATTTTAAGACTGGTTTAATAGTGTAAATATATTTTTAGTGTGTTTATAATAATTTTTGGTTACAAGATTGGCAAGTCTTCTAATTCAAATTTTGATGGTAACTATTCAGGGCATCAGGATGAAATCACTCCACATGGACAATTGTTTTATTTAGTGATACACACAATTGTAATAACTTTCAAAACTGTTTTTGTTCTTGTGTGTAGTTGGGGATTAAACTACTACAGTGCTAAAACTAAATTACTACACATATGTAAAGAACTGAGCATAATGCTTCCTTAAAATATCATGCATTTGAATAGTAATATTTGGTGAGGCTTTTTTTTTTGTCATTGAATGAGAATCTCACTTTCTCTTAGGGTAAGTCCTATATTGGTTAAGACCTTAAACACCTGAGTAATTACTCAGTATTTAATGTGTCTGGTGTGACTATATCACATTTTCATCCCCAGCGTGTTTAAAATGCATTTAAAACTCCTTCCATGGAATTAAGAACAATGGTAGTTACTTAAAATACAGAATGGGCCACAGTGGTGTAGTGCTCAGATTATTCACCTCCCACCACAATGAACCCGGTTCATTTTCTAACAGGTTCAAACCTGAATTTTTGCATGTGGTGAAAATGTGTTGAACTTGGCAATAGTCAGTCAGGTTTTTCAGGGTACTCCTGTTTTCTCCATCATTACATTCCATCACTGTTCCATCTTTACCCACATCTGTACTAGAGACTTGGCTTCTGAGCACTACCAAATCTTTTCATGAGGGTGGGGGTGGGGGGGCAAAGGAAAGGGAAAGCCACAATTTGTGAGGAAAAGGAGGTGAAGACTTCCTACTATCACATTTCTGAGAAAATTGTTAAAGAGGCATTAAGTCTCCTTTAACTCACCTTATAATTCGTGCCTCTTGGTTGCCTAAGCTGGCCCTGTCCAATGCTCAGTTCCATAGCATTTCTGCAGGTTACAATTCAGCACCCTCCCAAGGAATTTGTGTATACCAATTTTCACACAAATGGTCATGCTTAAAAGCTTCATAGAATGTTTTTTCTAAATGTCTGCTATACACACGTTTTGTGTTTAGTTATTTTTAAATTATGGTACAGTCAACTCGTAGTTCTAAGATCCCTGGAATAACGACACTCTCGAAATTACCTGGGGGGGGGGGGGGGGGAGCAGAAAACAATTTTCCATTACCAACCCTCTCGATATAAGGGCCCTTTTCTCAGGAACCTTGAAGGGTTAATCTATAGTTGGCTGTATTTACTAACATATCTTAAACACGTGTGTATCATGTAATATCACTTACAAATTCAAGTAACACTGTTGTCATTCATTGAAAATTGTGTTCATGTTTTTATTTTCTTCCGATGGCTTTAACAGAGGGACATTACTGGTTCATTTTCACGCCTTGTCACGAAAGGTGGATGAAAGATAGGGATTTCCATGTTAGTAAGTGGTCCTTCATGTTTCAGTGTAAGGTGGTGGACAAGAAAGGGATGACCGTTAAGGTGTGGCTGGGTTAAAGGTCACCTGTTACTCCAATCTCCAGCAGCATTCTGCTGGAGGAAGATCTAAAAATAAACAATAGTGTCCTCTGTCTAATGTGTGTCTTGTCTCCCTCTTTCTCTTGGCCAGATTCCTTTGTCTATCTTCCTCTTGGTTATCTCTTGCTTGGCCTGATTCCATAGAGTCTGTCTCCCTCTTGCTTATGGCTTGCTTCCTTTGTCTCAGTTTCTATTTCCCCCTTACAGCCTCTAGCTTGTTACCTTCCCACTTCAGCCCAGGGACATAATCAAGGGATGGCAATCAAGGCAATTGCCTCCCCGAAGAATCTGAGTTTTTATATATTAATCGGAGTATGATATTGTTGGATTGGAAAGTAGCTTCTGTGCCGTGCTGGCCTTGCATGATGAAAATACCTAAAGCATGGAGTAAAAAATATACATCTATAGGCCGTTCACGATAAAGTGAGCACTTTTGAAATCCCTGCTAAGTTCTACGTTCTTGCCCATTATGTATCTTTCCACCACATGTAAACAAACAGCCATGTGATTGCTACGTGTTAATAAATGCAATGTTTTCATTTCAGGACTGCTAAATGTAACATATATGATGTATATAACACTATATATATATATATATATATAATTGTTTGGGTCATGTCAAAGCTCCGATAGACAAAAACTTTACACCACAAACAATTGAAAAATGAATGCCTTAGCGATGAAGTCATGGAAACCGTGAAATAGCAAACACTAAACTTGGGCGGTGAACAAGTACCAACATGACACGTTAAAAAAGGACACACATTAGTTAAGCCAAAAAATAATTTGGAAGGGCAGCCAAATCCATATTTTGAAGTAGACTAGCGCTGCACACCCAAGGTACAACACCACTTGTCACACACATTTACCAAACATTTAAAAATTGTACCGCAAATTTAACGTTTCCCATGACTCACCGTTTTCTAAGTGCCCCATCGCTCTGTAGCATGACTAGTAAAAACATCAGCTCGAAAACATTGTAGCTGTGTTTGGCCTCAGCTGACCTAAGTTGCAACTAAGCCATCAGGAAAAAACATACATCCTGCAGGCATAAGGTAGCGGCGTAACGTAGCAGACATTTGAAGCGTATGAAGTAGGCAGAGCAAGGCCGTGCAAGACCTTAAATAAACGTCGACGACAATTAAAAAAATAACTACGCACGAAGGGGAAAGGGGGCGGCTGAACAGCACTGTAAGATGAGGGGATCCGATCTGAGCAAAGAGTACACCACTGCACAAAAGTAGATGGTGTTAATTAACTTAACGTGATGGCGCTAACGTGGCAGTTCATAAAAATATGTTTAGTCTATCTTGTGTAAGGTTTCCAGATTTTGACAGATTGTATGAAAGTAGTACCTGGTAAACGAACTGAATATGTATCCTTCCACCACCATGTGCTTTCCATGTGACTTGTGAAAACATGTCAACATCATGCAATTTTTGCTCGACATTTCAAACATGCCAACTATAGGCCTGCCAATTGAGGAAAATATTTAATTACACACATCTTTAATTCTTTATTTTTTGATGGTAACATTTACATTGTGTTATCAAAATACTATCAATAAAATATATTCATATTCTTCCAATTAATTAAACAGATAATAATTAATAATATCAATTCAATAATCACAAACACAAAAAATATATTTTTTAAATCAACAAATTTCATTTTTACTTGCATGTTTGCAATTCTCATTAACAGGAAAATTTTTGAGGCAAGCTAGAAAGACATTGATGTTGGTTACAATTAACACTGTAATCAAAATTAAATCACACATGTTAAACAATTTAACAGAGAATACAAAATCTTACCTGGCCCGAAGTATGATCAGAATTGCTTTCTTTGTACGCCTCTTGAAAAATTTAACGAATTCATTAAAACTAGAATGTGAATCTCACATAGTTAACTGATAAAAGCATCATAAAAAATCATTAATTCACAACTGAGCAGTAAAATGAACTACGAGAAAACAAAAGTTTGCTGGAGTTCTGTGTAAAGGCAATGTCACCATTAGACCTACCTTAAAAAAAATTACATTTAAGCAGTGAACAAACACAATGAGAGTTAGGCCTGTCAAATCATACACAGAAATAGTTAATTAGAACTGTAAAAGTCTTCTACAATCAATAATTATGGAACATATTTGTAGCAATTACAATAAGCATGTACAAAAAACATTCCTCACAAATGGTGAAGATTGGTAGGCCTGTGATCATTAAGTAATGAAAACCAATGGCAATTATATCAAACACATGGTCGTATGTACTATTACAGTAACGTGGATATTTAATATACATGCCCATCATCCCCAAAAAAAAATTTCAATACAATGTGTTGCCCTATACGATTAGTATTTATTACCATAGCTAAAAAAATTTAGCACAGAAGAAAATATACTTTACATAGTCTTTCTGGACAAACGAAACATTATATACATCTCAGTTTTAACATAATTAGGCCTAAATAATTAGTATTTAATTACAACTGCATTTGTGGTTTTGGTCTACGCACACAGACAAGCAATGTAACCTCAATGTTTTGGTGTAGTCAAGAAGTACTATTTGTTGTTTATTGACCACACAAAAATTAATTCAACTGTAACATTAACATATTCTAAGAAATGAAATTAATGCTGAACATTTAAATGTTGTCTGCTAAAAACCTACCCACAAACTTAACATGCTTAACTTAATTATAAAAGAACTAACAAACATTTACCTAAGATATTTACATTATCCCATCAAAATACAGATAATAATCACGTACATAATTTATTGTTATGTACTTTGCGGCGGTTTTTGATGAAATTTCAAGCAATTGGCCGGTCATTTCTATTTTTTTAATACCACTGGACGACTTCGAGTTCTCCCATTAGTAACATCTCTTCAACTCGTTTGGCAACATGTACAATGTCTTGCTGTCATTGGCGATTGCATGAAGGATTTTTAAGTCGCTGCATTTTAAATAACTATTCACACAACATTCATTAATTCAATTTAGAACTTCTAAACTGATACGCTCGCACACAAAAATTGCATCTCACAATAACAACATGGTGTCCAGTCGTTGGTTGGTGAAGATAAACTACCCTCCAATTTAACAAATTTGAAACTATAAACTCTTTTAATAACCTTATACAAAATACTACTACGTAATATTATTTACGTTTATTCCGAAATGCTTGCTTGTTTTTTTATTTGTACTGTGCACTATTTTCTTTTTCGCCGATGTAAGAAAGAATACATGTTATCCAGGGATACCACCATTGCTTCACATGGCAATCAGCTGAAATTCGTTATTTCTAATACGACGCTACTGTATTACACTTTAAATACATTGGCGGCAGTAGCTGTTATATTCTGGAAACCTTAAATAAGACAGACTACAATATATAAAAGAGTAAAATATATAAAATATGTGCATGTATATGTACATTTTAAGGATAGTTTTATATGCACCTTTATAAATGGAGATAAATATATTTCAACATAGGCCAATTACGTATATATAAAATAAAAATAATTTACACTAAAAATATAATCATATCAACAAATGCATTGTTGTATACATACATTTTTTTGACATCGTTACTCTGTGTTTGTACCCTTCCAAGATCCTCCAAAAAAGAACTGGACATTTATACTGTGAATTGAAGTGGTAACAGAAGGGTATACCAGGCTTGTAACTGGCACTACCTTAAATTATTTATAGTTAAGTGAAATGCAGATCTGGTGATGGCAACATTTCCGGTGTCTCTTTTGTGGCCCAATTGGGTGCATTTCCTTTTTGTGAAACACACACAGACGTCAAGAAACCAATTTACAGTTAAAGTGCATGGACTCTCATCATTGTTGTGGTTCCTTCATTGCAATGATGGCAGCAAAACTGAAAATTTAAATGAGAAAAGTATTTAAAGAAAATTACTATACTTACAAAAAACGGTTCATGTGTGCACACACTAAGCTGAAAGAAATATGTCTTATTATTAATATGACAGCAAAATTATAATGTAAAGAACAAATTATAAAAGTAATACAGGCAGTTTGATTTTAACGCCTGTCCGCGACAGGTAGAAATCAGCACGGACAGGTGAATGTAATTCACAAGCAAACAGGAGCTCTGGGCGTTTGAGGTCTTGACTATGCCGTGTAATTTACAGTTATATTAAATTTCAATAATTACCATATTCTTGCAGCCAAAGTGGCAGATATAACAAACAATTATGCCTACTTAAGAACGCATACTATCTTCCTTGATATTTCTCAAAAGGTAGCAAGTTGTCTTATCGAACATCCATTTTGAAATTTAAATATGGAATTATTCTATAACTGTTGACAATTAATTGTAAATACGTTCTAATTCTTACTACTGCAAGTATTGCCAAATAAAACAATTACACTTGCATCAAGAAAGAATGTCGTGAATAAGCACAGCTATAGGTCTATAAATAAATAAAAAATTAACTTCAAGTTTATAGATTTTATAGTTTATAGGATGTTGGAACACCTTTGGTGTAGCATCAAACTGTGACGTTTATGTTATGTTAACAATAGTAAAACTTAACACTGTAACTTGGGATGAATAACTACATGAACACAAGTTTGAGGTTAGGCCTACATTACAAAGTAGCATAGTAAAATAAAAAGGTGTAAAATCAACGTATAATTATTGATGGGAGAATTTGCACTTGTTTTCAAGACAGATTTAAGAAAAGTTACATGGTTGGTCATAAGTAGATACGTACAGATTGACGATGACGGGTGAGACATGAGACGACAAGCGATGACACAAATACTTACTGGTAATTTGGGCGCCAGCGGTGCTTCCCAATCACCGCACTATTGAGACTCAGGGTTCTCTGGGATGCTGTGGGTTCTGCGTGTCCATCTCACCCGTGCGTACTTACAAACACGTTGCCAATACTAAACTTTTAATAAAATCACTGAAATAAACAATTTATAAAACATATGTGGCTAGGACACTGTCACTACTGAATAAAAAATTTAGTTCACTGTAGTCTTGTTTTATTGATAATGTTTATACACATGAACGTACCAATGAAGTGGATATCTCGGTCATGACTAGCCAATTCTGCTTGGGTGCTCCCCAGCCCGTAATTAACCTAGCGCACTCCTAAATGGATGATTTCACCGAGGTGCGTGAAAGCACAACCTTCAAAAGGGAAGAGGGCCGATAGCCGCTAGGGTGGACCGACGGTTTTTCCCTGAAGACAGGACACGGTGAATTACAAATGAATACCCTTAATACACATTAACACGAGTGATTACTCAGCATTACTAACGCAAACTCGTCGGGGCTCGTCCACCAGCACATGGTTAGTGTGGTGACAGCCTATACACAGAGCCGGCTAGGACTGGAGTAATTGCACCGTAAACTTATTACACAATTACATAGATCCTTGAATGAGACATGAAATAAGATGGGACACGAGATGAATATTCACAATAAACACACACGTGTGAAAACAAGTTTAGGTGGTGCGCATGCTGCTGGATGAAGTTGGACCACGTAGTGCAGGTGAAATTGCAATACTTCTGCGTGGAAACTGTAAACTAAATTCAGATAAAATATTATTCGTATTGAGCAAGTGGTTCTCTTTACGATTAACGTTGTTACAGGCTTGTAACATGCCTGATGGTGGTGAAATCAAACAATACTGTGACCGTGTGGTCAAGTACAAAAAGCATCAATTTACGTGAAAAATACATTTAACCCTGAATAAAACTGACATAAAACCCTGAAATAAATGATTGCACATACTATGTTATATAAATAAGCCCTTAAAATGCAATGATGGCGTATACAATGACTTGGCTTCAGTCGGCCACGTGGTTATACATGATGTTGCCGTAAAATAGTCAAACACGAAAATTACCCTTAAATACATACATAAAAATAAAGCTCTTAACATTGTGTGTAGCAATAATGTAGAAGTTACACTGAAATGCCATAAACATAGGCAGATGGCGTCTGATACAAAATGTGTGGGTCGCGTGACCTCTCCGACATCTTTCTCCTCCTCGATTAAGTTAAAAATGTTGCAAGGGCGTAAAAATGAGTAAAGTACAGGAATAATGCTGGGGAAATTGTCTGGCAAAACGTATGCAAGCAAATATTAACTGGTAAACTAAATTGACTATGGAAACCTACATCAGTGAACAAAAGTTGTAGTGCGCATGTGACAGTGTCTTACCTCGCCAGACTGTCCAGATATAAGTGTCACACAGGACCTATCATGGCCGCCTATGGGGTTCACATAAGCATAAGTTCTATTCACGCCGAATGAAATATTTTATATTGAAAATAAAATGGCACAAATTAAATTAGATATTGTTTTACATTTCTATAATTTTTTTATGAATTTCAATATTATTTTAATGTCTCTTTGTGATGGCGTTCATGCCAGAATATTAAGTGTTCTTAATCTTGGTGCCACAGGCACTTTGAATATTCATAGCCAAACAATTAAAATCAGTACAAGCACTTTAAAACATTTAAAGACATATTGAACACTGTAAAGACAACATAACACATTTTACCCTGAAATTAACACTTATAGGAAAGTTCAAATTATCGGCCTCTTCACGCACGTGTGGAACATGTGACATATGAGTGCCGTCATGGGCTCTAACGCTTATAGGAAAGTTCAAATTATCGGCCTCTTCACGCACGTGTGGAACATGTGACATGAGTGCCGTCATGGGCTCTAACGTCGGTGGCTGTTAGCCGGCGTCAAGATAAATTTGATGTTAGGCCTACATGACAATACAGCGATATAAAAATGTCAAATTAACATATAATTATTGACTGCAAAATTTTCACTTACTATCAAGACAGATTTAAAAGAAAGGTTAAACAGATGGACGTAGGTACACATCTTTGTAACAATGTACTTGTAATTGGCATAGCTTCTCTCTGCATGACATGGGGTGTAGAGAACCTTCTGGATTGGACCAGCATGTCTATATAAGTGCACTGGATAGTTGAGTGTCTGAAGACTATCCCTCAAGATGCTTAATATATGTCATATCACTTTACACCAATATTTACCACCATCAGGACTATCTGCAATCAAATTTTATCTTAGCCAAAGACCTTCCAACAGCAAACCTTCCACAGCATATCTGGTCAAACTGGCAACTCTCACACCAAACAACAACAGTGTCTGATTCCAAAACAACCACTACCTCCAAATTAAAAGCACAGTCATGATCACCTGCATGGCCTCCTCTTACGTCAACCTGTCCATGGGTAAACTGTAGACAAATTTTCTAAGCCACTGCCAATTCATCCATTCTCTTGGATGCATTTTATAGATGTCTTCATGATCTGGGATTTAATTTCGAACTGTCTCAATACTTCCTTAAGCAGGCTGTGCAAGTTAAGGTTAAGTTCACTTAGACCTACCCTAAATCACATATAATGTTTCAGGATGTGCAACTAGCCCTTCACAATGGCAAAATTGAAACAGCCATTCATATTAAACCCATCAACCACATTCAATACCTTATTTCCACAGTTACTGCCCATTCCATGCCAAGAACTATCTGCTGTATAGTCTTGTCACCTGAGTCAAATGCATTTCTTCCTCTGAAACAGGCTTTTAAAAAAGCATTATGATATAATAGACAAATCATTTCCTTATAGAGGTTACCCCAAATCCCTGGTTTACAAACAGATTTAGCATGCCACTTCAACAACAGATCCTCAAACAAAAATCAGTAACTCAGATATCACTCCGGTTGTCCCACACGAGGACCTTGACAAACTTGGAACCATAATCAACTGCGGACACAAAATTCTGGCCTCATCACCACTCACTCAAAATTTGTTCACCAAACCACCCAGATTGGTCTTCAAATGACCCCCCCCCCCCTTCCCCAAACCGTCGAAACAAACAAGTGCACCCAAAATTAGCACCCAGTGCCACAGTCTGTAATATCACCACCCCCAGGGGTCTAATCTTTGCAATAGCACATGTTGTAGTTCTTATTCTGTTTTGTGCTTGCTCTTTAAGAGCTCAATGTAAGAGCTGCCCAAATCTCTTCATTCACTCACTCTATGCTGTGCACCAATTTTCCACCCCCTTTAACCACCACCAGGGATCCAACCAGACTTGTCCACCATCAGACTTATCACCAAACAGAATTAGATCCAGGGCAGCTACAACTATGTGGCAGAAAATCTCATCTACCAGCTTCAGTATGTTCACTGAAATGCAGAGTATATTGGCCTTACTACCAGCATTCCCATAGAGCGGACACCAAACAAGTAATAGCTGGGGTAGATGTAAATTCACAAAAGAAGCCAGTTATAGCACACACGGCATCTCACAACAAGAGTGGTGAGGGCCCTACCACCTTCTAATAATAGTGCAGAACTGATACAGGGAATTGGTCCACCAAAACAAAGCCAGATGTTTACCTGGCAAAGGATAACCCCTCTGCCACAATTCAAATTTCCCACCTCAACCTAGTTCACCTCCTAGCCACTAGGTTCGCTGTTTGCCAGCCACTGTTCAATGAACTGAAGTGTGCCACAACTCACTGTCTGACGAAGAGGACCTACTGTAGGGACCACGAAAGTAGCGAGCTGTGTCCCATAGTTCCAACAACAGACATTGTTTGGCACGGATCGGCAGAACGAAGGGAAGGCAGGGGACACAGACCGAGTTTCTGATGCCCCGGCAGTATATTACGCGTTCTAAAAATATGCAGTGCAGTGATGAAAGTGCACCATTTACTTATGTATGTTAACACGTAAATTGTAACACTATATAAATAAAAATTGCAACATATAGAGATTGTAAAGAAAATGTAACTAAAGTTATGAAAATCACCGCAGAAAGCAGTGTTGGTTTTATTCACAGCTCACATTAACCAAGAGGGGCAAAAGTGCATTTCACAGACATGTAAAACAAGCCGATACGAAAACATTAACATAGTACCAGATCACGATAACCACAAAGAATGAGTACCCAGTTGTTATAGAGACTGAGCCAAACACGACGTAGCACGGTTACTATCACTACATTCATCACTGTGGTCCGTTACACTGTTACTTGATGATGACAGGAATTCATCATTGTCACTATCGTCACGTAAATTTATTACGAACTGATCCATTGCCATGTCAAACATGCAGCCCCTCTTCCAGTATTCATTTTTTAATTTCTCAACATGGTTGCAATAGCATATCCAGTCATCCTTCGTTTACAGAATTCGCAGCTTTCAGTGTGTGCGTCTGAAGTGCTTGCGCAGAAAACTCTCCCACGGTATTACATTCACGAATACACCTCTTTATCTTTGCCCATGCCAGTTCAATAGCGTTGAACTGTTGAACTCACACATGTATGGCTGGAGTCAGGCACGCCGGAGCAAACTTTTGAGTGCGGGGGCAAACCCAAGAAACTAATATACATTTTTCTGAATGTGTGTGGCTCTCTCTCTATATATATATATACACACATGCACATACACACATATATATATATATCGAACAGACCTAATAGTTAAACATCTACACCTAACTATAATTTTAATCCAACAAGAGGTTGCAATCTCCTATGTCGATTCGGACTCTCAATAAGAATCACGCTGTTATCCCTAAGGTATGTATATCTTATAACATTAATATGAGGTCAATTAAACATAATTAAATGTCCATAAATATAGAGAGTTAATATTATCTCCACGTCACCCCAAACAAAAAATAAAATAAAGATCTACAGTCTCTTCTCGTCCTATAAAAAAAATCTAAGCATTTTAACTTAAAATTTAAATTTAATTTAAACTAATATTGAGACAGTCAATATTTCGTACAACCATTCATACAAGTCCACAATTAATAGACTAATGATTATGCTACCTTTGCACGGTCAAAATACCGCGGCCATTAACATATTCATTGGGCAGGTCAAATCTCATATTTAATTAATCAAGAGATGTTTTTGATAAATTAACAAATAATTTTGCCTAATTCCTTAATATAATTTAATAAAAATAAATAAAACATACTTTATAAAAATATACTAATTAAATAATTATTCTATATAATAAAAAGTTAATTAAATTATTTTAATAATGCGTACATTTATGTATGCATGTTCAACATAACTGTACATGTTACAAATATTGCTTTATTCTTATTGCCATTATTGTATGTAAATATATTATTTCATGAGAAATTACGTATAATATATATATATATATATATATATATATAGATTTAAAATTACATCACATGGCATCATCCTAAAGACATATGACAAGTGTTCAATAAATACACTGTATATTTACTCCACTACTTTCCCAAATAACGCCTTTCTTTCATCCTTGCGGGAATGAACTCTCTCATTATATCATTAAGATTTAGTACACTTCTTCTCGCTTTGTGGACATGAAGAAGCATACATATATTAGACGTTTCTGCTTATAAGTCTTCAAAAGGCGGAGGACTACATTAGACGTTTCTGCTTAATGGTAGGACTACAAACAGAAGAGAAGTGAAGGCCGGGCGGACACAGACAAACGAATTGCTGTTGTTCACATCTGCTGAAAGAATAGTATTTCTACACAAGAGGGGAGTTACGAAGCACGCGATATAAGGGATGTAGATAACGCGCAGATGCCAATGTGACTGCATGTGAAAAGGGGAGGGGATTAGTCACTGCACTGCTCTCGACATGTGTCGAGTCAACCGCCATTTCGCTCCCTTCCTCGCATTCGACGACTGGACTATTCTATTGGCAGCGCACATTGTTGCGAGTGCCAACATACTAAAATGAAAACTTGCATGGCTGCTTGGTGTTTTATGATGTAATGGAGGCGTAGAATCCAAGGAACCATTGCGGGGTTAATTTTTCGAAACTAGTGCACACATAAAGTGGGGGGGGGGGGGGGACAGATGTTTTCCCTCCCCCCCTTTTCAAAATGATAGGGGGGGGGGGGAACTGCCCCGGTGGCCCCCATAGCTCCGGTGCCACTGGCGGGAGTTGAACAACATGATGCCCCGCACCATGTAAAAGTCGATCAACACGAAAAATTTTCTCTTTTGGTTTGTGTTTTTCAATTAGTTCCGCCATCACACATTTCAACCACTTTTCATCACAATGTACACCTCTTCGTTTTAGCCATGAAATCATTTTGTTTTTGGTAATGTACTTCGAAGGTTTATCGTCCTGTTTTGAGTGGTATGGCGCGTTATCCATCACTACAACAGAAGATGGCGGCAAATTTGGAATAACACGTTCGGACAGCCACTTTTCAAAATTAGTAGAATTCATCTCGCCATGATAATCTCCTACTGTAGTACATGACTTGTACATCAGTAATTCCCCTGGGAGAAATCCATGTCTTGGAACTAATCTGTACCAGTATCAGCCTTTTGGTTGCATTTCCTTTAGTTATTTCCATTACATCATGTTTGCGTTGCCAGCATTTTGCGAATGTGAGATTTGTATCCACCCATGACTCATCAAGGTAGAACACATCCATATCATCCGACCTACACTGTCTAATTTGTGTAAGGTACTTAGAGCGCTATGCCAAGATATCAGTTTGTTCGATCAACAAACGCTGCTTGTCTTCACACCGTTTCCAGACGTAACCCATACTTCGCAATAATCTCTTGAGCGATGAAGGGCTCCACTGCCAACCTATTCTGTCCTTTAAAACAGGAAAAAGTTTGTGCACTGTGGGAACTGCTTTCTTTACTGCACAGAATTCCTGGATAGCATCTCTTAGGACACGTTTATGGAAGCTGTTGATCTCAATTTTGCGATATTTTCGTGGCCTGTATAAACAAAAAGGACTATAGTAATCTTAATTAGCAGAAATAAACAAACACGCATGTCTGTCCTATTGTGTACACTTAACGTAAACAAGGTTAAATATACGTTTTCGTGCATCACTGATGCACATTACACGTCTAAAATGCACGACTTACCTCTTTTTCCCTCCTGTTGTATGCGGTTCATTTGGCATTGCAATTAGTTTCTTCCGAATATGCATCACTGTTGCTTTGCTTACATCTGTATAATTCACAGCACGTGCCATTGCTTTGTGAATAGGAATCAAAAGGCATTTATCACGAGCTTCATCACAGATTGATATTACTTTACCAATTATTTCTCTCCCTTTGCTGTGAATCACCTTATTACTTTTCCTACGCTTTACATTCCGCTCCATTATCCATAGCCAATATACTTTAAACTGTTTGTAGCGCAGGAAGGGAGGCGGAATCTCCCACTGCAAGACACTCCCCTCCTCTACGTACCGTCCTCTTCGCTCTTCACCTCCGCGCTGACAGCTCGCTACATTCCTGGCCCCCACAGTATCCAGCAAAACATTGCGACCTTGCATCCGTGTAAAATGTGTTCATCCTGTGTGTTTGTATACACACATATATATGCGCATGCATATATATGTGTAGGTGTGTCTATAGACATATATACACACACACAACCCGACCATGCATTAGCAGTTGCTCGGGGTGGGTTGCCGGAGTCACTCATCCACTCCTAAGGGCTGTGAAGGCCTAGGGCATCCTGTACCTGCACCGCAACCATGACCACCATCTCTCCAGAGGCCAGCATCTCCAGAAGGACGTCACTTCTGCAACACCACCTGCGTCGACTCAAACCATCCTAGCCCCGCACCTCCCAGGTAACCAAGGTCACAGTAATGTAATCCCCTTAAGGCCCTAGCCAGAAACTACCAGTCACATAGAGAACTCCTCTTGTGCTAGATAACAAGGTCCCTTCTGGACACGCCCCACGAAGTTCAGTTAGGATTCCTGGGCTAGATTTAGAATTAATTAAATTTAATTGTTCACCAACTTACTTGAACATAATATAAATGTAACATGTCGCATTCATCCAACTTGAAATTATTCATCATAATTAACCTCCACAGTTAATTGTATCAAATATAGTTTGTTTCTAGAGTGAAGTATTCCATGGTAAGTCTATTACCTTATTTATTATTATTTCACTTTAATAAATCAACATAATTTATTACAGTAAAGACACCAAACCTAGGAATTTGCACACACTTATTAATCATAGTGTTAATGTTCCTTGTGAGTTGAACTTCAAGCCACAGTTTAAAATATCAGTTCTTTTTCAGTGTATGTGAAGTAACGCCAGTTATGCATAACAGCCAAATGGCAAATAGAAGTAACACCTAGTGGTATTCAGAGTTTGGCCAAGGTGACACTCGGGGTATTGCACTGGCTATCTTCAGGGGAACCCTTCACTAGGTGCAGGATACACCTTTGTACTATGGCTGCTCACATAATCTGCTGTATGAACCTCCCAGCAAGAGAATGGCCAGGAGAGGTAGTGACAAGACACGTCACCCAGACGTACACTACACAACCGCTAACTATACCTGGCTTCACGGAATGTACACACTTTTTGTGCTGCAGATCATATTTTTCCAGAGTTATTTGCAGTAGATCGGCCTCATGTTGAAATATAATAGCAGAGCTAAGAACAGTCTTAAGCAGGAGCTGGAACTCCTAGAGGAAATAAAATGTAATTCAATTCCTGAACCACAATAAAGTAACTCATTATTTTCTTTGCCACCCAGACCTCCAGGTAAACTACCATTTGAATAGCTAATTATATTGCACAGTGGCACAAGCATATTGGGCATACAGCCCTCGGAATATACGGCCATCTCTCCACGCCCTTCCTATACCTCACCAAACAGTATGAGCACCACTCTGCCACAGCACCACCAATGGAGCAGAGGAGAGGAGAGCTCTGCTGTCTGCGAGACCACAGGTAGTGCGTCGGCGTTGATTGTTTCCCAGTTGTTTCAAACTTTGTCCAGACACCTAAATCCACATGTTCCACGATCTATGCTGGTACCTTGTTCAAGAGAGAATAACCTCATCAGGGCATGCTCTGTGTGACGTTTGCATTCAAGAATTTGAAGGCCACCCAAACCTCTCGTACACGTACCATGTATGAGAGTACACGCAAGTTCAAGTTGTTCGTTGGGGTGTCTATCCCCAAGTCAACTGCACCTAATGCATCACCTTGTTGCCTCACCATTCGATGTGGGAAGAACCCTCTGCTTAGCTGGCCTGGGGCTTGTGTGCAAACCCCAGGTGACTCCGTAGATGAGTAATTTGTTACTGGTGTACATTCCCTGTGTTATATACAAGTTGGCATCCAAGGTTTTATTCCTCACATCGCCAACCATAATTGGTACAGTGTTCTGCCAACATTTCGGGTACAAGTAGAAGCCTCCCCTTATACTGGGTGGCTTAAAAGTTGGGATTCCTAAATTCCACATGCTTCAACCTTGTAACAGTGACTTCCTTGCCTGGGACATTGCAGTTAAACTGTTAAACTTATAATTATAAGTTTATATGCTTGTTCATAATCTGATTGACATATTCTTTATATTCTTGCAATTAAGTCCTCTACAGACATTACACAATCCCCTTCCAATGCTGCAGAGGCCAATGGGTTATGGAGAAATAAAACTACAATGTTATACCTATGTTGTCTATTTCACTTTTGACATTTGAAGGGCACAAAATAACCTGGAATAAATTTCAAAACTGCACATTACATTTTTTTAATGTACCAGATTTACACTATGAGTATCACATGGTATTTGAGCATGGTTGGCAAATGCTGCAATAATTTGATATCCACATGGTGCAAAAAAATGTCCATTATCAAAAATATGCTGTATAAACTATCCAAACAATGGCATAGCCCCAAATTACCATAGCATACCAAATTAAGTTATAAACAAAAAAAAAAAGATTCTTTGAAATCGGTTTCACATTATTTACAGTACATAAAAATTTTTCCTAATGTCAAACTTTGCTATCTGCTCTCCAGTTTTTTTGGGCCACAATTTGTTACTGCATTTCACAATCACTTGTGCGTTTACTGTAATATAGTGCCATGCAAAATGTACTATGAGTTGACAAGAAAACAAGCTCAAAAATTCCATATCCACAAATCAAAACATGATCAATTTCAAAAAAGACAATATACAGAATGCCTATCTCAATGATATAGAAGTTAAACACAGACACCCCTCACCCAGAGGACTCCAAGCTCGATTTCTGGTGCTGCCCCCCCCCCCCCCAGATCTATTCAAAGGCGTGAGAAGGTTGTATGGAGTTGGCACAGCTTTGTGACAACAATTGGAAAGCCACTTACAGTCCATTCACGGTTTCTTCTCCCCTTTCGAAACGAACCTTTGAAAAGCCACCCTGGGTGCAACATGTTGACATGTTTTTTCAATAACTTATTACAAAAATATATAACACTATGATTAACTTTAAAGTACAGTAAACTCCCGATTAAGCATATTAATTGGGGCCAGAGAAAACACGACTAAGCAAATTTGTATTAAAAAACCCATATAATGGGATTTTACACATTTTTACTATTAATGGAACAGTGATATTAGCTCCGAAAATTATGATAAAAAACAGTAACTATTATACATTTCAAAGCAAACACAAATCACGCACTGTATGAGCAGCATTTCAGTACACGATACTTTAACTGATATTTATGTTGCAGCGAGTGTAGGTAAGTCACAGCGCATTGAGTCTACACAGCCTTTCGCAGGCGCCAGGCAAGCGCACAACTGGGAGTGATAGATAAGCGGTGGTCTGTAGTTTTGTGTGTGTGGCTTTCTCAACGTGCGTCACTCAGACCAGTCCTTTAGATGGCAGAGTTAGTTGGAAGTTTAGAATACAGTGCAATAAAGACTAGACTATAACGGGACTTTTAAATGGGGCAACCTGGTATTTAAACAATACAGTACAATCCCCATTAAAAAATTAACCTTTACAATACAAAAGTTTATAAAAATTTTACTGTCTTACAACAGTCCTTTTACACTTTATTGACGTTGCGAAAATGAGTGAGCAATACCCAGGCTGGCGATCGATAATCTGGCATCAAGAAGTGTTTCGAAAGAAAGGGAGGAGGGGAGACTGAGGTCGTGTCGAAACCAAAATGGTAAATTTGTCATTTCGGAAGTTTCACTTTGGAAGTTGTTGACAGTCACTTGTTTACCACTCGTGGCGACAGTTTTATTTTTATCTAAATTTAATGCTTAAAGTGGACGTAATATTTCTAAAATCATCACTGGAGTGCTGTGCGTACATTAATAAATAAGAAAATAATAAGTTATGCAATAATGACTTAAAAAATATTTGTTGCAAAATATATTAACAAAACACAACAGTTACCTGCTTTTTTAAACATGCCTAGTGTATTTTACGAACAATTTTTGTTTTATGAAACATTGCACATGTATTCATTTTGAATTTTTACTAACATCTGCTGCTAGATAGAAAATACTAAATACCAAATTACCAACTACATCACCATTTTTATATACAAAATCGGGTCACATGATCATTTTGTCAACAGAATCTGCAGTTTCGGAAACGCCTAAGATGAGTCGGAATACGATCAGATATGTGCTTCAACAGGCGGAAATGGATGTCTCTCACAGGTCTCTGTGACAGGGTGACAGTTTACAGAGATAAACATCAGCTTACGCGGCACAGTGATAGACCTAACATACTGCTGCTTGTTAAATGACACAATGTACAGTATCGCCTGACCACCGCACAGATAAGCTGAAAACCGGTTAAGCGAAGCACTATTAAGCAGGAGTGTACCACTGTATTTTAAAAATAAATGAAACCAAATATCTTTTATAACTTGTAATATTTATTTTATTAAATATGAATTAGAAACAGTGAGAGCAGCAATGTTTTGGTAACAGTTAATAAGAAATAGTTTATAGTTAAAATATTGTTTTAACCAAGTTTTTTGGTATGCTATTTGTAAATTAAACATTGACTGCTGATATATTTGAATATTTAGGTAGCCCCGATGGAAACACGTTTCATTGTTACAGTTTAAAATAATAGTGTAAAATATTGTGTGTAGGTCCTAGTGACATGGTGTTATTTTTTTCCCCGGCACAGAGCAAGAAACTGCCAACGGAACAGAGTTTGTCACCTTCTCGGTATCTCTCTTTCTCACTCTCAGGAAGTTTCACAATTATTACAAAAAATTATTTTTGAATTTAAAATTTACAACTGAAAAGAGATTTTAATGTTTAAATACTTATTTTAATATATTTAGATTTGATGGTGGGAGGGTTATAAATCTAAGATTGACAGACATGGCTACATGACGTCATATTTAATTGCTGTGTGCACAACGAAGCATTAATTTATCTTGCTCCAAAAAAATACTTCAAATTACCATAACAAGTGCCTACATAGGCAAGTTATGATGATGTGATAAATCTGTTTTTCCACAGCAGGAATAAATATACTGTTACGTGTGTTGTGTTTTGCTACGTGTGAAAGGACGTGGTTGCTTTGTGGTCGTTAACACTGTGCGTGCGATTGCAAATATTGGACGTGCAAAATTTATATGTTTTAACTGTGTTTATTACAAAGTTAATTATACATCCGTTTATTTATCACAACGTAACTTCGCCCTAGGTGTTTGAAACACAATCGTGTAACGTGCTTTTTTTTGTAATCTGAATATTTGCCACAATCCCAACAAATTTATACTCCCAGCCAGAAATTGTAAATAAATAATTAAATAAACCTAGTAAAAACTAAATTCCTATGCAAACAAATATGTGTGGAATAAAATATACGATAGGTCTATTTGTGTGCATGTTCACCACTATCTTATAAGTTTGTTGCTACTACGTACAAAATATTAGCGACACGAGTTGCATGTTTGAATTTACTCTCTTTTTTGTACGACTAGTTGCTCCTTCGTTTTAATATATATTTCAACTAAGGCCACCCGATTAACAAATAATCCAAAAACACATCAATAACAAGACGTTAAATACTACTGTTCTTTCCGCCACAGTTGAAACAGAATTCTTTGAACAGCTGTGATCAGTAAACAACGCATTTGATATAAAAATTGGTCACATCACATGGCAGTGTTTATGTTTAGGTGTAGCGGAAGGATATGTAATCAGTAACCAAAAGTAGAAATTTAGCAAGGTTTCAGTAAAGGCAGAAGGTACCGTAAATCAACTATAGTAGGCAATGACTATTTAGGCACTTTTCATAAACAACAGGTAATTGTAGTTGAGTAGTTGTTTTGTACAATTGAGTATTATTAAAGTAGTGAATCTGCACCTCTAAAAGGACGTAAAAATAAATAAGAAAATCAAAGGAAAAAAGTATAAATGTATTAAAAATTTATATGTATGGGTGGGGGTGTGTGTACACATGGGTATTTTGTACAAGCATTAAAATGGACTAACAATGAAATAAAATACTGCAAAGTATAGACTGAAGCAGTATAAAATAGATCTACTGTGATTGTATGTAGTAATTAATTCCACTTTCATACACTCTCAACATGAAGCAGTATGTAATGTGATGAAGGAAATTCCTTAATGGTATGAGAAGTACCAACTTGCAGTGTGTTACAAGCAATAAGGCAAAAGAACCCAGAGTACGATTCCACACGATTCCTCCTACAACACATAGTTAGTATAAAAGGAATTCTGCTATTAACCGGGGTGTTTCTTTATAACACAGAATGTAAATATGGAACCAAAAGGTACAAATTTCGTACTGATATTTTATCAACCTATTTTTTGTACTGTAAGCGAAAAAAAGTTACTTTGAAACATGAAACCTGATTTCAGAAAGATTCACCAAAATAGTATATTAAATGTTCTTCCCAGAAATTCACCCTGTCTGCTCTTTGTGTTTTAAGAACCCAAACTATTTATGGCTATGCCAATGCATCACAAAACCGACAAATTCCTTCCACCTTGCATTTAATGCAGAAAAACTGTGAAAACTTCAACTTTTCTACCACAAATATCTACCCTGGAAAATTGAGGAACATCATAACTATTCCAAGACCATCTTGTACAGTAGTACTGCTTGAATTTAAACACCACTTGAAGATATAGCAGTGACTTTTAGTCGAAGTGTCATGTTATTTAATAAAATATTTCATTTGGAACTGTTAGCAAATGAGCAGATTACATTAACTTTAATTTAGCTTTGACATGCTACCATGTCATGGGGGAAAAAAAAAATTGTGAAGAAAGAACATTGCAACCAGTGGATTATAAATACACACTATAACTCTTCAATGTAAGAGTCCACACAATCCCTGGTTTTCATTCATGTAAGCAATGAGAGACAAAACAGTTTCCCATTTCTTCTTATACAAATATACAAACAATACCCTAAAGTAAATACACCTTACTTCAAAAAGTTTGCTATTTCTCTGAAGGAAATTTACACAAGTGAGGACTTCTCAACCCACAAGTTAAGACTTAATGGTTGAAAATACATTAACTAATATTATACAACCAGAGATAAATTGAGTTGCATTAGCCCCACTTGAATTTTACAATTGGCAACAAAAATTACAACTGCACATACAACCTATAACTTAATTATGACTGCTGCATTTAATTTGGTGTGTCTGATATTGCAGTATTACTTGAGATCTGGCTACAGTACTTCGGGTAAAGTGACACTATTTTGACATCTGCCATATTACAGTCTCTCATAAAATCTGGAATACATCTATACACTCAAAGTGATAACAGTTAAAACCCATCTAAAATACTGATTGAACGTCTTTATACAAACATACAGAACACAATCCAAATAGTAGTTATGCTTTGGCGAAGTCAACACAACTGCTAGAAGCAATAATTCAAGAATAGCTCCACATATTATGTATGTTAAAGCATCTACTGGAGAAAAACTACGGATGGGCCGATACCACATTTTGCAGATACCAACTATACCAATTTTCAGCTGCCAATGCCACAGATTACAGCAATGCCAATACCAGTTTTGATGAGCACAATCATAATTCCCAATTTACAATATTTGGACATACTTTTATTACTTAAATTTAAGTCTTCAGTTTTGTGAACACTTTAAGCACACTGTATTAGGTGTCTACAGCATAGAAATTAAATACAACACTAATTTTAATAACAAATGATAAGACAGACAATTTAACTGGGCAAATAAGTGACTCAACAGTAAAGCAAAAATTGTTACCAGACAATACAGTATTCATTCATTACACACTGAGTTCAGTAAAGCCAACCTTCAAACTTCAGGCATTCTGATATGAACTTGGATTTTAGTTCTGAGAAATACCATACATAACCTCAAAATGCATGTTTGTTTAAACCAACACCCAAGGATGTCATTAAAAAGAACTTATTGAAATAAATTTAATATTAAATATTCACTTGAAATTATGTGAATTTTCTTTTTTATTTACATTAATATTTTTGCCTATAAGCTGTTCACTGTAAAATGAGAACTTTTGAAAACCCTGATTAATATCTGCACTGCATGTATTCCTCCACCTTATATAAAATTAACATTGCCATGGGCCTTATCACTTTATTCATGCATCGGTAATGTGAAACTGTTAGGAAAGTAAACATCTTACAATACTGCTCATTTTTCCACTTTGATGCATAAAAAAAAACCTAATACTTTTTATTCGACATTAAGATATGGAGCTACTTTCCATCCATCGTTACTAACTTTACTGAGCGAATGTTACTCAGTGCATCCATTGTGGCAGTGACTTTTTTCTAAGGTTCGTTTCCAGAGTGCTCACTTTATCATGAACAGCCTTTAGTATCCTTCGTCGGCCGAGCCATACTGAGCCCCTTGGTTAAAATGTCAACAACTGATTTACTTTCAACAATTTTACCTATAATTACTTGCAGAGTCTTATTCAGACTTTTAACATTCTAACCAAAACTGCAGCAGTTTCCAATAACAACTATGCCCATCTAAATACCGCCACGGCTTTCCATTTACAATAACACCACCACAGATCATTGAATACAGTGTCATAGTGTGTGAGATTCATTTTCATTGTCACCAACCTACAAATGTAGTAAAACCTTAAGAAGAAACTAGAACACAAAAAACTCTTGCGGACTGTAATCAATACTATCTATAGCAACACTTGTTGATTATCCGCGTTGTTCTACATTCATATAGTGTTAAATAATTAACGATGCACACAATATTTGGCGAATGTACCAACAGGAAATACGGTTAAAACATAAACAACAGGAATAAATCATTGAAAAACAATTTCCAAATATATTTCGGGTTTCGGACAGAATATCTGACTAATGGATGTAGCATGCGGGTTTATTTAACAATGTGTTAAATAAATTAGTGCTACTAATCGGTGAATAATAATCAATAATGATCAGATGCCGCTGATACAGATGGTTGTGGTATCGGCTGGTTAATCCGTATCAGCATCGGCCCATCCATAGAAAAAACACCATTACAATTTCAAGGTAAGATATTTTCTTCACGTTTTGATTTGAATAAATATGTATGTTTTATATGTAACCAAGTGAAATTATTTGCTATGGTTACATAAATGTACTGATATTTAAATTGTTTTACTTTATGCTGTAAACAACTTATATGCAGCTGCATGTGTTTCCCATTACCAACACCATGGTATTCATAGTGGAGCATTCAGTTACTTGTGCATCAACAAACACACCTGCAATACACAGGGTTCAAATTACAGAAATATATTGCAACTGACCAACTCTCAAGCATCACAATTACTTAGCATGTTATGTAGTATATAACTTCATAAAAACTGCATTAGTTACACAATGTACGAGCAATACACACCACATTCTGAATGCTATAATTAAACTGAAGGTGAGCTCTGTGCTAAGGCAGAATCAGAGATACTTCTACAAAATTAGAAGTATGTAGTAAGGTAATATGAGGTGGGGCTACATGATATTTTATGCTAGCTGAAGTGATTTTGTACTAGAACAGACTACGCGATTTTGCATAAGAACAGTCTAACTAAAAATCCAAAAAGAATTTTTTTTTATCAAAATAGAGTAACACAAAATTACACTGAAATAAACATATAGTGACATTTGGCAAACTGTAATTGTTTTATTTAGTTTTAAGAGAGTCATTCCTAACAATTACATTTATAATTTGCAATATTTTGCTGTTTAGCAGTTCCTCTCATGCCATAATGAATGCTATACTCAATGGTTCCATGCATGCAGAAACACTGTGTTACAGTTTGCAGATACCGGCACCAGTAGCAAACTATATTATGTAATTCTGCAGATTCATTTAATCCTGTACTACCTGCAATTATCCGACACACCATTTCCATAAAGAAATAAAAAACAGATAAAATATACATATTTCACAAACATGACTTCAAGAGAACATAACCGAAAAAGTACAGTTCCATCTTGTACAAGTCAAACTGATGACAAAATAAGAGCCAATGAAAAAATAATGGTGCAATACCAATGTTGAATCTGAAAAGTAATGAACACATTTACACCACACAAAATTAAATACTGCAAGAAACATGTGAATGATAATACATATGATCTTGGTACCTTCCATTTCACCAGTTAAGAAAATTATTTTCATCTGACTTATCTTTGTTCTCTTCAGCTCTTATGTCCTGCACAACTGTTTACTGATCCTGTTTACTACTTATATCCTTCTGGTATGGCTTGTGCTCCTCATTCTTGTACCCAAAACTACCTTCTCATTCATATCTTGCCTATTAAAGGCCTTCAGAAGTGCCATTTCTTCATTGACTTTTGTAGCCCAATAGGGCTGAGGAATGGTGCACGGTGTGGGTAAGAAAGAATTACTCTGATATCGGAAAATCCAGACATTTGGCCTGAAGGTAAAGCTTTTGCAAATATTCGGCCATGGGGTCTGTGCACATTGTGTACCATTCTGTAAATAAATATTGTAAGAATTTGTCCTGTTGAAATGTGCTCCAATATTTTTGCAGAAAGGCTGCTCGAATATCTGAATATGTTTTTCACAATTGCTCACGATTAGGAGTCCACTGCTTGGCTGCACCCTAATTGAGATACAAACTAATTTGGTTTATGTTCCTCTGAACATGCAGCTGTTTGCTCTGTCACATTTCTTAATGAACTGTATTGCACGTACTCTCGTCTCAAGGTCATAAAACTGAGGTATCACTATTTTTCAAATGTGAGTCCACATGTCTGTATTCTAACACATGCTTGTTATTTTGTCCATTAAATATTGGTATAATTTCCTTGGTTATTTAAGCCTTAACTACATCTAACCTTTCTTTGAAATATCCTTCTTCCTTTACTTAATGGACAATGCTCTCAGTTTTATTCGTTTTTTAGCGATTTATTGCCTGAGAATTTACCTCAATGCTTTGGAATTCCTTTTGTACATTTCCGTGCAATTCTCTAATTTGCTGTTGTTTTGGGCGGTTTCCCTAACTTTTCTGTTTTTATTTTTTATTCATAAAATTTGACTGCCAATTTTATTTACCTATGTTTGCAGAACTATTACAGATTGTTTTTTTTTTCTGTAAATTTAACATACAATTGCTTAATTTTTTCGGAAGTAACTGTTTTACCGTTTTTTTTTCCTGTATCCTATTTTCACACTACTGAGCGAGGTGGCGCAGTGGTAACTCACTGAACTCGCATTCGGGATGTTCCGGGTTTGACTCCCGGTCCGGCCATTCTGATTTCGGTTTTTCCATGGTTTTCCAAAATCACTCCAGGCGAATGCTGGAATGGGTCCCTAACATAGGCCATGGCTGATTCCTTCCCCAATCCCTCTTCCCTAAGCAATTTGCTCTGTCTCTAATAACCTCGCTGTCGACGAGATGCTAAGCCCAACTATCTGCCTACCTATTTTCACACTGAAGTGTTTATTGTACCCCACAGTTTTCTAGCCTGATTTATACTTCTTTAATTTCTTGTTCAGTCGATGTGGGTTACATTGGTCACTCCCGTGTTCATTCTGTGACAATCAGTTCTACTTTATGAGATGGTGGAGGGTGTTCACAGCTAATATTGCCACAGTGCCTCACCGCCACTCATGACCATTATGCTACCAACATGCCACCAACATTCTCAAATAAAGGCATCACGTGGTGCTGCATTTATCATGTTGCTGAACACTGCCTAGTAAGGGCATCGTGCAGTACAAAGCATTCCTTCTGACATTGGTGCAAACTCTGTCGCAACCACTTTCCCACTTGAGCAAAACTGCGCCGAAAATAATAACCAACTGCATTCCCAGAACATGCTAACAAAAAAAGAACACAAAACTGAACACCGTAACAGCCCTTATAATCAATTCCAGACATTACTAAAACTACGAATTTAGAAAAAACCAAACCCTGTGGTGGCTGAAAAGCGGCCGGCGCTGGCTGTGGCGCCAAGATTGATGTGGTGACTTCGGTTGAGTAGGGAGGGGTCTCCTGAAAAGGGTTTTCTCTCCAATGTCTGTCTAGGCCTAAAACAGAGTCTCTATATATTTGTTTTATTTCAATGGTGGGATGTTGACCTTCTGTTATTTTAGTTGTGGGTGAAAATAACGGAGCAGAGCTGTCAGTTTTGCAGGGAGGTAGTTAAGTAATTTCCTCTATGTTTGGAATTCTTGTTTTCGCAGTTTCTTAGCTCCACCTTTCTGGGAGTATGGCAAGAGGAAAGTAAAGAGTACAGGTTCTGAGACTAAGCCAGGGTATTAAACAGATCCTATTGTGTACTTCTGAACAAACTGGCTTTACGACATGATATCACACACTGCTGTTTCAATCTGGCCTTGGCAAGTGGCGGATGGAACTTCTGACCTTTACAGCGGTGGAAACAGAGCTTTGAATAATGTTACATCGTTTTTTTGCAGGAATTTCCAGGTGTGGTATCCGCAGTAGGTCGTGTGGCTAAAGCAATCCTCTCAACAATCCAGCCGTTACCAGCGGTGGCGGAGTAGGTAAATGCTCAAATCAACTCAATTCCACGTGCAGAGGAGTTCCTAAGGTAATTCAGGTGCTCCCGAAGCTCTACCAAGCTGGCAGAACTCAGTTTGCCTCTTAATTTGTGTGTATTTACCTTAGTGATTGTATATGCAACATAACTGGCTTTTCCTCAGAGCAAACTAAAAGAACCTTACAAATCTTAAAGACCTAAGTTTAGGTTCTGAGCAAGAAGTGAAAACACTAGCAAAATTAAGGTTTATAAAATAATACATTTTTCTTAAATAACGTATTTTGAACACGTGGTTCTGCACTCTCCTAATAATAATAATAATAATAATAACATAAATACTAACGGAAGTTAATCCTATCTTAATAGCCAGGGAAAGACAACCTGGATGCAAGAGCTAATTGTTATGTGGGTGATTATTCTGATATAAGAAAAGATTAACTTAATTAAAATTGAACCTAACTTAATACTGCGTATGTTTTGAAGAAACCTAAACTGAGGAAGACAAACTACCAGAATAGTAATTTGTAGTTTAAGCAGAGGAGTTGTCGGTAGGGGACATCGTCGTGACATGTTACCTCTGGGTTTTGATCAAGGAGGGAGGAGGAGGTCGGCGAGCGGTGACGTTAGCAGGACCGTCTGGATGGTATCAACGTCCAGAAGCTGCTGGTGCTGAAGAGCTGGAGGCTGCTGAAGAGGTTGCGGACCTCTTAGTTGACGTTGACTAATGGCGTAAAGAGATCCCGGCCGTTACACAGCGGTGGGTCTAGTGGATGGCGCACCATAATCTCTGGCCTCACAGCAGTGAAGAAGGATTTGCGAGCACTTACCCTTGGCAGACACCTTCGACCATTAGAGCAGTGGAAGTGCACCAGACTGCCCTGAGACTTGGTTCCGCAGGTCCTTCTATACTAAATTTTGGAGCTTGTAGTGCCTCATAAGGGTGAGGGGGAAGCTAGCCTTGCTCCACTGGGATTGAAAATTCCTGCTTCAGAAGGGGTACCTTTCATTTCTTATGACCTGTGATGGAGGCGTTGACATATCTTATCGCCTTGGACTGGAGGCTCTGGAAGCAGTGGTGCTCCAGTAGAATGTGTGCTGCACTCAAGTGATGCACTGTGGAAGTGGTACGACCTTTGCTGTAGGGTGCCAGTGGCTGGTAGATAGTACAATCTTTAGAGAGAGGTGTTGACGTGATGGCTTCTGGGCGAATCTGGGTGAACAGTACAATCTAGGTGCAAGTGTCTGTAGTAGCAGTTGACCGCACCAAAGTACCCTGTAAACAAGTGTCCCACTTCAAGAACTGTTGGTAATGCTTGACTTGCCCCATTAGCATTATTTTGCTCCAACATAGGCAAAAGTAGTTCAATAGTGTGTGAATCATAAAAGCGCAGGAATGTGTCATGCGACACTTCTAACTTAGTATTTACAGTCAGGAAACATGTATGTAATGTAATTATCCTAACCAGAAAGCAGCGCTAATAAATGTTAGAACAGCCATTACACCTTTTATTAACATGACGTGGAGTTTATTATTATAAACTTTAATTGTTTATTTATATAAAATCTAACGTGGAAACATTTCCTGTAATGATGCTGACTGATGATAAAAGTGAAAATTAAATATTGTGTACAGTATAGATTCTTTACTGGATGTTTATATAACTCCTAATTTTACAGTTCAAGATTTTCAGATGTATTTTACACATATTCAGTTAAAACTATCATCTTATTCCTGTCCAGTAACACTGCGACAGTGGTAGTGTCATGGGTTTTATTTTGCTATGGCACTCTGAACGTTCTGCGAGCTCTTTGGCGAAGCTCAATCCCTTCCCAACTATCCTCCTTATCCTCTCTCCCATTCCCCTCCTTTGCTGGGGTTTTCATCTGTAAATAGGTGTTTTCCCTGCTCACCCACTTCTTCTACTCCAGCTGCGGTTAGGGCAACGTAGTGGACATGGGACATCTGCTTCACGAATTATATATTGTCAGAAATGTTGAAGTGCTGAAATGAGAATTCGGTTTTGCGGTCTATCTACCTGATGCAGATCGAACAGCTTGATGTGAGTCGTGGCCTCGGGTGACCTTTGGGTGTGATTTTATTTGGAATTTAACAAAGGGCTTTAAGAATAATCAATGGGCTATGGTATTGTGTAATTTTGTGTGCCCAGAATAATTTTGTAGTTGTGCGATTTGTATAGCTCGTTTGCTTACAGTTGTTTGGGCTTTATTATATTTTGGCATTTACATGAGTTATGAAAGCAGTTACAAGTTTTTTTACATTTTGCCCAATTTATTATACTACTTGGTCAGATGGGGCTATGAGTCATGGCGGCTGGTGGTAGAGATCACTTATTTTAAAGTGTATGGTTTTATGGACCCCAAGCTTTGGAAGGGCTACTTGTCACCTTGAGAATTCTTAATTGTTTTAATGAAAAGTTTTAAATTGGTAATTGTCTTTTTACGAGATACGGCTGTATTGGACACCCATAGCATGTTGCCCGTTTTCTCGTTAACTTTTATGTTTATCAAACTAATGAGATTGAGAATTATTGAATTCATAATCATTTTATCTTTTTTGGTTCACGCACTTAATGTTAAAAGTAAAAGCGTCAGAAAATTTGAAAAGACTTCATAATATGGAATTGATGCAATGGAAATACATACGTTTTTAAATATCACACTGTAGTGGGGAAATGAAGTATGAATATAGGAAATAGATTACTGAATTTTGAGAAAAACCTAAATTTTATATCAGTGTAAATGAATGTCTCATTCGTTGTGAAAATTTGTCGTCGTAATGCCCTTTCTAGTCAAATGAGGTGTGAATTTAGTCTTGAGATTTTTTAATATTGTGTTCTTTACAGAGATATTGCATGAATGAATAGTTTAGCCAGAAAGCTGATTAAATGTGAGAAGCATCAATTAAAATCCGTAGTACAGATTGAAGTTTTATATTTGGGGGCAAGGAGACCCCTTTAAATATGGTGCTATATTCATAATACTGATACCATCAAAAGTTTTGATTCATACTGCAAAATTAGCATAACTGGTTTGTGTACTAGTGGGAAAAGAAAGAAAAAAATAGCATTCAAAGACAAAGGCTATTTTTAAGTTTGGTGTTGAAATGAGACAATTCTCAAATTTTGTAACCTTGTTAAAGGAAAGATTGAACACTACATTGTGAATGAAAGGTTTCTGCCAGAATTTTGTGTTCAATATTTGTAAACCCATCACAATTCTAATAAGCGACTTGTATGTTCCTAGAATAGATTGTACATTAAAACATTTCCAAAATACTGCAGATTATTACAGCAAAAAAAAAAGGCCAGCATCTTCTTGAAACAATAAATGCATTGAGCTACGAGCAATTAAACAACAAAGTGCCTAATAACAATATACTATATGTTGTGTTTTCTTAAATGAATTGCATAAATGTTCATCGGTACCCTGACACTGTTTAGTGAAGGTTCTGCACATTCGGTTACTAGTTATTGAATTCAAAGCTATTCAGATTATTTCAGAAAATAATGCTGAGCTAACAAAATGGAGAGACTAATATAGTCATGGTGATAATCTTTTTTATATTTATAAATGCTATAGATTGGAACAAACTTAATAAAATGAAAATTGCAATTTACAAAACTGTAGTTTTTAACCGATAACACAATTGAGGCTATGAATAAATATATTCTGTTTGTAACTAGGACAAAATACAGATTTCCTCATTGGTTTAATAAAGAATTAATTCATTCGAATAAGTGTGATCATTTATTCAGAATACAAAAAAAATTTTCTTAAAAATTGGGATGACTACGAGCAATTTTCTTATTCTCGCTACATGGTCAAGACAGTCAAAAGAGATAAAATTATTTGGCCAACTAAATTCTGATATTATGTGAAAGATGGCTTTAGGCAAAATTTGCAGAGTTTAGATAACAGTGAATTAATTGGTGACAATGATAAGTTAGCTAATACTTTCTACAGACTTTTGCCAAGGTATTATAATTGTGATAATGTGACTTCTAAACACATTACACCTTATATGTAATAAAATAATTTATTACCACCAATAAGGTCGTTAGCAAATTGGTTTCCTAAAGAGGTTGCAGGCAGAAAATGGGAAGAAATCTGCAACCTTTTACTGAAATTGATGGAAGAAAACAAAGTGTCAGGATTTACCTGACTTTGGCTATCGTAGTGTTCAGGAATGTCACAGTTTATCACTAATTTTGTAATTGCTAATAATCACTAAGTTTTCAGCTGCCAAATTATTACTTGTTTCTTGATTACAGTTACGTTTGTCACCCGTGCACACTAGGTCTCAAGTTACACCAAATGCTGATGCAGTAAAAGCAGTTCAGGATGGCTCCAAACTTTCACCAGCTGATTTACCATCAGTACAGGATGTCTCAAAAATTAAATACTACAATTCCTCACCTCGTACAGCATTTCTAAGAACTTGCTCAAAATCTGCAACAAATTCAAAACTTACCTCACAATCACCTCTAATTTAAATAGATTCAAAGTGTAAACAACTTCAATCTGTGTCTCATTCATTTGACTCGTCATCCCAAAGAGGTGCACAAAAATCCTAATCAAGTGAGTTGACAGCTAAAGAAGTTATATCTGAATCTGTTGATATACAATGTAAATCATTACAACTTAAACCTCATCCATTTGAATCAAATTTTCGGGCAGATGATTCGGCATTACAATGTATAATTTTGTCATCTCAAATAAGTTATGCTGCTGTTCCATCACAATAAGACATTGCATTATCTCGAAGTTTTTTAACATCTCAGCCAACCGCTGCAACATCTCAGCCAACTGGTGCAACATCTCATCTAGTTGCTGCAACAGCTGCAGAAACATGTCAACCAACTGTTACATTATCTCAGTCATCTACTACATCTCAGCCCACTGCTGCATCTGTTAGCTGCTGCTTCAAATCACTCTGTTGTTTCTGTGTCACTACCTGTTATTTCAATGTCTCAGCATCTCAACCAGTTGCTTCAGGTCTCTCTTGGTTGGTACTGTATCCCAGCTTATCACTGCAGTGCATTTACCAGATGCTGAAACATCTCATTGGGTCAGTGCAGTACCCCAGGCAATTGATGCAACACCACAGCCAGTTAGTTTTGCGTCTCGGCTTGTTAGCACATCTCAGCCAGTTGTTGCAGCTCAAATGACTATTGCTGCATTTCAGCAAGTTGTTGCATCTGAAATGGCTGTTGCTGCATCTCAACCATCCATTGCTGAACCTCAGCCAGCCAATGCTGAACCTAGGTAGGCTGTTGTTGCACCTCATACAACTTTTGTGGCACATTAGCCAACTGTTGTAGCACATCAGCCAACTGTTCTTGGAGCTCAGCTAACTGTTGCTGCACCTCAGCCGGCTGTTACTAAGTCTCAGTCAGTGGATGCAATATCCCATCTTGTTGGAGTAGTTTCTCATTCATTTAGTCCACTGTCTCAGCCATAGAAGAAAAGCAGCCATTTCTCAACCCATCAACTCTGATGGGACCCCACAACTAGTTGTAGGAACAACTCATCCAGATAAATCAGCAGGAGTTTTATAAGTAGTTCCTTTTAAAATCTGCTGGGATTTTATCATCGCCAGTTGAAAATTCCCCTATAAATAATAAATCAAATATCCCAGCAAAAGATCTCAAACATTTTTCATCTGAAGTACCTGCTTCGTTAGTTGAAATGTTTCATCAGCAAAAGAGTTACTCTAAATCATTGCTCGCTTGACCTAGAAAAAGAAATTGTGATTCACAAAATCAAATATTGACAAGCACAGTGCTTTCACACTCTACATTTGGTGACCCTTTAGCCAGTGTGAGCTATGCAGTTCCAAATGTCGTTCCAGTTTCACAATCACAAGGATCAGATGCTGCTGTTATGGACTCTTGTCCACTTACTAAACGAACAGGATCCACAACAGGGAAGAAATCCACTTCAAAATCACAGAATATCTCCAGGCCTCAGAGGTTGCCACGTACATGTTCTGAGACTCAGCGTACTAATGTGGTAAGTTGAATTATTCACATGCTAATTAAATAGACCACATATTTTAATTATTAATTGAGCATTCATAATCACCAGCACAGGAAGTACGTTGTTAGCAGTTTCATCTCTTTTTTGACTATGTGCCAAGGTTTATAAAATATAAATTTTATTGTTAAAATTGCTATAAAGGATGCAGAATAACAAAAATCGGGGCAGCAAATGGCTGCATCTTTTTTGATTTGATATAAACTGAATTTTATTCAACAGAAACATTTTGGCATGTTACCACAAATGTGAACTATGTATTACAGCTTCCAATGCTATTTGATTTCTGTCTAACTTTTGCAGCATTATCAGCAGCAGACACAATACAATAAAACTGTTGAGCAGTTCACAGTGGAATGAAGTGTGTGTCAAAATAGTGCCAAATTACCTAAAATACTAATAAAACCAGTACTATTTAAAGTTTACTCCATGGGGTACACAACTCTGAAAAACTGACCACTTATTGTAACAATTAAATTTAAGCAAATATTACCCAAAATTAAAATGTGGCAATCACTGATAATACAGTTACGTGCAAATTGTTAACATGAATACATTCAAGACAAAATGTTCAAAATACATACCATAAATGTATAAAAATTACAAAAACTAAAATACAAAAGTGGCAATGGCAAGTAAATAGATAATGTATTACATGCAACGAAACATGCAGAAGGTTACATCATTTAACTTTCACATTCTGCATGTGTTTCTCGAAAGTCACAAAGCAATTTAAAAATTACTCAATATGCAGGCTGGAACTTACATCTGCCAAATACACCACTTTTTCTCCACACCTAGGCCTTTCAAAATTGAAGTCAATTATGCCATAGTTTTGTTGCAATCTTAACAAATACCCAAATGTTACAATTTTGCAAACAAAAAACTATTTTTGCTAAAAATATGAAGAAATATCACAAATGCAGCTCTAAAAATAATTTCAATTTTACCTTGAAGAGGATGATCAGTCATATGTTAACAGGGAATCTATAAGAAAGCGTGTATGTTAATAACTAACTGAACACCCAGAGTAAAAGAGTAAATTAGATTCACTGTGGACATTATATATATAAACACAGGATGTTGCAATTTTGCATGTCATTCCTTCAGAGGAACATTCCTCACATCTGGAGGATGAAAAGTGCTATATGAACACAGGCCCGCAAACACTTTGTTTCTGTACTACAGCCCACAATACATAATGTACAATGTATGGCCTACGGGCGGGATCATTTTATACTAGGAATTCCATTGCAGCATATTTTACATGATACACGACACCTCACACTATGACACTATACCTAGAACAGTAGGAACTGCAGAGGAAGTAATTACACATGTGTGAAGGCTTATCGTCAGCACTAAAGGAAATGTTCTAAATGCCCTCCATCAGCACGAACACGTGCATCAAGCCGCCATTGCATGGACACCCAGATGCGTTGATGAATCCCTGGAAAATTCCTGATTGTTTCACAACCCGCCACAATACGGTTATTGAGGGTGCTCACATCGTCCACTGGAGTTGCATACACAAGTGCCTTTAAATGTCCCCACTAATAAATGTCTAGTGGATTCAAATCAGGGCTCCTCTGGGGCTGCCAATTACAGTTCTGATGGAATTCCACAGTACCATGATCGAGTCCACAGGCCTTACACTGTATGTTATGAACTACAGGCTGTAGTGACAAAACGAAGCATTTGCGGACCTATGTTCATGTAATATTTTTTCATCCTCCAGATGTGAGGAATGTTCTCCCAAAGTATTGACATACAATATTGCAACATCCTGTATATACACTGTGCAACAATCTGTGAAAAAGGATGTTTGCTATAATGTGGAGTGACTGAAAATTACATATCTATAGTGATTGCAGCTTAAAACCTCACACAAATGATCTGTATACATTAAGCACAGCACTGTACTTTAACATTAAAATAAACTATGAGTAGGATTTACTTAAAATTATGGCCACAATATACTACTAAGGAGTGTTGCATTAAAAATTGCTAGACCACAGCTTTTCACTGTATTTTCATAAAGGAAATGTCCTTTAGCATACCACATGCATTAAAAAAACTTATTGCCTATTGTCAGGCTGGGCAGTCGCATGGTTTAAAACACAATTATGGTGTACCATGTAACTGGGGGAACGTATCTGTACAGTGTAATGACTCCAGCAATGTGAGTACATTGAAGAGGATCAAAACAAGAATACAACCAATGTCCACACATTTAAAAAACAGTATAAACTAGGCAAAAATTAACACCACGGGATAGTTAACACACTCAGTACTTGCGCCAAGTACAGTTCAATATGCAAAACAACAGCTCTGTAAAGAGAGTCTGACAAATTCCAATCAGCTTGTATTAATCTTCGCTGTTACCAATGACTCCATTTGCAGTCATGCAGGAGTAAAATAGGAAAGAACCACATAACTCTCTCCCTCTCTCCCTCTGGGGATACAGCTTGCACCATCTTCTTTAGTTCACAAACTGTATGCGCTTTGAAAAATTTGTGTATTTTGTTCTCGCAGAAAGCTGCAATGTACATCCAGCATCCCAAGTTGATGGAATACTAAGTACTGGATCCTCACATTCGAGAACCTTTCTGTTGCAGCACCTGGAACAAGAACATGGACTAGAGAAACATTCTAAGTGCACTTTGTCTGAGCCTAAAACACTGTCACAATATTTTCCTTGAAAATTAAATCACCACTAAGCAATGTCAGATTTAGGCATCAAGTGTATGTAGTCACCTAGGAAAAGGAACAATCGTAATAATTTAAGTACAATACAAATTATTGTACACCTCACACTGGATGATAGACAAGCTTGGTGTGCTGCATGGTGAATACATCTGCTCAACACCAGTCCTCAAGGAAGTGAAAACATAACCTATATTGTTTATTTTACACAATACGGTTTTCTTCGCTATCTCAGTGTGCATTACATACAAAATATTGTGGTTCTCAATCAGTATACTCTGTACTCCGACAACGTAACATCAGATAAACAAGTATCCAAAATTATCAAACACACACAGCAAAGACACTACTTGAGCTCATACCAACTACATAAAGATTACGAGGCAAGTACTTGGGATGCAACAAATCCCAAAATGGCAAAATGTCTTGTGTACTAAACTGTTCACTTAAATTACACATCACAATATAAATTTCTATTACATTAATACTAGTTTTAAAACTATCAAAAAGTGTGTTTTGCCATAATACTCTTTTCACTTACAGATTACAAAGGACAAATTTACTGCTGGCATTGCCCCACATACACAACTTTGTTGGCCATGTTTGTTATTAATTTACCCCATTTGAATTTATTGCAGAGAGAACACATTTGGTGTCTTTACTTCAAGTGTTAGAAAATTTATTCACAATGGTTTTTCAAAGTCAAGAATGTAGCACAGAGAACATATTTGAAAAATAATAGATCCATTTCTACATGGAGAATATCTTCTGTTGTTTTTGTTTGTTTGGTGCCGTTGTCAATGGTGTGGTGCATGAAATCTTATTAAAAAAAAAAGTTTTCATCTGTACTGAGTGAGAGCATTGAAAGGCAACAAACAACCAGTGAGGGAACATTTCACCACACTTGTTACAAACCCTAAATATGAAGTATGTTAATACTGCAAGTCATCCAAGAAGTGCTTTGAAAAAAACCATTTGAAATTACATCCACATCAGTTAAGAGTACCATATAGATGTGTATCTATATTCATGTTAATGGAATTGTAGATGATCGTTGAGTGGGTACAAGAGTCTAAAGTAGTGACTTTTCTAAGAAACAAGAGTCAACTAAGTTCTTGTGATATGCCTGAATACAGTAAAACATGCACTCATAAATCTCACACTTTTAAGATTTCATTCCCAAGAACACAAAATTTATACCAGCTGATTCACAAAGGGAGTCTACTATAATCCATTTGTGGTTACTTCAAATTTTTTTTTGAAGTCCTGCTAAGTTCTACTTTTAGGATATTCTTCCATGTAATGCAAACAAAACTTAACTACCCCATGTCTAGAAAATTACAACAAAGGTACAATGTACCACATTCATGCACACTCACTTTAATAATAATATGCATAATAACTATTCTTAGTAGCCATTACCAAAACAATATTTTCTCACTGTTTTGATTTGTATTGATTATAAATGAAATATTACAATTTATAAATAAAATATAAGTAAAAGTTCAACATAACCAAAAATATAATACTTTGATGTTAACAAAGTTTAAATGCTTGTGATATATGGCACATTTAGGAAACAACCGAACATGTCATGTATGGCGTGATTTTTCACAGGTTATATTCAAAAAGTGCGAAGAAACAGACTAGACCATACCAGATATATTAGGGACATGATCTGTATAGATAATGAGCCATTATCAGTGGTTGAAAATAAAGGTTTTGGAGCTCTAGTTGCACAGTTTGAATGATGGTGCACAATACCATTCTGCTAATACTGTATATCTAGAATGTAATTCCATACAAACAATAAAAAGAATGTCATAACTGCACTGAACTTGTTAAACTTTAGCCAAACCACTTTTTTGGCACACACTTTGCAGTTAGTTGACAAGGATGGAATTTTATTTAGCAAACTGTAAGCACGTAAGGAGCCTCTTGTGGGAAAATGGATTTGTTGTCGAAATATTCATTTATTTTACTATAAATCAACTGATATCCTGGAAGGGACACCCATTTATCGCCACTAAAGTGTAAACATACAATACGTGTAACACACCTAAGACCACCGCATTGGGATAGCCTAATTTATTATGAAACGTAAACACCACATTCACATAATAAAATAACATGAAGCAGTCTTATTTCTCTGTGTCAATGTAGCCAGAATATTAATATAGTTTATGCATACCAGCTTGCTGAAAAATGTACACATAGCTTGCCTGCAGTACATGCGTCACACAATGGCAAGTGCCCTTCCCTATGCATCTGCTGTTCGTGCTCGTGTTGTAGGCCTATTCTAAGCAGTATTAACGTAAGATATGAGCAGACAGGATATTTCCATGTAGCACTGAATAGAAAATACGTGACGTGTGGAACAAGGGTAGTGTACTATTGAGCTGTTTGCCTAACCATATTCTCCCATAGGCTTATAAAACAGTGCTTTTAACACTTTAGGTTAGGTATATTGTTGGCAAAATTTATTACGACTAAGCAGTATGATAGTAGAATATTTCTCCCTTGAGGAAAACGTCTGCTTGCCCCTTGCAGGCTCTGGAATTAGACGTTCGATGCGAAGAACACTCACCTTAGTTAACCACACTTACTTGAGACCAGTGTCCATTTGTCACACTCTGAAAATTATGCAACTTACTTTCCATAAGGACATGCAGAAATTATGCAGAACTGGGTTATCAGTGAAGGAGAGGAAGTGAAAACAATTATTCATGCAAAAAGGAAAAGACGTCAGACTACATAAAATTTCAAAATCAGTTTCTTTAATTTAATTGATATGTATTCTGGCTGTAAATGACACTAATTTAATTAAAAATCCTGAATGGCAACAGCAAAGGGTTTAGGAAAAACATTCAAACTAGCACTGCTGATAGGAAGTGATCAGACATAACGGTCAATAACAATACCCTTAGTCAAAAAAACTGTCACTTCAAAAAAAGTCACTGAATGAAAACACCTGAAATGATTACTTAAAATTTAAACTTGGCTCAGCTTAGTGACAGAACAATAAAAACTCTGTCTCTCAGGTTAAATTATGGTTAAAATATGCTGGTTTTTAGCTGTTAAAAATGCAGTGCCAACATGGCATTGTGTAGAATGTTCTATTCCAAATGGCCGCTCTCTTAGGCCTATACGTGTAGATTAAACTCGTAGAAAAACTAGTAGTGTAGAAAAATAGTTTGCCTGTAGGATGATACCATTTATAGTAGAAAGCAGGACGGGATCTCAGGAAAATGTAGAGTAGTATTCAAACTTCGTATAATTAAGTGTTTTCTTAACATGGCTTACAGCTCACGGAATGTCACAGCGTCCATCTAACTGACCTAAGCTCCTAAACAGCTGCTTACAATACGGAGGGGCTTACAGCACACTTCTCTACATAGAAACAAAACAATATTAATTAAGCAAGCTGTAGAAACCAAAACACCCTAAGATACTACTTAAAAAAACCTATGCTAAGTCCAACTTCTGGACGTGCATCCTGACTTAGGTCTTAACCTGTTGAAAGATGGCGGCAGAGAGAGCGATCTCCTAACTGCAACTACCCGCCTAGCCCTACGCTATCATGCTAGCCAATGGGGGTGCAGGATTCGAACCTGCCAGCCAATTGGATGGCTTCCTACTCAAACAGCTAATCTGACACACTCCTAACTGCCTAATTCCCTATGTCAAAGAGTTACGGGTCTCATAGAAGGTAATAAAAATAACACAATAAATTCCATGAAACAATTACAATGGTGTGAGAAAAAGAAAATAAATGAAAATATTGAATTATTAATTAAAATACAAACAAAAATTAAAATCTAGCTAACTAAAAATTTACACATAAATTATTGCCATTCTAACTTCTAATTATTCAGAATCCTAAACAGGCGAAAATTAATATAAATAAATAAAAATTAAACATATGTGAAAAACGTATGCAAATTACAGTGTTTGACTTTGACAGTGTAGAATAAGTAAAAATATACATAGATTATAATAATGATTGCAGAAATTGCAAAAGTTTATGTTACACCACATTTACGCACTGAACTTTGGTGCTGTATAACTCACTGCAAGCGCCAAGTGGAATCTTGTGGAAAAAATCAGAGGATGAAATCTTGAATTATTAATTACTGAATGCCATGAAGAAACAAATTTAAATTACCATAATTATTCGACACTATACAAAAGTTGCACTGCCTTTAAGTCAAATGTTACTAATCACTGTAAAAGGTAAACATCTTCCAAATAAAACTGTCTTGTTCAAGGCCACGAACTGGTAGGTGGTATCCATGTACCACACTGAAAAGCAAATTTGTGAACATCTTGCTTGGAAGGATAAGTGTAGGCTGTCACCAGGGTGACCTCTTTTCTCCCCTTGCGTAATTAGTGAATGAAAAATTGTCTATCAACAGCGTGAAGCCCTCATGCCCTCCCTCTCGTAACCAACAAGTGAAGGACAGCCTGGGCTGTTGTAATATGTCCACTCCCCTTTTACATTATTTCACGCACACTGCATTAAAAAATAAAAGTACTTGCCAGCCAGAAAGCAGTTTTAGTGTGCGTGCACAGTTCTGAAATTCCCTCCTCCTTTTCCTTCCAGTCTCAAGCCCACCAACCAGGGACGGTCTCAGATGGAAGTCTTGAGTGTGCAGACAAGGCCAGTACACACACATTACATATTTTATTCCAGTTTGCATGTGCATCAAGTGTTGCTCTTTGTTATATATGTTTTTTTAAATATTTATGCTAATATTGCAAGTCATCCATCAGTTGAGAGTACCATCACACATCTATATTCATGTTAATGGAATTGTAGACGATTCTTGAGTGGGTACAAGAGTCTAAAGTAGTAGCTGTTCTAAGAAACAAGATTCAACTAAGTTGTATATTAGTAGTGCATAGCTATAGGACTATTCTTATGGTAAAAGGAAAAGGCAGTTTCCATCATAAGGTATAGTACACGTCAGTGTCTAACAGCAGACAAATATTTTCCATTGTCTATATTGTAACACCTTGATTTTTACATCAGTTGTATACATCAGATAAGCACTACCCATCAAAAGCCAGCAGTTCATCTTAAGTTATGCCTGCGGCAAACCCGAGAAATGGAGACTTGTCAACTGAGCTATGCATACCTTGGATTTTAATTCTTTATTTTAAAGATTAGGTGTTTGCTTGCTTGCTAGCTGTTCTCCTGCCCAGCCACTCCACAGATCGGAGTAATTAAACTTATATGTGATTCAGTGATTCGAGGGATAACTTCTACATTATTCAACAGAATTGCTTGCCTACTGTGAGAGCATTTAATATGTCCTTACTTTGCCGAGCCTTTCAGTATCTTTGACAGACTGTCAGTGGTAAGAAGAAGCCAGGTTATCTCACTCTCAGTTTCCATCTCCGTCCTTTTACCTCCCCTCATTGAGTCTTTTCCTAGCTGGAGCCTACTGTACGACAATGCTTACTCTAAACCACAGCTTTTGTCTAATTTGTTTTAGTTTTTTTTTGTACTGTGCTATACCAATCAGGGGCAACAGCATTACAACACCTGAATTTTTATCACAAGTTAACATATTTTTAAATAGATTTTGATAGTGACTTCATGAATTTCAACTGATATTTTTCTATTTTTCATCAATTTTTGGAATTTTTTTAAGGTAAATTCCATAAGTGTAAAATCATGGATGGCTAACACTGTTGCTATGTGCACAGCATGAAGCATAGTGAAGCACTGATACATGTGCGAGTTGTGCGTAAGAAATGAGTGCTGGAGACAAAGCTTCTCTTTACATCATGAGTCGCACGCGCAGCCTAACTGATTAAGCACGGCCCAGTCAAAGGCTTTGACAGATTTTCACAATATTTTCTTTTGTTTTAAATACTGTAACCTACCAATTTACTGTGGCAACAAAACCTCTATATTTTATTGCTGCATGCTAACAAATACTTTTTTTATATGAATTTTAATTGCAATTTCTTACAATTGACCTACAATTTTATAATTTTTCCTTAACTTTTTGCAATTTATTATGGTTCCCAAGGATGCTGTACTAAAATTGCTACTATCGTAATATATGAGTTCATGAAATCAGGGTTTGCTGTAGAAAAAAATCATTAACATCAACCAACATTCAAAAACTGTATCATTATTCAGTAAAATTAACTTTTATTATTTGATGGATAAATACAAATGACTTCTGAACAGTTGATGTAAACATTTGTTACAGCAGTTAAGATGGAAGAACACACAATGAGCTAAAAGTAGAAACTATGAAAAGGTTTTCTATATTCCTAAATTAACTGTGAATCTACACTAATATCATAAAGAGGTAAAGTTTGTGAGTTTGTTAGAAGTAATCGCTCATACTATTTATCCAATTTAAAAAATTCTTTCCGTAGCCTGGACCTTCTGGATGAACACAGGCTATTTATCATGGCATTATGACACAAGGGTATATTTTAAATACAAAAAAATTTAAATAAAAATAAAACCATTAAATAACTATTTTTGTATACTCATTTATACTTGAAACTATAGATTTATGAAAGAAATGTTCAAATCAATTCTTTGAAAATAATGTTAAAATTAATTTTCTTTGTTTAACTTACATTTACGACAGAGTAATTATATGTACTAAATTATATTTTTGCCATACCTGTATTAGTTTAGCAAGCATTGTTAATTTTTAAATGTAAATTTGAAAGTTCGTAATAGAAAAAAAAAATTTGTCAATGATTTTGTGATTAATTAGTTTATTTTGTAAACAAGAGATCTTCTCTTGTTTGTTTGAGCATTAGTTTAACGATTAAATGTTATTAAGACATATTAAATAATATTGGATATAGTTTTTTGAAAATGCTAACTGAAAGAGGCAATTGAATTTACAAATATCTTTTGTTAAATTTGTCTACATTACAAATTAATTATTTTACTTTTTATTAGATTGTTTACCATAGAATAAAGCAATGTTGATTTAGTTATATAGCTGATTTAAAAAGACAGTTATCTTACTGCATGTATGTGGTTGCTATCAAGGATCAAATAGTATATAAAGACGACGTCATGTCTAAAAGGAAATTGCAACGTTCTAGAAATATGTCAGTGAGGCAGCTAAAACACATCAAATTAGTGTCAGCCAAAATATATGAACCTCACAGACTCGCACCAGGGAATCTAGCATCGAACGCTCCCAGCGGCGTGCTGTCCACCAAACACGTACGTCAGAAAGACGCGCTAGGGACTTTAGCACTGAACACTCGCAGCGGCTTACCGTGCAGACAATGTGCATCCACATCTAGATTGCATAATTAAATTTTAGCCCATGGTAATGGATCGGCTTTCAATTATGATCTAAATTTTGATTATGCTCAGCACAGAAATATACAAATTGAGCAAATGAATAAAACATGCTCTAAATGTTTCACCAAAAAAAAATGGAGCAATGAATCCAATGGTATGTGCTGTGATGTGGGAAAATTTGTTCTTCCTGTAATTCAGGACTCCCCACAAACGATAAAAAGTCTATTGACAGGCAATCACCCATTATCTACACTTTTTTTAATAATTTAAGGAGATATAATACTCTACTTCAGATTATGTCATTCGGTGCAAAAGAACTATGAGAAAACAACTTTATGCCTTATTTTAAGATAGAACACATATACCATCTGATTGGTAGTTTACGTCCATCGTCAGGCCAAAGTGTGCAATTTTTTCAAATTTACTTTATTTCTGATGCCGATCAACTTTCCTTGCAGTCCAACGTTGCCCCATATTTAAAAATTGAGTTGATCAATGAATTAGACTGTATTAAATAACCACAATGTATACACTCACAGTTTTAAAAAAATCTAGAGAAAAATTCTCTATCGGATAATTTAAATCAATAACTCACGCCGATCGTACACCACAAAATCAACATTAAGGACGATACAATTTGTCTACAGTAAATGAAGTTGTTTTATTAGTCGATGAAGACAAAGGACCCAGGGATATTGTGCTGCTTTGCAAAGATGGTCAACTAAAAAGAGTGTCAGAATTGCATTGTGCATACGATCCGTTACAATATCCTTTGATATTTGTAAAAGGAGATGATGGCTATTATCTGAACATCCCTCAGCAAAATTCAGATAAAAATAAAATGGTTTCATGTATACAATTTTATGCATACATATTAATGGTCAGAGTTAACTATTTTAATACTATACATTATTACAAATGTTCAATACTGTGTTGATATTATGGCTAAAATGATTTTGGAAAGATTTAATTACATAATTCGAAACCAGAAGATATTGCATGCTGATGATTATATACATTTAAGAGATGTTTTAAATACATGAAAAAGCACAGGATGCTATGTTTGAAACTATGGCAGACCTGGTTTATTTATTATATTTACATGTAATCCTGAATGGTCAGAAATCAAACAAGAACTTTTTTCTGCCTAGCACTCTTTCGACAGACACAATGTTATTTATAGGGTTTTCCATTTGGAAATGAAAAAAATTATTAACTTAATCACAAAAGAATAGATTTTTGAAAAGTCAAATGTCATATATACGGAATGTTGAATGACAAAAACGGGATTTACCACACTGTCATACGCTATTTTGGTTAGAAATAAAAATACAACCAGATGAAATTGACAATATAATAGTTGCTGAACTTCCCCATAAAGAAAATTACCCAGCATAGTTTGATATTTTGACCAAAAATATGGTACATGGCCCATGTGGGGAACAAAATCTAATGTCACCATGTATGAAAAACGGGATCTGTTCTAAGAAATATTCCCGACGTTTTGTTAATGAGACACAGACCTATAAGAATGGGTATCCTGATTATCGACGGTGAGACGCTAATAATAGCGGTCAAGTTGCTACCTTACATATTCGTGGAAGAACTATTACCATAGATAATAGATGGATTGTTCCATACTCTCTAATACTGTGTCACACTTTTAATGTGCACATTAACATAGAATATTGTCATTCCAAGCCACTTTTTCTGTCCGAAATGCCAATGATGAAGTCAAAAATTATTTAAATTAGTGCTACATAAGCACATAGGAAGCAGTATGGAGACACTGTTGGGCTTTCCCATTCATGACAGACAACCTACTGTTATACATTAAGCCGTACACTTAGAAAATGGACAAAGAGTATACTTTTCACCAGAAAATATGAAACAGGTAGTTAAAAATCCAACGAAAACAACTCTCACAGATTTTTTTGATCTATGCAAACTCTGATGAATTTGCAAAATCCTTGCTTTATCACAAAGTTCCACATTATCATACTTGGACCAGCAACAAATTCTCACGAAGAAAGCGCGGCGAAGATGTCGATGGGCATTCCAGAACAAAAAGAAATTCTGCTTTGGGAAGAGTTTACAGTGTTCATCCTCCCCAGTAAAAAGGTTTGTATCTGAGAATGTTGCTTCATCATGTATGCAGTCCTACCTCATTTCAGCACTTAAGAACTGTGGATGGAGTGGTGAAAGAAACGTATCAAGCAGCTTGCTGAGATAAGAGGATTATTAGAAAATGATAATCATTGGGAAAATACTTTAACATAGGCTGTGGTTTTGCATTGTCCATTAAAGCTAAGGGAAATATTCAAAGAGGATCTGTGTGCAGATATCAGACACAAAATTCAGAACTTTACTTTGCTATTCAATGAGGACATGTGTAATGAAGGTTTAATCCAAATAGAAAATAAACTGTTAGAACTGAACAACAAAAGTATGAGTGATTTTAGTTTACATTCACCTAACTGGATACGATGCTGAGACATCCGTATGACGTAAATCAGTTGTCTGTTTTGTCAACGAAAATTTGCCAAAGTTAGTCACAGATCAAAGTCAAGCTTATAATGCTATAATTTAGAGTGTAGCAAATAATAGGGGTATAATATTTTTTTTTGGACACCGCAGGGGGCACAAGGGAAATGTTCATTACAAATATAATATTAGCAAAAGTGAGACAATCCGGAAAAATAGCACTGGCAGTCTCCTCTTCTGGATTTTCAGAAACCCTATTAAATGATGGGAAAACTGCACATTCCACCATTAAGCTACCACTAACAGTATCTTTGGAGCAAAATTCAGTATGTTCCATACATAAAAATGGACCTTTTGGCAAACTGTTACAAGATGCATCAATAATTATGTGGGACGAATGTACTATGAGCCAATAAGAGTTCATCTTGAAGCAGTAAACCGGATGCTCCAAGATCTCAGAAACCTAAATGTTCTCATGGGTGGTGTCACTTTTGTTTTTACTGGTGATTTTCGCCAAACACTTCCTGTCAAAGCAAAAGGAACACGTGCAGACATTGTGAAAGCATGTCTAAAATCATCTCCATTATGGGGTTCAGTTCAAACACTTAATTTGTGCACTAACATGAAAGCCCATTTAAGCAAAAACAATGATAACAGTTTTCCACAACAATTGCTTAAGCTTGGAGAAGGAAAATTCCCTTTTCCAAGCACAAATGTTGGTAGTGCAGAAATCAAACTTGATGCTGGAATGGGTTGCATAGTCCATAAATTAGAACATCTTATAGAGTCAATGTATCTCAATCTAGTAAACTTATTGCACAGAGACTATCTTTGGCTCTGGTCAAGGGCAATAGTCGCTCCCAGAAACTAATGAAATAAATAAAATGACCTAACAAGAAGTTCCTGGCCAAGTTAAACATTACAAATCCATTGATACTGTCACCGACATTGAGAACAGTGTGCACTAGCCTCAAATTCTTGAAATCCTTCTGGCCTGCCACCACACGACCTCATATTAATGATTGGTATCCCAATAATGTTACTACGCAACTTAAATCCACCAGTAATATGTGTAATGGCAAGAGACTATTGATAAAAGATTTGCGGAACATCATCGAAGCAATAATATTAACTGGGCCTGCCGCCAGACAGCTTGTGGGAATAGATTTGCGCAAGGGATGTTTTTCTCATGGCCAATTATATGTCAGATTATCTAGAGTCGGTACTCCATAAAACCAATATATTTTGCTACCAGAAAATAATAAAACAATAACCATAGTATATAAAGATGCTCTAACAAGTTAATGTAAATTTAATATAAACCTATGAAAAAAATACTTTTGAATAAGAAGTTCACATTTCCTGTTTACGAAAAAAATTAAGTTAAATTTGGGGATTATACTCCCCTGTACTGTTAATGTACTATAATAAAACCGATAAATAAAAATTACAAACTAAGTCGCGGGTGGTTGGTATTTAAAATAATATGTTAAAATTAATTTCCTTACTTTAAGTTGTAATTATGGAGAAAATTTTTTATATTACTTTTAAAATGTAAATTTGAAATTGTGTGACAAATAAAATATAATAATAAAAGCTATTAATGCTATTATTAATTATACTCTGTTTCATATAACTTCAATAAAATTTGACAGACGTAACCAACCTACACAGCATGTAAACAGTAAACACCCCCATTTCCAAAGTACTGTGCCTGCTGATGGTTGTTGCAGGATGCGTGTTATTATGTTGGCGCTCTTGGCGATGATTGTAAAAGAAAATAATACTCGGAATTAAAAATTATAATGTGTGGAAAATTAATGATAATTACAACATTTATGGTTAAAATTACGCTCATAGACTAATACACAATTTTTTTGAGTTATAAAGCAAGTGGCTTTAAAAATATTTAGAAATATTACGGTAGAGCATGCGAATATCATGGTTATGTGAAAGGTTTCCACCAATCTATGGTCAGTGTGTTGTCTATGGTCTTCATCCGCCCGGTGAAAAGCCGTTGTCATTGTGCTCTCTTTTGTCATAATTGATCAATATGCAAGAATTCCTTGCTGGTGATGTCGGAATATTATATATGCAGTTAATTAATTTTGTACTTACGTATTTCATTAAGTGTGGTTCGTCGTAGGTGCCTTTTTAGAACAGTCTCCTCAGTGAAATGAATTATCGACATGTGTCTGCTGCTTTGTAAAATAGTTTGTTGTGTGCTGTGGTCTATCATTTTCTGTGACCATCGCGAAGCGCGAGCAAAAACGTGATAAATCATCGAAAGTTTGGTACGTGTTTAGGACTTGTGAAGTGAATAGTAAGTTTGTGTGTTTTGTAAATAATGTTTTCTTAAATTGTTGTTAGAATATTTGAAATGTATTGGGACTTTTATTTGATTGAAACTCTAACAATTTTTACGCAGAAGTTAAATTTGCTTAACATGTTTACATTGTGCATTTCACACATCAGTATTAAAAGTGACGTATTTATTACGTTTTGTTCTTGTGGGAGGTTTTCAAATGTATGAGCCCCAAATAAGTGCCCTTTTAGTGTAGTTCATTATATAAAAAAGGCAATGATATTTATCTGTCGAGCATTTCTCGCATAGGTACGAACAGCGACACATTTAATTCTTTCAATGAAGTTAAAACTTTTGAGTTATAGTAAAATGATTGATATTTCCATACAAACAAAATTTTCAAATGCATCATCAAAACAATGAAAGTTCCAAGCGCCACACTCTTATAAGAAGAAGTACAAAAAAAATAACATCTCTCAAAAGATGTAAAACTATAGTTCCCCATCCCACCAATAAAATAAAACAGTTGGGAATGGCAATCAGCTATAGTAGCCTAATTACTGGGCAGAAGTTGTCAGTCTTTCAATGCTTGCCATTAGATTCGTAGCTTGTTTACAAAGATTGGTTTCTTCACTGACAGAACAGCTGTGACGGAGGGATACATCGTGGCCGCAATTCTTTTCCAGACCTGTCAAAATTTATTGAAATGATATGAAACTGAGTATATCTATGTAGAATAATAAATAGATGCCCAGTGAAACAGGTGAGGGTACTGATAATAGCTTATAAACCAATTGATCCACAAAATTCTGAAAAAATAAGTATGACAGTGGCCAAAAATGACTTTCCAAACATGAATGAAACAATCTTCAGGAATTTTAAAATTATACATTTCTCAGTTCAAATCACAAACTTGAAAGAAATTAATAAGTCCGCATACTGCTCAAAAGAATAGTTCATGTAATTAGCCATGAAGAATATTTCTTGAAAATCTGTAATATGGCCCATATTTGAATTTTAATTTTAGGAATAAAATTTAAAGACAAGAAAAAAACTATAATTTAAACCTTATCAGAGGTGATTCAAGAGTTAGATAAAAAAAAAAATTTAACATGCCATTCTTTTGACTATAATAAACACTTTAGCTTAAACCAAACTTTGCTTAAAATTACTTTTTGAAATTAAAAGGAATCAAGATTTAAAGTTAAAATTCTCACATTCAAGCTGGTCACGGTAAAATAAGCAATTTTTAAGGCAGTGTTTTAAAGTTTCTTTTCAGCTAATTTGTATACGTTCATCAATTGTTAATATAAAAATTGTCAAGTGACTAATAAGCACAGTGTATACATTTAAGAGCTCTCAAAAGTTAATGTCTGAAATCACAATAAAATATAATTTTTTGATTATCACGCCTACTGGGAGGGTCTTAAAAAGTACTCGCGTTACCCTGAATAGCTGAATAGCTTATATTAATGTAATTTTTCAAACAATGGAATATATTAAATAAGTTACCATCAATATTGTTTCACGAAACCATAAAATATTTTCTAAATTAAAAAAAAAGAAGATTCTTGAACAACTTAAGAAGTACAACTAACCTTCGCCCTGTCTGTGGGCTCTGTTTCTTTTGAATTTGTTGTCGTTCCATACTCTCGAGAGACCACACACAAGAACTCAGCATGGTCTTCATTTCCATAGTTGTATTGAGAACCAATGTTTATAAGCTGTAGGGAAACAAGCACAGAGTTAAAAATACAACCAGACAGTAGAAATTTTCTAAAATTACGAAAATGCACTGAAATAGAATCACTTTTGAAAAAACTGGAGGAAGAAATATAATAAAACATCAACATGCAGAGATTAACAATACCACTCACAATTTCAGTAAATGGCGTACTTATCTATCACATCCATGATATTTGGAAGTGTCATATTCATTCATATACACACAAATATTAAAACAACTATAAGACAACACACTTCTTAACACTGCACTCAATTAATTTAAAACTGATATTTTCTATAGAGCAAATAATAGATTTCAATTTTGTGATGGAAAAATTACTGTTTATGTGTCACATGCATGTGCATACACACGTTTGTGTAAATAATGTAAATAACATTTTTTGTTGAAAGCCAAAAAGAAAGAATGTTAGGAAGTTTGCATTTAAAATGCATAGCAACCTGTCATTGTTGAATTCCTAATACACTGAGTATCACGATGTTGATTAGGATTTGGAAACATACCTAATGTTTCTTGTAGCAGCCTACCAATTAGTGTTGTTAAGGGTCTTCTATATTTATCCTTATTTAGCTGTTGTAATTATAAGACTTGATATCATGAAAGAATTGTACACATTCTGTAGCAAATATCACTTTGATTACTTAGTAGCGAGGCATAATAGTGAGTTGATTATCACGTCAACACTGCTATGTTCTCGCCAAGTGAATATTGGACTGTGGTTAGAGAAAAATAACATAAAAACAGTGTTAGAAGAAGTGCAAATACTACAGCAACTAAAAGGGGAAAACTCAAGACATGTTTTGGGCCTCTATACAATGAAGTGTTAAGTGCACATATAAAGTGGTTCACTGAATAATAAAATAAACCCTATGACACTAACTGTTTGTGTGTGTTACCAGTGCACAGATGGACACTTCTTCAAGGCTTCAGCGATGGTTGTTTAGCATAACTATCTTCACTGAGAGGAGACCGGCACGCACATTCTGATAATGGAAAACGCTACAGTTACGACTGTTTACTAACAGTTGCTAGACCTGCCTACTACCAATCTAAATGGTTCTCCATGCTACTAAGAGAGAAATGTTCTTGTAAAGTTTTCTTTCAGTATAACTATTATTGAGAAAATGTTATGTAACAAATGCTATGTAATTATGTTTTGTGCATGTTAATTATGCCTTTTATGTTAATGATGTCATATGTGTGAAATTTTATTGTAAGTGTTTGTTTAATTAGTATTATATCATTATGTTTGTTTCAGAACGTTAATTGTACTGCAAAATGGTTGTTGACGAAAGTGAGCAGTTTGTAAACGTAGGTAGCCTGCTGTCAGTTGGTTTGTATATATATATGTATCCCATAATTATTGGTATATTTTGCAAAGTTTGAGCTTTAGCTCAACATATAAGTGGGACTTCTGTAAGGAAATGCCTTACAGAAGTTTACAAATAGTAGTGACAAATTTATTGTTTATTTTCTTTTAGTAGCGACAAATTTATTGTTTATTTCCTTTTGAAGTTTATGTTTGAGAGTTATATCAATATTATTGTTTTGTTGCCACTCTCTGAATGTAATAAGCACAATGTTTACAGGAAATAGCCATTTAATTATTTTCTGTAAATCAGAATATTATTTGATGGACCCCACATTATTAATTTAAGATATTTGCCCAAGTACAGTAAATTAATTATGTTACCGCTAACACTTATAAGAAAATTTATATTACCAAACATTTTAACAACATTTACGTTGTAGTCTTTGGCTATACACATTCAATAGTTTTGGTCATCCAACTAAGAGAACGGGTTTTGTCTTAGCCGAGCGCCTCCTAATTTTAATGTGACAGTGCAGTTCATAATGTTTGTTGAAATGTAGCTTGTAGAAACTTTAAGGAAAGTCATTATTCAACCATGGAACAAGATGGCAAGCTGAATTGATGTTCCACCGGGACATCTTAAAATCTCAAGAACTGATGACAGGGCGATGTCGGATTGCTGTTGCAGAGACGTGACAACTTCCCCTGGAGAAGTTTCCCACAGTATTTGATGAGACAACTCTGTAAAACTGCAGAATTTCTGACTGGATATCTATAATGCGACAACTAGCAAAACGACTGGGTACCGTTTCGTTCTGAGCTGGTGTTCTTTCCTCACCTCATACCAAGGCCGACCACAGCAGGGTAGTTGGAAGGCTGCTAGAAGTCTAATCCCACCCCTACATTTCTCAGGGAGGGAGGACAAGCCTGACACACGATCCGGAGCTGTTTCGCCTGTTGAAGGCACAGAAGCATGATAGCAATACAGGAGTATAACATGCTTACCCCTCAACTCCTTCCGCTTCTACTTGAATTGGCCTGCAGTATTCCCGCCGTTGAGCTATACTATGCAAATTATACCAGACATCTTTAACATTTATCTCTTTCAAAACACTTATTAAAAACCAAGAAAGAAAACTTTGCATAGCACATTTTTATCTTGTTTCTTTCACAGTCATATTCCCAGAATATTAATTTAACAAGTTACGCATAGTTTTTGTTTACAAATTTAGTTAAGAACATTATATGCATGGCAACAGCCATGTTTTGCAAGCTGTGTTAATTTACAATTTCAAAATTTATTTATTATAAGTTACAAAAGTTTATAATGATACTGTTTGTTATTTAATATTTAAATAAAATTTTAACAATAAACACACATATAAAATTTCAAACTTCATAAAATTAATCCACTGGAATGAAAAGAAATATTACCTACCTACTTATTCTGATCTGAGACTCCCCTCTTTTTCCGAGTCACTCGTTGAGTTTTCATGACATGATGTTCCGATTTTAATAAAGATTCTGTCAATTTCAATGTCCAACAGTCCATCACTCTTGAAATGTGACATTTCAATGTTCTTTACATGTTTTCAACATTGTTCGATAGAATAGCTGCCAAAAAACAGTTCACACAATTTCTTCTTGTCATCAAGAGATGAAGATATTTCTCAGTGTAGCTTCCCTTTTATATTTCTCCAGGGGAGTTCAATTGGATTCAAATCTGCATGATATGGGGGACAACCTGATAACATCATGACCATGTGATTTGATAGTTTCATCAATTTTGAATGTTTTTACACTTGAAACTTGTTTTTCTAACAACAGTAAATTGGCTTTCATCAAGCCAGATGAAAATAAAATTTTATTTATTACTAGCAACTCTTGAATTTCTTGTTTAGTGTTTGCCAATGTGCATTTCTTATTTAGCTGAACATTATGGTACCTTGCATAATCAAGAACAATTACACATTTTTCAGATAAATTTGGGAGCAGTTTTTGTTCAACCCAAGGGAAAAATGTCATAATTCATATTGTCGTGGTAATTCCCTGATTTCTGCTTGGATCTGAAAATTAACAGTGAACTCCGGACAAAACCTTGTTCTCCTCCCGCATGTATGATAATCAACCGCTGACTTTTTCCAATAGGTTTGGTGACACTAAGTTCCTTGTCCAAATGCCAACAAGAACTAAGTTGACACAATGTGAGGCAAGCACGTATGTTTCGTCGACATAAACAATCATCCTACCTGCGTCTCGAAACTGCAGAGTTCCTTGTAGATATAGACCTCTCCGCACAGTAACATCAGATTTCTCCACTAGAATTCTTCTCTTTGACTAGCACTTCTTCCAACAGAATCCTCGCAGTTTCAACAATCACCCCAAGTATTTCATCCAGCAAAGCCTTGTTTAATTTTTTTAATGCTGGGACAGTTTTCCTGGTGGTATAAAATTCATGTACTTTTCTTCTCACAGCATCACACGTAAAATCATCCACTTCAATTCTTTTCTTGTGTTGCATGTTTATACTTGTTGGTGTTGAAAAACTGAGACTACCTTTCTTGTGTTGACTTGAGTTCTTGTGAGGTTGATGCCACAGGTCCAGTCGGATCGTGTAACATGGATCACAAGGTGACGATCCTGGAATGGTGGCTCTGCCTGCAGGAATCCGCTCAACCGACCCCCTCCCCTTCCACTAGCTCCGCCCACAATACCGTCACTTGACACTGGGTTCTGCACAACTCGCTTTGTTTGTTGTCCCACTATACCTGGGTTTGTCTGCAGCCATCTCAATCATGTCTATGCAAGTAAGGTCTTTCGACTTGAATCGCCTTTAACATGTCTTATCCTGCTGCCAAGTGTTTTAAATTTTGGAATGAACACCACCAATCTACTGTTCAAGTTAATGTAAGAAATTCCATGAGTTTGCCGACTCAGTATTTTAAAATCGTAACAGCGTCACTTAAGGGTTTTCAATGAGTGATTCTGTTGTAGAAATAAGTATGTCTTCTTGCATTGATTATTCATGTTGAAGGTTTTGCATGTATGCTCTTACTATACTCTACTGCAGTAAGAAAAGTTAAATGTTTCTAACATTAATTTCTCTAAGGCATCCTACCACATCAAAGCTAAGGTTGTGTGCTCTCACATGTCACAGCAGAGCATAATTTAAACATAATTTATGTTGAATTCCCTGTTGCATAATTTTTATTGCAAAAATATTTTTTATAAATTTACTTCTCATCTACTACACAAACATTATTTTTTCCTGCCATTTTCTCCAAGCGTAGCCACAATGTAAATATTAATTTCTGCCACACAACCAAACACAAAAAATTATAATTTTTCTTTATTTTTACTAAAGCAGTACAGCATTGGGACATGCTACAATAACAGTGAGAGTGCGTGATTTGGAGACAATCACTATTGCAATTATAACACCATGCATCAGGCAGGAAGCAATATTAGACAGTTGTAGAGCCCGCAACACGATGTAAACATTTTGGCGCGAAAGAGTGGCGCACTGTGTACAACATAGATCGGTGCCCAGCTGATAGCGCACCCACTGTGTTACTCGGAGAATTTGACCATAACATAACGTCAGAACACCAGGCAGTGTTTCAACGGCTCATTGAAGAGCATCGGGACGTGTTGGTCAAACACAACACCTTGCGACGAATAACAGTTGCTGAGCACGATATTCCCTTGGTACAAGAAGGGCCTATATACATACCACCGCGTAGTTATTTGCCACACCAAGCACATATCATACAACAGCAGATACAAGAGATGTTAGCAGATTGAGTGATTGAATCCACAATTAGCCATTTTAATTCTGCCATAACATTTGCACCAAAGAAAGATGGCACACTGAGGTTTTGTGCAGACTTCCGCCCAGTAAATCAAGTGACACACAGCGCATTACCGCCTTATATTAGCGTGAAAGATTAACTCAGTTCACTCTGCCAAGCACAAGTGAAGTCATCCCTCGACCTCAAGAGCGGTTATTAGCAACTCTCTGTCAAAGTGCAAGACAGTGTAAAGGCACCTTCACTGCTCCCAACGGGCGGCGTTATCAATTTAGTGCAATGCCATTTGGGCTCAAGTGCGCATTTGCCACGTTCCAGGTGATGATGGTTAGGGTGTTAACCAATTTAAAGCATGAAGGACTGATGGCATGCAACAACAACAGCCTCGCCTAACTAACAAACCTTTTAAGATAGTCTGCCTTGACCTTATGGGGTCCTCCCCCAGGTTCACCGGGGGTAGGCGCTTCATAGTGGTCGTCACGGATAACTTTTCACATGGGTGGAAGCTTATCCGACAAGCAGTGAGCAGACATCCATCATTACAAAAGTACTGCAATGAGACTTCTTCCCGAGGTGAGGATACCAGAAGAACTTGCTAAAGGATAACGGGACAGAGTTTACTGGGAGGAAGTGTCGAGAAATGTGCACCAGGTGGGGGGTAAGGCACTTGAAGATGACGGTGTACCATCCCCATGCAAACCCCATGGAGTGCCGCAACCAACAGTGGAAGATGCAACTGTGGTTCCGTGTGGGGGAGCAACACACAATGTGGGCTGAATATCTGCCAGCAACCCTCTTCACCCTCCACCAGTATGTCAACGCTACCACAGGCAAATCACCCACCGACATGCTGCCGGGTCATAACCTCATCCCGACAGGTGAATCCAACTGCCCTCAAGTGAGGGAGGACAGCGACCCAGTTAGCAGTGATGCCCTACGTGAGCGGCGCCAACAAGAGCACAAGGAACTGCACAAGCACCAGGGGGAGTACACTGATAAGTGGCTGCAAACCAACAGCCGGCCGCCACCCACGCTGCACACAGGGGAAATGGTGTATTTATGTATGCACCCGCAATGCACTGCCCACTTGGACAGAAGACCATCAGAGCACACAGAGATGAGATCAGACTCTTGCTGGGTGATGTTGCCGGCGAAGTCGCACCCAGTGCTCTGCGAATCCACTGCTGCAATCCAGCTGGCGACCTTCCTCAAGCAGCAACACAGGAGGAAGGTGCGTTAGCACATCCTTTTGAGGGGCCTTCAGCAGGGACCAACATGATACAGATGCCAGGCACACCTGCGTCAACCAGGAGTCATCACAACATCGGTCCAGGTATCGGGGACGGCACGGCACCATCGGGTGTCATTGTCTCGACACCAGCACCAACCCTGGACCACAACACAGCAGGAGCAGCACCCCCAACAACCCACAATTGTAACTTCACTGTCTAGCATCCCTGGGGAGATGCAGAGGAGGAAGGTGCATCAGCAATTCCCCCAGTAGTGCTACCAGCTGGAGCAGAAGGTCCAACGTCACCTGCAGGGTATGTCCGATGGCTAGCTCAGGTGTCACAGATGCCTACCAACGCAGCCAAACTCAACCATCAGCAACATCTCAGGTACTGGCACTGCCTGCATAAGCAGCAGGAGGCCAGCAGCACGGACGTCACCGCCAGCCAGGGGAATACTGCACGGTGGTCCCCCCCCCCCCCCCCCCCCCCGGTAGCTGACTGCCCAGGTCGCTCCCTGCAATAGTGGGGCGGGTGATGTAGTCGGAGCAAGAGCACCAGTAGTGACTGCGGCAGTGAGGGCAGCGAGTCAACTGGCTCGCTCTGCCTCCACTGATCACAGTGACAGCCACACGAGGGTGCCACAGCATCCCGCACTCATGCAGATTGTCCGCCACAGCAGCAGCCATTCTAGTGGCGTATGGGTCAGGCATTAGGCCCGTACACCCTATGGCTGAGACCGTGGGGGACGAGGAGGTGCCCACGTTGTGCCTAATGGTGCACAGCATTAAACAGCCTTGCAAGGAGGGGGTAAAGGGGCCTTTGATGTGTGGCCGTGCCTGTGCTCCCCAGACAGTTTGCCCACCATGCACCTCTACACCACCGCAGCATGCACTCGCACTCTACAGGGTTTTACTTTGCAGTGCCACCAGTACAATATTGTGGCGAGTATGGGGAGTGCAACGTAGTGTAGCAAAGTGCAACGTGTGGCAGGTAGAGCGCCCAAAAGGGCTTAACATCTCAAGCCGCATGAGCCCTAAGCAAATGATCTTGAAAGACGCCCATACTCATTATTATTCAGTGTGTTTCATATCACATCTCCATCCTCATTCCATCTCCTCAATTTGTGTAAGGGTTATGTTTTCGGTTAAAAAAATATGAATTATTTTATTGTGTCTTTGCAACTGTTTTATGTTTTTAATGAGTTTCACACAAATGTGTACAAAACATAGTTCTCCACGTGCAGCATCGCCCAAGCTGGCAGCGTGGCACGCTGAGGAATTCAATAGTCTCCAAGAGCTCACAGGGGTCCTTCCATGTTCGTTGGGTCGCGCTCTTGGTGGCATTCAACTTTGACATCACATTTGACGCACTCCGGCTCGCAGCTATTTACCCACTCGTAGCAGGGGGAAGGGGGTGTGTGTGAGACCCTGTCTCCGTCCGGTCTAATTAGAGGGCAGCTGAGCTCTGTGGTTCTGAGTGCTGATTAACTCCGGGGTGTGATTGTTTGGTCCTTCTGCGATGATAATGATTCTAATGGGTATTTTTCCTAGCGGGTTGAGGGTTTGCCCACATTGGGGGTCCTGAGGGGGCACCATCTGGTACAAGGGCTGAGAGTGGATGGAAAGGAATCAAACCCCAGGGTGAGCTAGATCAGGAACATCTCCCTTCCAGGGAACTTGATATTGCTGACCGTGAAAGCCGCCAAGAAAAGTGATGCCAGCTGTCACTAATTAGGAAAATTAATAATAAAATATGTTAATGGAGATGAGGATGATAATGAGATGGGGGTAAAATTATAATGGTGTGGGGTGATAACTTGGTCGACTTCGCAGATGCTACCAGGGTGCTGGTAAGGGGCTGGTCTGGTTGGTTTGCGTGCTGGGACAAAATCAGCTGCCAAGGTAAGTACCTTGTTAAGTACCAGTTTCCGGTTTAGGGGGGGATAGTTATATTAAAGACTTTCCCTGCTGCGGTGCGAACCTGGCAAGTGGTAGGTAGAGTTTTCTTAATAGGTTCCGGTGGTGCTATTGGTTTCACTGCTGGCTTGGGCACTGAAGGAATTAAATAACTTAGGTGCTCCAAGTCCGGTCACGGCCAACAGATACCTAACAGCATGTCCAAGTGTAAGAGTGACCATTTTCATTGATTGAAGGGACCTCCCTAATCTACTCGACAGGTCTCACCACAAGTTGTGGAGGAAGTGGCATAGGATGACTGGGGGCTCGATGGGGGTGATATCCTCTGATTGAGCTAGCTCTCCATGTAGAGCCTGATGTGCTAGTCGTCTGATCCTGCTATTACGACCACCTCCTTTCTTATGCATTTGAACACTGTATGGAAAGTTAGTAATATCAATAATTTCCTTTAGTGGGCTCTTAAACACTCTAATGTTTAGGAAGGTGCACTCGTGACCTAGAAGTTGGGTACTCACGTCCACCTGGGTGTGTCTTGTGCACGCACAGCCAAGGTAATGAGCGTGATATATGACCACCTAGATGAGGAGCGTTTCTGTGGGCAGACTCGGGTTTACCGGACACGCCTCAGGAGTTCCCAGTCTTATTCAGACTAAAGCCTTGTGCAAGCTCCAGGAATCCTAAGTGGTTCGGTCCACTCGTGTTTGGTCCACAGAGGTCGCTAATTTGATGTAGGGGGTGCAGGGGTAATGGCATTGTGATACCTTTGGATCTTGATCAAGGGTTTTCTCCGCGGTTGTGGGGTTGATGTTGGAGCTGATGGAGGAGCAGTCTTCCAGATGCTGGAGCGGAGAGCCCTTGCAAGCTCGGAGGGCCTTCTTCAGGCTTGAGGATGGATGGCTTTCTTCAGGCTGGAGTCTTCTGCAGACCAGGAGATCCCTCTAACCTATGCGGTTGGCAGGCCGACAAAGACTGGGGAGAACTTTTTCGCTTCACCTTATATATTCAAAATCTCAGCTTGGTGGTTGTCACATGGGTCCAGAGGTTGCTAGCCTTCCACAGCAGGGGTTGGTTATTACAGGGCAGTGGGGTAAGCCACTCATTTCTTATCGCCCTGACTGGAGGCTGTATACATATTTACCACCTCCTCTCGAGGTTCGGCAGCAATGACGGTCACTGGCCGCAGCGGTGCTGCTCTCCTGCTGTGTCTCTTAACTTTTTTATATGCTATGACGTATCCGTGTCTCAGCAGGTAAAACAATCTTCGGCATGCTAATTTTTGGGTGAGCAGTACAATCCCATTAAATATTTTTTTATTTATTCATGTGTCTGTAGTTGCCCAGCGCGTGGAGTCAACTCTGTAGCCACCGGATTAATTGTCTGCCACGCTTGACTTGCCCCAAATCATTCTCAGCACTTTAAGACGGGGCAAAGTCGTACAGCAGAGTGCACAAGCACACTGCCTAATAGGGCAACATACGTCATAGTAATTTAGAATATCAATAGTGTAATTTATTGGAACCTCCTTTATTCAGCTGCCCAGAGACACCACTCCTACTTCCCCAGTGCTTAAATCGCCTGGGGAAGCGTAAATGTTCACTTAAGTTTTATCAGCTTCGCACCTTTTTAACAGTATTGTCCAGCCGGCAGGCCAAGCCCGGCATCAAGTGTTCACCTAAAGTGAAATGTAGTGTTTTTCTGCAAGTGAAATACATCTGGTAAGAATGTGTGTTATTTCTTCGCAGAACCTTTGGGCGTGTCAGGGAACGGCATCCTTAAAAAGCCCATTAAAATTCTTATTACCTTTGTTCACTCCTGTTGTGAACGTAATTCTCTTAGTAATTCAGTTTCACACATGTGGGTTAGCCTTTAATAGGCCCAGCATTTAGCAAACAAGGCAGTTATTAAATGTGAGAGGTATTAAAACCAACAAAGGAAATTTACATCCAGGCGAATGGCCTGCAGCACCCCGAGAACATCACGAGGCTCCAGCTTCTACAACTTCGGCACAGCCACCGGTGGTACCTGGCATCTAGTTGGGTAATGTTATCCTCAACAAAATTTCTAAACTTTTTTAACCTCACCACCCCTCAAAACACCTTTCACCCATAACCACGCACCTATACATCACCATGGACACAATTAACCTTTCCTTTACTCTTTGTAACTAGCTAAACATTTTATCTAGGCTTATTACAAGTTTCAAAATCTTAATTTATGTTGAACAAAAGTTAAAACAAATAAAAATCTGGTAATTCAATGTTTCTGTTGCTTCTTTATAAAATAATTCCATAAGTGATTTTCTTAGCATGTGCATATGTTGTATAATTTTGTCATAAAAGGGTGATCTTGAGTTAATGCCAATGTAGAGAAAATTATGTGCAGAGGGTTATGAGAATACGCTTATCAATACTTTCTTTTATATGAAGAAATTTTAAACTCCTTAGATTTTCACACACATTAGGTCTACCTCCAAATTTCATTTCTATGACTGAAGTTCCTTTAAAGAAATAAATAACCAACTTTTGGAGATCCTAAATACACCTATACCACTTTACAATATTGGGTAATTGTCTATAATAGCATCAATTTTGAAGGAAACGTTTTAGACCAACGAAAAAAATGTAAATGGGTCGTGCATGCCATAACTGTTCGTTATTTACGGAGGCTTGATGATACATTAACTAGAACTTCAAAAATAAAATAGTTAAAATACAAGGAGTTTGGTTGCTTTGTTTACGTTCCGTGACATGTTACACGTACCATTTTCATGGTACTTGCAATATCATTTGGCCTTGTATACTATGATGAAGTAGTATTGGTACGAAATGTACCATAATGTTGTGTCAGTGTACCATTATTTTGAATACGCCTACCCTGTAATATGAGAAAGCACTGGCATTTTTTCTTACGATTACGTCAGTTGGATTGTACAAAGTTTCTGATCAACATCTGGTGTTTTACGGGTCAGAGGTTTGCGAAAGAGTGCTTGAAAGTGTGTTTTTATTGCAATTAATTCAGTTAGATGTGTTAAATCAAATAATTGTGCAAAAATAAGCGTGTTTCAATGCTAATATATGCATGGGAAAACTGAAATTATAATATTTGTGCAGTAAATAGTGTGTGTATGGAGTATTGTCAAATAAAATTCACAGTGCATCATACTTACTGATTCACGACATACGAGCGACAATTGATTGGGTGAGTAGCATATTTAATTGTGCGTTGCAGCCTAGTATTGAAAATTATTATATTCCAATGATTTTATCTGTGTAGTATTGAATGTGTTTGACTGCCGCAAGTAATGTCATGATAGTTGATGCGTATAAATGATGATGAAGTGTAGCCTCCTCGCACTAGTAGGGAGGACTATGAACTGGAGGGAAATTGCTGTGAAAAATTTTATCATGAAAATGTAGGCTACATATTTTTTACTAGTTATACACCACAATTTTCCTGATGTTCATAGCCCTCCCCACTATCATATTTGTAATTTGTATTGATACTATTGTATATTTAGGTATTGTTCGGTTGGGTATTTTTGCAATTTAACTAATTTTTGTGAATAAATGTTACAATTATATACATATTTTTCACTCGTTTTACACCACATTTTCCACAATCTTCATAGCCCTCCCCTCTATCAATTGTGTGGTTTCTATTGGTCATATGTTGATGCCCTTAGTAAATTTGTGTTCTTTGTAATTAGTAGAGTGGAATTATACTCTTTCAGTGAAACTTTTTTTCCCGATTAGCCTTTATTCTGAACATTTAATACAATTTTGCTACCCAATATAAGACATAAATGATACATGTTTTATTGCATAAACGCAACAATCTTGATAACCACACCATTAATTTTTTTTACTGTGAACACACAAAGCCCCGCTAAAATTTCTATTGAGTGTGATTAGTAATAATCATATCTAACATATCCATATATTATTACACAGATTTAAAAAAAGGCCCTTATTCTAAAAATTATCACTTTGCATACTAAGGGTCCACCACAAATTAGCAGATGTGTCCACCATATCTGTCAGATAAGACTGTGCTACAGCAGATACAGCATTTGATTAGTTCATGAGATCTGTGATGCCAGATGCTGATTGTGAAGAGTGAGATGAGGTGCTGATGGACCGAAACTGGCCAAACATTATCTTTCAAGGTATGACGTCAGGCAGGACAGACTGTATCATAAGCATCTGAAGTCCAATAGGATGCTTTGTTTAGGTAAAGAAGAGAGAAAGTGTGTGAAAATGTTTGGTGCGTACATAACCTGTTTATTAATTAATAGATTAGGTTAGTTGTTTCAAATTGATGAGATGGATGATTTGTTGAGTGGAGTGCAGCTAAGGTCATTTTTATATAATATCAATGATAAGCAGTGTAGTACATGGTGAATAAATGTCAAAACAGACAGCAAATGGTAACATGGAAATGTAAACAAATATTGTGAGCTGTTTTTCCAACTGTCTTCAACAGACAACCTCAATTATTGTAGTAAGCAAGGCTCATCATGATTGGTAATTTGTGTGGAATGATAAGCTGCTTGAACGTATCAGACAGGCACATCGGCACACTTGTGGTAGGGCATTTAAAATGCTTTCTGAAAAATTAAAATTACCTGTTCAAACTTCCAGCCGTCTGACATTGTTGAAACCATCTGTGTCAATTCATCTTCGTGACACTGCAACACTCTATAAACATGCTTTTTTGAATCTCGAAACGGTCTTGTATCTCTTAAGCATATCCTCTCTTTTACCAGACGTATCAGTTCTGTTATGTTGTAGAATTCCGCTTCTTCTAAAACACCTAACAAACAACAGACTCGATACTAATACATTTCCGTACCATAATTCCTTCCGTTACAAGTAAAAGCAAACCGAAAATGCTTACCTTCTTCTGCCAAATCTTTATTTATTACTAGTTTTCCATGCCTCAAGTAATTCAGAACGGGACTGAAGTAAGTAGGATCTCTATCAATTAAGTATGCACCCGTCTCATCCTAAAATTCAAACAGCAAATGAACATCACAACATTACTCGTAGGTAAACATACGGTCACACCTGTTTACAATCAACTCGTGATCAACAACTCACCCTGTCAGATATTAAGTCTGAATCCTCTTGACAAAGTCGAAATAAAAATGAGTTTGGGTCTCTGGAAAGAGTAGTCTTCGTAGTAAGAAAGTACGTTCCACCAACATTAAGCCGAACCCACTGTTTACTACCGATTTTGACGACATCCATTTCGTCCGCATCATGAGAATTTGTTTCCGCCATTATTATTATTATTTTGTAGATTTATATCTACGTTTGCATTAGATCACTATATATGCGAGTTATGTATTCGCAACCTTTTTACCGCAATACAAACTTCGGTTTACAAACAAAGACATAACGTACATTTCCAAACACAAACTACCAACAAATACTGCCTTGACCGCCTTTCTGCCTTTTTTGGTTAACTTTGTTTTTTATTATATTCCTTTATTTTTCCCTTTTTTTAAATCATAGATCTAAAGCATTCGAAAGACCCAACTGTCTGCTAGCAAAAGTATTCGCTATTCAAGAAAAAAACTGTCATAACAACAACACTGTCACATGACTTGGAAAAATGCCATTAAATTAGAAAAAAAAAAAAAAAAAAAAAGCAAACTATGACACACAGACTAAAGAAAATTAATTCAATGATTATTTTTTTATTGAAAAACACCTTGAGCTGAGAATTTGCTATTGACATAATCAAAACATCAACATAATAATTATTATTATTATTATATTGCGGCAAAAAATTTAAACACAACAAAATAAATATTAACCTTAATGAGCTAACAAATTTAAAAACTAATCTCAATTGTATAATGATGAAAGTAACAAAAAAATATTGGTTCACATACAATCCCAGCAGACTAAAAAATAAATTCACCTACTAAATTTCTTACAGTGGGGAAAAAAAAAAAAAAAAAAAAAAAAACAAATACACACTTACCATATAGCCAAACAGTGGCGCACTACATCAAATGCGATCTTCTCAAATTCTAAGTATTCCAACTAATGGTCGTAAAATACCCTACTTTGTTTTGTATTGTTTTATTGCATCCGTAAGATCTCTTTTCAATAAATAGCTGTACAAAGATATTGAACAAGTCAAATTACTGTATACAAAGTTTATGTCAGACAACATGTAAATGCATCCTTTCTCCTGCATTGCAAATGAGAACCACCTGGGTGGCCCTCACAAGCACCCGGGCTACCCCCCGCTCCACCATCACTGAGCTTTGGCAGTGATTAAGCCTGGCTGGTTTTCCTCATCCTCCTCCAACCTGCTGTAGGGCATCGTCGTTTTGCTGAAACAGAAGAGAAAGGATACGAGAAAACTGGAACAAGAAATGCATACAAAGATATATAATGCAATAATTTCTTAATTTTTTAAATTTAGATTTTCATTTACACTATAAAATGTTAGTTTAGAAAAAAATCCTTTCAGCTGTTTTTTAAAGAGTTTTTGGTTACAGAAGCAAATTTCGTGAAGGTGTTGTAGTACCTTATTGAAAAGTTGGCTACCAAGGTAGGATGGCCTTTTCCGGGCAAATATTAAGCTAACTGAAGCCATGTGCAAGTGTTTTTTTTTTTTTACTCTAGTGTCATTCTTATGAAAGGGCCCATTTTTCTGAAATAAACGGCTGCTTTTGGACATGAATATAAGTACTGAAAATTTGTTCTCACATGCAAATGTTAAAATCTCTGAGCTCTTGAAAAGAGGTCTACATGAGTTTGACTTTATTTTGCCATTGATTATTCTTACAGCTCTCCTTTGCATGTGAAACACTTATTTGCTGTCAGTGGAATTACCCAAAAAAGTTATACCATAACACATGATGGAATGAAAATATGCAAAATATACCATTTTTACTGTATTTTTGTTCAGAACCTCTGCAACACTTCATAGGGTGAAACATGCTGAACTTAGTTTAGGTAAATTGTATGCAACGTGCATTTTCCTGTTAAGTAAATTGTCTACTTTTAAGCCGAGAAACTTAATCGCTACAGTTTCATTAATTTTCTCTCTCTTACTGCTAACATATGAATTCATTTTTTTTTTTTTTTTTCACTTCTTTGTGAGGAAATTCATAAGATATGTTTTATCTAGGTTGAGATTTAATTTGTTTGCAGTAAACCATGCATTTAGCTCAGAAAATGTTGTGTCCATTTTTTTTGTCTAAGATTATTTACCGAGTCTCCAGAGACTAAGTTTCTGGGGTTAAGGCACATGGAAGGTCATTTATATAAACTAGGAAGAGAAGGGGGCCTAATATTGATCCTTGTGGGACCCCATGCTTGATTTTTCCTGGTTTAGAGTAGAATAGAATGAAGTAGTTTTTCCTTTGATCCGCACTTGTGTGATTGAAAGGTATGAGCGTATTAGTTTATTTGGTGTACCTGAAACTCCATAAAACTTTAATTTTTCTAAAAGTATATTGTAATTTACACAGTTAATTTCTTTAGTGAGGTCGCAAAATATTCCATTAGACGGCATCTATTTATCAATTTCCTTAAGAATGCTATTTGTTAGTTTTTAAATTCCATCATTTATTGATGTGTTTTTCCTAAAGCCAAACTGTAAATTTGATAATATTTTGTGATTCTCAAAATGTTACAGCAACCTTCTGTAAAATAGTTTTTCAATTACTTTAAAAATGATGTAAGAAGTGAGATGGGTCTATAATCGTTTACATCGGTCTTGTCTTCTTTCTTGAACAATGGTGTTACCATAGCCCATTTGAGTCTGTCTGGAAACAATACTATATTGAAGATGTCATTACAAATATGGCTTAATGGAACACTGAATTCAAAAGCGCATTGTTTTAATAACCTACAGCTAATGCCATCATAGCCGCTAGATAAGTTTGGTAGCAAAGAATTGATTGTTTATTCCACTTCTTTTGGAGTTTTTTTTCTTTTTTTTAAGATATAGCAGGGTATTCTGTACCCTGTAGTGTAAGAATATGGTTTATATCTTGTTTAGTGTTTATTTTAATCATGTTTTAGACGACATTTAAGTAGTACGAATTAAATGTATCTGCGACTAGTTTATGGTCTGAGAATATGCAGTCAATTACTTTTAGGTTTACAACTTGCTCTGTTGTTTTTCCTGTTGTGTTTTTATCAATATTCCATGTAGTTTTCATTTTGTTTTGAGAATTCTTAATGAGGTTACAGAAAAAAAATCCTTTTTTTTTTTTTTTTTTTTTTTTCCTGTATTTCCTGTAGTGATTCATTGTGTCGGAGTTGCTGTTGGTTCTGGTGGCCTTGTATGGTTTTCTTTCATTTTTGCAGGAAATTTTTATTCCTTTGGTAAGTCATAAATTTTTCTCTTGATTTGTATTAGTGTGGGTCAGTCGAGATGGGAAACATTTTTCAAAACAATGGAGAAATTGGTTAAGAAAAGAGTTAAAATGTTTCATTTGCTTCGGTACAAGTATATAATATTGACCATTGCACCCTGCTGATTTCACTTTTGAATTGTAAGAAATTTTCCAACAAAAAATTTCTAATTTTCTTATAAGAAATACTTTTGGAGGGCATTTTTATGGAAGGCATAACTAATATTTGTGCATTGTGATCTGATAAGCCATTTATTATTGGGAGACAGTGGCACTCTGCAACTGCATTACTATAAATGAAAATGTTATCAATTGATGTCTGACTGGTTCCTTCTATTCTGGTAGCAAAGTTTACTACGGATTTAAGGTTGAAGGTATTGAGTAGGCTATCGAGTTCAGTTCTTTGGTTGCTTTCTTTTAAATAATCAATGTTAAAGTCTCCACAGAGAATAATTTCTAGATTGGCTCTGTAAATGGCTTTAAGATTTGCTTCAAGAAATTTTAAGAAGTTACTAAAGATGGCAGAAGGGGCTCTATATATAGTGAGAACCTTAACTTTTTTTAATTTGTCAGTTATTACTTCACGTAACTGCACTCAAACACTTGGCCTTCGCATAACAAATGTATGTTTACCTGCATATTTTGAATAGAACCATGGTATGTAAGAATCCTACTAGCAATGAGGTCAGTAAGTTTCCTCCTGCCAGCACGACTCAGATACAGACCATGTCTCATGTTGTCAATCATGTTTATTTCCTCTAGACCAATCACACCAACATGGTATAATCCAATATGAATATTATATACAATTAAACTACAGACTTTATATATATATATATATATATATATATATATATATATATATATATATATATATATATATATATATATATATATACACACACACACACACACGCACACACAGATACAGAATGTTTGGGAATTGCTAGTCGTAAATTAAATGGGGAGTATATAATCCGAAAACAATAATTTTGTGTCAAGGTACATTTATTCGAAAATGTCATCATGCAAAGGTCCAGGAACAAACATAAGAACGCACAATTGGATTCCGCCCGCACCTAGTGCCTTAGATAAATGTACACTACTGTTGCTGAATTTCCTCTTAACTACCCACATACCAAGGGCATATCAGCCATCTCAGTTAATGTAAATACTGCCATGCAGTTATTGGTCGCCAAACATGTCATCGCAAAGCTGTACACACTAAAACATTAACTGTCAACATTGTATTAATTGTTCAAAGCCAAACACATAAACGAACCAAAACCACCCATCCACTGTGCTGCATACCAGACTGGAGGTTGCTACTGCATATGTTTAAATGAAAACATATGCACCCTGCTCTTCGCCCTTCTCCACTAAATGTGGTACTCCACTGTGCTACTATTGACCATCCTCTTGACATGAGTCACGTCCTCGCTCCCTCAGGTATGGTTGACAGCTGCACCACAGCTCAACAGCGCAGTGCATATGCGCACTCGAAGTCAGTGCAGTGCAGTACTATATGCGTGAAACACTTGCGAGTGTCAACAAATCATGGCTGTGTGAAGTGTAAACGAATGGCCGAAAGTGCAGTGCGATATCTAAGCGCCATGTGTGTACTGTGGACATGAATACATGCCACTGCAGAGAGACCCAATATTAAGGACAAATATGTTTAGAACGACTTTGTATGTAGTTTGACACCATGCACATGCACATGCGCATCAAGTATGAGCAAGGGAATAGCTCGAAATATAATCAGTTCAGTGTTTAATTTTTTTTGTTGTGTTTTGTAAGTGTACCATTCCAAAAATGTATCATTCTCATCTCGGTAACATAATATCGACAAGTTAAGAGTGATCTATGTTAAAGTTGTAATATTTATGTCCACATTAAATTGCAAGTTAGAGTCGTACATGTTGAGAAAGTAGATCCATGTAGCCTGCTGGCCTGCCAACACCAGCCGGTGTGCCACACTGAGCAGTCAGTCAGCATCGAGCATCTTAGGAGTGTAGTTGTGTGTCACCGTGACTCGGTTTTCGCGCACTTGGGGGGCACTCAATTATTGTCTTCAATCCTTTTCACGCAATAGAGAAAGTTTTACTGGAACTGTTTTTCATTTGCCACCCAATACACGACCTCTCTCTTCCCCAGAGCTTGCCTCGCCTGGGGAATTTTAAACTGCATCTTAATTAATTTTCCTAATTCATTTGTAGGCTTCGCGCCAATTTTCTGTTTCACCTCACTTGCAGGTTTAGCTCGGCTGCACGTGTAATGTGTTGGCCTCCGACCCATGTTAACGTACGAGTAAATACCACATTGAGAAACAGTCATGAGTGTAATATATTTTGTGGCCTTCAGACACTTCAGGGTATGGGCCCTTATAATAACCCCCGGCCTCCCATTTTCAAGGTGTTTTATCAGTGTATTTCTTTGTAAGGGTATGTGTATGTTCCGACGAGTGCAGTAAACGTAAGACATGTGACTACCCTGAATAAGTCACGGGACAGTGTGCAAATAGTCAATGTTCGGCGAGCTTTTGTTTGAAAAGTAATTCATATTAAGTGTGTAGCTGGCTCAAACAGGCCACAGCACAATACACATTCCGATAATTTCTACAACATATTCTAGAGAAGAGCTTCACCCCAAGATTATGATCTGATCGTCGGCAAAATGACCCAGATGTAAGAGTTTGCTTGACTGACTTACCTTCCACAATATTTACAAACACTTTCTATACTCTGATTTTACACTCTGTGCACTATCACTGCACCGATACATTTGGTGTGAACATTGGGGACGGTGTACTGGGTGCAGCAGCATTCTTGATGTCAACTCACATGACCGATGAGTGTTGGTCGCGTAGATGGGGAGAACAGCCTACAGTGCTGGCTCACGACAATACCTACTCTCACTTTATAACATGACTCACCTAGCTGTTGGACACTACTGTGAGGTCAATGTTCTGAAGATTCGATGATATAGGACGCACTGCTATTTGGGTGGCATGGCATTCCCTGCACACGGTGTTGCTACATCCAGCATAGTAAAAAAAATAGGGGAGGAGGGAGGGTTATGATATTTCCCTGCCAGTCGCACCGTGGAGAGGAAATGTGTGGTTGATGTCGATGACTGGTTCGAATGTAAACAATCGCATGTGCCGAAAAATGTGCTTGCTGTTCCTCCTAAATAATAGCAGTGAATAACGATGAAATGATTTTTACTTTCTGAAAAGTTGAAAATGTCACCATAAGGACGAAAATGTCATACTCTTACATACTTTCGTTTGGCCCTGATAGCCTGCACACATGCTTGAGTTTAACATGCCGACACATACAACGCGGTCGCATGAGATGGCGAGAGTAATGTTCACATGCATAATTCACAATTTGTGGTCGAAAAATGGCTAACTGCAACATGCAATTGTTTCAACGTTCTTTGTCTGCTGTTATGTGATGATTGTTTATGTTTCTGTTTGTGTTTTTGTGGCGGTGATTTTTCCCATTGCACCTCCACAAATAAAACCACATATTGACATTGCCATGCTGCTACTGTGGACCCGTGGTACAAGTACGACGTGGCATGTTATGTTTACCCATGCGGTGGGTGGTGAGGTGAATATGATTTGTTCACACATCGACACTTCTTTCGCTGCGACCTGGTGAAAGTTCATTCATTTACTCCTATTGTAGTTTCTGACCTGTGCAAACTGTGTTGTTGGGGTATTACTGACTGGTTTATGGCACACACTGAGCCAGTGGTACTGCATTCCAGAGCAATATATGCAGGAATGTGATGGACGTGACGTTTCAGTGTCGCCCCTCTTGCTGGGAAGTGTGAACTGCGCCTGCGCACCAGCTGCGGTCATTATCGATCGGGCCGGCTGGCCGTATGGCGAGTTGTTGATAAGCGCCGAGATGGGTGTGGCAGCATGATGTGCAACATGTCCTCCCGCCAACTCGGTCCCAAGGTCGGAGATGTGCATTGCGGTTGTTTGCTTATCTTGCTGTGTAGGTAGCGATGTTTGATGCACCGGTGTTTCGCTCATTGCGGTTCGGATGGAGTTGTTTGCTCTAATTTGTCAGTTGGAAAAATGTTGAGAGGTAGTTATGATTCCTTATCCAAAGACGTGATTCGCCATGGAGATTGATTGTTGGTTTCCTGTGTGCTTGTTTCAAACTGGCTAGGTAGCACGGCTGCGGTTTTGAGCACGAACACTGGCATATACGGAATCGTTGCGGGTGATGTTTGTTTCTCAACATTTTGGCATGTCCTACACAAAATCCATTGGTTATAGTGGTCTAGTGGTCTCCACTCGTTTTCAATGGCACATTCCACATGGTATCGGAGCAAACACATACAGCAAGATACTGTGCCAGGTCCCGGTTCTGTGACACGTGCCTTTTGGGCACCGGTTATACAGAGCCAATTGTAACCATGGAGGGGCAGGTGATTTTGGCGTTAATAGGCATTTGCAAGCAGTCTGGTGGTTGGTAAAAGTGCCAAAGTTCTTATGTTCCACTTTACCACCCTGTTGACATGTTACAGATTGTATATCGAAGTAGAAGCCCATGATGATTTTTCGTGTGGATGTGCGATGCAGATGTAGTAGTCACTATCTTATCCCTCTTCACCAGCCCATGTGGCCTCGCAGTTCGCGACTGTCACCCTTGTGCGCATCTCAGTAGGGGTGATCCCGCCAGCTCATCTTGGTGCGAATGGAGGGGGGTAACAGGTGACTCACTCCCCTCAGCAAAGAAAATGCATACCATGATGGCATCGTAGGCTGATGTCAAAAGTGCTATTCTAAGATGTTGGTTGCCTGTTGTACTTGAACAATGGTGACTTTTGGCACCAAATTACTTCTATTGATTTATCGTAACTTTCTTGAATGGAGTTTTCTTTCCACTTCATGTGATGTCTGTACATGAGGATAAAGTTTACTAGTAGCAAAAGTTATGTGAACCAAATGATTCAATTGGAAACTATCTTGTGAGCACATGGTAGTACGTTGACATGCGGACAAGGAAAAATTCGAAATAAGGAACAGCAATATTGCGAATTTGGATGAAAAACATGGGTGCACTAAATTTCAACTTGCCAAAATTCATCTTTGATTGGAGACATACACTTGTTGTGGTGCCACTTGACGTATGGTGCGGTGCTACTTACAGAGATACATTAGACATGTTGAACAGTGTCTTGAAAGTCTGCATCGAATTTATTTCTCGTGTCGACCAACGACCCCTTAACCTAAAACTTGTGCTGGTAGCGGCGTGGGATGGACAGAACAATCCCGCATCGTTTAGTGCAAGTGTTCAGAGGAAGCTTATATAGCCTCTACTAGACAGGCAAAGGATGGATATAGATTCAATGTTAATAATAATGTCTACAGATACTCCACAGCACCATATTACTCTCAGCCATTGAGATGGCACCTAGATGCATGTGGAAATCATATGTTTACACTTACGTTCATGCATTCACCTTTGCAGGGTGCAATTTCCGAACACATTTTCCTTGACACAATATGTTTGTTTTCGCATTATGAACCACTCATTCAATTTACTACCACCAATTCCCGAACATTCTGTATAAACATACACATATACATTTAAAAAAAATAGATTACCCTTAAGGTACCATCACAGAAGAATGTATTTGGCTACAGGCACAGGACATGTTAGTAGGCACCTATACAGAATGCATCGAAATACGAAATTTTGTAACATGCCAAGCATGTATTGCAGGCGACCAACATTATGATGTGGAGGGGAGCCCCAAGAATGAGATGGATGTTCCTACTTACCTTGTTGGCTTAAGAAGGTAAAATGTTATTTTGCCTGGCACCACAACTAAAGAGCGCCAGTTAATGAGGGTCGTTCGGTCGAAGGCCTGTGGTTCCCTGGTGGTCTTCGGTCAGATGAAGTTGTTGCTATAGATGTATATGGTGCAAGTAATCTACTTGGTTTGTACCTGCCCTTGTAAAAATATTAACAACAATTTACGATTGGGCTGCCACCCTGTGGGAAGATGCAACTCACCTTCTCACCTCACTCCCTTTCCATACTATCCATAAACCTTCTTACCCCTTTCACAGTTACCAAATCATCCTGCAGTAAATTACATTTCCTCACTGTACTCATTAGCATAAACTGCCTACCTTGCTTTATTTTCCTCCATACCTTCTGAATCTTTTCGCTGTTGTCTCATCTCCCTCTGTAAACCCCCTTAATTAGGCGAAATCCTAGTCTCTCCCATCCTCCCGCTCTAGTCACCAACCTGTACATCATGACCAGCCTCTCTACCCTTCTCCGGTCCTTCAAAGAGCACCATCCTAATTGTTTCATCATTACTGATGGCATTTAGTTCCCTTCATTCTCACCATCCTGCTCCTGCCTTCTCCACTTACCTTTCACCAACCTCGCTGCCCTTATCTGCGCCTTCTCCAGTTTATACACCTCCACATCCAGGCATAGATCACACTCTGCTGCCGCATATTCCAATATGGGCCCTACCAATGTTGTATAACATTTTTCCTTCACTTTACTGCTGACTCCCTTCAGTACCCTTCCCAACATTCTCAAAGCTCTTTCTCCCTTTGAAACCACACTCTCTACCTGCTTTCTCCAGCCAAGATCTCCTTGCAATACCACCCCTAGGTACGTGTACACTGTTGCCTCCTTGATATCCTGCCCTGCCCATCTGTAAATATTTCTGCTCTTCGTCCTTTTCCTCGTAAACCTCCCTACCTTAGTCTTCTGTATATTTATTCTCATTTTATTATTTTCAATCCGCATCTGTACATGATTAATTTTTTCCTGCAAACTACCCTCCCCACGTCTGTGTATAGCACACAGTCATCTGCGAACAGTCTGATTTTTCCACCCACCCTTACACACCATGTTATTTGCCATTATGGTAAATACCAAGGGACATAGCACACTTCCCTGTGGCACTCCTGATGTAAACACACCTTCATTATATAAGGTGTCCTTCTGTCACTGTCCCATGAAGAAGTTTTCAATCCACACTACCATCCCCTTGTCACCAAGTAGATCATCCCATTTTTTCATTAATATCTAATTGGGCATCTTACCAAATGTCTTCTCAAAATCTATAAAACTGTTATCCAACTGCTTGTCCTCTGCTGCCTGCACCAGTTTCTCTATTAGTCCAGCCATTTGTGTCTCACATAAATAGCCTTTGCAAAATCCATGTTGATACTCCTGCAGCCTGTTCCTCTCTTCCATTAACTATATCACGCATTACACTACCAGTCTCTCCATTACTTTTCCCATATTTTATGTGTTACTTACTGGTCTGTAGCTGCTAGGCCTTACCCTAAACTCCTCCTTCTTAGAGACTGGGACCACCAAAGCCTCTTTCCATCCTTGTGAAAATCTACCATCCTCTAACGGCCTACCAAACAACACCTCTATATATTTCCCATCTAGCTCCCACCAAACTTAATGGTCCAATTTCCTATACCATATGGTCCGACTGCCTTGTTAGCCTTTAGACCCTTTATTACCTTTACTATCTCATGCTCCACAATACTAAGTTTACAGTATTGCCCCTGACGACTACCTGTTTCCATATCCCATATATCCTGCTCCTCAAACACTGACAAGTACTGGGCTTGGAGCATGTCTGCTTATTCTTTGTTCGTTGTCGCAGACACGTTATCCCCACCAATCAACATCAGGATCCCGTCAACTCCTCCCTTTACCTTCTTCAGATAACCAAACAGTTTCTGCAATTCATTACCTTTTCCTTCTTCCGCCAAGTTATCTAATTATTCATATTTTACCTGTTTGATCTTGCTTTCCAGCTCCTTTCCCATCTGCCTCATCCATCCACTAGCACTTGTCATTGCTTTGTACCTCCACTTTGCATGCAACTGTTTACACTTTCTCTTCAATTTCTTGATATCCCTACCATAATATATGGATGTCCCCCAGCACTTTTCCTCCTTATTCTTTTCTTGGATAGAAATGTCTCCAACATTACTACCACTATCCTTCGAAACTCTTTGCACAAGCCTACCACACTTCCCTCCTTACCACACTGCTTAAATCTATCCCTCAAGAAAAGTGCTGCTCCTTTCTTATTTCCCAGCCCACACCGCCACACCAACATATCCCTAGTTAATTCTGTCCCCATTCCCCCATGCCCTATTTCCATCAAAGGGATGTCATGATCACTAATTTCACCCATTACTATAGCATCAACTATATCATTCCCAGGCTTAACCAATAACACGTCCAGCACTGATTCAACACCCTCTTCATTCCATCTTGTAGGTTTTTTCACTGCTTGCACAAAGCATCTGTAACTAATTGTGCTGTCATGTTCTGCATAATAGTGGCCATCTCTTCTGCTTTCTCCAACCACTGCACTCCTAGCATATTCAGGTTGCTTGCTACAACTGTCCACTGCCTATTCTTCAGCCTATCAGTTCTTTCCTTTAAAACTTCAATTGTCTGCCATGTCTGTCCCGGTGGCCTATATGCTGCCAGCAGTCTGATACTCCTATATCTCCCCTTAAATTCAATTTCCATCACTTTAACTCCTACACCAATCCAAACTGCAGAACCTTTAAATCCTTGTATCATGCTTAGCATTATCCACCTTCTCCCACCGCTATCTCTTTCGTATGCCCTTGACACAAGAGTGTGGCAAAGGTACTTGAAAACCAGCCCGAAATTCACAAAGCAAAACAGTAGGAAACTTCAAAAACCTTAAAGAGTTCGAAATCAGCGATTAGCAGGCAAACAACTGCCATAACAAATAACACATGAATTATTCTGCAAAATGTTTTCTTTACTTGTTTCAAAATACATATTTCTAAAAAAACATTGACCTTAAGTTGTACAAAATGGTTGAAGCACTTTATATGACATGAATCCAGGGTTCATGTGCGTCTCCCTGACCATTCGCACAATGCAGCCATTTATCGCATTTAGAGCACGCCAAAGCGACGAGAACATACATGAGTACATTGGTGTAGATCGCCGAGAACAAGCCAGTCATGTTTCCCAGGGACCTAGATTGCATAATCCATAAAGGTAGTTTTATCCATTTTCTTCCACGAGGTAACTATTAGGGAAACAGTTAGTATTCTGGTATGGCGTCTCCACGAAGCAACGGCCGCCAGGTACAACTGCAATTGGCGGGAACAAGTAAGCTGCCCGCACAGCAGTGTATTGCATCCCTCTAAGTTGCACTAAGTCGGCGGGCCTACTGGCTAAAGTTGTGCTACGCGACCTCTATGCCTAATGAAATAAGCAGGGAATGACATTTCTGTGCTTATGTGAGAATATCGTCCACACGATATTGAATAGTTAATGAGTTTTCTGCATAGACAGCAGAAAATGAAGTCATGCTTAGCCTCTTTTTACACGCAACAGCATACCTTACAGCGAGTGACACCATGGATAGTAGCGCGTGTGGACTGCTTAACACAGTATTTTAAATTCAAATTCATTATGTGAGTGTGGTGACATTCCCCGCATAAGTACTACTGATTAACTAAGCAGATGCTGGTTTACTGGTGGGGATGTCAGCAATATGTTAAATGAATTCAATGTTTAGCAAATGTCATGTTATATTAATGCTCGAATCACAATTGCTCGATGGGGGCAATGCGACAACAAAAATTCGTGTTATCGTGAACACTAGTTTTATCACCTCGCGCCAAAACATACAAAAATATTATATGTAAATCGATTCTTACCACTAGCTGCTTGTCACATGTACGACAGCTGTTAATGTTTGCATTTGTTTAAAAGGTGTTGTTAGACAACACTTTATTTTCATGCTTACTGATTTTGTAACGTTTCTTCAGAATGTTGTAATTTTGAATTTGAACTACACATCAGAAATACTTATTCCCGAAAATGGAACTGCAGTCGGGATGTTTTTTATGTTTTTATGAAATAAATAAACACAACAGTGTTGCTACCAATTCACCAGTAAAAGCATCATTCGAGCACCTAATTCTTACGTGGTTTTCCAGTTTGTCGTGCCCCCGATGGGACGAAATTAGAAATATTTTATATTCTGAAAACTTGTCGCGTCTGAGATTTTTGTCGCTTTGACGCCACAGACATCGCAATTCTGATTAGCTGGAGATTAATTTTATTCATGTCGCACCTGTCACATCGCATCTGTTCCACTATTGTGGTTTTCCAGCATAAGAGGGCACAGTATTTTCATTTCATGCAGTTGGCAATTTCACTCTCGCATAGGCACTTGGCGCCGCTGCAGTGGCCATTTTGGCATCTTTGACTTGGCACTCGGAGAAGATGGTAGTGTGGGAGCTTAGCTCCGCGACCACCCTCGATATGCAGCATTTAGGCCCTTGATCATATTAATCTCCAATAAACTTTAGTTTACTGGAACATTTCTTCATGTTAGTACTGAAGGTAGGACCTGCTATCTTTCCATACATGGGAACTTAATTCTTCACTTAATTCATTATTGGCTTCAGCCATTTTCCGCATCGGGAAATCAGCAGACCCTTGAATGCCGAGTCCACAGTATAAATCACCTCAATCACATCTTGATTGTATGGAGATTAATGGTGATGTAAATATCATTTCATATATATTTCTGAGGAACTTTTAATTGTTTGCAAGACCATTTCAGGCACTACACCTTAATTGTAGCCAACCCAGAGCTCCTATGTGTTCTTTTACAGCATGCAGAGTGGCCGAGACAACTCCGTAAGTGTTAGAATCATTGTAAGACAGGCATGCAAGGCGGCCATGAACAGTCTCGTGGCTAGGATATATGTAATGTAAACCGTGACCATGTGTGTAAGCACTTGTGTATGCCAAATCAGCATAATCAGCATGACAGTAACACCAGGGATCCCATTTGGGCCATTGGCCTACAACACCTATTTCAACTGCTAACAAACTGCGCTGGCACGGGGCACAACCTAAACTCGCCCTTGTCCTGGGTAAAAGGGAGAGAAAGATTCCACCATCATCCGTGGGAATCCACAACGTCATATAAATACTCGATTAACAATTATTGTCCTTCCTTTTCTCCATTAAAATGTTAAAATCACATGGCGCCAATAACATGTGCATAAAAAAAAAAAATATATGGTGCCACACAAATCATAATTTTTTGAAAAACGGAAATTACGTTATGATTATTTCTAGAAATTTTCTCATATTAAATCCTTGGTTTAAAATTGCTTTTAATTTCCTTGCACAACTTTTATTTGCATTTCTATTTCCATAGAATCTCTAAAATTTTGACAATAGACAAAAGAAGTTAGCAAATATTTTCTATAAATCCCTTTCCATTTATACAAATGAAAATTAATGAAATTTTATTCCTCCATGTGGCTGAACAACACCTAAAAGCCATTTTCATTTCTGATTAGATAAAATCTCATTTTGCAGATAGTGGTTGCAATCCAAATTGAGGTAACTAATTTCATTAGTTTTCATGAAAACTGTAGCAAAATTAAATTTTAGTTATAATTGTACCACATGGCTACACTCACAAATATACATTAATCTAGCAAATTTATAATCTTTCTCAAAATTCGAGATTTCACTAACATTTCGTTTGTTTAAAATTATTTGAACTTTGACTTATTATTTTTGCATTAGCTACAAATGCTGAATTACTTTCAGAGTACATTTTTCAAAGTCTCTTTTAGCTTGGCAACAGGCTCACGCATTTATTTCTGAACATTTATTAGCCGACTTTAAAGAAATATAATATTTCTGATATTTATCTTGTGCAACAAAATGGCACCTACTGTCTATCTTAATTGACATAAATATGTCCTTGCTGATGGGCCAGAAGGGTCATTAAAGATTAATACCAAAATTCAAGGCATTAAACTTAGCCTTCAGAAGAAGTTCCGGAGTTGGTATTTAACTGGAGTGAGCCGGCTCCTGGGTATTCATAGTCATAATGCCCCTAGGGGGTATCGGAAATTGACAACCAATAAACGATCAGCGAACAATCCATAACATTCTAGAGTATTCAAAAAGTCCATGGAAACAACACTTCTACTGGAACTGACATAATAGTTCATGTACCACATGTACCAAGCACAGTGCTCCAAGTCGCAGCTGCATGCTGTGCTCCTAGCAGTGGAGCAGGAACTTAGCCGGCTGGCATACCCCAGTCGTGAGGGAACACGTGTCGGTGATGTGCAAAATGCTGCTTGCTGCTGCGGTGATCTACATATCTTGCCGTAATAAGATACTACTGCATATAATAATGGGCTCAAGGGAATGTAAGGTAAGATTTATTATTCATCACTTGTAATTGTAGAAACACCAGAAGTTTTTTAAGTGTAGTTTCGCTAGTTCAGGTTGTTGTAAATTTTCCATGGCATGTCGATAGTGTGGCTGCCTCGTGGAATAGGTAGGCTAGCCCGAGCCAGGTGAGAGTGGTGTTGTATCGGGTATGTTGAAAACAGGAGAGGACAAACTCGATATTTTTTAGATGGATGCTCATCCTACCTCCCCTCTCCCTGCACAATGCAAAGTGTGAGCCCCTGGTGAGGACCCAGAGAGCTGCCAGGATCTCCATCGAATTAGCGAGACTCGGCCCATGCCCCAGACCTCTTCTCCAGGAGAGACACCAAAGGATGGATAGACCTCTTCTCCCAGAGCCAAGCTTCAGCTTCAGTCTCGGAACAAACCAGAACATCATGTGCCAGCATCATAGCAACCAGCATCAAGAGTATCAGCAGTCAGCAGTTTACTATCCCCTTTCACTCCTCAATTTGAGGCAAAATGAAAATATAGCAGATCCAGGGGGACCCTACATTCTCATATGTTAAGAGAAATTGTCTAATCCTTTTCGATACAAATGAAGAATTACCTCTTTCAAAACTATTTGAGCCTATTCCATTGTAACACAAAAATATTTTAATACCTATATGAACATGAACCACAAGAAAAAATATAGGCATTAATATACCTTAAGACTGCATTAGCATGGAACCCTAGATAAATGTTAGTATGTTAGCACCTTAAACCTACATGAACATGGAACCCAATAATGAAATGAGCATGATTGGGAACAGCAGCCCCGAGCCCTTCAGAAAACCACATCATAAAAACGGACACACCCTAACGAACACATGATGAGGTGATAATTACAAAACATTGTCACTTAAATACATAATTTACACTTAACCATAGCATAACTCAACTAGGAAACATTCGTTTCAGTGGTTCCAACATATTATCCCCCTGCTGGGAGGTACTTAATTTTAGTTGTGTGATATGAGCTTTGTTATAGCTCCCTGGACTGTTTAAATCATCCAACACTTAAACAGGAGAGATAAAATTCTTAATCTGGAATGTACCTGAATACTAGAGTGGCAACTTTGAACTAAATTGAGCAGATTTATTACTCAAATAGCGTATCTCTAATAACACATTATCTCCCTGTTGCAAAGAAACTTAACCACTATTATATGCTGCTCTAGAAGCTAACCTAGAGTGGCACCTTCTAAGGTTCTGGGTGGTTTCCTCTCAGACCTCTTCGAGATATTTCTCATCTATTGAACCCCAGCAACGTTCATGGAGACCCCATGTATGGATCAGTGGGAGAAATCAACTCCTTCCGAAAAATAACTTGGCAGGCAATTTCTCTGTAGCATGGCTAATTACATTATTAAATGCTAAGGACAGTTGGTACAAGGCAATATCCCAGTCATTAGGGGATCCTGTTCGAAAGGCCCATTAAGACACTTTTAAATTACGATTATAATGTTCGACCAAGAAAGCCTTAGGGTAACAAACTGAATCGCTTTTGTACTTTGAAATTTAATTAGGGTATTTCCAGCTTATGAAGTTAAAGCTGTTAACGTATATCCGACATTTTACAAAGTTACACGAAACACACTCAACAAACTATCGTTGGCTGCGATTTTTTTACGTGAAGCTTATTTCACGGGTTTTCGCTATTTTGAGCCACTTTATTCTAGTTTTTGTTTAGCGTGTAGGAGAATTATCCAACATACTACTGCTTATTTTATGACTTCATCAATACGAATCGAATCGGAAGGCTACCAAGGGGTCTCGTACCCCTCGTTAAGATAAAAAGCTTCGCCGACCTCCCGTGGCGCAGTTGGTTAGTGCGCCATCGAGCTGGAGGAGGCTCTGGGTTCGAATCCTGGTAAGGCATGGATGTAAATTTAAGTTAGGTTATCAGTTAGTCTGTAAACTATCCCCTGCTAAGCCTTCCAGCATAAAACTGGGGGATGCTAAAAAGCTCATATTAAAATATATATTTATAGCGAGATTTTTCGGTTCCCCACATCATAGTTAATAAGGGTTTTCGATATTATAAAGATATTTGTAGGTAAACAGATGTTACAGAATCGCTCTTCAGTGACATAAACGATATTTCTCTTTAACAGATGTTACCGATCGTTTTATCACTGGAAACGAGTTACAGAATACAGCTACTTGGAGAGTTAGCAGGGGCGGGTGCACAAGCCCCAAGGATGGTGTACCCTGGCCATACCAAGGTGCAACTATATTACGTTGTAGTATTGCATACAAAGACTCACCGAAAACTTTCAAGTTGGGTTGACGGAGTGACTTATCGGCTAGTCACACACCTACGTTTAGGCACACGATACTTGCATATGAACAAATAAAGAAAAATACATACTGTTACACTAGGTAAAAAGGTGCGGGTATTTTAAGGGCCCGTGCCCTGAGGAGCCTGAAGGCCACGAAATAATGTTTATATGTTTAGTTCTTAATGCATCATTAAGCTGTTTTATTAACCAAACTCCACGGCCTACAGTTTACATACAAAATAACACTTAACGGCTTCAACAACCCGCCGGTTAAATTGGGTGCAAGTTTTAAGCTTCCCCAGGCGATGCAAGCACTGGGGAAGAGTAAGGATGTTGTCTCAGGCAGCTAATGAACAATGGTCCCGGTTCATTAGAGTTACTATGGAAATTGAATGATTGAAGAAAAATTTTAGTGCTGCCCGAGCGTGTGAAACCCGGGCCGTGGTAACACACAACTACACCCCCGAGATGATCGTAGCTGACTGACTTGCTTGTCTTGACATGCTGGCTGAGTTGGGGGGTCAGCGGGTCACGTGGGACTACTTTCTAGACATAATAAACACTGAACAAATACATTGTGCTCCATACTTGGTGCTGGAACATATGTAAATAACCCTTATAAATAACATTGAATTGTTTAAATTTAGGTGAACGAGGTGAGGATTACACACATTGTGAATGGTACATAACAAAACACTGAAAAACAAAATTTATTTATGCTGTAATGCACTGGGATTATTTCCTTGCACATATTACGTAGACACGTGGGCACTCGTGTATGGAAATCACACACAAAACCCGGAATAAAACATAACACTGAAAACAAAGATCTACTCTATATCCTTGTGCTACAGCAGGTACTCTGACATCACGTGCTAAGATTTGTGTTGTGTTCCATCCACACTTGCATTTCACTGCACTTAACTGCTCCGCTCGTCGAGTTGGCATCCCAACATCACAGCTCTGTGGTGCCGCGGCTGTCAAACGGGCTTGGGGGACATGTGGCACTTGTCAAATGTCCTCCCACCCTCACTGAGCCCGTTTGTAGCCGCACGACGTCACACACAGCATGGCCACTGATTACCTTGCTGTCTTCTGGGCCGTATCTGGTATGTACTTCTTTCCGCCTCCATGGTGTCGAAGTTTTTGCTGAGGTACCCTTCTCCGACGTTGCTTGTTGCAGAACGTGTTCCCGCCGTCACAAGTTATACAGACTGCTGGCGGTCTCCTCCACCAATTTGATTCGCGGAGGTACTACGTGTTGGCCAAACCGCTGCCCACATTGTCACTATTGCTGCTCGAACTGTCTTCTTGCTTGCTTCTTCCTTGCGCGATTTTCCGGTGCTGGGTGCAACCCGTGCAACTGGTTACCAGGTGGGGTGGACCACCCTGATGCGGCTCTCCAACCTCCTTCGCTACTCATGCTGATTCTTCTGCTGCAATTCCCCTGTTTCCCAGCGGTGATTATTCGACGCCTGTTGCTTCATCCATTGACATAGCTGCTGTTGTCTGTGCAGGTGCCGGTAGCGGCACTTATTCTGTTGCAGTGGTGCTTGACGGTGCCTCGCCGTCAAGTGTCATTGGGATTGCTTCCTCCTTCGTATGTTGCTCTCCACCTCCCTCACTTGCTTGCACATCTGCTCCCTCACTTGCGTCTACATCTTATCCCCTTGCTTGCTGCTCCGGGGTGGTAGTGATGGCCTGCACTTCTCCTTCTCCCTGTTCTGTGGCCGTGCTTAATCCATGCCCGAGAGATGTTGCCACATCTGGCATCGATGGCACTTGCACATCAGGTGGGGGCTCCTCCGATGGAGGTGCTGGCCCACCTTCCTCTCCTCTTGCTTCCTCTTCCTGCTCAGTATCTCTTGCACCATCGTGTGTGTTCTGGTCACTGGGTCCATTTTCGCCAGGGACTTGATCTGGCACTCTTCGTACATCATCCCGGTGGGCCTGGACCAGTCTCCTGCCCACTCGGGCCAGGTAGGTAGTTGGTCAAATACTTTGCAGCTCCTTACTGCCAGTCCCGTACAAAAGTTTTGCTTCGCTGTCGATTGCTGGTGCACTCGCAGATATCCCTTCTGCCCTGCTAGTAGTGCTGCTGGTGGTCTCGTGGTTGCCGGGACCCATCCCGCGGCATACTGTTGTTGGCATAGTTGCTCACCCTGCTCATGGTGTCTCCTCTCTCGCTGTCCTCCGCTGGTGTCTGTGAATGTGATGACATGGTGATGATGGATTCGCTGCAGATTGGGTGGCATGACGATTCTGCACACAGTGTTGGTGCATTTGGCAGTGGTTGAAGTGAACTCGACACCATGACCCTGAGTTGATGATGTGGGGTAGATGGTGGAATGCAATTTCCCTTCCGCCATAACCGTGTTGAATTGAGTGGTAAGAGGGCCGAATGTCAACACGCGTGGCTGTCAATGCGCACACTGCCGGACCAAAACAAATAGGCATGAATGTGTTATGAAATGCATTACTTTGCAGTGCTTCTGCAAAATCTCTTGCAAGGAATCAATGTCACAGTAGGTTACTTGAAAAACACGATTACACTTGTGAAAATAAAAGAGAAAAAAATGTCCGTTGTTTACCCTTGAAAAATCTACATGTTTACACTCCGCTTGGCCTTGGTGGCCGAAAGATCTCAAACTTTACACATAGGAACATGCATTGTGCCTGTGTGAGTAGAGGTCTATTGAAGATCTTGGTACAGCACAATACTTCAACAAAAATTCGTGCAAATTTCTCACTTTTAAGCAAAATTTTTCAATCTCTTCTTCAAACACGATTCATATCTTCAATCTCACCCACAAAATCAAGATAATTTAAACCAAATCTGCATTCTGAATTAACGACTTTTTTTAAATAACATACTTGGTTCACTCTTTGATCAGTGGTCCATTTTAAGGGAGAATGAGGCTAAATTTAGGTCAAAAAGGATAAATATTCAATTTAAATTTGAAAGCCAAATCAATTAGTCGAAAATAATATCACAAGAAAAGTATGAAAATTCTTGGGAAGTGATCAAAAATATGATGGTGTAGCTTGAAAATGACACTTTGAAGAACCACACACGAAGAGTGAACACAAGTTGAAATAGATTTTGATTTTGAACTAAAATATAATTGATTTTGAGTTGCGCTTGAAAGATTTTACGGCGATTTAGAAATTTGTTTGAATTTATCTTGACATTGAATGAATTTTAGTTAAATTTTTGAGTTGCACCAAGATCTAAAATAGACCTCTACTTGTGTGATATGGTGTGAGCAGTGTTTACAAATAAACACCATCACGCTGAACTCCCAAATAACCGCAGCAATGCAACGATCAAGCATGTACAATTGTTAGTGTGTCTGTTTGCTACTTCTATGCTGTGAGAATTTTTGTTTCGCTTGCACAATGGTACTTTGGTGACTGTGACGATTTGCGTTTGGCCGTTTACAGCACCCACTGTGTCAGTGGTACAGTGTTATGGTGCAGTATCTGCAGGGATGAGACGGGCGTGCTGTTTGCGCCGGCATCCTACATTCTGCTGTGGTGTTGGGAAGTGTGGTGTGGCTTAGTCCACTGTTGCCCGCAGGTGCGCAGGGCCTTGGTGCAGCTGTGGGTATCGGCTAGGTCGGCTGGCCACATGGCACTGTATTTACCGCCGCTGAAGTGGGTGGGGCGGAAAGTTGCGGCGTGCTAAGCCATTACAGTTCGTTTCCTGCGTTGTACATATGTGTTGCAGCCGCTAAAACTTGTACCAGTGATGACTGCATGTCTTGTTCACATCGCGGGGTTGGCGGTAACATTGGTGTTGACACTCGTTGCTGTCCAATTGCTGTTGGTTGATTTCTTGGGCTCTCTTCTCGCTGGCTCGCGAGTTTAGCAGTAGTGAAGACAACTGTGGTTGTGACACGATTTTCCACTGGAAGTGCAGGCTTTTCTATGGTTGCACATTTGTTGCACAAAATGCATTCGTTGTACATTATTTCTAGTTCCCCCCTTCCCTTCGATCGCGCATTCCACGTGGTACAGGCACGAGAACCGTTGGCAAGATACGATGCGAGTTCTGATCCCTTGGCATCCAACTTCCAGCAGTAGCTTGGTATTTCATCTTACTGCAGCTCAATTGCTGCGAGTGGTTTTTGTTGGTGAAAATTTTGACATACTAATTTGAAATGTTCTTGCAATTCACTGTCTGATCCTGTCAACTAATCGCAAATGAGTCGTTGACATGCACAATTGGCAGTCCTGTAATTACTGATGCACCAACTCGCTCTTGCTATTTCTGAAAATTTTCCTTGCACTTTATCCGAAATATTTGTTGTTGTTTGCTTACACTCTCCATTTCATTGTTTCGCCATTCATTTTCTCATGGTTGCTCGCGGCGCGGTTGAACGATGGGCTGGACTTTCGACATCGCCAGAAATTATTGCCAAACTTGTACTTTGAGAAACAATACTGAGGGATTTGATGCAGACACCGCACGCAGAGAAGTGCCGATGCACTCTCATCTGTTCGGCATTTCATTGTATGTTCTGCTTGTCAACACACACCCGAGCGCGGAAGCGCAAATGCAGAAGTTCTGTGCTGCGCGATGCAGAAGCGCGATGTGGAAGTTGAGCACGGGTGATCGAGGCCATGCGGGCAGTGATGTCAGGCGGTGGAGGGGTAACGCGGGGACGCTCCCCTGGTCTTTGTCTCTGCATGTCGGCGACAGAGTTTCGCGTTGGTGACATCACGTCTGCTTCCACCTTACAGCCCTTGTTCGCCCTCGCCGGAGCAATGGCGAGTGCCTTGTTGTTTTGGTGCGCTTTTCCCGCCGACCATGTGCAACTTTCATGGCATCGTTAAGGCAACTGGAAGGCGTCGCGATGCTGCCTCTTGCTGTACCAGTTGCCAAGTTGACCGCGCCGCTCTCTCGTTGCGGGTAAATTAGGAATTTAACATCAGGAAAAATTTTGGAGTAAATTTTGAACAGGACATTTTTGGAATGGCAGGTTATCCAGGATCTGCAACTAAGTTGGGCGCCATTTTGACGTGGCGCCGTGGTGCCTCAGTGGGTAGAGGCAGCATTTGAGGAGCAGTGAGATTTTAAAGGTGGTTTTACCTGGGGTGCAAGACATCATTGGACAATGTCGTGTGAAATCAGTACAGTCGAGTTTTCCTCCAGGTCCATTTGGCAGAAGACCAATGGAATCCTGGACTACTACTCCTCGTAATGCATAGTGAAAATTACTCCATGTGCATAGGGCGTAGTGGCCTGTTTGGGTCAGCTCACACACCTATATTACATAGTAGTATTGCATACAAAGACTCACTGAATACTTTCAAGTTGAGTTGACACAGTGACTTATCGGCTAGTCACACACCTAAGTTTACACACACGATACTTGCACATGAACGAATAAAGAAAAATACATACTGGTATACTAGGTAAAAAGGTGCGGGTATTTTAAGGGCCTGTGCACTGAAGAGCCTGAAAGCCACGAAATAATGTTTACATGATCAGTTCTCAATGCGTCAGTAATCCTCTTTACTAACAAGACTTAGCGGTCTACACTTTACGTACAAAATAACACTTAACGGCTTCAGCAACCCGCTGGTTAGGTAACGCTGCAAAAATTGGCGCGAAGCCGATAAAAATAAGGTGCAAGTTTTAAGCTTCTCCAGGCGATGCAAACACTTGGGAAGAGGAAGGGTGGTGTCTCGGGCAGCTAATGAACATCAGTTCCGGTTCATTAAAGTTATTATGAGATTAAATTATTGAAGACAAATGTTGAATGCTGCCCGAGCATGCAAAACCCGAGCCGCAGTAACACACAACCATACCCCTGAGATGCTCTTAGCTGACTGACTTGCATGCCGTGACACACTGGCCGAGTTGGTGGGCCGGTGTGTCATATGGGACTACTTTTTAGACATAGTAAACAGTGATGAAAAAAAAATGTAATCCTTACCTGGTGCTGGAACATATGAAAATATTCCTTATAGATAATATTGAATATAGGACCCTGTTTACATTAAGGCGAATGAGGTGAGGATGTCACATGTTGTGAATGGTACATAAGAAAACATTAAAAAACAAACTTTAATGGCATTGTAATGCACTGGGGTTATTTCCTTCCACATGTTTCATAAACACGTGGGCACTCGTGTTTACAGATCACACGCAAAACCCTGAATAAAACATAACACTGTTAATAAATATCTACTTTATATCCTTGCGGGAACAGCTGGTACTCTTACGTCACGTGCTAATATCCGAGATGTGTTGCATCCACACTTGCATTTTACTGTACTTAACTGCTCTACTCGTCGAGTGCGCATCCCAACTGCGCAATATGTGGCCAAGTTGTTGTCAAACGGGCTTGGGGGACACATGGCACACACCAAATTATTACACGTATTAGACATTTTATTTGTACATAATACACTCTCAAGTTTTACTATATATTTAAGTCATATTACAATGGATATGTTTTGGCCTTTGTGTGTCTGAATATTAGAATGATTATTCACATTATCTTAAAGATCACTTGAGAGAATATAGGGGCCCCATCTATACAAGAATTATCGAACTATGGCCTACTCGCCGGGCGGTTTGCAACCGCCATATGGTGCGCTCTAATGGCAATACTGTAATTTATTATTTCTGTTGAAAGTGCACAAATTTTATCTGCCAGCATAAGCGGTAAGTACTGTATACAGACACAGAGCGCACGTCATGGCAATTTCACTCCACGTGCATATGAAGGCACACGGTCCTTGCCCTTGGTCTGTTTATGCTGAGTTGTGCATCATTTTCTCGCATTACACGATGCCTGCTCTTTCGCTTCCCTGTTGTTCTGAAACTGTACCTCTGTTGCCCACATCATATTGTCCTTGGTTATATTCCTTCTTACTCTATTGTCCTTGGTTATATTCCTTCTTACTCTATTGTCTTTGGTTATATTCCTTCTTACTCTAGTATTATATTTTCGGAAAGCGATATTTGAAGTTTTCCCTTTCTGTATAATTTTTCTTTTCCGAGATTTTGTTTGCCTGTTATTTTTTTGGTGGAATAATAGGTGAAAAGTTTTCTCTTTTGCATTAAACCTAGCGATATCCACATAGGACCTTTGTGGAACTCTTTTATAGAAAATACTTTTGAATCTTCTGTTTGTAATGTTATTTTATTATTCGCAATTTCTTTTGTGCAATCAGCAGGGGTTGCACCTAATTCCCCCTCATATGGAAGTTTTTTTGTTTGTTATTCGTGTATGCGCGGTTTTGGGGCTGAGTGGTGTAATTTATGTTTTGAGCCCTAGTTTCATGTCCTCGCCTCGAGTTTTCTCGTTTTGTTTCCCTGTTTTTTTTTTTTTTTTTTTGTGAAAAGAAAGGTTTTTTTTTTTTTTTTTTGGAAACCTGTTCTTTGTGTATTTTTATTGAAGGTAGAATCCCTGCCATTCCTTACACATTCCCGTGTTATTATTCCAGGTTGAGAATTTCGTCTAGGATAGTTTGAGTAGTATTTTTGCTATCTGTTTGTGCGGATTTTATGTTTCGCCTCTGGTTTCTTGTATTCTGGAAATTGGCTTTATTGTTTTTAAGAGTGAGATTTGCAATTTCTTCATTCAATTTGCTGATTTCTGTTTGCAGTTTTGGTGTTTCCGGGTTCTAGCCAACATTTGATCAATTGAATCATTTTGAAGGCCGACAATTTTGTCGGTAAATGATGGTAAGAGCGATTTCCATATAATGGAAATAAATCCCATGTCGCTTATGTGCAGGTTGTATTTTCACCTGTAATAAAGAAGGCCTTCAATGTGTTTCTGACAGCATTCTACGAATTTCTGCTTTTTGTTATACAACATTTTTTGTATCTTTCTTGTAATTCTGGGGAAGTGAAAGTATTTCTCCGTTTTCTTACGACATTGTTCCAATCGATCTGTCCTCCCTGATTGAGTAAGAAGTTATCTAGTGCTTGTTTGGCCGACACAGTCAAATAAAATTTAAGCCTTCGGCATCTCTCATTGTCATCCTAGATGTTTAAGTTGGCTTCCAAGTTGTACCGATAATTTTGAAATTACAATGGGGTTTTGAACTATTATGTTTAGGGGTGGAGGCATTTTCCAATCTTTAATTTTATTTTAATTCTGCATTCTGATTTATCCATATTATTACTTTAATGGTTGTATGTCATTTTCATTTATGCTAATTATCATACAGTATAATTTCATTTTTGAGTAAAGAGATTTCTGTCACACACACATATTTAGTTATGAACCTTGTTGAATTATTCACATGTTTGGGTCTGAGTTTATTTATTTACATTTTTACATTAATAAATTAAGTATCAAGGTCACACATGTTTGATTTAAATGAATTTCTGTGTAGGTTGGAATGTGTTTTCTATTGCATGAGGTTTACAGCATCGCCAGAGAGCTTCTGATTCCAGTGTGGTAAGACCAAGGTCACATTACGAGTAATAAGGTGCCCAAAATTCATCATACCACTATAATTATTCTTTCTCCCAACTCAGGCCAAATAGATTTACACCCACACTTTCACATACACTGTTTCAGAGTGGCGCACAACGATACCTCATTACAACACTGTTCATTGTTGTTATTGCCTCCTCTTACATTTCTAGAGAAACATTTAAAATCATTACAGGTGTAAAACAGGACATGTCCATAAAAAGTTGTTGAGTGGGTATGTCCACATTTATAATGTAGTAAATGTTTATCGTTTATGGAAATTAGTTCACTACATCGAGGAATTCATTGTTAATTTTTTAAACCATAAGTGTTGATTTTTTTGGGAATACATCAACCGTCAGAGGTTTTTGTATTTCCTGAATATAATGTTATATTCTACTTGCTCTCTTATGCATTTGGATGACAGATATTTTAGTAGTTGGTAATGGTGATAGTTGCATATCTATATATAATTTTATTATATTTAAAAAACGAGGTTAGAAAAAATTTTAAAATGTTTCCTTAGTTTCAAATTATTTATTTATATTTCGATTCATATGGTAAGGTGTACAGTGGCACTGGCAGGTTATTTATATGACATAACCTCAGTTTTCAATATACATATAAATTACAAAATGGAAATTAAAACATGGATCACTATATTAAAACCACAAAGAACTGTATGATACATACAGATCTACATGTATTGCAGCATTTAATATTATGTGAACTACACATCTACATGTGCTGTCATGACCACTTGCACCTCCGCAATCACATACACTACCTAGCCGACACTTGGCCGAGACGAACAATCGACTGAGAGTACGTTAGTGTGGGTCGCCGAGAACAGAATGCACCCACCTCATCGACACATACTATGTGACTCAAGTGACCGCCTCGCTTTATTTATCTCAAGAGGCATCTCCTGGGATAAATTAGGAAGTGGTCCTACACAGTGTCCCTCTGAAAGTCTCAGCTGTGAGGCGTTCCAGCAATTGGAGGGAACGTCGGCGCAGATCGCCCTGCGAAGTCTGGTGTCCCTCTCAACTGCTTGACATCGACTGGCTTGCTGGCCGAAATAACAGTGCTGCACGGCCCCAAGTGGTATAAATCAGTGGGTAATAATGCTCCCGAAGTGACCACAGTGCTCATTTCACCATAATTAGCTAAGATAAATTAAATTCTTTTCAAATCAGCTCAATTGAGCATGGCTACCCACATCCCTTTTCTGGGATGGGCTAGTCCAACCCTTCAGGTTGAGACAACTTAGACACGACCAATACTGAAACTCAAAGTTATTCACCAGAAATGAAATACAACGACTGAAAAAGTTATTTCAATAATTTTATATGTGTTAATTAATTGTAATAATTTTAAGAGTGAAAATGTGTTATTTTACAACAGACTACCTATCAGGGCCAATGTAAATATAATATCATTTTACAAGTCTAGTGATATCTCCCATGATGTCACAGTCACGGACACAGAAAACACTTAAATAATCATGGGGAGGTTACCAACATGTTTATAATCATTAAGTTATATTTTGTGTCATAATTGTTAATGTTAAGAGGGTTCGTGTAATTTTCACTCAACATTTTGGCGCCAGCTTCTGCAATACCTAGAGGAAGCCTACGCCATGATGACAGTCTTACTTCAGCACTCGGGCCAGCCGGCAGCATGGGAGTTTCGCTCCGCGCAGACCCCCTCAGCACACTCAACTTTTGCTGCTACCAATTTAGTTTTCAATAGCCTTCAAATTACTGGAACATTATTGCATATTAGTGCTGAGAGGTGCACATTCTGCCTCCCTGTGTTCATAATTAGGGCTTAACCCACAATAGGTTTTACATTTACTTCCATAGCTTAGGCCACTTTTACAGCTAAGGTCTCCCACAGACCAGAGTGCTGAGTCCACTTAAAATAGACATAGCAGCCTCACTGTCTATGTAACTCAAGCAAGTGAGTAAACGTATCATTGTGCAAGCATACATTATCGTCTGATGCCACTCGGCCGTCTACCCTACCTGCCAACGAATATCCCCCAAAGTCCAGACAGCCCAAGCTACTGATAACGCTTAAGGGGAGGACACATTATATCGTGCACTTTGTCATCCTCAAGCAGGTATTAACACATGGGCTATTGCTGAAAACTGTCCGCTGTGTCTTGAAGTTCTGCCAGAAAGCGTGGTTGAAGCCCTACATCGAGCTGAACACCATGAAATGCCAGGCTGCCACGAAAAACTTCGAGTGGGACTTCTTCAAACTGATGAACAATGCTACGTACGGCAAGCTGATGGAGAACAAAAGGAAACGTCAGCGGATGTATCTCGTCTGCAAGTAGTTGCGGGCGAGAAAGCTTATCTCAAAGCCAGCATTCCGCTGTCAGACAATATACAATGAATCACTTTCCCTCATCAAGCTGGACCACAAGAGTATATTGCTTGACAAGCCGATTTACGTTGGCTTTGCTGTACTTAACCTGTCCAAAGCCCTCATGTACTGCTTCTACTACGATGTTATGCAGGCAGGGTATGGCCATAATGTTGGATCAGTCTACATTACCACCGATTACTTCGTCATGCCCATATCGTGCTCCGATTTCTACAACGACCTTGCCTCAGACCCAGCACTAACGACTGAATTTGACACCAGCATTTACCCTTCCTCTCATCCTTGCTACTCACCAACAAATGCCAAGGTCATCGGCAAGTTTAAGGATTGGTGGGGGGGGGGGATGTCACGATAGAGTTTGTCGGGCTGAGGGCGAAGCTCTATGCTTATCGATGTAGGGATCAGGTCGTGAAGCAGGCCAAGGGGATCCAGAAGAGCATCGTCCATCGCCACATCACCATTGAGTTCTACAGGAGTGTTTATCTGTACCACCAACTCATGAGGGTGCAGGTCAACAAAATTCAGTCGCACCACCACGATGTCTACACAGAATGCAGCAATAAGGTTGCACTGTCGTGGATTGACGACAAGCATCAGATCCTGGACAATGTCTTCCATACCGTCCCTTATGGCTACGTGGATGAGTAAGTCTAGACACACATCTCTGGGCAGTCATACATCATCATATATGTATCTGTCTCTGGGATAGCAACCGGGCCGGGATACATAGTAGGGGGCAGTTCCTCGCCCCAGGATTGTCGAAGCTGAAGTGCTTCCATTTCCCTCCCCAACAATAAACATCTTGTGTTTGTGTGCGTGGGTATAGATTTACTCCCAGAATACTGGAGCTTCAAGCAGGATCTGTATATGAATGTTGCCAGGTATGTTGGTGTTCTCCTGCTACAGTTATAGCACACCATAGCACATGTAGGAGTCATATCCATCTTACGAAGTGTGTTGGCTGCCTGGACGGCACACTGTAGCACATACAAGGACTGTATAATATCCTTGTCACATGTGCTGCCAGTGTATGTATGCGTTGTGGGCATTTACGGCACACTGGATAACATACTACCGACCAGTCAGGTGTGCTGGACGGTTGTATGCTATGGCACCAAGCATATGACCGGTTTTATCCCCACTCCAGTGCTTTCTCCTGGTATACCGAGTCATCTTCGACGTGTCCGGTATACTTGTTTGTGGCTTGGTTCCGGCATACCGGAGCACATACAGGAGACAGTGCTATCGTGTCAACTATACCGGCTGGTCGTACGCTGGAGAACATGTGGGGAGCAGACCTAATCCCGTGCAGGCATACTGCCAGTGTCCTGGTGCATGTTTGCTTTCGACAGCACTCTCAAGTACATGTAGTAGTTGTAGAATATTGCTACCATGGGTCCTGCTGCTATTTTTTGGAAGATGACTTCTAGTAACCTACTGACACCTACTGCGAGGGTTGTCAACTGTTTCCCTTGATGAGGGCAAGTTACTAGTACTCGTTATACATGTACTATTTCACATCCACTCACTCTGCACACACAACCTATCTCTACATCACATTCAATTACCTGCAGAACCTCTATGTAACTACTATTTACGGACCACTTATCTGCAATAATTTATTTGTCCAGGGGAATTTGAGTTGCGTCTCCGACCTGGGAAACTCTGTTTTTTCATCCTCCCCGGGGGGGGGGGGGCACAATGCTTATTCTATCGTTGGGGTAAATGTGGAAACTAGTATATGTATCACGTAACAGTGTATTTTCTGGTTGTCTGTATCGAAGCTGCTTTTATTCTTATACAATGTGCTTTACACACCTTCTCTCTGCTTCTGTCTAACCACCTGTAATCTTTTATTTGCTGTCATCTTTCATGTTGATCCATCCTCATTTCTTTGTTTTTAGTTTTTGGTCATTTTGCTCATCTGGCATCGGAAGGCACCTTTTCAATGTTCTGACATCATTACCGACAGTTCTTTTATTTTTTACCTTATACACCTTGAGTATATCAGGTTAAAAAATAGTAGATTGTTGGTGATGTTGTCCCATTATTTAAGTGCTGGTAACAAGTCCAGAGGCCGTCCACATGACATGTTACAATATCGTGTGAACAGTAAGTCCGAGTGCGGCACCGGAAGTGTCTGCTCTTGTTACAGGTGGTTCCCTCATCCCAGTGCTCGGAGAGACCATAGCGGATGTGTTCGGAGAGACCCTAGTATTGAGAGAGGGAGAGAGAAAGAGAGAGCTGGATGATGTAGGCTGAGTCCAAGATGGCGGCCATCTACTGTTGGTGAGTGAAATCCTTCATATGATCAAAAGTAGTTGTAGTATTAGCATGTAGAGAGAGAGAGAGAGAGAGAGAGAGAGAGAGAGAGAGGATCCCTGCTCTGGAATGACAGAGCAAAAGGTCGGGTGCAGTAGGACCCCTCATCTGACCACTCGCCTCACCCCTCACCACCCCTGACAACTCATCGGACTCCTCGTGCATAAGTGGTGGCTTCGGTGTGAGGAGTCGGCCATCATTTTGGAGGTAAGTGGGAGTGTTCAACAATATGGTGGCCATCTAGGACAACTTGTAGTAGTAGCACGTGGAGGGAACCCCTGCTTCGGAATGACAGGGCAGGAGTTCCAAGATGACCACCGGGAATGATTTCTCAATCTTGCACAATGCAGCTGGAAGTTTCTTAATTTGTGTGATGGACAGCCTCATTCCGCAAACAGCCAGCCGAATCGAAATGCCCCCCCCCCCCCCCGGCCATGACGTCATCAAGATGGTGGTCGAGTTCTTTGATTCTTCATCCACGAGCCACTTACACTGGAATTGGTATTTTTATACTACTGTCACGCGACTCAGGGGGGAGTTAATCTTTTGTAACCAGTCATTTAATGTACTAATAATTTAATTAGTAATTTACAGGAACCACTGTGATTGTATTTAGGCGACCCCCTCCCAGTGTAGACTGTGTGCCCCACCGATTCAGTGGCACTTTAATTCATTGTTCGTCCGCGTGGCGTTTTGTTACCAGCAATTTTTGCACTGCTGCCAAAATTAAAACCTGCCACCTTTACATTTGCAGGCCCAGTATAGACCTATTAAAGTTTACTTGTTTTGATACGAGTAAGTAGTTCACATGCACCCATATATCCAATGAAGTATGAATAACTCACATGGCGATTACCTACCATACATTCTTGGCCCAGCATTATTTTTGTTGTTCATAAAATCAGTGAAATGCTAGTATTATGTTTTGGTACTTCTGTGTATACACTGATGAATAATTGTACTAACCAAAAGTGTTCATTAAAAACTAAGAGAAATAGCAATTTTGGAAATTTTACCATATGTTCTGAATCGCTTGAAGGCTAACTATATAAAGTAATTGAATTATTTAAATTTTTGTTTCTTAAGTGATAAATAATGTTGAAAATCAATCGGTGAGTTAGGGAAAGTGGTAAATAGTGGCAAAAATATATGGGACTACTAAATAAAATTATGGGTATGCACAGCACAGTTCTATGTTCTTATTTATTGCTGAATACAAAAACAATGCGTTTAGTGGACGAAAATATGCATGCTGTAGAACTCGCATTAAAAATAAAGCATGGACAGTTCCATGGATAACCTATCAGGAAGATTTCATTCTCGTTGCCTATAAAGTAACTTGTGTTTCCTGCCGGGCCGATCATTAGGAAATATAAGGGCCTAAGTATGTTGGTTCAACAATACATTCATTCATAATAGCCGGAGACAAAGACAAGACAAATGTTAGTAAATGCGGAATTCGGTTCAGGAATACATTCATTCATAATAGCTGGAGACAGAGACAAGACAAATGCTAGTTAATGCGGCATTCATCTACGTCCGGCACAAGATAAATCCCCGACGAGATTACAGTTGCCTTCGGCATGCACAAATAATTACCTTTTCTGGAAGAACGCCAAGCAAGCCACTAATGTACGTTATTTTTCAAGCCGAAGTGTTATGCAGTTTTTCTTTCAAAGTAAGCATTAGTAATAATAAATTTAATGCAATTTTTTGCTGTAAATGATACTTTTTTTTTGTATACAACTGTTAATTTGTTTAATCAACATATTTGGCGAACACAAAATACTTTGTCGTGTTAACTAGTTTTCCTACTTTAATTAGATAAACTATACGAAACACGATTTTTTAATATAATAACTTTGAACTGTCTTAATGATTCGACTGTTGCAGAACGCCGTACAACGTCAGTTATATTTACACTCATATGGGTGCGGAGTGTCGTGCGCAAACGTGACATATTCGCAACATTCACTAGGCAAGCCTGTATTTTCTTTTGGCCGTGGTTTCAACAAAGTCTGACGCCTAGCACACTGAAACCCACGGGACAGATTTGCTTATCTGGTTACGGCCCGAACTTCTAAGGTAAAATCCCGACCGGGATCGACGTAGAACAATCAATGCATTGGAGGAACAGACTGGAATGTTCTAGAATTCATGCCAACGCTTTTTGACTGCATATTTGGTGATGAAACCTGTCGCATCGAAATTCGTTTTGCACGCGCTTTCACACGTCCACAGCCAACCGTTTGAGTGTGTGCCAGGAATATGGTAAAACAAAGTGTTCATTCAGTTCTTTGCGTGGGTCAGGGACTCCCTCGGGAGGAAGGTTTCCGGGCGTTTAATTGAGGTGGTGTGGCAGTACCATGCTACAGTAGCTAAGCCCAGTTACCACATTTGGCCCTAGAAAGGGTGGATAAGCATTTATTATAGCTTAAGGGTGGATAAGCGTTTATAATTAGGCTCCTTGTGCCAACCCTGGGTAACGCAGATTGGGCTGCGCCTCCTGTATTCCTATGGGAACCAGTTTCCTGGTGACTGGCAAGGGGTACCTGCCATGATAGCTTTGATCGACAGATAGTACCTAGGCCTGACCACTTGGCGGGGTGTTGGGCCACTTGGCTTCCAGGCCGTTGGGGCCCAATACTGGGATTTCATGGTGAAGAAATTCAACATTATGGTAATGGTCAGTGACCGATGACAGCTCCTCCGACTCGCTGCTTTGCTGGCTGACGGATGTAATGGCAATGGCGTGGAGGCAATAATGAAAACATGGAAGAACTTTGGAACCTATGTGTTTCAGACCTAAGGAGTTTAATAAGGACGGAAATATTCGGTTTCAAAGCAAGGGCAGCTTCCCTCAGTCCTATGTGCCATGGTAGGTCTGGGGTTGTCTCTCACTCCACATGTGTAGTTCGCCCTCTGTCTTCTGATGGGCAATTCAGTACTGGGATTGCTGGGCGAGCAACCGGCCTGTAATGGGTTAAAGGCTTATGCCAGGCGAGGCTTTAAAGTTTCCTCAACCACAACCGGAGTTTACTTGAGGGGTGGGCTCGGCTCACCTCCTGGTGCAATAGCACCATGGAAAATAAGTGGAGCACGGGCTGATCAGTACTGGCCCCATCAGAGGTTCTCCATGGTGTTCCGATCACATTGAGGTTGAGTTCTACTGGCAGTGGTTGACTCCGCATGCTGGAGAAGGTCTGATGAGATTACCCCTCTTAAAGAAAGACCGGGCGGTGAGCAGTGACCTGCTCCGGTTGTGTCCTGGAGAGACATTAGTGGTATGAATATAACCCTGGCCAGACCACACGCTTGGTTCCTGAGTACAGGGTTTTAGAACTTTGTGGTAAGGTGTTCTCATGCTGTACTTGTGAATCAGGTTGAGTCCTTGGATCTGGTTAACTCAGGTGCTAAGCTGTGACACCTGAGATGAGAGGAAGTGATTCCTCTCCGCCACCGATTGGGCGGTCATTGCAGCGAAAATGCCTTCGTGACTAAGAGAGCTACGTAAAAATACACAAGTACAAAGACTGAAAAGCCTTAACTGTATGTATATAATTCTTTGCACACGCTAAAGCACTTGACTCTCTAGTCGTCGGAAAGCACACGCGGAACGCCAGGACATTTCAGTTAGTTCCTCCAGATCATCGATTGTTCTACGACGATCGGACATGATAGCATCAGCGATTTTTTTGCTTGTTTTCGTGCGTTCTGGAAGTCGCGGGACGTCCAGGTCGGGGTTTGCACTAGTGGTTTGGAACGCAGCCAGCAGAACAGATCTGTCTCGTGGGTTGCAGGGTGGCAAGCGTCAGACCTGGGTGAAGGTTTTTGGCCACAGACTAAATAACGACGACTTCTCACTGCGACTTCAACTTGTTACCAAGAATGAAAATAAACCTGAGAGGGTGGCGTTTTCAGAACATAGAAGAGTTGAAACAAAAATCGCTGGAGGCATTGAACAATATTACTTCAGACAAGTTTAAAACTGTTCCCAGCAATGGGACAAACGCTGGGACAGTTGCGTTACGTCTGATGGTCATTATCTTAAATTAAAATACTCTGTTTCATACTTGGTGTTTAATAGAATCATTATCTTTATTTCTGTGTTCCCCGTCGTACTTTATGAACTTTAGACATATATGTCATCTGGTTATTCTGTGGCATTAAGAATAAAGGAGTTCATCCGCTAACGGATGACGAGTTTTCAGTCCTTCCATGCATGACGTCATCTTCGAGCACCGAACGGCCGCAAGGCACAATGGGCGTTTCTTATACCGTTGCGTTTGAATTTTTCAGTACCGTACACCGCATTACACATTAGTTGTAGTACTCACTATTAATAATTATAATCACAACTTTTTTTAAGTGAGCGCCTTGTAATGGCCAGTTAAATTGACTTAATGCCATATTCAATCAAGTGAATTAAATAAAAGTTGAAGTTCAGTTCAGTTGGTAATGATAATGGATTTTAGACAATCAACACTTGGAAATGTAACTGCATACTGAATTCGCTAAGATCAATTCTAAAAACTTAAAACAAATAACAGACCGAATTCTTGAAGTAAAAAACCAATGCACTGCAATTATCAAAACTAATGGAGAAGTTGTAATAATGTTACATTACCAAAAATTAACATATCTTGTCTTAGCTCAATATTATTAACAGCGGTAAAAATTCATGCTCAAAACAATTATCGGTTACCGCATGAAATGTTACATTGTCTGTAATGAAAATTTTTAATCGTAACTGGCACTAATTACTTTTGGTTTTGCACTATGGTATATCACATAAACACAACTTCGACACGGCGGAAATATTTGACATGAGATCCAGTTGCAAATTTTGTAACATGAATGTGTTGCATGTACCTTCGCGCGAATTTTAAGTTTATACAAGTACGCATTCCAACGTTCTTTTCATTACACAAGTTCCTTGACTTGGTATATTTGTAGTGCTTTGCAGGCTAAGTGACCTGTAGATATTAATATTAGCGAAGGGCATCACTTATGCAATACAGTAGGTACTGGACTGTCACATTCATATGTGCGCTATGTATTATATTTCCAAGACTATAGGGGCCGCGGTGGCTGAGCGGCTAGCCTGCACGCCTCCCACCAAGGCGAACCGGGTTCAATCCTCGGCCGGGCCACTCACGGATCTTCGCAAGTGGGAATCGTGCCGGACAATGCCGCTGGTCGACGGGTTTTTTTTTCGGGGATCTCCCGTTTTCCCCAACCCTTAACAACCGCTAAGTTTTTTCGCTCATTCACTCACTACAAGCCTATACCCATTTATAGTAATTGCAAGTGACGTCACATCTTAGATGTGGAGTGGAAATGGGTGCGAGGGCTCAGAAAATAAACGTTTACATTGCATGCTACGGCGAGTTGAGATGTCAACATCGAATGAAGTATCTGCTATTGAAAGTTGAGCAATTTTCTACGACAGGAGCCGAATCTGAGACAGGTAATAACATTATATAATTTTTACTGAAAATTAAAAATATATAATTCAGCTCTGCTAGAAAAATAGGTGTCAAGTTGGTTAATTATTTCCTACATTATATTAGCTAGATTTTTTCTTTTTGGGGGATATTTCAGTGAATTCCAAGAGGACTTAAAATAGTTGACCAAGCACAGCAACTTTAAATAAATCTATTCCTCCCCAAGGTCCAATGTAATTACTGAAACATTCCCGATTTTGTTGATGTATGGTCGGCATACTTGACGAACTTCAAAATGGCGGTCGAACTTTAATAATGTCGGAGCAAGAGTAAAATAAAATAATACGCTATCCAAAATATTGGTTTCGAATTTCTGAGAATTCCCCAGTATTTCTTGAATTTCTGAAATTCTAAAGTCAAGGTCAAAGTAATTGTAAGTGCCAGTGGTTTTTAATAAAAGATCAAAACCCAAGTTCGAGGTCACAGAAATTTAAGATGGTCATTTGCTTTTCGAGTCTTCGCCTTCAATTCCGTGTTAGAAATTGCATTAAATATTTTGATAATAACTCTTTACTTAGGCCTAAATGGCTGTCGTGTAAATCCCAGAAAAACACACACACACACACACACACACACACACACACATATATATATATATATATATATATATATATATATATATATATATATATATATATATATACACATATATTCATATTAGATTATTAGAGGGAAATTGCTACCGTGCACATGATTCAAGTCTCGAGTTTCTGTTGTGCGAATGTATGTGCCACTGTGGAGGGTACCATTGCTCTGACTACGTTATAATTAAATAACCTATAATATAAAAATTTTCGAAAAAAAATTTTAAATCAAGAAAATTATATTGCATTTTTACGACTCTTTATTCTAGTCTGTTGGTGACAATCTTAAAATAGCTTTTAAGCATTCTACTTTTATAAATATAAGTACAATTTAAATATTTTGTAATGTTGATTAACGAAAAATTAAGACACAGCTAGCAGCTCATCGGTTCAATTTTAGTCAACTGCGCTCCAACCTTTCCTCCGCACCCCCCCCCCCCCCCCCCCTCACTCGTCAACCTTCCACACGCACACTTCCCGAAAATTGCAAGAGACATATTTTACGTGCCAGTGCTGGACCCGTCACAGCAAAAGACTACAACCGATATCTTAACTGGCTAAGTCTCTTCGCACATCTTCCTCGCTGCAGTTTGAGTACACAGCTACCATTCCACCCTGTCTCAATTTGCTTCCTTGAACAAATATCTTGTCTTCCCACGTTCCCATCTCTTCCGCCAAATGTGACGTTATTCGCTCTGACTCTATATGGAGATGAAAGATTTAATATTTTTTAAAGTCTCCTCAGCCAAATACATTCCACTGCCATTTTTTTCATCTTACCTATGTTCCCATTCCGTCTAGTTAAAACTATTCCACGTTTTTTGAAAATTCATAGGTGGATGCACCAGTGGTTGATACACCGGTGTACACCGGTTGAGGCATTTTTCGAACAAGTTGATTTTTACCTGTATTTTCGTTGTCTTCCAGAAACCCATTGATTACATTACACTCAAATTCTAAAGTTTTCATCGCCCATTCTTAATACTCGACGTTTCCAAACTGTTTCTGTATATTTTGGAATTCTTGAAAATTACGAGATGTATTTGTTTTAGCTTTTATTTTTCAGAGAAAGCATTCGAAAATTCATCGGTTGATGTTTTGGTGCATATCCGCCAGATCCACCCGAATTTTCAGTCCGGTTGAACTGGTAGATCGATCGGTTCAACTGGACTCAACTGAAACAGTAATTTTCGAACGTCCGGTGTACGTTGGTGGATGCACCGGTGAATTTTCGAATACGCGTATTCATTCTGTCATGCATTCTCCAAATCGTTGTAACACTAACCTGTCATAATATTTTACAAACAGCCTAATCGAAAATTATTTTTCTTTGTAAATACCTGTTCGCCCTTCCCTAGCCATTAAATCTACAGGCGCTATATTAGTCATCTTCTACTTTAACTGCTTACCTTACCATCTCTCATAATTGTCTGCCTAACACATATGTTTTCCAACATATTTCCTATACTTTTTCTGTTTGTCAAGCACTTTTCTCCCCCTGAACTCTTTTACATCTTTCTCTTCATCTGATAACGAGCTAACAACCCTTATGCTGGGAGGAAGACTAGGCATCGGGGAGACGTTGACTATAGGCTGTTCATGGTAAAGTGAGCACTTTTTAAGGCCCTCCCATCGAACATTAACCACTAATAAATATACTTTATTGCATCAGACGTGAACTTTTGAGAGTAGTGGAATGTATTCACTGTGTTAATTAGTCACGTGGCTAATGTTTACATTAAAAAGTGGTGGAAATATAGAAGTTGGCTGAATGAAAACATTTAGCAGGGCCTTAAAAAGTGTTCACTTTAGCGTGAATAGCCTATAGTCACTATGCTTCTGCGGTAACTTGCCATTGTCTTCAGCAGTACTAAAGTTTACTCTACTCAGTTGGGAAGCTCAGCGGTATATGCTGTTCACGGTAAAATGAGCACTTTCGAAAGCCCTGCTTAAGATCTACTTGTACGCAAGCTGTGTATTCTTACGCCTTATATGTAAAATTAACATTGCCATGGGCCTCGTCACTTTATTCATGCGTTGGTCAAGATAAACTGAAATTATTGGAAAAATAAGTATTTTACCAATTGGCTCATTTTAACACTTCGATGGATTTAAAAAAACGGATAGCGAAAGAAATAAGTTAAGTTATCACAAATGGTTACCTAACACTTTTTATTCGGCGTTAAGACACGGAACTTCTTTCCATCTGTCGTTACTAACGTTACTGGGAGCATATCACTCAGTGCGCCCGTTAAAATATATGTAGGTTGGGGCAGTTACTATCTTCTAAGGTTGATTCCAGAAGTGCTCACTTTATCGTGAACAGCCTTTAACAGTTTAACAAATAAAAAATCTCGCTTCCACGTAGCACTGGTGTTTCATGTGCACCAGATTTTCTCCGTTTTGTAAGCAAACGAACTGAACATTTGCCATTATCATGACGTGTGAGAAATCTTTCGATTCGTATTTCGTCAGAACATACGCAAAGATAAATTTTGTTCTTCGCACTAGAATGGAAATTTAACTAAATATGTCGATATGTCGTTTAGTATTCTGCCGCAAAATGGATTTAGCAAAACGTGCGTAAGAGTAGAGCTGAGAACCTTCCGGACAAAAAGAAGAATTAAGCAGGGTCTCCGAAAACTATAAAAATGCTCGGTAATCTGTTAGCCAACTATGTATGTAGGCTGACAGGAGAAAGTGCGTAGCCTATGTTAATTAATTATATCAATAACAACTCATTTCCTTGAACTACGAAAGACTGCTGGGTTGTAGCATGGTACACCTTGGCTACCAACATATATGCATATTAGTATACTCTTTAAGTGAGAAACGCCTAATTTATTAAGAATAATGAGAGCAAAATAAATCACAATATTCCAGAGACCCGAAACTAAGAATTATAACCGAAACCCGTTGTCAATCTAATTATAAAAACTTTTTAAGCATAATTTCAGGAAAATCATTATGTGGTTACATTACATTGCTAGTGCACTTCAAAATGAATCACTTAATCGAATTTGACCAGTTCACTAACATAATGGCTTCAGTACTTATTTTCGTGACAAAGGGCGATTTTATTTGCGGCTGGAAATCTTCCCGTGATATATTCGAAAAATTCCGAAAAATTCAACGTAACTTCCTACGAAAATAGATGAAACTTCTTTAAGTAAAAGTGTATCGATTGCCATGGCAATAATTCAAAATTATTGTGATAAAAATAATAATTTGATTTAAATTAAAAATAAATATTCTTTTTTTTTCCTGAGCAATAACACTTTGCACTGAAAATGCAAGATCGGATAATCTGTAAATAAATCTAACGTGACACTAACAAAAACCGGGGTTTATTGCGTTGAAATTACACTAGTTTAAAACTTTCATGCATAAATAATAATCTAATCAAGCATTTTCATTATTTTTATTGTTCTCGAAAAACATTTTACACAACAGTATAAAGGATAATTGCATTATAACACTGTGAATATTGTTAAATAGTAGCCTCATTGTAGGAAATAATACTTTCCTATGCACAGAGCATTTTATCAGTTAATTTCGTTAGACACTAATTCTTTACATGAATACATAGATATAACTTATACAAAATTGAATTAGATATATGACACGACAGGACACTTTTCAGCAGTACATATTGATTATACATTCGAAGCCAGCTGTATTAGTTATTTTATTCCAGATCACCATTACTGAGTGTGTGAGAAGTTGACAATTTTATTGAAAGCGCTCGAGTTTAAGAATAACATAAAAACGCAAGTAATTAAAGAAAAAACAAGAACCTAGTATCGCAAGAACCAATACAGAAAATTCTCAGATAAAATTTTTTTAGAATATCTTAATGCTTATTGTCTTAAAAAAAAGAAGTGCATATTGCGGTATTTGAGAGAGAATGTCTGTAATAACAAGCACAAACAGTTTTCTTTGTTTGGTAATTTAATTTAAATGAAATTTACTGCATAAAATATGCGATACAGTACTAATTCACAACATTTAGTTTTAAACCTTTTTCTATTGTTTTCTAATTTTTATTACTGTTGAAAATTAGACCAATATAGGTTATATACTGGTGTCATTCAAAACTCGAGATTTATTAAATTATTTCATCTAACATCATTACGTGATGTCCAAATGTATCAAATTAATAAAATTTTAACAATTTGGGAAGTTAGGCTGGTGCATAACAAATTAAAAATCTAAATAAATATATGTTCAAATAACTGGGAACGTGTGAATATGTGTGAAACGCTGAGAGCGTAGACTTAATAATGTTTATCAGTCAAGGTTCAATTTGAGCATTTCTGTGACTGTTACAAGATCGAGTCGTGCTTCTTTATTCTGGGAAAATGTTATTGTACGGTATTTGACTGAAGAAGTGTTCAGCGATATTTTGGAACACATCCTGCAATGTTTTCTCCAGAGACGGCTTGATCTCTTTAAATATGTCTTGCCAGTTTTCGTTCAAGAAGGTGTTCATGGTATCACCTGCACAGAAGAAATCACACATTTGTTCTTGCAATCACAAGAAAAATTGTACGTATAGTGCATTATTAGTAACTTAAGTTATAAAGAAAATGCATTATATTCTTCAATCCATGCGTTATTTCGTTTTGTCCAATGTTTGAGACTTATGTGTTGCAGACAAACGAAGAACAAGTTAAATAAAATAATAAAATTATATTTTCTCAAGCAACATAATTCATGCAACGAAATTAACTTTGTATGTGAAATGAAAAATGTATTTAGATTTTTATGTAGTATTTCGGTTATTTACTGATGACCAGCTGGAGGTCTTTGAATTTTAAATGAGTAATGTAATTATGTTTGTAAATGGGCGATAACACACACATAAAATACTTTTTAATAATTTTAATGTACATATCCAAATGTATATTTCACACAGGGCAGTTCAATAGTTTTATAAGTTAATTTAATTGTTAAAACTGAGAAGTAATGGTAAATAAATCATACATTTTATTTACAATTTAATGGCAGTGCTAAGGTAAAATTTCCGTGTGTATTTCAATTGTAGTTCAATGTACTGCCGAATATACACCTAAGAACAAAACAAAGGACCGAAAATGAAACTAATATCAGAAAATGAACCACAAAAAACAATATAAACTTTGGAATAACATACAGACGACAGCAGGCTTACTTTTGGCGATGGATACAGTCGATTGAAAAAAAAAAAATAGAAAATTAGTTTACGAATCTGTTTTTGCAACATGACTTTGTAAATAAAAAATTAATTGAATATGCCGTATACTTAATCTTACACCACGGTGATGGTGATAGAATTATGTTACAATTTGCGTGTTATCTTACACTATGTTATCTATTAATTATCTCTTATAAGCATGGCTCTGTGTGCCAAATATAACTTTATGATTCTAGGACGTAGCTCATCCAGAGGAAATTATATTTTAAGTGCTTCAAAAAAATCTTGGTTTGATTCTATTAATATGTAAGAGTATTTTAAGCGGTAACAGCGGGGAATATTAAATAAAGCAATGATTAAAATTATTCGCCGTGGAGAAAATTGATATTTAGGAACCATGTGAAGACGTCGAAACTGACAATGCGATGGGGGAAAAAGAGAGAAATTAATGAGAACAATATATTAGAACATAAAATGCAAGTCTGCAATACAACAGAAAATAATATACATCAACAAAATACCACCCAAATTTCTTATACATAACAAAAAATAAAACAGACATATTCAGTATGACCTGGTAGCAATAACCAAAAAGAAATAAGGAACGAAACAAAACGGCTTCAGATACTAAACAGATGTCAAGCTGAAAAACTGGAGGCCGATATCTACTGGGTTCCATAAAAAAAAAAAAAAAAATTTGGACCCAATAAAAATTATTATTCATAGTATAAAATTTCATTCAGTGAAGATCACTAAATTTCATAATACAAAGTATAGTTTCTAATGTATCGTAAGGTTATCATGTCAGCGTCGCGTTCGTTAGATCACCCCTGATTCTGACACATGCATTTGTGAAACTTTTCTATAGCTATTGAGCCGTTTGTGGGTATACAAAATTCGATGCTTAGCTCTTTACTTCAATCAGTTAAAAACCTGCAAGTTCTTACATACAATGTTATGAATAATTGCGTGTTTCATTTTACTCTTGTAATGTGTTTTCGTATAAAATTACCTCAAACAGGAAAAAAAAAAAAGTTTGTTAGTAGTTTAGTTTGATATTTAGGTAGTAAAATACTGTGTCTTCTTTCTATTTTATACAGCAATCTTAAAATAAGCAAAAATTGCAAACAATGACATCCTAAGTTGAAGCATGTGCTGTCTAGAGGTCGATTAAGTATTAACTGCGTTTGTGACAATCGTCAATAATGAACTCTGCCACTGGAAGTACAAAAAAAAAAAAAAAGGGACTTAATCTACCCTAAACGCAAACTGCCCGCACCTTTAAAGTAGCGAGCGTGAATAAGAAAGTTGGACTAGTAGTTGTTGGCCAGATTGTGTGTTATTTAACACACAAGATGTCATCTTACTAACTAACTACTAGCAAATTACAGGTGTTTTAATGTGTCATTCCTTCATTTGTTCTGTTCTGTTAGATCTTGTTCTAACTCTAGTTCAAGTTCTACCTTGCCTGAATTTTTTTCTATTCGCGGGTATTAAGAAGATTTTACTTACCCAGTACTCGATCGCCATTGAACAACCCATCAAAATTCAAGGTCATCAGATCAAGGTCTTTCATTTTGTATTCGAAAACCTTGTGCTTCATGTATGTTTCTCCATCTTTCTCAATGGGCTCCCCTTCCTGGTAAACACGAGACTGTAGATCACCTGTAGGGGAAAAAAAACATTTATTTAAGTTACCAATAAATTCTCAGAAGTGATAGCATGAAACAGATTACACTGTGATTGAAACTATTTAAAATATTTTCATTTCCAGGTCCATAAGGAGAAGTGAGAGTATTTCAGAGTTTCTCTGGGTGTTTTATTGACTCATGCGCTCATATCCCACCAAAATACCAGTGTATTCTTCGTTGTAAGACTAGGTCGTAAAAGTCGAATATATAAAATCATATTACTGCCGTAAATAATATCAAGCTATGACCATATCTGCTATTGTAATCCTCCTATTCGACCAGGGTTTAGTTAAGCCGTGGGAAAGTTGACATTTTGTTCACTATCATATGACATTTATAATACAAACAAGAAAGGCGTGCAAAATTTCTAAAGAGTTATTTCGCACCAAAATCACTTTAAAACAAGTATAAATTTACGTATTAAATCAAGCACCCGTCATTCTCTTTCACGGATACCGATTAGGTTAACACCTTCATTACATATTATTCACAGGTAAATGAGCGTTTTTCAAAGTTATCATTGATTCTTTCTTCCGGTCATTGCATATTCCTCTGCCACATGTAAGGCAATGTTCCTTTACCTGCATAAACTCAGTTGCCACAAAAATCGTGCGATATTGTTCCCCAACTACAAGCCATGCTTAAGCTCTACTTCTACGCTATTCCTCCACTTCATGCAAACAAAGCTTAACTAGGTCTATAAAATTACACCAAAGGGACAATGCACCGCATTCGTGAGCGCTAAGTGTAGTAATATTTTGCATAATAACCATTTCTTACTAGGCATTACCAACATACTTATTTTATCCTTATCTTTTTGCATTAGTTGTTAGTGAAATATTATAATCTATGAGTAAATTATCTGTAAAAGTTAAATTTAAACCAATAATAATGTACTGTTACGCACTGTAGCTGGCACCGGCCGCTAACTCCCGTTATGCGGGGTCCGGGGTGACCCACGTCACCTTCCCCTACCCTGACTGAAGCGCTCGCTACCTCCTCGATCCGCTCCCCCTCCCCCCAACTCAGGGAAGCGACAATGATTGACAACGGCTGTCAGTCGTCGCGTCGTTCGGCTCCTGGCTGGCGTCACTGCCTCTCATAGCCCTGCTGAGAAGCCGACAAATGTAGCGGAGGCGGCAAAAATATTCTGGGAATTAGGACATCGGTGCAACGAGGGATTTAGCGAGATTTCTGGGTAATTGCCTACAACCCTATAAATACTGCAGCGGTCCAACGGCCAACAGTCTTTGGCGAAGGCAATCTAGTTGAGTTCGTGGTATGAATGGACGAGAGGGCGTGAAACCTGACGAGTGAAGCCTACTGTGCGTGATGGCGCTCGGAGAATTCTAGAACATTGCGGGCTGGCTGGACATGGAATAAACTGAGATGAGACTGAATGGACATGTAATACGTATTTTATTGTAAATATTGGAACTGCCAAATATGGACACATAATTTTATAACGTAATTGAATAGGTTTTGATACGCTGTCCATTGGAATTTATTTTCAATTAATTAATTTCATTGATTTCTTCCAGTTAACTATAAATTGTATTAATTCGAGTAACTAATTGCAAACAGTAAGTCATATATTTTTTTGTGTGATGTTGAGTCAAGAGATTATTGTTTGTAGTTATTGCAAATAAAATTAGGAAATAATAATAACCTTTTTTATTTAATTAAGAACCCCATTCCTTAACGAACTTGGTTTAGCCCACTGACATTTGAGAGAGAAACTATAACTGTTCTTTTATGCTAACACAAGTACAAAACGCTTGTAATACATGGCATATTTAGGAAACAACCAAACACGTCCTACATGGGGTGATTTTCAAAGATTTATTTTAAAAAGTGCGAAGAAACTGCGAATAGACTAGGTACATCACAAGAGACGGGAACAGCAAACATGCGCTCATTTCGCAAAGTTGGATGAAAACAAAGATGAAGACTGCTCAGCGTGTAAACAAGCAGGAACACCTTAACCTTACTTTGCGTGGTGTAAGCTTATGCTAAAATTGGCTGATGCTAAGTGCTGATTCCCTGCTGATGCCGACTGTAGTGCCGATCGTCGCTCTCTGCGTGCTACAAAGAATGTTTGTTTCTCATCCGACGGCCGTAGTTCTATTTACGTGCTATAGGTGACATGGCAATCACTTTATTTACGTCTGTCGGTTTTTCCCACAAAAATTATATCTATGAATGACGTTTTGCTATTTCAGTAATCCATACATTATTTTTATTACGTATAGCATCATAGCATTAAACCATATAAACAAACGTTTTCCTACTTTTTTTTTGTGCATGCGCATCGTCACCTTGTATTTTATTGGCTCGTTCATCGTGACGTATTTAATGGTAGCCAATCACGTAAACCCTGCCGATCGGCTGCTGATCAGCTGCCGACCCCAATTTAAAAGGTGGTTAACTTGGCAACTACAGCAGTGCTCTGCATATCGGAACTGACGCCACAGATCACGTGAGCCAATCGTATTTCAGAAATATGTCTCAGCACTGCACACCATCAGCCCAATGTAGCACAGCCTTTAATGTTAATGTACGTTATGTGACTCGCTTAACCGTATTACAAACTACACAAGTACGCATGTCTTCTAGATACACATCTGCACTAATATAAAGGGCTCCGTTCAAAGCTCCCGCCAGCAAATCTTGCCAATATGTCAGCTCACAAAACATCACATGTCTCGTGAGCTCCGAACCGCATGTAGTTGATGTGCGAGATTGACGGGAAGCATTTTCCGCGAACGAGCGGTACGAAGCAATCACGGCAGATATAGTCCATTCACGGTTACTTCAAACTTTTGTGAAGCCCTGTTAAAGTTATACTTCCAGGATATTCCTCCGTCTCACGCGTGACACGCTGGGCATCAGAAATTTAGTAATGTATTGTGTAATGTAACATAAACATTTATATATATATATATTATACGTAAGTGTTCGTTGTCTGGCTTGTACTGTAGAACATATGAGGAGAATTACAACCCAGCAGATATGTGACCACCAATAAAACTTACCGTATTTAATTTCTCTAGTACCACCAGGAAGATACTTACTAAAACGTGTCACCATCAGCAAGACAACATGCTAAATAGAAAAATACAACACCTAACTACAGACGAACTACGGTCGATGAGAACAGTGGCAGCTCTGATTCTTTCCAAATTTTAATAGGATGTGAGAAGCAAAGTTTGAACATATGATGAGCAGACAGATTATAAATTAGAATAGAACTGGGCATTAAAAATTATATGTTCAATTACCAAGATACTTGAATATGATTGAAACTACTAATCCACAACTCTCAAATTATAGGCATTCCTGCCGACACTAGCTAGCCAACATTTATGTCTGAGCATGGAAAATATATTAAAGATCGTGTCTCTATGGTACAGGGTCTTCGTGGATAAAAATCTGTGCAAACTGAATAAAAATAAAATAAAATATAATTGTGGTGCAGGATAGAATGCTAATTAACAAGAGCTGAAAGTTGTTTAAGCTGGTTCAGAGTGCTGAGAATTAAAACGTTGCTCGTCGTGCAGCTAACCGAAGAAGTCACGAAAAATTTCATTGCAGACGTTCCCGCAGCTGTAGTATTTCCTCTTCTACGTCGGGCTATTCCCTAAATATTAAGCTCACGGGCTTATATGTGCGTAGTGCAGTCCTTGCACATTCACTTTATAAGTACACGGAAGGCGAAACATATATAATATTTAATCACGGCTGTAGTCCGAACTCAGGCCTCTTCTTTGCTTGTAATCTTCATCACGTCTTCGTGCCATCGTATTTACATGGTTTTGTAATCATTCGGACTCGTTTATCAATAAATGAATGCAAATTCCTAGCTGTGTGATCACTTCAAACTACCACAGCCCTGACGAATAATTTTATATGTCCTAAAAGTTCGTAAAACAATTTAAAACGTTCCCAGAGAAAGTAAAAATTTTCGACAATCTTATTTTAAAATAAACAAATTCTCTCATAGACTAGCAAGTATCGCCTCACATGGTTATAACATAAAATATTAGCACGTAAAATATTGACAACTTTTTCTGTCAAGAAGATTTAATTCTTTACCAGTTCTGATATTAACAAAATATATTTCTATCAGTGCAAACATGCATGTAAAACAATGTCAAAAGTAATAAATTATTCGTATGGTATTTAAGTATGGTTTGTAAGTTAGTTAAACAGATTTATAATCTCAAATAATATATGTCTGTTATTTAAAACCTAAATCATCAAAATAATTGAAGAAATTATTAAAACTGTACGTGTTACATACGCAAACAAAGCATAGCTAGGTATATAAAATTACACCAAAAGGACAGCGAATCGCATTCATGAGCATTCAGTATAATAGCAATTTGATAAAGACTGTTCACGATAAAGTGAGCACTTTTGAAATCAGCCTTAGAAAAAAGTAACTGCTCCTACCTGCATATATTTTAACAGGCGCATTGAGTGACATACGTTTAGGTTTAGTAAAGTTGGTCACGATGGAGGGAAAGTAGTTCCATATCTTAACGTCAAATAAAAAGTGCTAGGTAACTATTTGGGATAACTTACATTATTTCTTTCGATTTAAGTTTTTTTTTTTTTTTAATGCATCGAAGTGTAGAAATGCGCAAATTTGAAAATTTTTTACTTTTCTAATAATTTCACAGTTTCATTTGGCCGACGCATAAATAAAGTGACGAGACACTAGTAACGTTAATTTTACATGAGGCGGAATAATACATAACGTGCATACAATTAGATCCTAAGCAGGGATTTCAAAAGTGCTCATTTTACCGTGAATAGCATATAACGACTCTTTATTACAAGATATTACGAATACACTTATTTTATACCTGTATTTATTCATATTGACTATAAATTAAATAATATAGTGTATAGATAAAATAAAAGTAAAATCCTATTTAATGAAACTAAGGTATATTTATGTTAAAACATGTTTAAAACGTGTGTGATATGACATAACTTTTTAGAAAACAACCGAGCACGTCATGCATGGGGTGATTTTTCAAATTTTTAATTCAAAAAGGGCTAAGAAACCGCGAATAGACTATATCCAAGGTATATTCTATTCGCGGTTTCTTCACACTTTTAAAACCAAACCTTTGAAAAATCACCCCATGTACGACATTCTTGGTTCTTTCCTAAATACGCCATGTAACATAATCGTTATATACTTCTTTTAACGTGGAAGTATTTTATTATTGGTTAAATTAAACATTTGCTTATATTTTTCATATAAATTATAATATTTATTTTATATTCATTATGAATAAAAACAAGGAGAAAATAGGCGAGTTGGTAATGTCTAGTAAGAAATAGTTCTTATGTAAAACATTACTAAACTTACTGCGCATGAATGCGGTGCGCTGCCCTTTGGTGTAATTTTCGAAACTTGTTCAAGCTTAGCTTGCAAGATGCGGAGGAATATCCTGGAAGTAGAACTGTAGCAGGGCTTCACAAGAGTTGGAAGCTACCGTCAAATGGACTATAGGCGTGATTTATTCATTGCATGTAACGAATACACGAGTTTTGTAACAATTCTTTCCCACAACTTTCAGCTATATTTTACGTAATGTCCCGAACAATTGCGTCGACAGTTTTTCCCCATACGTGGCCGTGAGCGCTAAGGCGTAGCACTCATCTGGCGTGGAGGCCAAACTCGTGCTCGTTCCTCCCAAACTTCTCGAATGACATGCAATTTGCAAGCTCTGAATCGCTATTAGGCCCCTCTGCTTCCCAAACGTTCCAACCTTCTTAAGTCATTTCTGTGCATAGCCTGCTATCGGCCTAGACGTAAGTAAAAGTTACGTAATTGGAAATGTAAAAATAACATTTTATGACAAGGCCAAACTAGATTGCCTTAAACTTCGTACTTAGTTAACAAATTAAAAAGGGAGTGAACGAGGATGTGTCCACAGGCGCGTGCCGCCTCTCACAAACTGTTTCGGGTTGTACGAATTGAATATTCCTACTTTTGGCGCAGTAGACTCACGAGTTGCATTGTGCGCACGTTTGCTAGCTACCAGATGCTTGGTTTTGCGGGGTCGTTGAAGCCGAATATCGCCCTCTTGATGAGAAAGGTTTTAATATACACCGTGTTTGTGAAAGGAACTACAATGACTGACCAGTAAGCTGTGATGATACGGGTGGAATGAAAACCAGCGTTTTCCTTACGTCGTTTCGCTATGGCCTGTGGTTCACCAAAAAAATTCTACTATGTTTATTCTGAACAACAAAAAATGACCTACAATCCTAGGTCAGTTTTCGAGTGGTTAAGTTCGGTTGGTTAGCCGAGTGCTAAAAGTACGCCTGTTGACTCCTAACGCCTGGGCATGCGGTGTGAGATGAACTTCGTCTCCAAGCGAGTTCATTAGCTCCCAAAAATTCACATCTAAAAAATGGAACTGAAAAATATTTTTTCTTAATTCAGATATTTGCCATGTCACCACAAAATATTTTGTTAACGTGTCATCACGAAATTAACAGTTGAGTTGAGAGGTTTTGGTTAGTCGCTTAGCAGCGAGATCTTGAACATCGACGAGAGCGAACTGAAGAGAAGATGGAGTAGCAGCGGAATTGAAGGGTGGGGGTAACGGGAGTACCCGGAGAAAACCCGCTGGCCAACGGTAACTTCCGCTACGTATCCCATTGGAAAAAATCCAGGAATCAAGCCCGGGTCACCTCGGTTGGAAGCGAGTGACTACTAACACCGCCACAGCCCCAAGTAGCAAATGTATCGTCGCATAAAAATTCAAGCATGGAAACTTAAAATCATCTAGGCTGCTGGTAGCGTGTTGGACATTCTGACAATATCACTGATAAAGGTACAGTCATTTCACTTCTGCGAACTCCGCTTATCCGGACGTTTGCTTGAAACCCACGACAGCGGTGAAAACAGTTTGAAAACATTATTGAACAGTATCTGTTTCCCAACGATTGTTTTGATGACTGCGAAGGCTTAGTTAAGCAAATTTTATAATCATGGTTTTGGTACAAACATTTGCTTTGCCTTGTTATACAGCAAACAGAAGTGTACATTTTTGCTGTGAAAGCTTGTAATTTTTTTTGTAAAAATACAAATTTGTCTGCTGTATTGGGCAATTATAGCAGCCTCATTTACTGAAGATTACGCAACTGGTAGCTAGAGGAGCAAATAGGGACAAAATCATGCCAGTTAGCTGAACAACTTATTTAGCACGTAACTATACAACATGCTCTAGGCTAGACTGATTCTCAAATATATGTCCTTACTAAAAAAAAAATCAAGTTATTTTGATATCTCGTTGAGCCATTTTGCATTCTCTTTTAAATAATTTTATTACATTTTCTACTGCACCCGAAACAAGTACAAAAATTATAAGTAATAACAATACTCACTCAAAGTGAAGTTGCATCTGCCCTTCCCGGAAATGGGAAGCAAAAGAACTCGGCCATTTATTTCATAATCTCCTTCGAATCCAATGTTGTTCATTGAAACGACGTCAAATTTGTAATCATCCGGATTAATGCTGTAAGAAAAAAAAGAAGACACATAGGTAAAATGCTCTCTAGTTTTTGAAACTCTTACAGCTTCCATTACGAGTGTGAATTTTATTTGCTTTGCTATGAGGCTGCCAATAAAATAATAAAACCTAAAGTGTGCGTATAAGATAATTTTACTTTTCTTGCAGTAAATTGTTATTCTGATAATACAAACCCGTTGGTCAAAATATGTTACTGATTTCACAGATGTGAGACTTATCATAGGACGGCTCTCAAGACTTCGCTGTTAGGATCCGCCAAAATCACTTCATTCACTCTCTTATCCTGGGTAACATTGTACATTGTATGTAGGCGTCACATAAAGACAAAGTTAACGGCAAAAATTGTATAAAAATAATGATCACGGAAAGTTTGTAACGTCTGGACTGCTGGACAGAGAAATCGGATCACTTCTAAGGGGACTTACAAAACTTTACTGAATCAATGGTACAGAACTAAAATCACCGCTATTAACAAAAAAGAGTGCGTGAAGAGATTTGGGCGGCACCTAACACCGCGGTTTTGAGAGCTGATGAGTATGATTGAGGTATGAACCGGCGTCGGAATGAAGGAGCGGGGGAAACGGGAGATCCCCGAGAAAACACGCAGACAACGACATCGTCCGGCACGATTCCCACATGATGAAATTCGGTGACCCAGCCGGGGATTGGGCCCGGGTCGCCTTGGTGGGAGGCGAGCAGACTAACCGCTCAGCCACCGCAGCCCCCTAACAGAGTTAAGAGTACAGTAGCTTCCAACACAAGGATTAACAGAGTGCCCCCTTTTTTTTTTTTGTAAATAATGAAAGTGGCCACTCGACTTGGCATGGAGACAGAGCCCGAATACTGCCCTGCGGTATCATACATCATTCTTCCTCCCATGTTACGACAGAGTTCTTCACGCTTTTGAACAGGTCGCGGGTGCTAATGGGGGAAATGCGTCCGAGCTGGTCTCTCACATGATCAATTGGCTACAGGAGTAATTACATCGTACGCCATTGTATGGTGTCCGCCCGTACCTCGTGGAACGAGTTGTGGTAATGAGCATGATACGTGGTAAAGGCTACTCACGATAAAGTGAGCAATTTTGAAATCAACATTAGAAAAATGTCACTGCCTCTTCCTGCATATATTTTAACGGGAGCCCTGAGTGACATCCGTCCAGTAAAGTTGGTAACGATGGATGGGAAGTAGTTCCGTATCTTAACTTCGCTTTCTGTTTTTTTTTTTTATGCATCGAAGTGTAACAATGAGCAGATTTGTAAAATATTTACTTTTATAATAATTTCACTGTTTCACTTGACCGCCGCGTGAATAAAGTGATGATGCTCATTACAATATTAATTTTACATATGGCGGAAGAATACACAACGTGCATACAAGTAGATTTTAAGCAGGACTTTCAAAAGTGCTCATTTCACCGTGGATAGCCTTTACTCGCATTATCGTCCTGCCGAATTCCGTAAGAAGTAAACCGTGCAAATGGTGTAACGTGGGACGTACGATCTCGGTATAGTCTATTCGAGGTTTCTTCACACTTTTTAAATCAAACCTTTGAAAAATCGCCCCATGTATGACGGGTAGTTATTTCCTGTATGCCATGTATTATGAAAGTTTTATAGGCTCTGTTAACCATAAAGTATCTTATTTTTCTTTAAATTGAAGTTTTGCCTGTATTTTAATTTTGAATTATAATATTTAATTTATAATAACCGTGCATAAAAACAGTGAGAAAACATGTGTGTTGGTGGCGCCTAGTAAGAAATAGTTCTCATGCAAAATACAATTACAACTGTGTGCTCACGAATTCGGTGCGTTGTCCTTTGGTGTAATTTTCTAGATTTAGTTAAACTTAGCTTGTATGAGGCGAAGTGTTATCCTGGAAGTATTACTTTAGCAGGGCTTCAGAGAAGTGTGAAATAACCGTGAATTGACTGTATATGTAAATGGAATGTATACTGGTAGCCGGAGAGTGCGCCATCCACAAACACAAGATTTGATATTGCGTAGAAGTAGAACCCGATAGTATATTAAATGTCGGCATAATTGCTTATGAATACTTTTATAATTAAAACATATTTTTCTACTCTTCTGTAAAGCTTAGTCTAGATCTACTGGCCTAGGGCAATGTGCATTGCTGATTAGTATTGGAGTTGCAAGTATGCCCTCTTACTTAAAATAAAAATTTTCGGGCATACTGCACGGACAGCTAAAAGCTAAGTAAAATGTTTTACATGCAACATTTTTAAAATAGTTAGTATTTGGGTTTGAGATATACTTTTGTTTGACTACATTGCAACTTTGCATATTGCCCTTATTTCTATGCAATGTTATTCTGTACCTTGTTCGTAATAAATTACTATTACAGATAAACTTATCGACGTAAATAATTTATTTATTACTTAAATCAGTTTACCCGCAAAAATCACAGTAAAAAACAACGAAACCTTATCATTAAAACGATGGTAAAATAACGGGTATTTTATAACGTAATGCATTCTGCAATATTATTAAAGTAAAGTCGTGCAGGTAGTAAATTTTACTTTTGTATTGGATCCTGATCAATGTTTCTTCAATTGTCTGATGTACAGATAGTCTATGGTCATTTAAAATTAAACAAATGCTTGAGATTCTGATCGACCAATATTTAGAAATAGCGGCGCAAACACTACATGATGAGTCCAGGTAAAATACAGTTTACTCGACTATGCATTGAATTATCGTATGTGAGCTCCATGAAGATGAATTCTGAAATAAAACATAATAATTTAGGAACCTACTTCACACTGGACAGTCTGGAATCAGAGATGCCGTGTAACTTGACGTCTTTGAAATGCAGTTCGACGCTGATCGGGCCATCTCCCTGGATGATGTTCCAGACGGGGATCTCCAAAGGGTCGAAAGAAGGCACTTCTAGGCTGGGTTCACCTGGAACACAATACATAAAAATTAAAATCGATGCATATGGATGAGGGGAGGCAGGAGCTAAGCATAGTGGAGTGGAGAAATTTGGGCGTTTCTTAACATCGAGGTCTTGATATCTGATGAGGGTGAAATGAGGTGAGTATTGAGCAGCGCCGGAATTCAAGGGAAAGGGGGAAACGGGAGATCCCCGAGAAAACCCGCCAACTGGCGGCATCGACCAGCACGATTCCCTTATGCGAAAATCCGGGTTCGACCCAGCCGGGGAATCGAACCCGGTTACCCCGCCTTCGCATTCCGCGGCCACTCCATACTCACCTCGCTTCACCCACATCGGCTTTCAAGACCTCGGCGTTAAGAGCCGTCCAAATATTCCCACTCCACTCTCTCCACTCCACTTTCAGCCTTCGCATAACTTATTTTGCTTCGTTTGTACTTAAGATATTCTTTATCACAGACTAAGGTTCCCATTTAATTATACTTATAAGTTAATTTTAACTTATCACCACGAAACAGTGTTGTTAAATTTTGTGTCGATAGTTGTTTTAGCAAAATTATCAGGAATGTAACCGAGTAAGAGAACTTAGAACTGCTTACTCTACTTTGTTTTCCGTCGCAAATACCAAATAATAAATTCTCAGTAGGTGCTGATGTCCGTTGATCCAGATTAAATGTTATATAACTTCAGATGTTTTATACCATTTTCTAAATGGGTACATTTTGAAGATAGTGTATTCAAAAGTTTCATTTCAAAATTTTATGATAAACACTTACCGTAATTATAGGCTGTTCACGGTAAAGTGAGCACTTTTTAAGGCCCTTAGAAATTTTTCCTTTCATCCAATTTCCATCTTCCTGCTGTTTTTTTTTACTATAAACATTGCAATGTAACCAATAAACACAGTGTATACATTCCACCACCACCAACATTTAATGCCTGAGTCTGCAATGAGATATATTTATCAGAGGTTAATTACTTTTGGAAGAGCCTTAAAAAGTGCTCACTTTATCGTGAACAGCCTATAAACGTGTATACACATTGTCGTTCTTTAACCGCCCTTCTGCCTCTCGAAAACAAAAGAAAATAATAGTTTTCTCCATTCTCTAAACTTTACTTGAAGTTACATAACAATGCTTTGAAAAAATGTTGATTTATAATTTTCTTTGGGACAAAATGCAACTTTATGTATGTTACAAACCTGACATACTAAATGTGTTACGGTTATAATATGTTTTTCTGTCGTCACCTTTTGGAGTGGCAGTGTGTGATCTGGGGTGGGTGTTTCTAGTAAGGGCGTTCACAGATACTTCTTGTTTCAGGATAAAGTTTCTATACCACGAGGAAGTCATGCCAAACATTAATAAAATACCATGTTCAGATTCTTGAGTTTTAATGAATTTGCACTTTGAAAGAAGTTTCTCATACACATTCGGTAAATTAGAACATAGCTTCTTAACGAACCTATACGCTTATAATAGCGGTCCAAAGTTCAGTCCTGGTAAACGAGTTGTAACCGACGATGAATTGCATAAAATCATACTGTGCTGTATTAAGGAGCAGAGCTGGCATAATCATGTAGTAGGACATTACCTTGAAGTAGCAGCCCAGTTCTTTGGCGAGTACAATCAACGTCAGTTAGAATTTAATTCTCAGTATTTGGGGTATTGACTGGGAGAGCTTAGACGAAGCACACTGTTAGTGATCTTCGGTTATGAATCTACTTCATGTTAACTACCTTGCATTTGGGATTAATGTATTACTTTCATCTTGTAAATGTTCGCTTCTCTGAACCTGATATCACATAATGCATTTAAGTTTCGCCCATTAAAACGTTAATTTGCAGTAGGAGCACTCCTCCGCCATAAGTAGAGACCTGCGAAATTCACGATATTATCTGGGGACATGTTAAACTTCAAACACATGTATCTTTGCTCTAAGTTTGTCATTGGACTATACTTTATTCGACACGTCCTGGATAACTCTGCGCCAGTAAATATAACAACTTCACAATTGAGCAGTCCAATCACGTGCAGTAGAGTCAAATAAAGGAGTGACTTCACATTTATGCAGCAACCAATGGAGAACCCACGCTGGCTTGAGCATATACAGCACTGTGAAGTTTAGCCTGATGTCAAATAATAACGCGAATTTCGCAGGTCTCTAACCGTAAGGCATCAAGACACATGAGAGAAAGTTCCACTCGTGAAACTTCGTCATCATCTGAGAGGTGCTGTTGGTACAGACACAAAATATACATTCCCTTAACACTGTTGGCGCTGGCAAGTGATGAGAGAGTGTTTACTAATATTGCAGTGCCAGTAAATGTTTTCCTATCACACCTTGCTGTAATTGAAGTGTCTGGTTGACCACGCAGCTGCTGATCTTTAACGTTGTAACACTTCAATATTTATGACTTTATAGTGATTATTTTATGTCTTTAAATTTGATTTAAATGCCAAACTTTAATTCAATGTATAAGATGTTTAGCGTATGCTCAATGTGATATGTGTAAATATTTATTTTGACAGTCGTGTTGTATAAGCTATGTAAGTCTAATGATTATCTATGGTTTCTTCGCATGAATATTTGTCTTTGTAACAAGCACTACCTTTTGTTTTCTCAAAAGAATCAAGCCACACCAGCCGGCCTATCACATTTTATTGACTTTTCGAACAATAGTCTGATAGAAAAAAAAAACCTTATTCATTCTAATTTGGAATCAGTGAGAGGCCAGCTCAAAATAGAAGGCCGTCCTGAGTATTAAAGATAATCTATAATATTTTATTGGCAAAATTTTATATTTACGACGGAGATACAGAATTATTCGCGCACTAATGAAATGCTGAGCCTATGCATGTTCAAGAGAAGTAATTCATCATAAGCTGTACGATGAGCCAGGACGGAATGACGGCCCAGTGAAGGAGGACTTCTTGGTTTGGACTTCGCACCAAGGACGACGCGGTGTCCGGTGTTCGGAGAGCCAATTCTGCGAGAGGAGGACTACTGTCTGCGGATTCTGGCGAGGTTCCGATTCTGCATCCACCTCCGCTGTTACGGCCCGCAGAGGACGAGTTCGCTGAGCACCACCCGGAGATGTGCTGTCCGTGGTGAGCGGGAGAGCTGTTCCTGGGTTCTACACCAGTGAAGGATGACTCCACGACATCGGCAGAGTTGCGGTTATTTTCCGCTATAGACACAGCTAAGTCGTATTTTCCCCAAGCAAATGTAAATTTATTTATGACACCAGAACTAGTAAAGTTTAATGTTGGTAAATCGGTTGATATGCAATGTGCAGGCTGGTGTTGCTTATAATTTTGAGAATTAGTATAGTATAATATTTCGTAACTTAAGTTCTGCAAAAGTACCATATAATTTGAAATTGGTTTAGTTCAGTTAGCTCTTGTTAAAACCACTCATCAGTATTAAAATCACAGTAATTTTATTCGTTTCTATTGATTTACTTGAATTAAGACTTCTCTATTTGTTTATTAGAATTAATGACCCAATTGTTTCAAACTACCGAGGTAATGGAAATTCGGATGAATACGCTGATCTTTTAGCGTGGCAGCATAGAGTTCAGCCGAGGTATATCATTAATATAACCTATCAGGCTCACTCACATATACAACGATATTGTATCATTACATTACACATTCATATCTTATATTACATATCTCAGAAATAATATTTTATAGTTAATGAGATTGGCCGTAATATTGTAACACATATCAATAGTGTCTCAACGTAAATTTCGCCTTAACAGAAGGGTCTCTAGCATACCTAAATCACTTATCCGTGCATGATATTAAATTACAAAGCTTCAAATCTCGAGGACTAAGATTTGCTACGGTTGAAGTTGTTTACATGCATTCATCCGAATTGCGCGACACGCATCAACACTACCCAAGTCTCCAGAAGTCCTGCATCTTTGCAGCGATACCGGCAAAAGTTGCAAATGTTGTTACCGAAAAAAATATATATTTGAAAATGAACCATTAATAACTAAAGTTAAAAAAAAAAAAAATAGTTTCGGGTTTTTAATTGAAATTTTTTTTAAGGAAACCCTATTTGTTTAGTAACACTTTTGAAACAGTAATGGCCCAGTTGTATATACTTACCACTTTTCAGCTTGTGGATCGCATCTTCTGCCGCATCTTTAAGACAACTGTTAAAGTTGGGGTCACTTTTGGAGCACTTCTTGAATTGACTAGCTGGAAAAATACGTAGAAAATTAATTCGTCAACAGTTTAAAATAGCACTGTAGAACTAGTTTCAATTTTCAATAAATTATATAAAAGAGGAATCTTAAAGCATTCATAGAATTTGTGTGAGAATAGGTATACAAGAAGCGAGTATGTCAACAGACAACTCAAATGGACGAGATACCACGGAAGGGAATATAATTTATTAGTATAACTGTCTACTACTTTTGCACAGGAACATTCCGGATCACTGAGGTTTAATAGGATTGATGAATTTTGCTATAAGTTAGGAAAGAAAACTCGAAAATCATTATGTATTCAGTTTCTTTTAGCAACATAATCATAAAAGTTACCAACCATTGACAAAAAAAATCAGGATTAATGTACTTTTAGAGTTGCTCGCAATTTTTTAATATCTATAACCTAGTCGTATAGATTCGAGTCATTTCAAAAAACTACTAGTGATAAGTAGTAAAACAGAAGTGAGGCATCACCTGCAATAAGGAAAATAACCAAGAATGATGAGCACATACCAGTGCAGTTACCCGGAATCGAACTTGCAACCTCAAGGACTGCGGTTCATGAATGACTGGATAATCTCAAATTTTGTACTTGACACCAAGTCATAAGCGATGATTGGGCGCAATGCTAAAGCATAAATAATGTTAAATATTTAGTCAAAAGGAAACTTTAATTTAAAGCAATTATTGTTATGAGTGAATCATATGTGATGCACAATTCTCACGTCTTGTGGTGCTCATTGTAATATACGTCAACTAAATTAGTAGCTTTTGTAAGCCGACACAGGCAGGATAACTTCCTACATGTTTATTTACAGCCACTTTATCCTATCAAAAATAATTTACTTTACGTGTGATATTTCATTCATGTTTATTCTGTGGTCCAACCTCGGTGTATAGGTTGCCAGGAAGTTTCTTGATTTAGAATAATGCAGTTTATTCTCACTAAATGGAAATTAATTTTTAATTTAATGGCCATGGCTTACTCCAATCTCATACAACATCGAATATGATTTAATATGTACAAATATTGTTTTCTACCGACGTCTCTGTCATTCGATTGGTAAGTTGATTCATCATACTGCTTAAAACTAGGAATTATTTCTTATTTTGTGTCCAATTTCACCTCAGAGGTATGAGAGAGTAATGCTACAGATTAATCTAGCCGAAGTTTAATTATTTATTGAAGTACTTACCTGTGCAACCATACACACGATTTGAACAAAATTACACTTCTAGGACTTCTGATTTTTAATTACATTTGAGAAGTACATATTAAATATTGCAATACCATTTGAATATATGAAGTACTCTACATATTGCTTATTTAAAGTATTCAGACGGACCTATGAATCCTGGTTGCTATCAGTTAGGAATGAAAAGTCGAAAATCATTGTGTGTTCATTTTCTGTTAGCAAAATAATCATGAAAGTTACCATCCAACGACAAAAAAAAATTTAAGGATTGATGTACTTTTACAGTTGCTTGCAGTTTTGTAATATTTATAACCTAGTATAGATTCACGTCATTTCATTAGAACTACTAGTGATTTGTAGCAAAATAGAAGCGAGGCATCCACTTGCAATAACGACAATAACCAAAAATGATGAGTATGTCCCAGTGCTGTCACCCAGAATCGAACTTGCAACCTCAAGAACTGCGGGTCATGAATAATGGCCGCATGACCGGACAGTCTCACATTTTGTTCTTGGCACCAAATAATAAGCGATGCTTGGGCGCAATGCAAAAGCATAAATAATGTTAAATATTTAGCCAAAACGGAATTTTAATTTAAAGCATTTATTGTTATGAGTGAACCATATATGCACGGCTTTTTTGTGTCAGGCATATATGCATAGAAAAACTATATGATATCTTACCTGCTTCTGTCGTGAGTTCCGAACCATTCTACCGCTGAATTTTTGTTAAAAATATTCGGAATAATGCTGTGGTTGAGTACATAAACATAAACTGTTAAAACAGAATCCTCGCTAAGAGTGACGCTTTAGCTCGTAACCTCAAACTCCACTAAATGAAATGTTGCCAGCGGCAGCCAAATTTTAAATACTTTTTTTTTTCCTGCTGTCTCTTACTGTTTTAGAATTCCTATCTCTTCGGCTGGAGGTCATGGCCTCCAATCTCATCCCCAGCAATGGTTCGCATGAAGCTTTTATTTTGTAAGGTAAATCAGAGTAACATTCTGCATTAGGCGAGGACTTAATTAGCCTAATATAAGAATAATATTGTACTCATATACTCACGTAACATGGATTAGTATATGGCTGTGTGATTTTTCAGAGTACATGTATAAATATAAAACAGAAGACTGGGACATGAACACGTAAAGTGTTCTGAGTGGAATCGATTGTGAAACATCATTTAGACTAGATGTGTCAGAACACATAGCCAGCCAAAGAGCGCTACGGCCAGGAGTGTGTCCATAGGGGGTAACATAGGGGACATGAACACCCCCCCCCCCCCCTCAAATCACACATTAACATGAAATTGTCCTGTGAATGTTCCAAAACTGAAATGAAATGCTATCATAACTCTTTAATATACTGATTCTATTCAATGCCATATTGTTTCCTAAAATTATGATTACACAGTGTCCCCCTCCCCACCTTACCATACAACGAATAAAAAGTCTAGATCTGCATCTGCACAATGTAATAATAACCCTCTTCCTTCAAACCGAAAGTCTAGATCAGTTCCTGGCTGCGGTAAGCACACTTACTCGTTTTAAGTGACATTGGGTTAGGAGAGGACGTTAAAATATTCTACCTCAGAGTTTGATGGTATAGTCCCGCCATGATTTTCTGCTTTTGGTACAGAATATCCACCAACGTACGCCAGAAGCCGTATTACACGCATGCTCGGAATTCAGTGGTGGTCATGGACTCAGAGTTTTTTTTGGGGGGGGGGGGGGTTAGGGGCCGGCCGTGCCACCAATTTTTCTACCGTAGGGGCTTAGCCCCCCTGAGTTGATAAACAGTGGTTTGACACTACTTCAGTTTGTAATAAGTATAATATATTATTGTTTATTGCCTGTCCCATATTTTCCGAAAACTATAAATTGTTTATAGACCTTTACATAACCGAAGACAACAATATTACAGCAGAAATTATTTAATTTAAAAGTTTAAAATCTTGGCCCACATGAAATAAGCGTTACGTACGTGCATTGATGCATGCACAAACATACAGTGCACAGTATTATAAAGATAGTGCACAGCATTATAGTGGTAGTGGAGGGGGGAGAGAAGGATGAATAAGATGTAATTGAACATGGGCACTGTCACATGAGACTTTCCCCCCTTCCTGGAAACAGGAAGTCTGCGCCTATGGTGGTAGCTATTGCTTGCAGAAGGCAGTCATTGTGAGATAGATCTATGTTTACGATAATAGAGGATATGTAAACAAAAATGTGATGTGAAGTATAGTAATACATTTGAAGCGACCGTGGAATGAACAGTATTGAACCATCGTCCTTCAAGTACTCAAATTCTCATATGTTCACGGCACTATAAAAACACAAATTAAAAATAAAATATATAACTTACACAGACTTTTAGCAATGCGTTTGGTTCAACATAATTTTAATTCGATACGTAAATTTTTACAATGCAAAAGCTGGACAGACATTAAATACTGCCTTCGTTTTCTTCAACAGAGATGCAATTTCAGTGTTTGCATATACTACGTCATGAAATATAAATTTAAATTAACTCGAGAGCAAGGAACGAATCGTTTTATTGTTTCCTAATATTCATATAAAATAGTTTTAGTTTCTGAAGAAATAATTATCAGCTTCATATACGCCAGCTAATTTAACATCACTAGTATTTGTGCAGCCTTTAATTTAGTTGAACACTTTTTGAAGTTCATAGCGAGTCTTTGTGGGAACATGCCTCCCTAGAAAGGCAATTCGTTTAATTCAAGAAAATTAAGACATGATTTTAACGTCTGAACTAGTCTTTGAAAACCACACAATATTGTAATAGATCATATGACAATGGCAAAAAAAAACAGCTAGGGCATACTTGCCCTCATCAAGACGTGACAAAATAATGCACTGTTTGTGTGGACCAGGGTTGCTTAGACGGTTTCAGTTACAGAGTTAGATAGTTTCATGCAGATGTGCCTAGTAACAAGTAGACTCTCTGGAAGACGTAAGTCGTAATTCATGTCCACGTGCTTCGCATAGCTCGAAGGAACATTACTCCTGGCACGTATTAAGTCGTGGTCTGATGTTATTGACGAAATTGCAAGAAAAATGTAAATATATATTTGTAAACAATAAAACATACTATAAATACCAGGAAAACAAAATTAATTTTGTTTACATAATTCAAAATATAAATAACTGTGTTTACACTGGGCATTTTTTGAAAGGTAATCTGTAAGAGATCTTCGTCTGCGTTGCTGAACACACAATGATCTATCAAATAACAGGATAGAATGCCCATTAACTACACTTGGAACGCATATTTTGACTTCTATATTTTGACTCGTTAGGCGCAGGTCAGGCGAGATTTTCGACACTACGTTAGAAGATTCACAAGCTAAGATGCATATGTAGAGATTATTAAGTTTATTTTTATTTCCTCCGCTGATCGAGTTACCTCTGAAAATATTTTGTGCTTTCGAGGTGCTCACACGGGCCCTGTGTAATGTGTGACCATGAACTCACCTTATATGTGAGGCGATCAATGCCAATAGCAGTCACAGAGCTTCAAGATATTGTTGCCTTGTATATTTTTTCTGTGGATATTGTTTTGCTTGAGAACAGCATTCTCTTAACTGCAGTTTTTTGTCAGTTAAGTACGATGCTTCCATTTTGGTTCTCTGCATTCTTATACATTTTTAATTCATACTACACTCTAAGAAATTATTTGTAAAGTCACCATATAAGTGTATACGTACAGTGAAAAAGCGCGAACGGTAAAATATTTCCCATGCTTGCATGATAACGTTCCTACAGTTGCTCAGGAATTACTCAAATGTGTAGGGATGTTCCCAGCTTTGTATAGTAGCTATGCTAAACATTCCCATATTTTCAGCCTGACACGTAAAACTATTTCCATGTACTGTATAGGTTAAAAACTTCCATTACAGTTTAGAAAGTTTACCAGAAATTTGGTTAAAATGTTGCTGAGCTTCCGATACCTGAAAACACGTGATCACACAGCAATTCTGCTTAACTGTACGTCTGAACACTTTAATTTATGGATTCCGTACCTCTCGTTATATTATAGTGTCCGTTAGCCCTTTACAACCAGAGGTCCTGGAAAAAACTAATTATGAGGACTGAGCTACCGATGGCAAGAACCTAGGTTAAAGAATGCATTTTCACGGAAAAGTTAAATAAACATATGAAGTTATTTGGCTTTAGTACACCAATGGCATATGTTTAATAGAACCTACGAGTAGAAAGGAGAGAAATATAAAAATATTTCACCCGAAAGAAATGTTTTCGTGTTCGTAACGCTGTGTTTCATCAAGTCAAGACTCTTTCGCCATTCTTATGTTTAGGTTGATGCTCTAGCTTAATTATCGTGAGATGCCTGTCAGAATTTAAACAAATACTGAAGTAATCGCTTTTATAAATCAGGATTTGCTGTGAATAAGCCAGTACATCAGTCATATGCCATTAAACGCATTTGCCATCTTCCTCAGTAACATTTTATGTTTAAGTGAAAAATAAAAATTCAAACGGCCGGGAAACTGTTTAATTTATTTCTTCCGATATTTTCGTCACATGGCCCATTACTCCCGGAACGTAAATGAGTGTCATGCTATAGAGCAAGTGTTTTTAGTGCAGTGTAAATTCTATACAGCTGCTTCAGGACTTCGTAAGTTCACTACAATTGTGTAGGTTTTAGCACTTTTGAAAGCCCTGCTTAAGATATGCTTTCGTACACGTGGCGTCTTTTTCCACTGTGTGTAAAATTAACATTGCAGTGGGTCTCATTACTTTATTCGTGCGTCGGTCAAGTTATACCGTGAAATCGTTAGAAACGTAATAATATGGAAATTTGATCATTACTACGCCAACAGCCTACGCATTAGAAACAAAAAGCGAAAGAAATTATTTCAGTATTTACTAATGTTAACCTAGCACATTTTAATAAACGTAGAACTTCTTTATCTCCGTCGTTACCAACTTAACTGGGCGCTTGCCAGTCAGTGTGCTCGTTAAAATACATGCGGATAGGGGCCGTGACATTTTTCAAAGGTTGATTCCAAAACTAGGGTATAATCGCTGTGGCTGATACGTACGTGTAATTTATTTCGTGTCTCTCCTTTCATGTGAAATTCGCGGAATTAAAGATGTGGCTGTTAAAAACCAAAGCAACTATCTCAATGTTCCTTTGTTAGCATGCTTAGCATTCACAGAAATTTGTTTTCTACTTCCTGCCGGCGATTTTTGAAACTGTTAACGGAGAATGTCACGTGGAATAGCGATGCGGCGCGTCCGAACTTAGTGAGATGGATTTATAATGAGTGCAGAGGCCTTATTACACCGTACCATATTTCGTAAAAGCTTGTGCAAGGTCTGCCATAGATGCCGTTATACCGGCCTGTACGGCACCCGTCATGGCATTTTTCACCTGGCGCTGCCAGACTTCATCCCAGGTTTGGTAATTTGACCTGTCCTATTTTTCATGGCAGGTTCCATACCAGCTCTCGTACCTGGCCAATCAAATTGCAGTTTCAGAGCGTAGGGCACTCCCCGTGGCTACTACTTGAAACGAGTTGATGAAGAAACTGAAAAGGAAGCCTCCATCTTGATTTTACATCCGTGAGGTTGAAACTCTGTCAAATAAATTCAAAATACGATGACGACGAATAATATTGGTTATGACAATTTCAATTACTGCTTGAAAACGTTCTAAATACTTAAAACATTACCTACTGTATGAAAAAATTAATTCAAATTCTTACGCTATGTACGGTATATAAACTACCGAAACTATGAGTGAACTCATAGTAAGAAAATTAATGAAGCCCTGCCCTCATAGCTCAGGGGTAGGGTGGCCGACTTGTAGTCGGAAGGTCGCGGGTTTGCGCCCCGGTGCCTCCGACGTGGCGGATGCTCAGTTCAATTGTCGCACTGGGAATTCGTCAACAAGTCGGTCTCACTAGAGCTTCGTCAACGTCAAAAATGTCACAACAACGTCAAATGAAGGTTAAAAAAAATAGTAAAGTAGTGGAGTTCGCAATAAACGTGAGCTTTAGGGCGTGAGTTCGAAACCCCGCCGGACCCAAACTTTTTTTTAATCATTAAAAGTTACATGCGGATAATAACACACTCGTACTCTCACTGACTTCACATTTTCAAGAAAATTAATGGAACTAAACTAGTAAGCAATACATTTATGTAAAAGGTGAACAGTAATATAGCTTTTTAAGATGTGTTAGCTAGTATTTTTATAGGCCTACGCAATTTACTAACTGGTAGCAAATCTACGAATGGGGTTCATATTTACTACAAACCACACACTGCGCACCCACCGATGTTGTAAAATGCTAGTACGCGAACTGCTGTTGTGTAATATGAATCTTCCATGGCAGCTCATATAGCGGCTGGTATACCGGCTCCCGTACCAGGCCTGGTAGAAGCTTGTACAAGAACCAAGTACGGCAGCAGGTGTCGTGTAATATCCGCTTTAGGACTGGTGCTACGTGAACACAAAGGAACATCTTTCACAGAACAGCAGGCCAACTTTCAACGGATCAACACTTCTAAGTCTGAAAGAAGAGGTAGTCAATCCCAGTGCACAGTGCCAAACAGAGCCGTATAAAAATATGTTAAAACCCTGTGATTTGAGAACAAAATGCGCAGGAAGTACTTTTGATTCGAGTAGAAGCACCGGAGTAGAGGCGGAAGAAGGTCGAAAAAAATGGAAGAACAAGGTCCTGTCCTAGAGGGCAGTTCTCACAGTAGCTTGGCTATATTTTGGTTTATCGCTCACGATACTATAAATCTCAGATATCGCAGCTGCAGTACTAAGCGAAAATTCCGGAAAATGAGCTGACGGTGTTATGAAATAGACGATTTCGCATGCGATATCAGGGTAGTTAAATTTTTACTGTTTGACTGTGGCAAAAATACGCAGCTCTCATTTGACGTTTTTCAGTTAAGTCCAATGCGATAAGGATATTTTTTTCTCTGCGCAAGAAGGAGTTGGTGCCATCCTCCCCTACCGAAACAGTTGAATTTTACACCAAGAAAACTTTAATCAAATCTCGTTTTACTGTAACTTAAAGGTTTTCACGATGTAACACTCACTAACATATATGATATCCGCCTCAGAAAAAAAACCTGGGTGTGGCTGTGTTGGGGTGAGCGGCCGTGGGTTTAATTTAATACCTATACCTTCGCTAGGCAGGATTTACAACAGCCCGTCCCGTCAGTCCGTCTTGCATTCGTCCGTCTCCCAGCCGAGCGAGTTACAACCAAACTTCGTACGTCCGTCGTAAGTTCATTGCTGCGAACTAATAAAAACAAAACTGTTTACAAATAGGAAAAAATTCTCCATTAAGAGCGGAATTTTTTTGGCGGTATTATATTTCTAACTACCCAAAACGCACATACACGTACGTAACGGAAATTAGTAATTTTAAAAAAGAATTCATAGCATGTTAAAGGATGATTTTATTCCTTTCACTTTTGCACAAAAGGAACTCGTGTTTCCAAACGTAATTATCAATTAGTCTTCAGAAAAAATGTAACTTAGTTTCATTTTACAGTTACATAAACAAACACATGAAAACAAAGGACAGTAAAAACAAAACATTGCACGCACTACATAGCCTTGTAAAGAATTGGGGATCAAAGAGTAACAAAACGTGCAAGTTTAGAAGGCTGTAATTTCATCCGTTCGTCCGTCAAAAGTTAAAGCTTGCCAAGGTTTTGACGAACGGATAGAATTAATGACAACCTCGGATTGGCTGCTGGTAACGTGATTGACGGACGGATGACGGAAGGGACGCGAAGGGTCGTTGTAAATCCTGCTTTAGCGGGTGAGATTTTCTTTGGGAAATGGGATTTTAAATGAACGTAACGGATCGTTTACTTGGCATGTGTGCTTAAGTTGACAGAGCTAGGTGAGATATTTCCTTCGGCGCCGAAATCAGCGCGCTAGCGCATTAGAGTCGTGAGACGGGCTGCCTTGAAATTTTCGCCTACGCCCATAATTATTGTCATACGCCGCGGGCCCCCACCCGCGCATCGCGCATGCGTGACGCCAACTCCGGGTCATGTTCGTATCGTAGCTGTGTACCCGATCGAACGAGACTACATTCATTCCAATCGTGTTGTTTGTCACGACGTTACAGCGCCGGAACTGACCACCCTGCCAAAGTTACATCGCCGTTTCCGGCCTGGTATAGGCTGTTCACGATAAAGTGAGCAGGTGTGAGGCCCTAAGTTACTTTATACTTTCAGTCATTTTTCATCCTTTAACCACCTTCTTAAGTAAATATTGTCATGTAAGTAATATACACAGTGTATATATTCAACCACCCTCTGAAGTTAACTTCTACGGCTAAAATTAAATATATTTATTGGCAATTATTTCGAATGAGGGAGCTTTCAAAAGTGCTCACTTTACCGTGAATAGTCTACACACCGTATGTCAGTTCCTGGGAGCGAGAAATATACTTCTGGTATTTGCGTAATCGATTTTTGTGATGTATCGCAGCGCGATGACGGTGCGTTAGAGATGCTGGGAGGGGGTAGGGGTAGGGTAGAGTGCCCGCCCGAGGTGCGGAGTAGCCATTTCTCGTCCCAACATTGAACTGCTTTTCTGCCAAAACGGCCATCGTTAGGGACAGGTGTATTTCACGCAGAGACGTCAAAGGCAGTTGTACTCCCATAACACTTTCGTTCATATGCACTTTCGTGGTGAGATGATTTTAAATGTCACGTGCCTCGAGTGACTGTCCGCTAATCATGGACGTTCGGTATCGGAGTACTTTATTCTGATTGGCCCAGTCATATAAGAACACATCTCCTCACCAAAGGAAGCTGTGATTGTGGACGTAGTACGATATTGAAGACCATGATAGCATGGTCTTAAACATTTTCACGAAAACACCTGTATCTAGCTATCGGCGGTCATAAACGATGTGGATATAGTGTTTGAGGTTAGAACGATCGTAAAAGTGTTTAATTCATATAAAAGGGCTTGTATTTTGTAAAATTAGTATACAAACACGTTCAACAGTGTTGACCATGTGACTGACAGTTGTGTCGGTGAATATTGGGTACATGCTAAGAAGATAATTGGCCTGCCTCATCGTTTTAGTCTATGGACGGTATAATCTATTTGTGTTTTCTTCATACTTTTTGAAACTAACCTTTGAAAAATCACCCCATGTACGACATGTTTGGATGTTTCCTATATATGCAATACATCACAAGAGTTTTATACTTGCGTTGACATAAAATACCTTATTTATGGTTAAATTGAACGTTTACATAAAATACATTTTTCAATAATTATAATTTTTTCATTTATATTTAATATGAAGGAAACCAGTGAGGAAATATATGTGTTGGTAAAGCCTAGTAATAAGTAATTCTTATGCTGTCCCTTTGGTGTATTTTTCTAGACTAAATTAAGCTTTGTTTGCATGAGGCATATACGGTGAGAATAAAGTGGAACCTTCCTGTCCTGTTTGGACCTCCAGGTCTTCTCGTATGCCGAATACATAATGCTGTTGTGCTGTTATCTGTATTTAGGAGACAGAGCTCCATATATCTATAGGGATATATTGTCTTCTGCTCCTATGCGTTAGAGGCTATCTCCCAAGAAGGCTTGATGTTGTAATTAAACGTTTCCTCATATCTTATGCACCTCGAGAGCCTCTGGGTGCGATTATAACCACTACAAGCACGAGTTACCTCCGTGACATGGGGTTAGAAGAACCACTGACCCGGGCTCAGAGGTCGCCCCGTGCTCCTCCTTCCTTTCCATGGCACTTGTGGGTTTTCCTGAGGCTGTGTCCGAATTCGTCTGAAGTACATACTTGTGTGTGCGTACCTGTCGACGGAAGTAACTTCGTAAGTGCTGCCCAAACTGCAAGTGAAGTATGCAAGTATACAAGTAACCGAAGTTGTATGCGTCTCGCATACTTGCGGAATGTGTGCCGCCATTTTGAGAAGCAATTTGTAGGTTACAATCGATTTCCGAAATAATAATTTGATTTAAATTTTAATAGGGCAACATTCCTACTTCGTAGAAATAGGATTTTGAACTGAATAAATAATCATCGCAAGTTTCACCTTAAAAAAAGGTTTATGCAATAAATTAGTATTAGGTCTATGTTCCTAACCTACAGAAGCTAAGATAAAAAAAAGCAATCCAAACTGCACTTACATACAATAATGCAAGGCAATAAATGTTAATGTAAATCAAATTTAAATATTACTTAATACTTTATTAACCCCTAAAACCTTCGGCAATTATCAAATTCTTAGTCGGAATACATGAACATTAAAAGTGGTTGGCTGGCTAATAACTGGCACCCAAGCGAAAAAGACTGCCTGTCCGAATTCGTCAAGTTTGGTGCCAAGGGCAAGTGAAGCACGCAATGATTCAAGTACACAAGTATATACCTGAGTTCGGACACGGTCTTAGGTTCGGGAAGTCGGTGAACGTGCGCGCCAAGCCCTCGGCATAAGACCGGCCCACACAGACTCCGCCCCACCTCGCCTGTTTGCATGGGGGCAGAGGAATATTTTGGAAGTAGAACTACAGCAAGGCTTCAGAAAAGTTTCAAGTAACCGCGGACAGACTTATACTCACGCAGCTCTACACCGTGTACCGGCGCCAGCTGCCACAGAGACGCCGCAAGCAGAAGCACAGTCGCCGCAACATCCCCACCGACCCTCATGGCTGCGACTGAAAGATCCTCGCTTGCGTGCACGGGGCAGAAGAATAATCAGGGTGACTGGACGACGTCGCGATTGCTGCCACCGCCTTATATAACACCGAAGATAACCGCGTCGTCGCGGTGGGGTGGTCCGTCAAACGAGCCCTCCGCCACTTACCTTTCCGCGAAAACAAATAGAACCTAGTCAAGGTGACGTCGGCCGTAGGAAAAATACGTCCTCCGCCAGGTGGAACGACGGATTCCCATACGCTCTCCCTCCCCCCTTTCACACTCTATCACTCTTCGGCCACGTCCCGCGTCCTCGAGCGACGTCCAGTGCGAAGGCCTTGTGCTTGTCGGAAGACGGTAGTTACGGCCTTTTCGAGTGCTGCGTTCCCATCTGCGGACGTGTAGCCCTGGGAAGCGACCCGAGGCCGAGGCGAACTCTTTGGCCGCGAACAGTCGGTCACGTGACGTGGGTCCTCGTACACAGATCTTTCTATTTTTAAATGTTACCTAGAAAGGCAAAGACTTTACCTTACATTTACGCCCAAAGGGAATGCCCGCGTATTGCACGCCTCGAATCTGGATATGTGATTTCAGACGGCGAAATGACACTCGGTGATGGTTGAGTACGTGATCTACTACTGCTTCGAAAATAACTGAAATCGTATGCGGAATTGTTACGAGGGACATTAGATATGTAAAGCGGATCCACGCGCAGACAATAATTGGACTTAAAATCGATACATTTCTCATTTTCAAGCAACTTTTTCAAAATCATCTGGAGACATCATTTATTTCCTCAACTTTATTCTCAAAAACAAGCAAAGTAAGGCCAAAATCAAGTTAATTTAATCCAAATCTGCAATCTAAATCAACCAAATGAAAAAAAAACTTGCTGAGCAGGGTCTTTTCCGGTTAAATAACCTAAATTTAATCTAAATCTGCAAGCCAAATTAATTAGTCAAAAAGATAATATCACAAAATTTGATAAAATTCTTAAGGGAACTCTAAATTATGCACAAATTTTCCATTTTTCATTTATTTTAAACCTTTATATGTTACAAAAACTTGTTTCTCAATTAATAGTTTCAATGTATTTTTATCTATTACTTTCATATAGCGATCTAGTAATGAAACTTTATACTTACCATCTAGAATACAATTAATTTTTTTAACCTAAATTAGATTCACAAATTAAAAAATCTTTAGCAGTAAACCAGTTATTTTTTTCGAGATCTTGTAGTTTAGTGAATTCAAACGAATTGTTTAACTTGCTGAGAAGCGATTCCATTTTGATTTATAATGAAAATAATTTATAAAGAAAAAAATGGCGCTGAAATTTGATCAAAGTAAGATGATTTAGCTTGCAGATTTGGCTTAAAATACACTGCTCAAGGAGCCTGAAACTTGTTCAAATTTTTTTGATTTTGACCTTAAATGTTCTCTATTTTGAGCTACAACTTGAAAGATTTTACAGGAAAACAGAAATTTACTAGATTTTGGCTTTAATTTGCATGTATTTTATCTAATTTAGTGCGCTGCGCTTAGATCCGCATTACACATCTACTGCATTTATAAAAAAATTGAATTTTAAGCATATTTACCCTTTAAAAAAATGATCAAATAATATTGACACTAGGATATAAATCTCATTCAGGTTTAAGAAAATGATTTTTCATTCTATAAATCAACTCAACCATACTTCTAAAAATTTGTAAAGGTCTTAAAAGTCTAACTAATTGTCTTAGAGTTTCTAAAAGTTTTAAAAGTTTAAACAATATAACTATAAGTCTAAAATGTTGTATTAAACTATCAAAACATTTTGTTGATTCCTCCATTTATTAATTTTTAAAAATGTATATATCTTTGCTCCAGCAGTTTTATCAAAATCTACACTAATTCTTATGCTCGTTTTTCTTTAACTGCAGTTGTTTTTCTATACAAACAATCAATAATATATAAAAATACTCCAATTGGTGAAAAAATTGCTTCTGTGACTGTTGCTTCAACAATGTTTACAAAAAGAAATTAGGATGGGGAATTAAAATTTTTTAATAATTCAATAATTTTTTAATTATTCAATATTATTTACTTATAAATGAGATAAAAAATATAACTTTCGATATACCCATTGATCAATTAAGAGGTTTGGGTATAGATAAATATTTAACAAAAGATCAATTTAAGAGGAAAAAACATTAAAAGAAGGTAAATATTTCTTATTAACTTTATCAATACTAATACTCAAAGAAATATTAAAAGAAAAATCAGGAAGTGGTTTACGTCATGAAGGATTTTTACCAATATTAATTCCAATTTTAGGTGCACTTGGTGCTTTAGCAGTAGGAGCTACTGCAATTTATAACTCTGTTGAACAAACAAAAATTAATTAGAAGAACAACAGAGACACAATTTAGCAATGGAAAATTAATCAGGAAGTGGTTTATTTGCAAAAAAGAAGGGAGACCAAAAAAATTGAATATATCCCCATTATCTAATATCGATATTGAACAATTTGTAAATATACTAAATATAAAAAATTTCAGAAATGTTTATATGATTGATGAATTACCAAAAAGACTGCACAAATATGAATGTGCTGTGGTTAATCTTAACATTTCATCAAATGTAAGTACTTATTGGGTTTCTTATTTTAAATAAAATAATGATGTTTACTATCTTGAATAATTTGGAGGCAATATTCTTAGTAATTTAATTAATTATTAAAAAAAGAAATGTTTATTAAAATGATAATCGAATTCACCATTTTAATTCAGTTATTTGTGTACATCTATGTTTAATTGTATTACATATTTTTCCGAGAGGTTTTAAGTTTCACGATATAATTTCTTTATATTAAATGAAGTGTATATTTGAGAAACCATTAATCACATTTTTAAATAAAAATTTTGACACTAATGCTTTTGCTTCAAAACATATGTAGATTACAAATAAAAAACTATTGCTTCTGATTTAAAAAAAAAAGGATGCAAATTCAAAATATAAAACTATTGGTTCTGATTTAAAAAACGATGTAGATTCAAGATACAATATTATAGTATCTGATTAAGAAATATATGTATATTTAAAATATAAAACTATTGCTTCTGATTTAAAAGAAGATTTAGCTTCAAATTACAATAGTTTTGTTTCTGCTTATCCTTTAAAAACAAATGTAATTCAAGATACAAAACTGTTTTATCTGTTACTTCATCTATAGCCTCTGTTACAGATGTATATTCAAGATTCGATACTATTGCTTCTAATTATGCATCAAAAAAGATGTAGATTTAAGATACAGTACTACTGTTTCCGATTTTTAAACATATGTAGACTCAAAATACAATACTATATCTTCTACTTTACAAGATCAAATAAGTAAAATTTTTAGTTACACAAAAAGTTATGTTTCCCTTCAAAATCGTAGAACTGCTAGTTTAGCTGACCCTAGAAACGAAAAAGATGCAGTCAATAAAATATTTTTTGATAAAAAAAATATATACTTGGTTATGCATTAAAAAAAGATTTAGATTCAAAATACAATATTATTGTTTCTGCTTTACAAGATCAGCTAAGTAAAGTTTTGGTTAAACGAAAGATGATGTTTTTATTCAAAATCATTGAATAATAATATGACTGATCCTATAGATAGAAACGACAATGTGAATAAAATATTTTTTGATAAATAATTAGATGTTAAATTACAAAATTTAAACCACTCAGTTTTAAATGATTGTGATACACTTGTTAACACAAAAGTTAAAAAAAGTAAAGACGTTATTGACAAAGAGCTAGATGTTAAATTACGACATTTTAAACAATCAGTCGAATAATTTAAGGAAGAAAAATCTCATCAATTTAATTTTCCTGCAAAATTGAATTAAAAAACTAATATTTTTCACTTAGATAATCTATTTTTCTTTTCTTTTTGATGGAATGCACTGATTATAGAATATCTACTGATAATTTACCTGATGATACTCTACATGTTATTAAGGATTCTAAAGAAATATATTATAGTTAGCCCTTTGATGTTAAAAGAGGTGATAAATTGGGTTTTAAAATAAAATAAAAAATCTGAATATGGTGATACATTTATGACTACAATAGCAGTATTCGTGAATTATAAAATGTATGCATATGTATATATATTCTCCATTTAAGAGTATATATATATATATATTCCATTTAATAGTGTGTGTGTGTGTGTGTGTGTGTGTGTTTTGTATATATATATATATATATATATATATATATATATAATTAAATGGAGTATACTTGGTGTTTGAAGTGCAAGAAAGTTACTAAAAATAATAATAAAAAATGAAAAATACGAAAAATGGACCATTAGTTCAGAAAAGTATATGTTCAATATGTAATTCCAATAAATCGACATTCTTAAAAAAAAAAATTGCTTAATGTAAGAGACGGAATAATAAATGAATTATATAAGCCAGCAAGAAAAAATTTCCCCAGAAGAAAAGTAATATAATATAGAATTGATGATATATGGAAAATTGATCTTGTTGAAATGGACATTGGAAATTTGAAAGGAATATCACAGATATATAATGCATACAAGTATATAATGACAACTATCGATGTTTTTTTTTCCTTTTTCTTTTTTTCAAAATATGAATTTGCAATATCTATAAAAGGCAAAACAGCCAAAAATGTAAGAAATGTTTTAAAGTGGATATTGATAAAAATAAAACCACTCAATATTCAAAGTGACAATGGCTTAGAATTTTACAATAAAATATTTAATGAACTTAAGCAAAAATATATCAACAATCATTATTCTACGTTCAGTGAACCTAAATCCAGTGTTGTAGAAAGATATAATTGTACAATGAAGAATAAAATGTGGAAGAAATTTGATTTCAATGGTAATTATAAATGGGCAAATATATTAGACGATTTAGTAAAAGAATACAACAATACAAAACATAGAACTATTGGTATAAGCAATTGAAGTTAATAAAAAAATTAAAATATTTAAGACAACAAGATTTCGTGAACATGTTTACTAAACCGAAATATACAGTTGGCAATGTTAGCAAAAATAATCGATTTTCTAAAAGGGTATATACTGCTAATTGAATTATTTACTATTTTTGAGGTTTTAAATTATGTTGTGCCAACTTACAAACTGAAAGATAAAAATGGAGAGGAAATAAAAGGTAGTTTTTTATGAATACAAAATTATGAAAACTAAGTATCCAAAGGAACATTTGGTCGAAAAAGTTTTAAAACTAAAGGTGATAAAATTTATGTTAAATGATTAGGATTTGATAATTCACACAACTCTTGGATTAATAATACAGATGTATTGTGAATTTAAATATTTTATTATATGTAAGGGGAATAATTCGTTCCTCTTTATGTTTTCATATATATTTTTGTGTAATAATCTCACCAAAAAGAATATATAGTGTAGAAAAAAGCAAGTTTTTCAGCTCGGAGCTGGGCCAGGACTGACATTTTAGACACATTTTCAGAGACTACAGCTATATAATTGTCTATATTTTCCTTAAAAACTGGCCATAATTCCAGGTCGCAAAATGTTTCGGCCCTGGCAATTCAATTCATTTTCAGAAATATTTAAGGAATTATTCTCAATTTTTGAAAAATATTCTTCATCAAAACACAATAAATAAATTTAATAAATTCACTGTTAATTAAAACATGATATATAACTGTACCTCCTGAAACACCATATATATTTTAAACTTCTTTAGTTTCCAAAAACCAAAATTAATTACATGTAATTATAATTTTTGTATTGTTATGAATAACTGGGTCTTTACTGTCTTTCCAATTTAATAATTGCTTTGTTTTATTCCAAACTTTTGCATTACTTGTGCTGCCTTGTAATAATCTGCCTAATATAGCTTTGCACGATATTTTTAATTCGTTTTCAACAATGAAGTCATCTAATACTTTAAATAGTTTTGTTTGTAGATTAGATGTTAATTTATCATTACCATTTGAAGAAAATGGTTCTGGAATAATTGGTTTCAAAGAATATATTTCTGATAAGTGATTTTTAGTTTATATTTTTGATGTAATCAAAATGTTTATTTGTGTCTTACATTACCATTTTTGCAATTCCATGTAAAGGAGTGTAATGTAAAAAAAAAAAATCTTTTTCTTTTCATCATGAAAATCATCAAGCCACTCATGAATTAACATATCAGTTTTGTTTACATCGTAAACTTCCTCATGGAAACAGATATCAAATTTATCTTGTTCATTATGTAAAGAATTGAAATTTGAATTTCTAGTGATTAAACAATCTGTTTTACCAATTTTGAAATTACTTATTGAAGCATATAGATTAGATGTTGCAATGTGTACATACATAACTTTTTTTTTTGTTTTCTGCTTGACTTTGTCAATCAAATTTTTCATATTCATATTAAAATGCTCTAGCTTTTTATTTTCTTCTCGCAGCTTCAATTTTCTTCTTCTTCTATTTTTAGTTTTTTTCATTGGAATTCTAAAGCGAGTTGTTCTTTTTTTTTTAAACATATATTATAGTTTTTAACATAATCAAAGTAAGAATAAAATATTTTTTCTAATTGAAGATAATAGTTTTTAACTTCTTAAGTCTTAGAATTATTTAATAACATAACAGAACATTTAAAATTGTCAATAGACATTAAAAGTCATTTTCTTAGAATAAAATGTTCATCTATGTAAATTTTTTTATTTAATTTTGAATATAAGGATAAAATCTTAATTTATCATTTAGATAATCTATTTATTCAAATTCTATGTCATTATCTTTTAAAATTTCTACATATTTATGGTTTCTTTTTCTTATGGAAGCGTCACTGTTTTGGGGACACATTTCATCTTTGAAAAGCCCCATAAAATTTAATAGACAAGGTATAACTAAGATTTCTTTTCTATCGTTTAAAGATAACCACAATTCAAAAAATATTTCATATCAGAAAGGGTTAAATTATTTTCTTTCATAAATTCAAAAATATTTTAACATGAGTTGATAACTATTTTAGTATTATTAATCTTATCATCTTCTAATTTTAAGTTCCCTAATTATTTGTCTAGAGATTTGGCCATCTTGTAAGTAGGAAAATATGTTTCTTATATATATATAATTTTTTCATAATGAAATAAAAAACGATATAAACCAGATTCATTACTTGTAGCTGATTTTATTAAGTAAGTTGTTTTTTTTCTTGTACTTCTTTTAATTTTAAGTTAATTTTATATTCGCCATTTTTTCTAATCGATGGAATAATTTCCTCAAATATCCATGTTTTTAAAACCTTCACAATTTTACAATACAAACTAAAAAATAAGTTCATATAAACCAGACTTACTAATATAAACTGCTTTGCTTTTGTTATAAGAGAGGTGTGATAATTTTTCATCACACCTATTTCTGATCAATGTTTCTTATATTTTAATGAAATTAGTTTATGTAATGCATTTTGTATATTAGAATATTCTAAAATTACTCTTAACTGGTTGAGCAAATTACTCACCCCTGTATTTCTATATAATTGTCTATGTCTTGCTCATTATGTGATGGGGTGTTACCATATAGCACACCCTGTGTATATATTTTTCTGTAATTATATAGCTCTTAAGGAGTAAAATTTTCTAAATTGTTAATAATATATTTAATTTTATTTATATTTTCGTTATATTATTCACACTTTGTACCAAATATGGAAATGCTATTTTTACCAACTCTAGTAATTTTTTTTGTAAATTCATTATACTAGTTGATTTAGTTATATAAATAACACATTTTTCATTGCCTTTCAACCCTAATTATTTGTTAGTGTTGACATTTCCATATGCCGCCCAAATCTCTTCACTCACTCACTCACATTTCCATGTATATTTTTATCAACACTATCTACATGATCTTTTATAGCTTTATTTGCATTAGTATATTCTAAAAAATCGCAAATATAAATAATATAAATAATATAATTAATATAATATATAAATAAAAAATAAATATAATATAAATAATAAAAGAAGTTTAAACCATGGTTCATTACTATTATTGGTAATTTCAGACACCCCAAATTGGGGTATCTAACATATAATGAATAATTATATATATATTTATTAATGACTCTGGTTTATGACTAAGAAAAATATATGTTTTGTAAATTTTCCTTTAATCAAAATTCTTAAAAATTGTAAAAGGTTTATGAGCAAGTTAATGAAGCACCAGGGACCTGTTTATTTTTAGGTTTTTCAGGTAACTTAATACTTTGCCAGTGACCCAATTATTATTTTTCTGCCTTATTTTAGCACCTGCAAAACTCCAGTGGAGAAACCCTGACCTCTCTACTCGGTATGCCTATATTTTTTTAGTGGAGAGGTGAGGATTTTTTATTATTTATTTTTTGTACTTCCTCTATATGGTGTGGTGCCTAGACCATATGAGGAAGACACCATTTATTTTGCATCTACTGTTCATATAATTTTATATGAACATAAGCAATTATTAAGCACAAATTTTGAATGACTTGGTTGATAATTATATTGTAAATATGAGATGCCTTTATATTAATACTATAAATTATCCTTTCCGACCACAGATTTGATCCCACAACCTTCAAGTCTGAAGTCGAGTATCTTGCCAACTGAGCCAGTTGGCAAGATGCTTGAAAAGGTTCCTCGCATAGTGTTCGCTGCACTGCTACTAGATAGCAGCACAGTTGTGATAAGCTCCTTCCTATTGTGGCAAAAGTTTGCTGAGGTTCAGTCGTGGAAAAAGATAAAGAATTCTCATATACAGTTCAAGTTCACAAGAAAGTTACATTATAAAATGTTAAATTTTGTTATTGTACTTTCATTCTTGAATTTTTTAATTCAAATCTAAAGTGATAAACCTGTATTCTACACTCCAACAGTTTGCACAATTCTGTTTAAATTTCTCATAAGCCATGTCTCCACCAATAAAATAAATATAAATGTGCCTTAAATTAGTAATATCTTGTCTAAATACACACAGAAAATTTGCATTAACTTTTACCAATTGCTTTGGCACTTTAGAATATATTTATGCTAAATAAAATACATTTGTATTCTTGTGTCTCCTCTTAGCAAAATATTTACGAATTATATCCCAATTGTCTAAAATGACATTGTCAAATATAACCAGAGAATCATTTTCTCATATATCTAGAGGAATAATTTCATCAGTATTTAAAAAAAAAGTTTGCCATTTTTCACTACCCTTGTTGGATATGGATTCAAAAACATTTGTAACTAAATGTATTTTGGTTGAATTAAACATTTTGAGTAAACATACAATTTACTAAAATTTAGCCATCCTGTCTTATAAATAAAATTAATTATCAAATTAGTTTTTTCACTATTACTTGGACCAACTATTATAGCTGTTATGTTATCAGGCAACAATTCGCTATTCTTATTTTTAGCATTTTGTTCAGAAATTAGAAATCCACTTCCCCAATCAACTTTTTGGTTTAATAAAATATTTTGTAATAAACAGAGAATAAAGTATTTAAGTTAGCAAACAACAGTTCTGTATTAAAGAAGAAATTTCACTATGATATAATTCATCAAGGTAAATCGATTGCTTTGGTTAGTTTTCATACAAATTTTGTAGCTCCTAATATAATCAACAATACTATAAACATAATTGAAAACAATAAAGTTATACATATTCCTAGACACCAAAACAATATTGAGTCTTTGAAAGAAGATATAAATTCATTTGAACCATTTTCAAGTAATACAATTGACTTAACATCAGACAATGTGAAAAACAGAATAACGATTAAATTAAGTTTGATATTAAATTTGGTGATCGATTATCCAATATTGTTGGTTCTCAAAGAAACATAATAATTGAAAAAGGAAAAATTGCATTGGTACTAAATCACCTAATTTTGACCCATTAAAAAAGATAAATGTTCATTGTAATTTAGCAAATGTAATGTTTATAAAATGTGATGAATATAATCATTTTGAGACAGATATAGTAGCTTGTTTTTTCACCAAAAATGATGCTTGAATTAAGAGATTCTATTATTCATGATCCTCCTTATCCAATTTTTATAGAATAAATAATGAGTGGTTTAATTATATATTTTTTTTAGGAATTAGAGATGAAAAAGGACATCTAATTGATTTTGATGGTGCTGATATTGACATTGTTTTGGAAATTACAGACGTTTAAAATATTACTATTTTATTAGAAAATATAAGGGGCAACTGCCAAACACCCCTTAAGAGGTACATAAAATTAAATTCTATGTTTATATCCATATGGTAAAGTATCTACTTTATTTGGATGTATAATCCTTTTGTTGTCACACAGACTTAATGCAATTTTATTAACTTTGATTGTATATATTTTGTGTTTCTCAATCCTTATTGAATTCATTGTTCTATACTGTATTTTTCATCAAACACACATCTATTATAATTGTCAAATGTAATTTTATCGTTTACTACACACTTTTTCACACCTTTTGATATTTTGGTTTCTTTTTCATCAACTCGATATGCATACATTTTTTCGCTTAAACCAACAAATGCTTTAATTATTTTGCCATTACATTCATCTTTCATTTTACCCAACACGTTATTATTTATTTGAGGCATGTTACATAAATTGTCATTTGGATAATCACTTGTGTCAAATTTATCTAACATTGACTTCATATCTTTGTAAGAAATCTTCTGTTTTTATGCTATAAATGTACGAATTGGTGTCTTGATAGCACAATTCATTTTCATGTCCATATTTGGGTTTCGTCACTTTATAATGAAATTGGTAGATTAATTATTTTGATATGTCCAAAATTGACATACCCCCATAAAGAGGCTTATTAAATTTTACATTCGCCTTGTTCATATGTATAGCTGCAAGATTCTCATTAAATATGGTACTTCTTTTGAAATTTTGTTTTGCTATTAATTTTTCGCAAACTTTTTCACTTGATATCAGTGTTACATCTACGGTGTTCCTGATATTTTCCATTGTTTTACCAAACACAGAATTATTCATCAGTTTGTAAAAATATTTTTCAAAGTCATTTTTAGCATTAGTTCTCATCGATGTATTTAAATCTATATATTTCAACTAATGAGACTGATTAAACTTTAATATCCCATGTATATTTGTAAGTTTTAATCCATTATTTAGACACTGTTTCAAATTGCGATAGTGTATTACATACTTTTGTGTGTTGTGTAAAGTTGTTAACAATTTAGATTCATTTGTTCCTGGTACTGCCTTATTTTCTGGACAAGAAGGAATATCTTTATGTAAATTATGCAATTCTTGTGGATATTCTAAATGAATTTCTAATATGTAGCCATGTTGTAAATCATCATTCAAATGTAATATATATTCATGCCAAAAATTTAAATTAAATTCCATTCGAAACCACCATATGGTAAATCTTGCGACATTGCCCACTCATAAAGATTATTAGTATCTAGATAAGCTAAATAATTAGATGCTTGATTTCGATTAAAATCTTCTAAATATTTATTATGTTTTAACATATCGCTTACACCATTGTGATATTCCACCTCTAATTCTTTTTGCTACCATTAAAATCATATAATTGTGTAATAAATCTAATGATTGTTTAGTCATTTTTAACATTGCATCCCATGATAAACCTGGTGCTGTAAAATACCATGCAGGATCTAGACCACCATATCCATTTATACACGAATCTCTAAAACTTTCAATTATATCTGTCAACAATAATACATCACTTTTTAAATATAAATCGTGATAATCCCCAAGATTTTTCAAATCAAAATGGATCCCATACACATTTTGCATGTTCATAATCGTCACTTGTGTCAGATTCATTTAATTTATTTTAAAATTCACTCTTTGGTGGAAGATCAGTTTCTTCAAATTTCATATAATCATTCATATTCATTCATTCATATATCATTCATGTTCATATAATCATATGGATAAACACCCTTTCTAATAACAGAATCTACTTTGTATTCTGCAAAATGTTTTTGTGTATGTTTCATTTATTCTTTTGTTAAATTATACGATAATTTATCTAAACTACTGGCGATAAATCTAAATGTATCTATAAACCTCATTTTTCAATTTTTTGTTTGTTTCCCAAAAGTTATAAACTTTTCTTCATTGTTTGCAATTAAATCTATATTTTTATGTAATATCCTAGCTATTTAATAAATAAATGAGCACCATAACCAGCTAAGTTGTGAAAATAAAATTGAATAAAATTGGGAAACTATAATTGTAGGTTACAATCATTGCATACTGGGTTAATGAATTTTCAAATTGTATGAATACTTTTTTATTTAGCTTCATATGTTCACATTCGCATACAGTACATTATTATTTTGCCATCTGAAAAAGGCAAACTCTTGTATTACAATATATCAGATTCTGTAAACTCCTTGGGGTCCTTGCGAAATAGAAGTTCGTATAGCCCATGGGTTCCACGTACCGTGTAACTGCCAACTGGGATGCTCCCACCTAGTAGAAAGTCTATTTGATCAGCCCCGAGGAACCATTTATCATTATGTCTGTATACACCACGCCGTACGTCGCGTATCATTATTACGAAATGTGTACGTTCGTAGAAATTTTTAGTAATTGTTTAATAATATATATATATATTTTTTTAGAATATTTTGGGAATTTTTTGGATTTTGGGTTCAAAGGTGAGTCCCGCTTACCCTGACCCAAGGTTACCTGGGTCGCTAATCCCGGTATCCTGTTCCGGGAAAAATGGGAAATTCTGGGGGTCCTTTTTTGCAGCTGGGAAAAAGGGAAATATTTAGGGAAACTTTTAGGGAGTGAGGGAAATTTTGAGAGAAATAATTAGATTTTTAAAGAAAACCGGGGAAAGGATGGCGGAAGGGTGACGTCACAACATGGTGGCCCCCTGGCTCCTGCTCATGTCTCCTGTCCTCTTGTCTACAACTCGTCAAAATCCTTCTACTGTCGTTAACGTGTTTTCGACCTCTGTATGGTATTAACAAGTGACCCCAATCGTTTCCCCAATGTATTTTCATCACATAATAATTTCTTATAAAACCTTTTTCAAAATATTACTTTCCTTTCCTTGACATGAGCCACGAAAATGTTTTCAGTTACTGTAGTTATTTTTGTGTTTATAAAAGTTAAATACGGTGTTTAATTTTCCAACCGATCTCCATGTATTAAAAAAATGTTAGTTTTTAAATATAATGTTTATAATTTGGTTTTTTAATTATGTTTGAAATAGAGGTGTTATATTCGGAGTGTCAAAATTAAATCGGATGTCATATTACAATAATAAAGGTCAACGAAATGGCTAAAGAAGTTCAAAATATCTGTTACGCGAGTGTAATGATAAACATGAGGTGTTAACCTCATTAAGGTATGGGCCTACATAATGTACAATATTTGGATGCTGGCACTATTATTTGGCAGTACAAAAAACAAATTATAAAATGAATTCCACCACTTTAGTACATGACTACAACTGTTATTGTAGACTGTTTATAATTTTTCTCCCCCAATATAAACTTTACTAGAAAATTGAACGACCAACTATATCCCACTGTAAAAGAAGATACTTCTTTTGAAAATATTTAAATACATATTCCGTTGTACAAAGGCCAAGTTGGTCAAGTCAATTTCATAAGTGTCGCAGAGGTGACGGTTAAAAATTAAAACCCATTTTTGGAAATACGCGGACAATCGCAAATATTGTGTATCGAAATTCTGTCACAAGCGCCTGTAATGAAGCAACCAGCAGCACGGTTAGGCGTTGTTGATTGCATACCTCGCAGACCCCAGTACATGTTGTCTTTGCACCAGAATTTCCGTCGGTCGATGGCAACAACAGTGAATGTTTTAAAAAAAATCAGGCGCATTGCAAATTATTTCTTATGTAAAGTAGTCAAATGCTTTAAGATAATTGTTTTGACAATTTTTCGAAATGTTTGACAAGGAGCTGTGCTGAATAAATTTTCCATTGTTTCTGTATAGTTACCAGTGGTGCTCGTAGGTTCAGTTTATTCCATCAACGGACTAATCAATTGCACAAGCGACTCGTAACATTACACTTCTTTCCTCACGCGGGAGTCGCATAGTACCGACAAACGCCAGCACGACACGACAAAAACCGCAACCATGACACAACATTTATACTTTCAATGTGAATGCTCCAATTTACAGCCCGGAAGTTTACTGACGCCACACGACTAGTAGAATTTTTTGGGGACCATTTAGAAGCCGCTGATGAACTACACTAGTTTCAAAGGTGGTGGGCAGGCGGGAAATTTGAAAGTCAAAGTGTTATCGCTAACGTATACAAAGGTGAGTTATTATTTTTAAGCGTTAAATACAGTAATTTTTAAAATTATTTTTCGTTGCCATTGTAGGGATAGCTTGCCATACAATTTAATTGTGAAAGGTTGTGCATTCTGTGTGTAGTGCCGCACGACGCTACGAAAATAGATATAGTTGCTAATCCAGAATTGCTAGCCGAAAGACAGAATTGTTGGGCTTACGCCAGATCTAGCTTGTATTTCACTGTCTGTTTAGTTTAATGTGTCGTGTCGGGGCTGTCGTGTCGTGCTTGTCGGGACTCTACGATTCCGGAATCAGAATTTAGCAGCTGCTGGTAGGAGCCTGCGGCTGTCGGATACCTCACGGCCGGGATACCGACTACAGACGACATGCAGCTATGGGATGTATGTTAACGCTGCGTACAATGGTGGTATGTTTCTTTCCGCCCAGGGCCCGCGGTGATGTAGCGGTCAGATTACTGGCCCCCTCCCCCACCTAGGTGAATCGGGTTAGCCGGATTCTCGTATGTGGGAATCGTGCTGGACGATGCCAATGGTCGGCGGGTTTTTTCAGGGGTCTCCTGTTTTCTCGCCCTTTCATTCCAGCGTTGCTCAGTACTCACCTCACTTCACCCTCATCGGCTCTCAAGACCGCGATGTTAAGAGCCGTCCAAATCTCTCCCCTCCATTACAGCGCAACAATAACGCATTACACACTATAGTGTAACAGACAATGCCTGCACTACAGAAGTGATGAGGCCCACGGCAATGTTAACTTTACATAAGGCGGAAGAATACACAACGTGTATACAAGTAGATCGTAAGCAGGGCTTCCAAAAGTGTTCATCTTACCGTGGATAGCCTATGGTAAATTGATCTTACGCAAAATATGATTACGAGTGCGCATGAATGTGATGCGCTGTCCCTTTGGTGTAATTCTCCAGACTAGGTCAAGCTTTTTTTGAGTAAGGCGGAATGATATCCAGGAAGTAGAACTTCAGCAGGGCCTAAAAAAAAAGTTGGAAGTAACCGTAAACCTACTATAGTCACGAAGAAGTCATAGTGTCGGAGCGGATTCACCCTGCAAACGTTGCATCGCCGTTTCCGTGATGGTACAGCGTGTTTAGGTCCCATTTTAAACGAGTATTCACATGAGAAGTGATCACTGAATCATGTCTATAGTGCTGCCCTCACACACGATAGCCAAGAATGTTCGCGAGTCGTACGTCACTTTGCCAGTGCCAACATATGCAAGCATGCCAATTCATGTTCGACGCAATCTGACAGTGAGCGCTCATTTCCGGGCATATATTTGTGAATTAAATATTATTTTCTTCCTATCTACATCTTCTACAAATGTTGCAATTTATTTTGTAATTATTCTGTGCACTGTGTACTGCGATTTTATTTGTTTTGAAATGCAATCTTCGTGGAGATGAAATTATACACATATAAGATTATTGCAGTTCTATGTATTTCCTAGGCACCATCTGTATAATAAAACTTGCATATTTTGGTTATAATGTTCTAAAAAAAATTGAACACGTACGTTATGAAACAGAGTAGAGTTACCTCGCCCCTTGATGTACCAAACAAGTTACGATTTAAATTTCTGCGTGTATTCATCACGATTGGCCTGTTATATAGTCCTATTTCACGTATATATTTATATTTGCTCTGGAACTGTAAGAAATTGCCTTGAAAGTCGAGGTGGTAGCCTATTTAATTTGTAAAATGAATGCATGACAATATGGCCAAAGTTGGGCTTTCTCAAGATATCGCATACAAAAATACAGTATGAAAGTAAATTGTTTAGTGTTTGGAAGATAGTGGTTACGTAACTTGTAGATTTTGGAAACAGATACTTCCAAATAGAACGGTTTAAATTATCCCTTGGCAGCTGGGCAAGACGCACAAAATACAATATGATATGATATGGGAACTGCTTTCATTTATGGTCAAGCTATGATCAAAAAAGCCCTTTAAACAATGGAGCTAATAATTTCTACTCTGTAGAGTTTTGATGTTTATGAATTGCGTAAAATTTTTTTTACTATTAACATATGCATGCATACATGGATAAATATGCATACATATAATAAAAATAACAGTTTGAAAGCTCGCACTAACGATGTCTTTCCAAAAATGTAATATTTTGGAAGTAAACAGAAGCGGAGACGCGGAGTCTGGGAATACGCTGATAAAGGCTGTCCACGATAAAGTGTGAACTTTTGGAAACAACTTCTGGAAAATGCCGCTGCCCCAACCTGCATTATATATATATATATATATATGCACACAGAGTGTCGTGCGGCGAGTGAGGTTGGTAACGATGGAGGGGAACGTACTTCCGTGTCCAGACGTTGAATTAAAAGTTTTAAGTAAGCATTTATGAATACTGGAATGATCTGTTTTGTTTCGTTTTTTTTTTTTTTAATGCACACAAATACAATAGAATATTTACTTTTCTAATTATTTCACGGTTTCACTCGACCGACGCATTATGTGGCCCATGGCAATGTTAATTTTACGTGAGGTGGAAGAATACACATTACAAATAGATCTCGAGCGTGGATTCAAAAACGCTCAGTTTATCGTGAATGGGCTATAGTTAGGGACAGGATTATTTCGCGAAAATATTCATGGCCGTGCCAAACTTGAATTCCCTACGTCCACAACTTCCTTTGGTTATTGGCCGCGTGTATACGTGAGAAGATATATTCTTATTTGACTCGGCCAATTGCAATAAAGTACTCGACGCATTATTTGCGGACAGGCACTTGAGGCACGTGACATTTGATATCATCCAACCACGAACGTGCACATTAACAAAAGTGTTTTGGAACACAACGGGTCTTGAAATCTTTTCGCAACAAACACCTGTCGCTAGCTATAGTAATCTTCTGTGATTTACACTCTTGCTTCGTATCGTATATTTCAAGAATGTTAAACGATAATAATCTGCCTTCGTTAAAAGTCTCTGCAAATTTATTTCTCTTATTGTATATTTCTGCGTGCTTTGCCTCATTGGCTTCTTTCAGTAAATTGCTCAAAATTAGAGAGAAAACTGGCATTTTTACACATATCTTTTGATTCCCTTCCCACCCTAAATATCGCAGTATTCCTAGCGAAATTTTGATCGCGCAGCGCTGCCACAATGCATGTTTCGAGACCTTCGTCTAGAAGCTTGGTGACAGCTTGTGATGTCTCGGCCCGTATACAATGCAGCATGTAATTTGTCTGTTTCCCCTCTCCCCACCCCGCAGCAATTTGCTTGTAAGTGGCATATTTCGAAGAACAGAACCGTCCTCAAGTTTCCCTTCAGACCAGGAGGAAACAGAACATTATCGTCCCATGCCGGCACTCGATTACCACCCGCCAGTGTTCATACCACGCATTGGAATGGGACGGAACGAGGGCCACTTATAGAAACTACTCGTCGTTTGTTAATTGCGGGATATTTCCCTCCACCCACCCTCCCGCAACAGAGTTTAATTTGCACCCCGACATCCATCGCAGAAGTAACAAACAGGATTCAGCGGCAATGCAACTTCCAGGGGCATTTGCGAAACCATAACGAAGCTGCTTTTGTACCGAAAACTGGGATTTGCACGCACCGTGCACGGACAGATGGAACGGCTATGGCCTACCGAGTTATTTTTCTCTCCCATCCTAAAGTAATTTCTCTCCGGGTTCGCTAAATGTAATGAAAACTAAGTGGTGGCGGAACGAAGTGGACGTCGATTAGAAAACGGGAGCGGAAAAATTAACTCCACATACACTATGAACTACACGCCCGTATCACATCACTGCAGTTAAAATTGCTGAGGTTAAAGAGCCCGTCCACACGGCATTTGAACTGCGTTGCAACATATTAAAATAGGTTGTTTTTTTAAACTAAACTATTAAACGTGACACCAATATGTTTACTTACGGAAATAAATAATACCACTGCGGAGGACGGAGTGGTACTTTTAAGATATCATGCGTCCCATAAAGATTATTTTGGAACCTTTCAGCGTCGTTAAACACGGTTTTGACGTGAATAGGTCTTTAAATTTGCAACCATAGTGGGATGCAATCCAGAAAATCCAATAACAAAATCGGGGGATACAGTTTAGCATTGCAGCTCTGAATCTATCGACTACAATCAAATTCAATTACACCACTCGATTGCCAAAGGATCAAAGAACATGTTACATAGAGTGAGGTCTGCGAAGTGCGCGTGGACGAGAGGGGAGGGGGACGCACAATTTTGAGTTCGTTTCGCCGCGTCTCATAAATTCCGCGTAGTAGACCTGTGAATTTTGGCTAGGAGAAGCTACGACGCTCGTTTAAGTTTCAATCTACATCCCTCGTCGAGATCAATCGATTGCGCGTATAAAAACATTTGTGTGGCGTGGTTATGTTGAAATTCTACGAGTTTAATATAAAAAAATTAAGAAAACTTAACACAATGCCGGCCTATATTCGTCAGAACGCCAAGTCGAAATACAGAAATCGTATACGGTTGGAAAGAGTATCTCAAAAGTAATTCAGTGATACCCATAAAACCCCATATGACCATGTGAAGCGGTGCCGGGAACGTAAAATAGACATCAAGGCGTCGGAGAGCATCAACGTAGACGTATTCACGCAAAACAAAGGACCGTGTCCCAACACAGCCACACCCCATTTTTCAGACTACTGTACCTTAAGAAATACTATCCGGAGAGCAACAGACTTCCCATCAATAGAATTATATGACCAGGTACACACAGCACGACGGGAACACTACACAACCTTGCCTGTAGCGGCGAAGGCGCACTTGAGGGGCGTGGCAACGTCATCCTTATCGTTCTGTTGCTATTCTCGACACCAAACGTGGAAAAAAAACAGCTTGAGGCTGGTTACCTGGCGCTCGACCTTCATTGCAGTGTGTTTGAAATCCAGGCTTTTTTTTTTAAAGAAACGATTTAACGTGTATCCAATGTGGCGTGGCGTTGGGGGGGGGGGGGGGTGTATCTTGACATCGGGGTCCTGAGAACCGATGCAGGTGAATCCAGGTGAGAATGCAGCAGCAGTATGTGCGGGGGAAACGGGAGATCCCCGAGACAACCCATCGTCCGGCACGACTCCCACGTGCGCAAATCTGGGGGACGACACCACTGGGAATCTAATCCGGTTAGCCTTCGCGGGAGGCGAGTAGACTTCTGACCACTACACTCAATGTGCTGATCTACGGTTACTTTCAGGACACTCGCGCACATTACAAACAGTATTCCTAAGCACTCCAATATATAGGCTATTCACTGTAAACTGAGCACTTTTGAAAGCTCTGCTTAACCTCTACTTGTATGCAGGTTGTATATTCTTCCGCCTTATGTGAAATTAACACTCTCATGGGCCTCATTACTTTATTCATGCGTTGCTCAGGTCAAACTGTGAAATTATTTGAAAAGTTGATATTTAGCAGATCTGCTCATTTTTTTTCAATTCGATGCACTAAAAAAAAAAGAACAAAGAGAAATAAATAATTTAAATTATCAAAAATGGTGACCCAAAACTTTTTATTCGACGTTTAGATACGTAGCTACTAACCCTCCATAATTACCAACTTTACTGGGCGCATGCCATTCAGTGCGCCCGTTAAAATATATGAAGGTAAGGGCAGTGATGTTTTTCTAAGGTTGATTGCAAAAGTGCTCATTTTATCGTGAACAGCCTTTAATAAACAATTACTTTTTCAAAACGCTGTATAAACAAACTTTTTGTAATTTCAGAAGTATTCGAGACACATGCTCTGAAAATTGCTACAGACTTTCGACCAATGAAATTTCGGGGTCACCGCTTAGAAGTGCCGTAGGTACACACACAGTACGCCAATTCAGAGCCTTGTGCGTAGTGGTAATAACGCTCTTGACTTGCTTGGAAGTGTAGTCCTTATTGCTCCCTCGCTTCATGGCCTCAGAATGCTCCAACTACTTCCACGCCTTCAACCCAGGACCCCAAACAGAGTGCAGAGCTCCAGTCGTACACTTGTCACATAAAAAACTGTTCAATACATTAGAGCAGCACATGTGTGCGAACAGCATTTAATAAATTTTCCACGTCTTAATAATGGCACATTTCATTTTCTATTTCCTTCTCTGATCGGTACTCGAAGTTGTGCTAATACGAGTGTTTCGCAATAATTTTCAGGCATGAAATTTCTGGTACAGTCTTATAGCATAGACACGTGCAGCACAACTTTGTCTTTATTATAATAGCCTGCTCAATGTTTATTAAGTAATTTTGAAATCCACCTTTGAAAAATATCACTGCCACTACCACCATATATTTTAACCGGTGCACTGACTGGCTTGCACCCAGTAAAGTTGGTAACAGTGTAGGGAAAGAAGTTTCATTTCGTAACGTTGAACTAAGAGTGTTACATTTTGTGAATACTGAAAATATATTTTGCTTACTGTTTTTTTTTTTTTTTTAATATAAACAAGTATTAGAATTAGAAAATTTGTAAAATATACATGTTTCTTATTTAATTCCAGAGTTTTGCTTGACCTACGCATGAATAAAGTGATCAGGCACGTAAAAAATTTAATTTTACATATGGTGGAAGGATACACAAGTAGGTTACACAAGAAGTAGCATACTAGGTCTTAAGCAGGGATTTCAAAAGTGCTCGGTTTACCGGGAACAGCCTACACACCATAAAACGATATCACCAATGAAGGTTTTATTAGGCGAGTCAACGAGACAAATACTGCACGTCGATTCAGTGCCTTGCGCGTAAAGGCGACTAGGCATTCACTGCGCGCACCTTGGTCGCCCTTAGCCGTTGTACGCTTCTGGGCCTCCGACACTCAAAATACTTGCAGTCAGACGGCGCCCTTGACTACATGTCCGCAGTCGCTAAAGCGCTTGTGGACTAATAACTTACGGTCCCAGATTCAATTCCAGAGCAAGCCGCGGACGCGTGTGTCTTATGTAATGTATCATGCAAACCGTTCCTGATCATTCTCCCGATGTAAGGCGAGAACGTTAATGAGCGATACTTTAAAAAAGAAGTCCTGCCCTTCCTGTATGGCTGTACACAAAAATATTGACTCGGCAGGGATTCGAAGCTATTGTGGACTTTGAAACTTTTTTTTACCAGCTAGGAGCTCGTGTGAATAATACCGGATGTTAAACTTCTGGCACCATTGGTTCGATGCCCTCACAAATTGCGCGAGTAACGCCCGAACTAGGATGAGCTGTACCGGCAAAAGTTAAAAACATGCTCAGTCACAGGCAGTAAAGGTTGTTCACGATAAAGTGAGCACTTTTGGAATCAGCCTTACAAAAATGTCCCTGCCCTTCATATATTTAAACGGGCGCATTGAGTGACATGTGCCCGGTAAAATTTGGTAACGATGGGTAGAAAGTAGTTCCATATCTTAACGTCGAATAGAAAGTGTTAGTTAACCATTTGTGATAATTTAAATTATTTCTTACTGTTTTTTTTTATATTTTTTTTTAACGCCTCAGTGTGTAAAAATTAGCAGATTAAAAAAATGCTTACTTTTCTAATAATTTCACATTTTCACTTGACCGACGCATGAATAAAATAATGAGGCCACGGCAATGCTAATTTTACATAACTTGGAAGAATACACAACGTGCATACAAGTAGATCTTAAGCAGGGCTTTCAAGAGTGTTCATTTTACAGTGAACAGCCTATATTAGTTTTCATCTGACGCAGTCAAGGTACACAAAAAAATCACTGTCATATGTAAAGAAACTTGATGATCTTGCCTACTTGTCCTCGTTGCAAGACTGACAACGAACAGCAACAAGGCTGCGAAGGAGTGAAAATGACAAGCAGACGTGATGTTCACAAGACATTCTCCATGTCAATTTGTCTGTCATTCTGCTGGGTAGACACTGCACTGCACTTGAGCCTCTTACTAAAGTACTGCATTTTGAATTGCATTTGCTCTTTTAACACAAATTGAAATACCCAAAAAGTATTATCCGACAGATACAAATTGGTATTGTAAGAGATCATTTTCGGTGAGCTGTTGCCACCACTATACCATTGTTGGCCTCGAAAACTTGATAATTTTCATATTCAGAATAAAATTTCTTGTACGTGTAATTTTACTGAGGTTGGACCATTTTGTTTATGCTACCGTTTTTGTCAAAGAGCATTCAAGGATATATGTTCTAATGGAAGCCAACTTGTTTGCGAAATAGGCAATTTTCTTTTTTACTGACAGATTTACAATATAATAAACTAGGGACCTTGAAAAGATGTATTACATACTTATTTCATTCTGCAATTTTGTGAAACGCACCATATTAAACGCAGCTCTATTATCTACAAAATTCCTAGCTTGGGCTTAAAGACGATTAAAGTACACTTGTCCCGAATTCCATTGGGGCGATGACTGTCAAAACCTATTTAAATTGTAAAAAAGTTAATTTATCAACGTAAATAAAGAGTTACATTTATTTAAGCAGTAGGAAGTTTTATGAAAAAAAAACCTTATATTTCACACATGGCCATCGTTTATTTCTTTAGATTCTTTAAAAGTTTAATGTGACCTTTTCATTAGTGGTTGTTGAACAGAAATAGGAAAAATTTATTTGTATAGCATGACAATAAGCTTTAATAAGTTTTTAATTTTAAGTTACTGAACTTGAGTTTTATTAAAATTTGTGGCGCCTGAAAAAAGCCCATATTTAACCATACTGTTTTTTGTGAACTGAGCACATGTTTTCGAAAATTCATTGATGTATCTACCGGTTCAACCAGCCTGACATTTAGGTGAATCTGGTGGATGTACAGAAGAGCAGTAATCAATGAATTTTCGAACACAACCTCGCATGCATATTAAAAAATAACAAAAAACACAACAACAACAACAACAACAACACTCATGAATGGTATGGTCAAAGAAAGGCTAAATAGCCGAGATTAATTACAATGGGAAAACCTGTTCCTTGAACTGTGCTCAAACGTTGCAGAGCAACGCGAGATCTGGTTTGCAATTTTTAAAAGGGCACGTTAATAATTAAAAAAAGATAGCATAGTCTTTAATTTTGTTTCCCTGTGTTAAAAAGTTCCTTTGCATGCATTGATTTATTTGGTTACATAAAAATATATGAATAGCCTGATGTTCAGAAATTCTTTCGATCAGTTTCCACCAAAAAATTCACATGTGATGCAGCCATTGGTGAATTTCCAAAAACTCTGTGTAAGAGTGATTTCCTTATATTTCTTCTCCAGTATTGTGATCATGGGACCCTGGTTCACAGCAATATGAAAGAAAACAGTAGCATCTGCAAGCACACTAGTAGGAGAAGCATCAAAGTTCTGAAGCACCTTCAACTTCTATTCATTTTGTTTCAAACCTAACTCACTCCACACCGTCCAAGTTCCGTACGTCATTCCCCTATCTTGCTTATCGCCCACATCACTATCTGACCCCTCCACCAATTTAGTGCCACCCTTAGTTAGAAAAAAGGTTAAGAAATCTATGTTTTTGTACCAAATATCATGGTAAAATAACTCAACCAGTAGTAGGGGCGCACGGGTCCTACCCCAAAGGGACGCCACCTTTATTGATATCAAAGGGTTAAATTAATTGAAAGGGTTAATTAAATTAATTGAAAGGGGGTAATTAAATTGATTGATGGGGTAAAATGCATTGAAAGGGTTAATTTTTAATCGGATTTAAACCGATAAAAATTTTATTAATCCGATTAAATTTTTTAAATCAGATGAGATTTTTTTTGTGTGTCTAGTTCTTTATTTTCTTGCTTTCCTTTTTTGGGGGTGGGGATCATTTCTAGTAGATATTCACCCTCTGAGCTCTGGCACTCGACTGAGGTGTGACGTGTTGGGGACAGGGTGTATATATACACGAGTTTTGTACAAGAGTGACATAAGTGTTGATTTTTTTGTGTCGCTAGTAATATTGCTCATAGACGGTGTTGGGAGATAGGCGACTTTGAATGATACTATTATTCCGAATGAATAACAGCACTGATGTAATACACAAAATATATTTCTAACAAGTTTTATGTATGAATAAATACCACGAGAGAGAATTTTAACTATGTGAATAACCTGGTGTTGATAAATGCTAAACGGTCATAATTACGCGAGTCTCCAGTATGAAATTAACTAACCAATCAAAAATGTGTGTATAAATTAAACAGTAGTCTTCCCAATAACAAGGTATTTTGAAAAAAATTACGCTACTCGACACCTCTCGCACGTACCTCACATGATTTTAAAACGCATCCGTTTGGTCGGGAGATAGCTGAAGCAATGACTGCAGTGTATGACGTGCACTAACTTATAAGTGGTTAGATACATGGAGTGCGGCCAGCGTCTGACGGGCGACCAAGGATATAGCTACTCAGAAAGAGATGTGAATACGATTTATATCACAAATGGATAAAAATTATGTTTATGATGCACATTCTAATATATAAATTACACTAGTTGAATTAAAAAACACATAACGAGAATCGTGGTTAACAGTCAGTGATTATAATATTTGTCCATTCACTCGGGAGGTCGCCGCAGCAGTGACTTGGATATAGCACTTACGTCAACTTATAAGTTGTGTTGACAGCAAACAAATCCTGCATTGGTCTATGTTTGATTATAGACTGAGGTGAAAAACTCTTGAATTAATGAAAATACAAAGCGAATGTTTCCAAATAAATTAAATGGCTAACGAACATAAGTACATGATAGTCACTAAACGAATTATATAACCCAGCTATCCTGTTTTTTTTAAATAAATTAAATAGCACCAGGAGCTCCCCCAAAACACATCCGTCCTGCTGGGGAGGGCATTTCAGGTCAGCGATTTTAACTGTCAAGGATACTAAGGCCAAAACGTCTAACTAGCTGAATTCAAACTCTCGAGAAAAAATATCGTTTTTTCTACTTCATAAAATTAATATTCACTGCCCAACCTCCATTACACAGGAAAATATACAGAAATTAAAAAATGAACTGTTATTTATGAAACAAGTTTTACTTCCCCGTACACACCAACATTTACGAAAAGTTTGAAAATATTTTATTAATATAATTCTAACCATAGTAAAATCATGATCGCACACAAAAGGAAAATATATCTACATGTTATTCCCCAAATAATAATAACAATATATGCATTAAGAAAACGGGAACATGTTTACTCAAATTAGATCGTAAAGCATAGCACATTTCTTGAAGTTGACAAGGAATCAAGCTGAAAACTGTCTCTAAGGGAGAAATTTAAATTTCTCGTTTACGGCAGCAGGCACTCGGATACCTGAGGATATTGCCTTTAAAGGACAAACCGTTTCACGTTGTTTAATATTCTATGTTAAGTAATAATTTGTTTCAATTTTTTTTAAACAAACACTATCTCATATTGAAAATTCTTTTACTTTCCTGCTATGTAATAAAATCAATAAAATAATAAGTGAATGGCGGTAAAGTTGAATTTTATTTTAAAAACCTTCAATTATGTTTTTCTGAGTTTGTGTAAAGTATGATTATGTTTTACCACCAGACGTCTTCGTGTTGAATCTTCAGCAGCTATAGTAGTAACCTAGCTGCTGCAAGAAAATTTATTTTATTGCAAAGTTCGCTGGATTCTGCCACTGCTTGCTGTAGAGTTGATGGGCAGTGGGAAACATGGTTTGTCGCTAAGAGGTCTTTCCACCTGGCTGTGAAAAGGTATTTTTGTCACTTGACTCTCGTTTTCATTAAGTCCCCAGGGTTCAAGTTGACCAGTGGGCCGACAGAGGTTTTCTGAAGATACTGGTCAGTACCCTCTTGTTTCAAATTCATTCATTCAAATGTGTTCAATTCTCTCCAACATTTTTGTAACTCTCCCCTTCAAAGTATGTGATTTAATTAAATTTTAATTCAAATGTTAGTTTTTAATGTATAATATTTTGTCTCCCTCATCAAAACGTGAGCAAACAACCTGTAAATTTTTTTCGTGCAAGTGATCAAACAGCTATCCTGCAACCGGACTTAAAAATCTTTTCAAGCTCTAGGCATGAAAATCTTAATTGGTTGGAATATATTCTAGCGACATTCCCCTGCTTGACTGCAAACTTTACCTGTTCAAGTGTGATCTTAACTGCCTTCTTCCTTTCCAATTCCTTCACTTTCAAAAAGGATTAACTCTTAGTGATAGATGAAGGAGTAGGGGAAGGGGAAGTGTAGGAAGGAGATATAGGGATAGAAGTAAGACCAAGCTGCGGTTTTTTAATAACAGTCTTGGGGACTTAGAAGAGAAAAATGAGGGTGTTGAGGGCCAGTTGAGAGGAAATGTTAGTGTAGGTAATGAGAGGGATACTGCACAAATGGATGAGTTGGTAAGGGAAGAGGATAGTCATTGGCGTGATTATAATGAGGAAAGCAGAGGAGGTGAGGAGTATAGATTAAAGGTAATGGATGAGGAGGGTAGGGGGAGTGAGATAAGTAATAGAGAAGAAAATTAGCTGGGTAAATGGTTAATAAGTATGGAGGACACTACTAGTGGGCTGAGTAAGCCCTTGGAGAGGAAACTGAAAAATAATTGAGACTGAAATTTTAGTATTGAGGAAATGGCGTGGTCAACTAGGCGATCTGCATGGCACGTGGCAGTGTCGATACACCTTTTAGATGCCCCAACGGCGCCAGGAAGGACGCACGTAGTCAGCGGGGAAAAGGGCACCAAAACAACAAAGGCACTCCCATTGCATATATATATATATATATATATATATATATATATATATATATATATATATGCATGCGTGTGTGCACGCACACGATATATATATATATATATATATATATATATATATATATATATCGTGTGCGTGCACACACACATGCATGCACACATGCACTCGCACATGCACATGTATATATGTATATATAGTCCATTCCCCATTGGAAGTAACTTTCTCGGAGCCCAGCTAAATATCTACTTGCAGGCTCGTTTCGTATCCGTCCACCAAATGTAAACAAACATTGCCATGTGACTGCCATGTAGCATCTGTCAAAATCAATGTTTATATTCCATTGTGTGTGTACATATGTTCATATACTTTCGCTACATCTGAAAATAAACATTGAAATGTGACCTACTTTTATACCTGTCAAATGTGTTGTTTTACTGTTTACAGCTTTTCAAAGAATTCTGTCATATTCAAAAAACCATTCCGTATGAATATTCACAGTTTAGGCCTATAACATTATTTAGGTCAGCTTTAAGACGATTTAAAAATGCCTGAATTGACGACAGTTCTTACTGTTATTTTACATTAACATAATTGTTTCCCACAACATAGCTCAATACATGGAATGCACGTTAGTATTTTGCCGCGACTGTGTTTAACACTGTTACAACTGCGAGGTAAAGGGTTGTACTAATTATCCTTTTGTCATTGATATGTATTTGGTCATTTATTTAAAAGGACAGCCTCAGTTGGAATAAAAAAAGGAAAACAAAGGAACAACCAGTCAAACAAAAAGGCACATTAAATTCAAGCACGCAACTCATGTTTCTCATTTTTGTCATACAAACTTTAAAAGATAGTGGTGAACATGCACACAAATAAGCTTACGATAACTTTTATTCCGCTCATATTTCTATGTATTGCTACTTACTGTTTATAAAGTTTATTGAAATTTATCGGGTTGAACTTAGTATTTTTTTTCTGGGATTGTGTCAAATTATGTTCCAAACTGGGTTTCAAACCCGTTAGAGCAAAGGTACAACGTTGAGATAAATAAACAGACATGGATGTAAATAATTAACTTCGTCATAAGAACAGTTCACAGTTAAAACGTATAAATAGTGCTAATCAAATATTTGAAATCATGCACACACAGGGCCAGCGTATCGACCACGACGCACAAAGGCACCCCATTTCACAGATGCAATAATTAACGAAACACGTGTCACAGTGTATTTATTACTGCCGAGGAAACCCAGATTTATCACAACATTATAACTTGCCTAGGTAGGTATAAAAAACACAACATCTACAAATGTGATGTGGTAATTTGAAATATTTTTCAGAGTAAGAATGATTTACACTTCGTTTGGCAAAAAGTGACACGCCATGTCATGGCTCGCCACGTCTGCCAACTTCACTTGGTAACTGCCCCGCCATCATCTCTAAATAAATTAAATTAAGTATTCAAACATTAAAATCTCTTTTCAGTTGTAAATTACAAATTCAAAAATCATTATTTTGCTGTAATAAGTATGAAATATGTTACAATTGAAAACATGTATAATTTCGTTGCTTACTAGCGAAGTGCAATTTGAGTTTGAAAGAGACGAAGAAAGGGAGAGAGAGCAACAAGCCTTGCACAGCAGACAGTTTTCCAGATGCTTTCTCGCTCGATAAAACAACACCGTACCATTACGGACTACTCACTATATTTTCCGCTATTATTTTGAACAGTAAAAATGATATATGTTGCCATCGGGACTACCTAAATATTTAAATATTTCAATAGGCACCAGTTAATTAACAAATAGTATTCTAATAAACTAGGTTAAAATAATATTTTTACAGTGAACTACTTCTCGCCGGTCATTGCCAACACGTCGCTGCTCTCACTGTCGTTAATTCATATTTAAAAAGAAATAAATATTACAAGTTATAGAAGATATTAAGGTAAAGTTTCATTTATTCAATAATGCAGTACTCTTAAGTTAACCACAGAGTTATATATTTGTGGAATACAGGTTATTTAAAAAAACAATTTGACACATTATACCTAGTGTGTTTTTTCAAAGGTTGATTTTCATAAGACGCTTCCAATCAGGAATGGACTATATATGTATATATGATAGATATATCTACCATTCCACTTAACCAATTCTGACCAAATTTTGAATACTGAAAGTAAATATTTGAAGCTTCTTATATGCCAACATATAGTCACTTATATCAGCCATTTTGTAAGATAGTGTCATATGAAGAAATGAAGTTTTTTGTCATACCTCTGTAAAAAAAAATTAACAGATTCCTACCAAATTTGGGAAAATAGTAGTACTGCGGCAGTTGATGTAAATTAGTGTTTTAGCTATGTCAGACATTTATTTGCAAAATGGCGACCATATACAGAGTCTAACTTAGAATGCAATATTGTCGAAACCATGTAATCAATTTGAACTTACCTTTGTATGCTGGCAGTAGATATTACCACTATCAACTGTGTCTACACTAACATCTTTTGTCCACAATTTCATAAGATAGAGCAACATCATACAATCTACTGATTCACACTAAATTTGGTAAGCAAATAATAATGCAGCAGATAATATAATATGGCAAGTTTTAAAAATGTCACACTTATATTCAAAATTGTGGCTACATAGGCATCTTAGCTTGGAATGATTTATCATTGTAATCATGTAATCAATCCTAACTTAACTTTGTATGCTGTGAGTAGATATTACAACTATCAACTGTATCTATAAAAAGCATATTTGTCCACCATTATGTAAGATAGCACCAAAATAATAAAGTTTTTGTCATATCTTAGGTAAGAATTAACCAATTCTTACTAGATTTGGCAAACAAATAGTACTCCTACAGATGATGTAAAATTGCATGTTTTCAGTATGTTGGACACATTTTCAAAATGGCGGAAACATAAGCATCTTAGCTTAGTACAATTTATTTTCAAAACAATTTAATCAATTTCAACTTAATTTTGTATGTTGGCTATTTACAGTATATAACTATCAAATGCATCTACACAGAGCATCTTTTGTCTGCCAATTAGTAAGATATGACATAAAAACTTAATTTTTTCATGTGTCATACCTCTGGAAACAATTACCCTTTTTACTAAATTTGGCAAAGAAGTTGTACTGTGGTATACCATTATATATACACACACACATATATACACACACACACACATTATATATATATATATATATATATATATTATATATATATACACACACACACATATATACACACACACACATACATACATACATATAAATAAATTTATTTAAGTGTGACAGATGCTCAGTTTCAGAATGGTTGCTCTAAAATATTTTTAGCTTAGTGTACTACATCTATAAAACTATGCTGTCAATTTTAACTTAACACTGTATACTGGCAGTATACGATCATTGACTGTGCTAGTACCCAACTTTTTCCATCCATTTATGAAGATTGTCACATGAAAAATATGAGTTTTATGCCATATCTCAGACTAATCAACCAATTTCCACAAATTCTTCCAACAAGTAGCGCTATGGTAGGCATTTAAACTTACATGTTGAAAGCGGCTCAGTTGCTTATTTTCAAAATGACTACCCTGTAAATATTTAGTTTGTCAATACTATAATTTGAAATATTTGACTATTTTTAAAATTCAAAGTTTATGTTCGAATTTGACCTCCACAGTGCAGTTGAATTGAGTCCTGGGTTAAAGCTCGTATGTTATTGCTTTTGACGAGAAAAGCCCTACCTACCAACTCAGCTTTTAAGAAATTATTTTAAAATGAATTGCACCCATGTTGAGGAAAATAGTAGCCTCATTAGTTATATCATAAATTTCATGTTCAAATTTTCTTCACTAGTACTTTGACTACACAGACTGTGGTTCTCTCTGGCTTGAGATTCATCATTTTACGTAGTCAAGTTTTATTATTTTGATTTTTCAATAAAATGGTTGCCAAATTGTCTCCCATCTTACCATGTGATTAAGAAGTTTTACTTTCTAGTGTAATTGTTGTGCTAAAAATGTAATGATTTGTTCCGTAGGTTTTTGACTGCTCCTGTCAACTGTTGAACAATTGGCTACTTTTACGTATAAACATAAAACCAAGTTCTTTTTACCTCTAATGTGAAAATGGATTTTCTTTATTGGGGTGGGGGGGGGGGGGGGGGGGTGGGGGGTGGGGGTGAGTGAAAAGATTTGGGCAACTTTTAACAACGAGGTCTTGTGAGCCCACGCGGATTAAACAAGGTCGAAATACAGCAACTTCAAAATGCAAATAGGTAGGCCTACTCTCTCACAGTTCAGACGTATTAATGTCTACCATTGCCTATCTGGGCCAAATAATTTTTATACCTTACGGTTGTGTATTTTTGTACCTCTTCTGCAAAAACTGGTTCAACTGCTTCATATTATTCTTTTATTTTTCCCCTATATTTTACAAATTTTATGTTTTTACTTTTTACTTGTAAGTTATACAGCTTTCAATACAAAAACATATTTGACTTGACTAATGTTTATAATTTTCATACTAATTTTTTCCCAATATCTTCAACCGAAATTTATATTTAACATTATTGTATATTTCATATGCATAATCCAATTATTTTAGGCAAACTTGGGCAATGGTGAAATAAGGATTTGTGTGGCTATTTTGTGGGCAGCTTGGCTATATCTTTATCAACTGTGTTCTAACTTTCTTCAAATATATTCTGGTTATGCTAATGGGTTTAGAAATAAGCTAATAACCAAAGTAGACAAATTAGGGCTTTCTATTGTATTTCACGGAATATAACAATTATTCTTCAGTCAGAAGCACAGTATAAAAATCAACAACCTCTACAAGTTGAAGAGGGGTGCTCTAGTATTACTCTACTACCCAGACTAATCACTTGTCTCACCACTGTTAAATCACACTGAATTGGGTTGATCAAGCCCGCATCGCAGGGAAGATCAAGTTGAAGTCGGCGCCGCTTGTCTCCCCTGGATGATTGTGCGTCCATGGGCATCGACATCAGGAGGAGCAGGGGTGTAAGAGGGAGGGGGGGGGGGGACAAGTGGTGGTAAATGTTATCCCTTGATCAAGGCAATTTTTAAAAACTCATAACTGCATTTGATCAGTGTAACCAAATACTTTTCATTTATCTGTAAGGATTCATCTCTTATTTCTTCAAATTATATTACTCTGCAAGTAGGCAGTAATATTCAACTGAAATCATGTTTCAGGTATTCAGCATGTGGCATTAACAAAGTCAATAGTACCTCACCTACCCTTATTCCTGAAAGTTTGTATAATGGTATTTCTACCTGCTCATGTCCCCTGCTCATCTCCGTTGCATTCTTTCTTGGATCTTGACAGCCATCCATTAGCCCCCCCCTCCCCCCTTGTGAAACTACCCTGGCTAAGGAGGAGCTAATCTCTTAATACCTTGCTTACTTCGGGCTTGGCCAGGAAGAAACTTTGAGAGTTAGTATTCCAGGACCCGTACTGGAGTGAAGTCATCGTACGAATTGGACAGCGTCTCTTCGTACTCAGTTTGCAATGAGGCATATAGATTAATTTAAGAGTGCAGCAAGTAGGTGCCAGAATATTACTTCATTCTTCCAGGAATGTGAAGATATAAATAGTAAGCACATCAATTACCTTAATATTATAAATGCGAAAGTTTGTATGTTTGTTTGTTACTCAATCACGTAATGATGGATCGACGGATTTGTATGAAATTTGGTAGAGGGGTAGATTATATTCTGTATTAGCACATAGAGTACTTTTCATCCTGGAAAAACAAACAGTTTCTTAGGGAATATATAAAATATGCCCCCAACCATTTGAGTAGATGCTGGTTGGTGGTCTTTTTTTTTACTCCGGGATGAAAGTACCCTATGTGCTAGTCCAGAATATTAGAGTAATAAAGAAGAACAATTAAGATAGAGCACTTGGTCATTATAATTAAGGTTTGAATTTTGCACGCGGATGGAGCCGCGGGTAACAGCTAGTATGGATATATATTATATTTTATTAACAGAACTTTAAAATGCAAATGTGTCGTTGAATTATGAATGTATAAATTTTTGGTTGCTTGCTCTAAATGTTACGAAAAAATAATTTAAATAAATTTTATGGCAATAGATTATGTTAACTACGGTATGTTTTATGTACTTATATTGGCTAGGACTATCTTTACTGAAAATTCACATTCAGTGAAAAGTGTAGAATTAACAGTAATCGATTATGTTTTCTGTTCAGTATTATAGTAAGATTTTCTCTTAAAAGGTGGGGTCAACTAGTACTTTCAATGCTGTACACATGATGTACATTACAGCTTGATCGTCTTTCATAAATGTGTGCAATTTTAGACTTAGCTATCAGTAGTCATGTGTTAACAAGCTTGCTTATTTGCTTATTGGTGTTTGCACTATTAATTTAACAAACTAGAATAAAAATAATGTAAATTAATGTGTTGGCACCCAGGGAAATATTTTTACTTACAACACCGCTTGCATTAAAATGTGTTGTAGCCATTTTTATATTTAACACAGTTGTAAGTACAAAATAAAACATATGCCTTAGTTGAGGTACAGTTTACGTGCCAAGAAACACAATCCATAAAGCATTAATTTAAGGACGTCATGGCCATGCTTAAACAAAGCATCATTACCTCTTTCCCATTAGGACCTGAAAATGTTTTTCGTATCACAAACAGCTAGACAGGTGAAATGCTTTAAGCTATATAAGTATACATATACGACGGGAGTATATATATATATATATATATATATATATATATATATATATATATATATATATAATAAAGTAGGAATTAGTCTCCCGTCGACTGCGGGAGACTATATATATATGTATATATATATATATATATATATATATATATATATATATATATATATATATATATATATATATATATATATATATATACATATATATATAGTCTCCCGCAGTCGACGGGAGACTAATTCCTACATTTATCCTACATTGACCTAGCGTTGCCCTCTCCTCCCTGAAGTTGCAGTAAAGCTTGTGGTAGGCGGGCAGCAATGGCGACCCCCGATGCACACTAGCCACAGAAGTCAAAACACATTTGGTAGCTCTGGGTAATATTTCAAGGCATTTCCAACATGCACAGATATTTCCACAACTGCTAAAAATAGCATAAACAGATGCCAATACATGTGGTTGATTTGGCCACTAGCTCAGTGTGTGCCCTTTGTCGAGACTTCCCACAGTTCAATGTGCTTGCTTCAGGTAGACAAATGAGTCAGGTCAGGCATGAGTATCATGGAAGCAAGTGACTGGTTGCATGTTCATCATAAGCAGTTTAAACAACATTGCTCTTGTGTATTTCATGCTAGTGATGGTAAATTTTAATGAATTCGTGGCTCCCCTCCCCCCCCCACCGCCCAATTTTCACTATGCTATACATTTTGCAAGGGCAGAGTCCATAGAACTCTTATTATTTCTTGATGTTGCAGCTTTGAAAAATATTTTAATAGATTTTCACGATTCCCGAAAATCTGTTGGTCCGAACGAGGTGTCTGTATGAAACGGGTGCCATACCAGCGAGGTTTGAGTGTATCTGTACATTTTATAAAATATTTTTCAGTCAATAATTTACTTCCTCAATCATTTCCTTGCAAGAATGATAAAACTTTTGTTCAGTGTTTGTATTACATTTATTTATAAATAAATTTTCAAGCAACATATTCAAACATAAATTATAATGCATAACAAATTAAACAGTGAACATGGTGAGCATGATTGTGCGAGATAATTGGTTGATGTGATGTTACGACAGAACAACATGCTCCCATTCGACTTCTTTAATATAATAACTGTAAATACAAATCAAAAAATGTATTTATCTTTGGCATTTTCTACTTTATAACAACTTCACATGATTCAACAGTCATAAATGCATTTCAATTGCAGTGGAAATAGCATGCATTAAAAAAATCAGGTGAAAGTCAATTTATGTATGAAAATGCTGTCAAAAAATTGCAGTTCTCCTCTTTAATTTTATTTCAGTACAGGAATGGCCCGTACAAGTTAGACCCTTGCTCCAGCAGGATAGTTGTTTTGTTCAAACTACCGCTGCGCAGCAGAGAGATTCACCATAACCACATGTTCAAGTGCAAAATTTACAAGTTTCCTATTAATCACCTTATAATTTTCAGTATGAGCAAAGACTCTGAGACTCTGAGCTGGCAGTGTTGTTCCAAGTGAACTGTGATGCTTGATGCAGAGTACTGTATAAAAGTACTAATTAACACACAACTCTAGCGTCCACGCTCAGAGTTTTGAATTAATGAGATTCCCACAAGCAAAAATATTCTTGGGGTCAAGGTGTTGCTTTGTTGCCTGGTAGAGCTCCACGCCAGACCCAGAGACCTGGGATGGGTACCAGCGAGATCGCAACTTGCCCACCCCATGGTGATGGGACAGTGACCCCCCTGATGCGAGGATCTCTTCTCTGGCCTTCTCCTCAAGGCACTCGTATAGCCCTAGTGGATCCGTGTGCTCTTCTGTCCATTTGAAAGCAAAATAGAAGTAGACACAGCTGCCAGTATCGTATGTCTGTGTCACACGACATGACACCATGAAATTAATAATTCCCAGTGCTACCAACAAAAAATTAAGGACAGTGCTATAGATTAATTATTAAAAAATGTACAACAAAAACTAGAAATACAATTAGCTGCACTTAGCAGCACAAATTTCATTCAGGGATGTTAAGTCAATCCCATGATACAACTCATTACAATGGTTATTTCAACAATGAAATGTTATGGAATATGGAAGTAATCAGACCACACAAATTATACAACAGGTCGAAAAAGGAACTGCAAATTGTATGTAATCACCCATAAAATAAATAGTAGTAATTTGAGATTTGTTTGCCAATCTAATTAAACTACTTTAATATTTAATGTAAACCTTTTTATTTTATAGGGTTGCACAGATATTGAGAGAATAACATCTTAGGTACTGGATTAGGATGATACAATTAGCATAGCCAAGATTTTATTGTTTTATTAAAATACAAATTTTGTCATTATCAAAAATTCTGTAGTTTGTCTTTATCATCATATGAGAGATACCAAGTGGCATAACCAAAATAGACTAAATCATCATTCTTAAGGAAACTCCACAACACAGTATTGTATAAGTGGCTATGGAATAAAGATATTTGTCTGGATTATGACTAAGAATACAGAATGAAGTGATAAAATAAGAATGAATAAGTGTAACATGAGGTAAACATAATGTTTAGAATTTGTGCCAGTACCTTTACATTCCATTGCCAATCTGTGTTTTACATTCTCACACAGAGACAGTGTTCGGTCCCAACATACTGATGTCTCAAAAGATTCTGCTACTATATTATATTCAAGTCCAAGGTCCTGGGAAAAAAAAAATTAAAAAATTCATTCAAAACCACATAAAATAATCACATCCTTCAATGAAAATTTTATTTTTAACCTTCGCTTTATAAATCACCTTAACTTTTCCACTGTCCACCCCATAAAATACAATGAAAATCGCCTACGAAAGAATTGTGTAAAATTTAATGATCTACAAAAAAAGTCAGCGGCAGCATATATCTACCTTTAATAGATAAGTAGTAATAAAGGTATTAACAATTTAATTCATGCAATAAAAACAAATGTAAAATTCACTATCTTTTCTAAATATAAAGAACTTAATCTTTATCAAAATTAATTAATTCATAATTAAAACTGTTTATTATAGATAAAAAAATGTCCTTTACATCATAGAATTATCACTAATAATTTAAAAGTTATAAAAAGTTGTGTAAATAAAGTAATTTCTAAAACTAAGATGCGTGCATGGACCTATACGTGGGTGAGGGTGACAGCGCGGGGTGTGGCGATGCGGTGGCAAGATAGGTGAGCATGCGGCCCTGCGTGTCACGGCAGGTAGAAAAAACTAAATTGTACCCGGGTGAAGCTGGGCCACGTATGTGTGTGTGTGCGTGTGTGTATATATATATATATATATATGCTAAAATTTCTACAGAAAAATTTTATTATACTATGCAACCTCTGTGGTAAATGTTGCTACGGCATTAGCTTTATTAGACAGGGTTCTAGCAAATATTTCAAATGTAAATTCAAGAACTTTTCAAGACTTTCCAAGGACTATAAATAAAGTTAAATTTCAAGGACCATAGCATCATAATTAATAATTTAGTAAAGAACACAGCTCCAACTTTTCATTTAGAAGCTCACATCTGAAGTGCAGATTTCTGTAATTTCCATCAAAACGATATTAAAGAAAAAAAAAACACCAACAAATAAATGGTTATTCACAGTATCTTTGTCAGTTTATGGTTGCCAGACACATGGTCATGTCACAAATGCTACAGCCTTTTAGCTGATCAGAGATTTTCAGTAATACAGTGTACTGTGCATTTTGGTAACTACTGCACTTTCATATTTACAATGCAGCTAGCAGAACCCTAGTGAACGTGCATAGACCAGTTTCCACAACAATTCGACTGGCACTACGTGTATTATCGAAACTTACAATCAGTCATGTTACAGGAGAGTGCCAGAAAGATTCTTTTGCATATATGTCTGTATATACAAGGTATTTATTTGCAATGGTTTGGCAATTTATAATTATTATTCAAGCAATTTTACGCACAGTGACGTAAGAAATTAATATTATTTACTTTTAGAGAATTACCAGTTCCAATATTATATGCCGTATTTATAAGTGTATAATACATTGTAACTGGCACTTACTATACATTACGAGGAATTTGTCCTGAATGCATTTAACACATTCAACATTCTACACTGTATATGATTGAAAACAAAACAATGCCTATGCCAAATACAGTGTTTGTGGTTCAAAATGGCAGTTGCAAAAGTTAGCATATAGGAAAAACAAAAAGGCGAACATAATTGTACTGAAAATTCATCTATTGGGAACATAACATATTACAACAAGCGATTATGTATGAAACGTAAACACAGTAATCTGTCCTTTATAAGATAATCATGACACGTGATGGGCTTGGGATAGCTGAAGGCGACATCACTGTCTGGAATATTTTGGGAGTGCAGGTCAGTCACATTGGGTTAACTGGCCATCCCCAATGGCTGGTTAGGGCCCAACCATTATACAACATGCAACGTGTAGCCTGGCGACTCAAAACAAAGTTTGATATTGGCTGGACTGTCCGGTGGGCATTGTGACTCATGGCCACGTGGTTAACTGTGAAGGTGGTAGACTAACTGCTGGCCCAGCTACGACAATAGTTGATGGCTGCTGGTGTTGCCAGAGGAGCGGAGTGCCCCGGAGGAGCGGGGTGCCCCGGAGGTGCTGCGGCTGCTGGCGTTGATGTAGGCCTGAGGCCGGCTGGTTCTCTGCTGGCCTCAGAACCACTGGTTGGTGATTCAGCGTGGCACTTCTTATTCCCGATGGATGGCGGAGACAATGGGATGCAGTGTCCCTGATGTCTTCTGCAGGGCTGAAAACAGAGGAGGGGAAGGAGCTGGGAGGCGAGGCCTATCCAGCTGACGGTGGCGTGTGCTCATTCCTAAGCGTTAGTGTTGCAAAGTGCAAAAGAGGCTGGGGTACAGCTCCACCTAGATTTAGAATGTGGCAGCAGGCTGTCTCTCCTGCCACTTTTTCCTACACTCCTTTGGATGTAAGGCATAGGTAGGCTCTAATACCGGCCTCATAAAAGGGAAGCAGGCGATTATAGTCTTTAACTAAAGTGTTCTGCCACAGCCGAAGCAACATAGAGCCGTACCCTGTTCCCCAACAGGCGACATAACGCTGAACTGATCGGAGAGGTGGGTTTTCTCTGAGGTGTCCGCCAACAACTGTGGGTGTGGGTCCAAAGGCGCCCAGACCTCCAGAATCAGTCAAATACTCCCTCCGGCAACACAGTAGCGCAGTGAATGGAGTACAAACTGAGCTGGTTGACTAACCTCTTTATGCACTGTCTTTCTAGTGGTGCACAGAATGGGTGGCTGTCGAGGGTGTGTGTTGTTATACGTACAAGTGTGTGATGGGGAGCCCGCAGCCCACAGTCCTACACTTGGTTAGGAAAATATGGGGTGCAATCTGCGGTCTCCTGCTTCACTCTGTTGGGGGTGGTGTTTACGTGGGAGTAGTACAGTCACCTTAGGAATGAGAGTCAGAGGATAGAGGGAACTTGTGTTTTATTCTGAGAGGAATAGACACGGTGGCATGTACTACCTCCTAATTACCTAAAACTGACCGGAAGTACTAACTACGTGAAGCCAGGTGAAGGCAACTTGGTTCTAGGGTGGCAAGGCAGTTCAACTAGGTAGCTATAAAACTGACCTAACTACTCTGTACTATGTCCTGAAGGGAATTAGGGGGCCCACTATCAGAAGGGCAGTTGGGGGGTATTACAGCCGTTACAGGACGGGTAAGTAGGCAAAGGGGGTTGACAACTTCTTCATGGTCTACTGGTGAAGAGCTTCTACTAGGTCTGGACAGCGTTGGTGAAGTCGTCGAAGAGCTTCTGGTAAGTTTGGAAGATGTTGACATCGGCCGAGTGCTCCAGCACACGTGGTGGTGGAACGAGCTGTCAGGGCTGCTGGACTAAGAAGAGCCGGAGAACTGGCGTTTTCGGGTTGTGCACAGGTATATATGATGCGGCCCACCCTCACCTGGGCTGCCGGGGTGTGGGCGGTCAAGTCGTCTGCCAGTGGGCAAAGGCAAGGTTAGTCTGCTGCTGACTGGAACGTGGTTGGTGGCGCCATCCCTCAGCACGGTCGTGAACTACTTGCCCGTACAGGGTGACCTCTGCCATTTGGCCGCTGGCTCACTCATGCTTCTGAGGGGGGTGGCGTGGCTTTCCGACTGCAGACGAATGGTACAAAACTGATGGGTCTGTATTAGACCCTGCAACAAAGGGCATAACCTTTAGGCAGTCTGATAGTTGTAATACTTTTTTGGACCCTGCCTATGGTGTCTTGGAGGAATTCACAGATGAGACTAAGTCGGTTGTGTATATGTCAGGAAAGTGTCACGCATCAATAAAAACTCAAAACTGTTACATACCAATTGTACACTAATACATGAAACAAAGCCGAAATAACTGCTGTGATTGGAGACCTACTCCTGCATATAACCAACTTCATCGTCAGAGAATTACATGTTTCAGAACTTTAAAAGTAACTGTGATATTCCCTATGTATTGCCGCACAGTCGCACAAAGAAATAAAATCTTTATACTTGGTGTCTGGGACAGCAAGAGGGATTGTACAGGTTCTGAAGGACGTTGTTTTGGGTTGTCTGTCCTCTTCGCCTACTTTCTTTCGTTATGTTCAGAACAGTGGTACTGTAAGTTGAAATTGAATTTAAAATTAAGACAATTTTGTTTGTTCTTTGCCACACTAATCTCCTTAATTTCATTCCATTTCACAGTAGCATTAGCTGCATCTTTCTTCAGGATCTGTCCTCTAACAGAGACTTTAAATTAAAAAGACCATTCTGTGTAACTTCAGTGACGTTGTAGCCCTTACCAGTAGCTTTAACCCAGTGTATCAATGCGTACCACTAGTTGGGAGTGTAAATTTACTTCCCTTTCAATTTACGTTAAATAATTGCATGTATACTCTCCACCCCATTTTGCACATCACCTTGTTCCAAAAAACCTATGTGTAATGACAACGGCAAAATATTTTGGAATAAACATGTAGAAAGAGTAAACAACTTGGTTTCTGTTCTGCCCTGAACAATTATCGTTCAAAAACAAAAATGTTTTGGCCCCTTGCTCAATTCTGGCCTTCAGAAACAGCATTAAGCAGCTACTGACTTTCTTTGCACCTCTTTTACCCGTGCACATGAAGCAAGAACCTTCTTTTGCGCCTAAATAATAAACAGTAAATCATACACAGAATTTTGTTTTGTAATAAAACAATCCTACATCCCGATGAGGAGCATTAACCTTTTAAGTAGTATGGATGCACATTTACATCCATACAACGGACCATCGGGAGTATGGACGTAAATATACGCCCAAAAGAATGCTTTGGTTAGTATGGTCGTAAATTTATGCCGGCCTCACTGAAGTCAATATTGGAGCTTACTACTATCTTGTAGGTGTTCTTGGAACTAACTTCTGAACTAGTGCTCCAATCGGAACTTGTGTAAACACTTCCACACGCTACTTTCTACACTGTATTCTAGCAGCGAATTCACATTGTGCAGTTTTTCCTGTAAAATGTTGCAGGTGCACAATAACTTGTAATAAGTTGTAGAAACGTTTATTTTCCATTTCACAACACTTGTTTATAAAATATTGTCTTATAGCAGAATAGCCGAGAATTGCGCAATTGAATTATCAGTAAGATTATTTTTATGGTATATTAGGTGCAAATACAGCGAAATTTGAAACAAAATTTCAGTACAGTTATGTGCCCTATTTTGATTATAAAATTACTGTATAAATAAAACATATGTCTGAAAATTTGGTGTCACAGCAATTCAAAATCTGAAACAAAACTATACTATAAAATAACTATACACGCTTCAATTCAGCAGATGGCTGCATTGTCCTGCGATCTCGTGTGAAAAAATTAAATAAAAATATACAGTAAAACCCCTTTATTATGACACCATTTATTACGACCACCTCGCTATTATGACCCAATTCTGAGGAACCATGAAAAGTTTGGGTCAAAAAGGTCGAAAATTTGAGGCACGTCTAAAAATTGATACCTACTCTTCTCGGCTGTCAGCGCCAGCCAATGCTCACCCTCTTCCCCTCAAGCATTGGAATGTTTTCAGTGTGCACGCAGCAGCTGTCTGTTTCACTGTTATTTCTCACTTGTTCGTGGATATGGTGCTCTCACTTTGTTTTATTACGAATTGGATTTATGCACGGTTTTTGGATTTTTCTTGGTTTTTGTTACTGTTTGTTGATGACCCACGCATTTATCTTGGATTTCGATTTAGTTACGTTTTTGGCTTTGTGTAACAAACTGTTGAAATATTCAGAACTTATTTACGCAACGTATAATTTACGTTAATCAGCACTTCATAGTTCATACAGTATTATTTGTGATGAAACATTTCACAAAATTTAAGAATTTTAAAAACATTTTGCATTATACTATTCTGTGAAGTAATCACGTTTGAAAGTCCTTGTATTTTATTGTTATTACCATTTGCGTATCTTTTCACATGCCTCAAACCAATACAAACATTGCCACGCAAGTTCATTTAATGTTAAAAGTGTTTGCTGTCTTTACCCACTAATAAAAATGCAACACGTAATAACCGTACAGAAAGGTTTTTAATCTTTGCCGTATACTTCCACATGGACGTGTAGCCAAATGTTATGTCATCCGCCAGAAAATAAAATGCATTAATACTGCAGTCGACGTGTGTGTTCTGTTGTCAGGCGGAAGCAAAGTCGAATCACAACCACGAGTGCCGACCGAGAGGTATTGATTGCTCACATAGACTGGAAGGGATAGCCAGCTAACAGCCCTCCTCTCTCTCCATCCGGCCAGACCAAAGCGAGAGCACGGCGCACACACATATTGCGCTACACCACCTAAACTTTTTGATCGCTACGTGCCTCATAGCAATGTATGACCCACGAGACTTGTGTAATAGATCTTTAATAATAATTTTATATTTTAATAATACATAGTCTAATCTTTTTAAACACTTTCAATGGCCATGCCATACTGTGTTTAGGCCTTCTTTTTTACGACAAGGGGTGGTCCAATACGAATTTCTTGGGTATCAAATTAATCAGGAGATGTTCAGCTAGTTAAATATAAATATTTATATTTAATTTAAAAAGTGTTTTTTTATGCACTAGAGATGATTGAACACAAACTTCATACAAAAAAAATGGCAAGTTTGGGGGCATAACGGTTAGCGGTAGGTCAAAATCGGCCCAAAATTTTTTATTACACCCCCCCCCCCCACCATTACGACCCATTCTCAGGAACTGTGAGGGGTCGTAATAGAGAGGTTCTACTGTATATAGATACCTTGGGGGATAATTAAATGGCAGGAATTCAGAATGCTGTGTATTTTAGCATGTGAAGTATTGTATACATGCATGTGTGTTTTTGTATGTACTGTTTTTTGAACCATAATTATGGCATCACCTAAAGGAAGGCATGTTTATAGTGAAAAAGAACTACAAGAAATAATTGCTAGTTGGAAATCTGCGGGCAACGACAGTGACACGAGTGACAGTAGTGATACAGTCTTTTGTAAATAGTGAATCAGAAAATGTGTAGCACACATCACATCAGGCCCTTCTTTTTGGGCACATTGTCACTGTCTTTTAATCCTCTAGCCTGAACCTTGTTCTTAATGTGACATTAAATTTCATCTTCTGTTGGAGACTGTAGGTTATAAAATGAATGGCATTTGTCACACAGATCTTTTTTAGGAATAAAACATGTGTTGTTCATGTTTTCATTCACAATGTCCTGGTACCTACTGAAGTAATGTTTGTGCCATGCTAGTGTAGTTCTGCAGTTGATTCCACTCCTTATACAATGTTAACATCTTGCTTACAGTCAGATTATTATTTAAGTACAGTTTGTTGGTAATTTTTCTTGTATAGTGTGACTCAACTGGCTGAAATGAAGCTACATGATTACAAACGCTTTTTTGCATGACAGAATTCACTGTGATGGGATGGTTTGCATGCTTACCTCTATTATCTGCTGAAGTTACACCTTCCTGATTAAGTTTTCTATGTGCAGTGAAAACAAACTGGTCACTAATGCATAAAGTATTAAAAAACATTATGAGGCAAACATGTACTTCTTTGTAAGGTTGCATACTCTTGAAGAAGTAATGGCAGAAAATACTTAGTAATAAGCTGTCTGCGGGAAGCGCCTTCAGTGGTAATGAATCTTTTAGGAGCTTTCTCAGAGAACTTATTGACATAGTTCCATTGCTTAGTATGATCATTAAGCCTCCAAATTGCTGCATGTATATACTGATGGGTGTCTGCGTTACATTTCTCAAAGGATCTCAATTTATATGTACTACAGCATACTGGGTTCAACAGTTTCTTGGTTTCTCTCCCTCCCATTTCTACTAATGTACTTCTGGCCAGTGTTCAGTAGCTTTTCTCTTGCCCGGATTACTTTGATGCATGGCGCATCTAGGACGCGCACTCTACTTAACGATTTTGCCCCAACTTGAGCGCAAGGTTCATACCACGGCAAGACATTAACCACAACAGTACTGCTGAGGCAGAACATGTACCTACAGGGTACCACTTGGCTCAATGTCAGACGAGACTACGGACACGTGATCCTAGTTCGTACTATTCACCAAAATATTTCAAGCAGCAGTCACTTCAACACCTCCTCCACAAGATTGTACTGTTGGCTGAGCTGTTGCTCCCTCCTACATGATCAAGCTAGTTCTTATAGCAGCCAACCTCAAAAAATAGACATTTGTATGATTTATAAAAAAAATAGTACACTCAACTTTTTTTTATGCGACAAAAATTTAACAGCTATCCTCATGATCATGCTGATCCTTTTGTAAGGATACATGAACATCAGATTGTATTATTCAGAAAATCAACATTAATGGTAAATTACGTTCAACAATGAATCCAGTAAAGCATTCTGCCCTAATTGCACAAAAATTGTCATTCTGAACACTGAAAAAGTTTTTTATTTTCCTATACTTTGCTTTGCCTTCAGCCGCTTCATTGTTCGTATGCCTCCCTGAATTATTATGAACTTTCAAATCACGCCTTCCACCATGTGAAATATTTGAGTCACCCTTACACACCATACATTTTGCAAAATTCTTGCCTTTTTTGTGAACACACTACCCAAGGGAAGACTGTACAGTAAGGCCATGTCTAAAATGACAAATTTGTTATTTTGTAATTTGTCATTTCGTAAGTTTCAATTCGTACGTTGATGACAATCATTTGTTTAGAACTCTCAGAAAAACATTTTTACATTGATAGTGAAATTAGTTTTAACTAAATTTAATGCTTAGAACGGACTTAATATTTCTACACTCATCACTGGAATGCTGTGTACACGTTAATAAATAAAATTACAAATTATACAATCACAACTTAAAAAAAATTTTGTTGCAAAATAGGCCACACATAAACATAGCATAACACTTACTTGCTTTTTAAAACATGCCTTGCGTATTTTATGAAGAGTTATTTGTTTTAAAAAACATTTATGCATTTGTGCATGTGTTTTAAAGATAAAAATCAACATGGCACTGATTTTGTCATTTTGTATTTCGCACGGGCCAGAGGTAGTCTGGTTGTGCGACCACTGGTACCACCGGAGATTCCACCACTCTTAAGAACCGGGTCTCTAACAGTGAGAAAACATCGCCAACCAGAAGCTCAACACTTCTTCAGCAGCCGCTGAACATATCATCTGAAGCCACTGCCGATCCCCGCCGCTTCTGAGAGACCGGAACCTTCAGAGTATAGGTTGCTCCGGTAACCATCTTATTTGTATCTCCGTGTATCCGAATTCATCCCTTGTGCTATCCCGTGGCGAAAGGACTGTTAACCGGCACTGCTACAGGATTTGGCTGGGATAATGTCCACTTCTGAACAAACGAATCTCACTTGCGGAATCGTCAGTTCGGCGTAGATCAAGCTCGCTACGTCTGGATAAAACCCACTACAACCACGGCATCCAAGAAGCAATAATAAGTATGTGCTAGCCAACACCCCTTGTCTCTCGTCGTCTATTAACTTAGACCACCCCGTTTTTGATCTAGTGGACAAAATCCTCTACCACCGTGCCTAGTAGCCTATCAGGGCACGCGTCATTATCAATATTTTGCATCACTCAATTGTGCTAATTAATGCACTTTACATCATTTTTATTCATAAAGAACATATGAATACAAGGCATTTGTACTGTAAACTGGGATTTTGAAATTTTGCAGTTTTGATAGTGTATGTAGGGTCAGTCGAATTGTGTGGCAGTTTTTCACTCCAGTCACATACAGATACACATATTTTCTTTTAATATAACTAGGGATGTCAAACTCTATTCTACAATTCCTCGATACCCGCGATTCTTAAAGAATCGTATAATCGAGAATCGGAAGTCTAAGAATCTAAGCATGAAAAACCGATTACTACAAATACATTACCTAAGACTAGAGGCACAATTTCAGGTAAATGGAAATAAAATGAAATAACACCGAAACACAAGTTAAAATGTGAAATAACACAAAATAAGACATGCACAATATCTTATGAAATGAGCTTTCTCCATAAGAAATAAACTATTATCCCACGTTATATACACAAAATTACTTCGACACTAAAAATCTAGAGATGCACGAGTCCGGGAATATTGAGAAATTCTAGGGATGAATAAATTCGAGATAAGCTACAGTAGTTTGACAACAAACCACCTCCAAGCTCTAGTAACAATTGTGCAAAGTGGACACACACAACCAGAAAGTGTGCAGTAATCTATGGTTGAGACATCGCTTGTTTACATTGACACGGACACGAGTGCGTAAAATGAAAGAGTAATATCTAAATTTATACATTAAATGGACTGTTTCCATAAAATATCTAGTCTCGTAAATTATGGAAGATGCTGCAAGCGCTGTAAAAGACAGTAAAATGTCTATCATAATGGACATTTTATGTAAAAAGAAAAGTGCAAAGGCGAGAGTAAAGTGTGCAAGATATATATATATATATATATATATAAAATACCTCATACTATGCCTCTTTTGAACTTTTTGAAATCTCATATGAAACTGTTTAAGTTTTATATTACTTATGTTAGTAATAGGCCTACTGCTAATGTAGGCCTGGTATAAATAATTAAATTTCACACCCTCCTATACATGGTTTAGTTTTGTAAAGTAATTGTCTGTAACAAAAGGAATCACAATTTTTGGAATAGAGAATCGAGAGTGGTATCTGCATCGAGATCGAGAATCAAGGAAAAGTGGAATCGTTACATCCCTAAATATAACCTATAACCTGAAAATTCAAAGACTTTTCAGGGCAGAGTACAATTTAAGGACTTTTCAGGTTTTAGAACTACCTACTCAAAACTCATGGACTTTCAAGAACCATAATAACGCTGTTTAGACCATGAGGTTCTGGGTTTGAATCCCAGGGAAGCCAAGGATGTGCAAGGATGTGCAAGGATGTGCAAATTTTTTTTAGATGTCAATGTTGAGTAAGCTTGTAGGCAACACCCCAATACGCTTTCTTGAATAAATGTGGAACCACTAAGGTCAATAAAATATAAAAAGATTTTTTTGATACAAATGTAATCTCCTCACCCTAATATAAGCAATGACGAAGGTGAGCATGTAGCCCCTCTCTCCATTTGTTTCCCCAGCTGGTTTACCACTGAAATGTGATGCTATCCCATATATCCGCTTCTCCTGCTTGGCCACCTCATCTGGTTCACCTGCATGACAAATACAAGTGTCCGGCTTATACTCGTTCACAGCTATCTATTACAATACCAAAACACACACTACATATTAGGGGTGTACGAATAGTGGATTTTGATGTGCAAATATTTTTGAATTGAACAGCAAAATTTTTGAATAACATACAAATACTGTAGTTCCAAAATGGAATAGCTGCCAGTACTCATTTCATGTGAGTTAATACAAATAACTATAATTTCACTGACCAAACTGACAAGTATCAATTGTACGTGAAGGAGTTAGTTCCATAACAAACTCTAAAGTGGGCGATGTTTGAGGGTTGAAACCTCAGTACCCAAATTAGTTGAAGGTGTCCAAAGCTAATGGGTTTTGTAGCGGCAAGCCCTGACATTGACGCGGATAGAACATAAGCTCCTCAGCTAGCTTGTAATGGTTGGGTTCCCCAGGTTGGGATACGTAAAGTTATTGGTTGGGAGACTTGAGACAGTTCTGTATGGCCGGCGACTTGGGGATTGTAACCCCTACAAATTTCACCTTCAGAGTTCTGCGGTATGCAGGTCACACTTTAGAGATGAAGATGGCCTTCAAACAGTACAACGCTAGTGTTGTGGTGATCATACCCTGAGAGATCTACACTTGCTTAGGCTGGAAGTATGTATACAGGGTAGGTCTGGTTGGCTTGTGTGCTGGCACGAAGTCAGGGGGCACTGGGAGCACCACTTTGTGTCGTGTTACCTGCATGCTGCGAGGCTGCGGTACCCTCCTCCTCTCCGACTGGCTCGCTGGGGCGGCTGAACAGCGGCCAACTGGTTGTGGCAGAGTAGTACTCAAGCTGCTCCTAGATATCTGGGGTATGTGTGGGGTTGTGATAGTGTAAGAAGCAGATACGAGGGTGGGATCTAATACCAGGACTGCAATGTCAAAGTGTAATATTAATACTTGTTCTAGGGGACTGCGGTTAGATGGTTGAGTTGGCAGTGTGAACAAAGGGTTCTCCCCTACTATCTCTGGAATTTGTATTCTGGCAAAGTCAGCTTCTAATTCCTTTAAGATCTGCTTCAGTCTCTACTTTTTTCCACCCTCTTTCTTGAGAGGCATAATGCCTGATTAAAAGTACCTTAAGGTGAAGCTGGTTAAATAACAGCCGTATTGTATATAGCCAGGAGTACTGGTTTGACAATGTTATCCCTGCTTCGAAGCTCCACGTCCGGCCATTGCCAGCAGTGAATGGGACAAAAAGCGCAGGAGGATAATACGCTGGAATCCAGTGGCACCTAGGTAAACTTTTCCATCGAGGGTCAAGTAGTAATGACAGATCTCTCTCTCTCTAACCTGGCTGTTCTCCAGCAGGTAGAGCAGGATGATATTAAGATCACTTAATTCCACGAGAGAAAAAAAGAGTACCTATGCTCTTGGGCACTCCCGATGATTTGCCAGAGATACAATTAATATTTCACCGGCAGTTCACGGTTTGCTTCTTAGTGGTGTATGTACTTGCCTTTATGGCGCTGATTTCATGGTATTGACTGTTCACAGTAAAGTGAGCACTTTTTAAAGCTGCTCTAAATTTTTCTTTTCATCCAATTTACATCTTGATGTTACTTTTTAGTATAAACATTGCAATGTGACCAATAAACCAGTGTATGAATTCCACAACTACTCCCAAAATTTAATGCCTACGGCTGCAATATGATGTATTTATTAGTTGTTAATGTATGTTGGAAGGGCCTTAAAAAGTGCTCACTTTACCATGATCAGCCTATAGCCGGCTTAACTTCAAAGTATGAGCAAAGAAAATCCGTAATATTCAAATACCTTAAGGGTCAAGCAATTTAAAAATAGGTACTAAAAAGTGAGAACACAACAAATCCATTTTAATATTTTCATGTTTATTAAATATGTGAATAAGACAAGGGTTCCACACTCCCCTATATTAAAATCAAAATACTTTAATATTGAAAATATTAATTTAGCGTGTCAATTACGTTAAAACCAGGTGAAGGCTACCTGGAAAATATAATGACGTGTTCTGATGTAAATAATATTAATATTGATAAACGACTCAAGAATCAATTAGCCAATTAAATTCCTATATTTGATTAAGGAGGATTGTCCTGAAAGGACCTAACTGTTTCATTCAATTGGGAGTTCCTAACCCAAGTGGTAAAGATGTGGTCTGGCTAGGACCTTAAGGGAAGTCCAGAGGGGACATCATCACCGTGGCCTACTTTTACCTGGGAGGTAAAGTGGTAGGGAGAGGTTGAGGAAGTGGTTGGGGATGACATCGGCAGCGACCTCTGGTAGGTGGTTGACAGTCTTCTGGAGCGGCTGGTGGAGGCTGAAATGTTGGAGGGCTTCTGGAAGGTGGCTGTCCTCCAGAGCTACTGGAGACCTCAACGACCACTGGTACTTCCTCAGTCACCGGTGCGGGCGAAGGACTCGGCCCTCTGCTAACACCCTTGGCCTTCTCAGCTGAACGGTGTAGCAGACTGCTCTGAGGCCTGCATTCGAATTACTTATATATTCTAAGAGTTGATCCGATACCACGTTTTCCGATACTGATACCCCGGTACCAAAAACGATACCAATGCCCTTTGTAATGAATTTAGGTAAAGTATTACAGTTAATAATACATTAAAAACATTTCTCCTAGACTCATTTAAATAAAGAAAATAATGCCTTAAAATACTGTATATAATTTATTGTAATCCGACACAAAATGCAAGCCGACCTAAAACCTTCAAATCCTCTGAAAATGAAAATTATACGACACCAAATGCAAGTCAAATTTTAAATATCCAGTGCGCACTATCAGCTAAGAGTGCACGGAGAAGCTATCTATCAGGCAATGTCATGTCTGTTGGTTTATGAGGGGGGAGGGGGGACGACATCTCCACGCCGCTACTTGTTGGCGACACCTTGCACGCATGGCAAATATCTTAAAGTAATTAATCATATTTTAGTGAAAAGAAAACTTGTAATTTTAAGACACAAATGAGGTCATTATAATTGATTTCTTCATTGTCTTTAGTAATTAATCATTCAAAACCATGTTCTCTGATTTTCCATGTCATGAGTTACACTGCACTTGGCTCGATGCTTACCTAGCCATTATTAGATGGCAAAAGGTGTCGAATAGGCACTTACTATTATCAGTTTATTCAAAGACGAGTGTCTATTAAAATAAATTAATATAAATCGTCTGATTTCCCCGCAAGAAGTTACTGAAAAAAAAACACTTATAATACAAGTCGCTTGATGTTCAAACAATTTTTTGCTGACAAGTGGTAAAGTATATGCTTTTGGGGTATATAATTTTATTCGCGAAGATGCTGCCCTTCGAGTTAAATAAATATTAAGTTTTAAAGTCATGTTAATTTTATGCCTGATACAATGAAACACCAACCTTACTGGATAAAACAACCTTTAAACACAAAGGAAAACAACTTTACAAATAATAATTCCTAGATAAAATGTTTTGCATAACATTTTCAGGTGAAACCATTTGCTTTGAAATACAAGTGATGTTGGGTGCAACTATTTTGAGCGACTCGCATATAGTTTGAACCATGATTTTTGCAACAAGTTCCAGGGAAAAAATTTTTAAAAATAAAATTGAACCAAAAAGTTGTGGCACCCTGTTGGCAAGTATAGAACAAATTATTATTTTTAAAATTAATGTGTGGTGATTGTAATATGTTTGGAAAATACTTTGGTTAAATAACTTGGGTGCAAAAAGAAAAAAAAAAAAATCTGGAAACCTCCAGTTCCTACTGCTTAACATTTCCAGCTTCGTTTTTCCTTTTTCTCCTTTCAGCAGTGACGGGCTCTCTTTGTTTTTGCCATGCTAGAATGTCGCACTACCCTTATCTAAAAAAAGTGTCTCCTCCTCCTCCGCCCCCCTCCTCCTCATGAACATGGCTCCTTCCTTAGCCTCCACATGGAAACAAAGAGGTCTTGGAGGAATTATTGACCAGCTACATCTGGGTGTTATTTTAAGGGGGGAGGGGGGAGACATGTCGCAGCTGGTTTGCAGCATGACAGGATGACATTAGAATGAAGAAGGGGGGGGGGGGAAGCGGGGTTTTGACCTACACATAACTTAAGGGCCGCTGAGAGAGAAAGAGACAGAAGGGAGAGGAGTATGTAAGAGCGAGAGATGAGACAACAGACAGTCCAGCCACTTCCCTCAACATCCCCAGGCAATTTATGGCTACCCCCCCCCCTTCCGCTTCCGCTTTTTTTCCATGTATACCGCAACCCAGAAATTTCTTCCTTTATTTTGGGGGAAAAAAGTGCACTATACATGAATGCTATACACGAGTAAATACGGTATTTGTTCTTATTTTTCTTTTTGTTTTAATGTGCAGCATATACAAACCGAAATACTGTAATTTTTGTACCTAAAGAAAGCAATACCCTGACTTCACTGTCTACAACCGATACTAAAGTATCGGCCCGATACCATACCGATACCTCAGGAAAAGGTGAAGTATCTGCAGATACAGATATTTAGTATCGGTATCGGAACAACTCTATTATATACTAATTTTTCCAGCTTCGTGGTTCTCAGAAGGGTGAGGGGGGTTAACCCCGCCCATTGGGGGTGGGAGCTTCTTGACGTCACACATGGGTTCCTGGATCCTTATCTGAGCGGTGCTCGCTACTTGACGCAAGGCGATGCCATAGCTTGCCCTCGTGCGCTCTTGGAGGCTGTAATTATCTGCTGGAAGGCTTGCTACCCTTACAGTGGCGTGACATTTGAATATCGCAGCTGTCCTGTGGGCGCGGAAAATTTGAAATGGTCACTTTTCAGAGAGGGGCGTTAAAAAGACGACTTCCAGGCGAAATGCTAGCGAACAGTAAAAGCTGAGATCACGTGGTTTGAAGGTTCTATTAAGACTGTCAACTCAGTTGACCATGTGTCCCACCTCCTTTGCTGTTTTGAATTAGGAGGTGACTTATCCATCGGGTGAAAGTGGTTTAAGATGGGCGAAGTCGGCTAGGTATAAAGCACTTCCTAGAAGCGCTGGAATGCATCACGTGTCAACACAATAACCTGTTCCCTCAAAAATAATACTTGCATTATAAGTGCAGTATATAATTTTTACAAATTGATTTACTGTTTGTTGAAGTTAAAAATATACTCCTAAATTTAACCATTAATAAATAATGAATCATACTAACGCGTGATGCTTACTGACTATTTGAATTAATGACTTCGCTTCTCTACAAGCAACAATTAATGGAGGTTTGGAAGTATAGAATTACTACCAGAGTGCCTACAAGGTTTTCCCTTTATTACAGACATGCAGCATTCTACATTAAAAAAAATACTACTGACCAATAAGACATCCTATACACTGCCACTCCTCGCAAAGATGACACCAATTGATTATCAGTAATCGACACCCGCTGCAACCCCGAAGAAGTTGAAGGACAAAACAAGAGATTTCGCATGACAACAATGGCCGTCCTTGGCTTTGCACAAAATGTGTGCGTATCACACCCCACCACCGGGCCGGCATGCACTCAGCCAAAGCAGAATATATGTCCGCACAGAAACTGGAAACATCACTTGTTCATTGGCTCGTCTACAAGCTGCACCAGCTGGACAGACAGTTCCACTGCGCCTGATCAGCTATCAATATACTGCTTGTTATCTTCAGCTCACCGCTGCCTACAGCAGTATTTCTGAAGTCCTCTCCCCTGTGAAGTCTCCCAGAAGATATCTGCCACCCTTAGTTGTTTGCCCCTGACAACAACTACCCCACGTGTCCTTCAGTTTGTGGGCACCCTATGCCCTATCTAGGCATGCGTACACAGACAGGAAAGTTGTCATTAGCTACCTAGTCAGATTAGAACCAACTGGACAGCGTAGTTTACTACTTCCAATCAATTCTGGATAGACAGGAGACAGTATGGACCCCCATGTATTATTCCTCAAGGAATAAACACATTCAGAACCTAAATACTCTATCATTTTTCCTTGTGTTTGTCCAGATTACCATAGTAAACACCTACGTCCTGCAGAGTGGAGTAGCAAAGTGGGTTTCCCAAATACTAGTTGTCGCTTAGTGTAGGATTATGAGTTCTTCGATTTGGGGGAATTCGTATGTCAAAACACACACCATTTGACAGCCACCCACTCAGTACATGCGCTGTTTCGAATGGTAGAGCCACAACCACTATTCATACCCCTGCTTTAAAGGATACATCGCTAGACCAACTTGCACCCATCCACCGCACCATTTGTGTTGCCAGAGGGAATGCTCGGTTGGCTCTGGGTTGGACCTGTCCGCTCAAGGGGCTCACCTCTTGAAGCTATTGGAGTGCCTCCGAGGGAACCTGTACTTCAAACACCGCACCGTATCTGTTGCTGGTTGAGGAATAAGGTTGTACTCTGCATCGTTTTAGTGCGCCTAGACAGCTTAACGCATTTAGATAGGAAAAGCACATCGCCTGCTTGTACCTCTCGGACCCAAGGTACTTGCACCTAATGCCCTTCACCAAGAGGGTGGGAAGGATGTTAGGGAACAACAGACAACTACTGCCTACCAGTCTACCTGGGGTTACACCCAACCAAATAAGGCACTCTGCAATTCAACCCCACAGGAATGAGATCAAGCCGCCCCTCAATCTGTGCGGACTAGCCCCCCAACTTACTGCTAGTCTTTGTTTCAGCCGGCCTGGAAGCTTCCAGACCCTGTTCACCCCATCATTGCTACCTTCAACAGTGGAGAGAAGGTTCCAGTAGGAGCAGCCTGCCAGTGGTTCAAGATCCGATGCTACACCAGCCCGCCAAGGTTCTGCAACAGCAGCAGTTGGAGTTGGAGTTCCAGTCACAGCAGCCTGTGGGGCAGTCCAAATCCACCAGCAGCCACACCTCTGCCAGCAAACAAGCAGCACCGGTCAGCTGCCCAAGCACAGGACTGAGTAAGCCACAGGCACCTAAGCCTGTCAGCAGGCCCGTAGCCAAACCAATAAATGACTGTGCCCAGTCGGCAGCTGAGGCAGCCCACTCTGTATACAGGTTGAGTCCTTGCCCGGCAGTAAAAGAGACTCAGGTCACACCTGAAAGTGTCACGGGGCGTTAACTGCAATAATGTTGACTAAGCAGTTAGAACTGAGTCGGCCTTGCCATTTTCACGACCACGTCTGTCGTCACCCAACCTAATAGGTTCCTTGGCACTAGAAACTTTTGGCAATACGAGAAGCAGGATTGATCAGAGACCGGCCAGCACCAGCTTAGAAATGCGAAGGTAATCAAACCGCCAGATCTAGTCAGACTACAGACTTCGGGGAATACTGTTGTATATTCTCATGTGCTATATCGTGTGTGTGGGCAAGATACTGGCAATCTAAATGGCACTCGTGAATGGCATTACCGGGTTTGACCCTTCCTCGTATTACGTAGAAATACAGCGATTCTAGACATGTGAATGATTTGAATGAGGCGTTACGCACCGGACAAGAAACGCAACCCCTTCCCCCATAATCACAGTTACCAACCCGTCACCTGCCACGAAGTAGCCCGAACCTTGCCAAAGCTGAGTGTAGGGCAGAGAGGGAGTCACCCTATCCGGGCCTTGCACTAGAGGGGCTTCACACCTTCCACTCCAGTCCCGGCGTGGACCTGACCAGTGCACTTTAAAAGACTGTGCGCAGCTAAAAACGGAAGTTATTTTCTCCAGCAGCTCGCCACAACACTTTCGTGTGCTGGGGCTCTCTACTGAACATTAGGCCCTCATGGCCGTCTCCAAGAACTCCAGAAGCTTCAGCCAAGCCTACCAGTGGCTCCTACTACCAGCCAGCAGCAGCCCCAGAGGCTGTTGTCAACAGCTACCAGCAGCTCCAAAGGTTCTGCAGCATCTGCCACCAGTTCAACAGTAACCCTGCAGACACCAATACCATGCTCTCCATTGTCATTCCTCCTGGTTTGACAACTGCCACTACTTTCTGGTAGTAGCAACTACACCCACTGTCATTAAAAGTAGTGGCACCTTTTTTCTTAGTCACTTCGAGACATCCCGAGTTAGAGTAGCTGCAAGTGAGTTGTTTTTAAAGCAGTCGAAGTCATTTTATACCAAGTTAGTTTAGGAGCAGGTCACCTCCACCTGTTTTACTGTAGGTTATTTCTGACCACATTTTGCTTGGTAGGAGATAGTAAGCACCACCTTGTTTATTGCTACGTAATAAATACATATCATTCCCTACCTGTGTGTTTTTATTCAAGAGGTGTTTTCCTACTTGCACCACACATCGACAAGCTGCCAGTTTGCTTACTGCAGAACCCAGCATTCCAGCAGTCGACAGCAGCAGTATGACACCAGGGCTTGGGGCCAGCACGTGATACCAAACCACTGTAAGTAAGGTGTGCTCGCAGTCCCACACTTCTTGCCATGTTGAATGCTAACACGACATACTCTGCATTATGCAAGGCCCCGGTATTCAGACAGTAACCTGTAATCTTGATCCAGCGAGCCTGACCTAGCGCAACCAAAACCACATGGACCATGTCACAGTTCAGGTTTCAGAAAGCGACATATATACGTTTGAACCGCCAATAAAGATAGCCACTAACAATCACCCGGCCATCGATGCCATACATCAAAAAGGAGAGGCTCTCCTAGGGCTGGACTGGCCCTGGCATAGGCTAGAATTACCAGAGTCTCCACAGCCCAGTATTTCACTTGACACGAGCACCGGCCCTCAACGCATCGCAGAGACTGCCACAACATCACTGCTCATCTGCTGAGCGAGCACTGCGGTGGGAATAATTATCCAACTCCACATCCAAAATCAGGTATCTAAATGACGATAAGGTAAGAACAGTAGTCCCAGACTTTGTCCCCTCTTGTCAACCTACCAGACCCATGCTATATAATGGCAGGGTACCTCAGACTCCTAAGGACCCTGCCTAGTTTCCTTAGATGCTGCCCATGAAACTGGCTTCATTTTACTTGATGTCGCTAAAAGTGAGCCGGCAAACTAATGCCTCCTACCAGGAAACCTGCCAGATCTGGTTTACTATAGAATTTAAATCCCCCTCATCTTTGGTCACCACTAAAACAAAGAATTCTAAAGTGTTCTCAAAGAATTCTCCAACACGGGGACTCTCGATTCAGTCAGGCATTTTGTATTTTCGCTCCTCAGTGCTTATCCCTTTTAGAAACATCCTATAGTGTGTACAAAAGAATAGAGGGTGAAACTTCAAACTTCAAGTTCAAAATATAACAATCAACACACATGGCTCAGAATTAATTTGAAGGATATTTTAAGATTTGTCATTCAAAGTATATGCTATTTGTAACTACAATAGAACTTCTTTACATTGCCCTCATTTATTGCACAAGTGTGTCTATAACAGCTTGTGTCTGAGAAACCGTTAATAACATGGGTGAAAAAAGTTAAATAATTTGACGAAAATCTGCTGAAAAATAAATTTGTTGCCCCCCACCCCCCCTTTTTAATTGCTACATGTTGCATTTCTCTTAGTGAGTGCTGTACTGGATGTAGGGCATATATAAAAAAAACAGATACCACCCCCTAAGCCACCAGCATTAGCTAATATCTATTGACTAAACCAACGAGCCCAGTTCAAAATACATTTTTAAATAAAAGAAAATTAATAATTCGTAATGCAATAATTAACAAAATAGGGAGCTGAAATTGCAATTTATTTCAACTATAGTTAAAAAAATACTGCACGGAAGTTTTGTGTGTGATGCAGAACAATCACACTACCTTTAATTCATCCTCAATTAAGATAAAAAGTTTGATTTTCATATGGTGACATATTTCCCTGCAAAAATAATGTTCTGCAGTTAGAAGATAATTTTAAAGAAAGTAAATTACAGCTCCTGAGCTTTAACCCAAACACTATTAGCCACTCTTAAAATTAATTTAGAAAATTCTTCAATCAGTTTTTAAAATGTTAAAAAACCAATCTTGCATGTGTGATAGTGATAGCTGAAAAAATTATTTTGACACGAACCTTGTAAACATATCTAATAATGAAGAAAACTCACAAACTAATGTTTTACAACAGACAGAGTATTAAGTATGGTGAATGAAGTTTTGTCATTTTAATTCTGATACACCCTTCAAAATCTGCAAGCTATGAAATTACAACAAATTTATGACTAAAATAAATACTGTACACTGTACTGACGCATGCCGCTTCTACTACTAATCAATTACGATTCATCACTAAGTGTTCCTACTTTCACTACTACACACATGAGAGACACGTAGAGAGAATTTTCCAGGTGATTTCTTGGTTGCCTACTCTACCAGGCAACAGGAACTTATAAGCAAATTCTAGTCACCTGAAGGTTACGCAAACCGGCAAGCACCAGCCCCCCACCTCCTCTAGCACTGAGAGCCAACAAGCTGCCCAGACCTTGAGCAAGGCTGAGTGTGCGCCGAAGATGAATGAAGCAGTATTGCTGACTACTGCTGACCAGAGATTTTCAACTCCCACACCAGAGCAAAAGGACATCACGCCTTCCCCACACCCCGCTGCAGCACCATAGACTTGAGCACTATATAAGTCCGTGCGCAGCGGGCTCCAGCAGTCATTCTTCCGAAGTCATTCTTGTTTCTTCTCTCACGACATCCCAAAGCACTGCTCAGTGCTGGGACCTCCGGAGAATCTTCTAAGCTTTTAAGTACGCCCCCAGTGGCTACTTCGAATGTAGATGACCAGTCAACCCGACAACCAGCGAACACGCTCACATACGTATGAAATTCACTTTGTCTCCTCTAGACACCTTTTACTTAGTACAGTTTAACAGTAATTTACTTCGTATTCGTATAGAACTATTTTCTTTCCATCGTAACTCAGAAACAGGTCACCTACACTCGAATAATGCAGTTACCTTCAGCACTTCACTGTCGGTAGGAGGTAGGACGGGTTGCATGTTTATTGTGGTCCCAATAAACATCTATTGTTCTCTATCCTTAAGTTTTTCTTATTTAGAGTACTTTTCTGTTTACTGGCTCGATACAAGATACGACGTGCACTGCTGACAGGAACCGGGAGATTGTTACTTAACCAAATTAGTCTGACTACGGACCCCCTTCGGGAGTCCGTGAGTCTAGTAATACACACATTAGACGGCCACCTGTTTCTTTCCACCAACCCGAGCACTAATTCAGTACTGGAGTGGAGGAACAGCGGAGCTCCTATCATTGGTAACACCTTCATCCAAGGAGGGGCTACAAGTTTGGGTTATTTCCTCGCTTTGAGCACTAAGTTAGTGCTGAAGTGACCTTAGCCTGAGAGTTGCCGCCCAACCTTGCTTGAATGCATAACCAATAGAGGCTTGACGGTCCATACGGCTCTCTGTCTCTGATCAGCCCACAAAGCGTGGGGGATCAGTGGAGACTATTACCGAGCTCGTGCCAGCAAGCAAATATTGGGTAACACTATAGGAACTGTTCTTGTCAAGGTGCACTACGTAAATTGTTAAGCCATATTACTCTATGCTTCACATGGTGAGGCATGGCTTCAAGCATAGGGAACAATACCAGGCTTTCCTTGATGCCAGACAGTGGTCTGCACTACCACCTCCTACGCAGGAAACGCAGGCAGAAAGGGGACAGCGCCGCCACACTCGGATGCCAAGCAGTCGCGGCTACACCGGTCATACTTGTATACTTTTCCCAGTCTTTCTGAACCAGCCAGGAGTACCACCCGGTGCTGAGTGTGTCTGTATATCAGACTGAGGTTAGGCACGGCTGGTCCAATCCACACTTCTGGAGCATACAGTTGTCCACCTGGAATCGCCGCTTCAGAGTGGGGCAAGTCAGCCGCCACTCAGTGAGACCTGGACAGCATCACCAGCATCAATCAGGACGACTGTGTATGTCGATAGCCAACACCCCTCGCCACACCTCGAACATAACTTCAAAACCCGTTATTGTTCTAGCAACAAAATCCTCGACCAATGTGCCATTCAGTTTAACCGGGCACGCGTCAATACAAAGAATTTCCATCAAGCAGAGCAGTAAATATATTTATAAATACAAATAAAGTTTTTAATTTCAACAAAGAGTTTACCAATTAACAGTGTCTGATGCAAATTGTAGTCGGAAAACTGACACACACACATGAGAAAATTAATTTACAACACAGCAATTTAACGAACCATAAATTTTATATACTAAAATTATGTGATGATCACCTTCAAAAAGCAGTGTAGCAACACACATAGTGTTGACATCAAAGTTCTTAATTTTGGTGAGGTAGAGCTTCTTGATGCCATCCATTAGCAGACCCATGTAACTGAGCTCTGGCTTCAGAGAATGGCCTAACTGGAACTGTGTATTGTCCATCAATCGTATAGATGCAGGCTGACACCTCTGCCACATGCACGTAACAAAGTGTCAATTTAATAATAACTTTAAGCAAAACTCACAACAGTGCAAATGATTAATAGAAGAATTCAGGTATGCTATTTCACTTGTTTTGATGTTTATGTATTTAATTTAACATAACATAACAAAAGACCTCTTATGCATAAATTACATCACATCTTAACGTGTGATGCTTCCTACACATTATTATTGTGGACTCTGGATCATTAAGTGCATGTCACATGCCCCCGAGGGAGTCGAACCCCTACTGGCCACCTCTGAAGGCCAGCACCCACATAATGACAGACAGTTACATCATCACCCTTGCCACTTATAAACCAGATAAGAAACTGCCGCCAGCATGCAAGAGTTTTCCCTAAAGTGAGCATCACATACCGCCCGCACCCACACCAAACCTCTCTGCCATCACCCCCCAAGAGATCGCCGCAGTGGCACCGTCCGGCTCAAACCCGAAGGGGTGGTGGACAAAGATCACTGAAGCGCTCAAGACACGAAGGAACCCCCCAGCCGGCAGGAATATAATGCAGTGTACCAGGCAGACATGCCAGTTGTTCACATAGCTCGCCCTAGCACCAGTCATGCCAAGGCCCTCTACCACACAGCCACAATCCTCCTGAGGACTCTCCAAGACCTTTCAGTCTTCTACCTGTTCTTCAACCAATGAAGCCTTCTCTACCAGTGCAGTTGAAGAGTCTTCGCTACCCCTGACACTTGTCGTCAAGAATCACCACACCCAACACATACACTACACGTGTTCCGGGTCCGTTCAGGACCACAAGCCACAATTATGGTTCAGTTGCTTTCACAACTACTTAATTGCTAGCTCTCAACTGCCCTTCGAGCCACGCTCCTTCAGCAGACAGGTCCCTTCACCTGTCTTGCTCTAACACACAGTCCATTGGACACCCAGTGTGTATAGAGGTAGGAGGTAGTATGGCTCACCGTGTTCTATTCTCCAGAGTATAAAAACATATTCTAGCAAACTTCTGTCTTTCCTTACTCTGTAGTGAATGGATGCCTTTTCCCAAACCTGGTAGGCATCACCCTCAAAGGGAGTGGCAGGGGATGCCGAATTGGCAACAGACAGTTTTTGAATTAGAGTAGGACTGCAGGCAGCCCCTAACCGGGACTGCATGTATATCATACACACAACAAATTTGACGGCCACCCACACTGTAGACCATGTACGTGAAGGTACCTGGTGCGCACGTACAGTAGAGCCCCAACCACTAGAAAGACATATGATGAAGCATCTGGGCAAACTAAGTTAGCTAACCCATTCTCTCCAGAGCATGTAAACTCACCAGAGGGGTGCCAGGCTTGACGAAGCTTGACCCAGGAACTTCTAAAAAACACTATAGCTAGAGGTTTCTTGCCTGCCGCCATCTAGATGATGCACAATAACACCTTTCCTGGCCATGACATTCACTCACCGATGAGGGAGCAGCAGGAATGCCCAAACAACAGCTGCTATCTTTGCATCTTTCCACTCCCTACGTCAACAGCTGATACCAGCCCTCAGCTGTATATCCCCACAGGAGAGAGCACACGCTCCCCAACACTTAGTGGAGACTCACTCCGATACCCTCCCCGCCAACCTCTTTGGCCTCCTGATTAGGTTCCCGGAGCTGTCCACCTCGCCATCAACTACTCCGCCAGGGGTACTGTCTCCCATTGGGAGTGGTCCCATTCGACCCGCAGGCCATTGGTGAGACTCCAGTACCAGCTGACCACATACCAACTAGCACTTCTATCACCTGCAGGCAACAGCTGAGCCAGCTTGCCCAACATCCTGCTCCAGCCGGAGACAAGGGCAAAAAGCCAAAGCCAGTGACTGCAGAAAGGAAGTGACACCAGTGGTAAGCCAGCCCAACCTTGTGTGCCCAACACCCGGAATCACCACCTTGCCCCTCATCGACTTTGTGGCCAGTAGGCACTCATCATGCCCTACATTATATAAGGGACCAGTGCAGAGTCTGTCCCCTACCTGCGCAACTGACTGGCACAGAACAATAGCACCCCATTTCGACGTGACATCACTCTCCCTAGGCTGTCATGCGTCAATCTTAATATTTTCCTGGCGAGTTCACATAGGTAGATTAAAGCAGATTAAGATGTAATAAATATTTTTATTCAAACCAGACATTTGATTCATACAAAAAATTGTAAATGTATTTGGCAATGCATTTCTCTTCCAGGTACATTTTTTATTCAAGTAATTATGCAACGTGACACGTGCCGCTTATACATCTAATACGATTATGACTCATCGCCTAGAATACCTCTTCCACAACTACAGACATGAGCAACACGCTGCCTACCCTACAGGCAGCAGGAACTGTGAGCAATTCCTTCTCACCTGAAGGATACACAACCCGGCAGGCATGCCGCCCCCTCCCCTTCTCCACGTTCGGAGCCAACAAGCTGCCCAGACCTCGGGCAAGGCCGAGCGCCTCCGATGAGGCACGAAAAAGAATCACTGACCAGAGTATTCCCACGCAAACCAGGGCAGGAGGACGCCACGCCTCCCCCGCACCCTGCGCCAGCAGCCTACAAGCTTTCACTACATTAGTCCGGACGCTACCAGGCACGAGCAGTCATTCTCATTTCATCTCTTGTGTTATCCCACAGCACTGCTCCTAGTGCTGGGACCGCCCGAGATCTTCGAAGCATCGAGTACGCTCACTGTGGCTACTTCACCGTCGACGACCAGTCAATCCGACCGACAACCAGCGAACACGCTTACCAACACGTTAAATTCACTCCTCAAGACATCTTCTTTAGACAGTTTAGTATTTTCTCGTTAAACTCTTTCTCTCTCATTCTCCATTAGAACCAGGTTGCCTACACCTGGCCAGCATAGTAACCTTCAGCACTCAATTGCCTGGTATGAGGTAGCACACATCGCATGTTTATTGAGACTTCAATAAACATACTGTTGTTTCCTACTTCTCAGGTTTTCTTTATTAGAGTATCTGTGTTTACCACTAGATACAGGTTGCTACATACACCTTTGATGAGGATCAGGGAATTTATAACTACAAAATTAACTTCAGCCATGGGTACCCTTCAGGGATCCGTCATATTTTCATACACCCATCAGATGGCCATCTGTTGCTTCCCAAACCTACCACAGCACTGCTTCCAGTGCCGGTGGGGAGGAACATAGGAGCCACGACCTCTAGCAACACCTTCACCCAGAGAGGGGTGACAGTCTCAAGTTATTGCCTTATCTCACAGCACTGCTCCAGTGTTGGGATATACTGTGACTTGAGATCTGCCATTGATTCCTGTGTGGACGCACATCCAGTGGCAGCATTGGTGACCCAAACAGCTTCATTTCGCTGATCAGCCCGCATAGCGTGGGGGATCAGTGGAGACTTAACAGAACCTGGTCAGCAAGCCAAAACCAGACTAACACTATAAACTGTGTTTAGTTTGTTCACGTCAAGGTGTACTTAGTATACTGTAAGCAGAGACTCGATGCCTTTCAGCCAAAGACACGTCCGCAGGCGTAAGGAGCGAAATGAAGTGCTTCTTGCCACCAGACAGTTGATTGCACTTCCTCAGCCTACACCGGAAAGGCAGGCAGAACAGAATCGCACCGCCCAACTCAGGCACGAGTCAGTATCGATTGCTCCGGTTGAGGTATTATTCGTTTCTCCGTGCATACGCATTCACTCATCGTGCCATCCTGTGGTAAGAGGATTGTTGACAGGTATGGAAGTGAGGTTCGGTTGGGATAACATCCACTTCTGGACAAATGAATCTCACCTGTGGAACTGCAGCCACGGTGCGGGCCAGGCTCATTACGACTGGACCATGTACACCACCAACATGGCACCCAAGACGTAGGAGTAAGTGAGTACTAGCCAACACTCCTCGCCTAGCTAACTCAATCACCCCGCTTTTGGTCTAGCAGACAGAATCCTCGACTGTCATGACTATTAATTAGGGATGTCAAAATATCAATTTTTCTCGATTCCGATTCTCGATTCCAACTGCAAAACCTTTCAATCGATTCTGATACCATAAATTATGATATAGTGATTATCAATATGTGCCACAGTCAATGTATCCTTTTGAAATTTTGTTTTATAGGTCAAATTAGACACACAAATTTGAAGATAATTACAGGAAAGACTATCTGGTCTGCTAAGTAAAGTTAATTTCCTATATTTATGTAACATTCAGACTTATCTAATAAGGCCTAACAAGTTCATATCAGTATTTTTGATGAATATATGATTTATTTGAAATGAATATAGACACAGTATTATACAAAAAAATTAAACAAAATTTCTCAACTTCTCAATGCAATAACCTTTCATTTAGCATTGCTAAATGAAAATGCTTCTACCAGACATTTTAAGTTCCAGGGACACTGGATGACTTGCTGCTACATGCATATTTGCCCAAAAGATCTTCTGAATCATAATTATTGGCAATTTTCTTGTACTCGTCGTGTTTACATAAGTGTTTTCTCATGTTGCTAGTTATGCGACTAAACCCACCTCGTGAAATTTTTTGCCGAACACAAACTGCAAAATGAGTAATTTGAGTAATTTACATAAACTGAAAAATAATTCTACACATCATATCCTCAGTACCCTGAAAACTATAAAACTACCTACTTTTAGAAAAAAAGAGACTGATATTTTTGGTAAAGGTAAACATGAAAAAAAAATTGCTTTCAATTTCGACTACATCAAAAACGAATATGTAACAAACAGGAAATATGTATGGTATGAAAAATGTAACTGTTCTGACTAAAAGCCAATGCATGTTCCACATCAGAACTCTAGGAGCTTGCTGCTAATGAAGGTTCTTATCTACAAACCACATCTGGTTGTAGACAGAGGCTGACTTATCAACTAACGCTGATCACCACACTTACAACAAAATGCTATCTCCAACAGTATCCTCATGTGTGGCGGTGGTCTTTTATCCGTGACTGCCAGTTTGTTTTAGTGTTTCGTCTAAGCGGACATTTACAGGTTTAGATATTGTGCAGTAGATTTACACATGCATTTGTAGAATTATTGCAACAGTACACAATTAAAACTGAATCATATCAGAAAGTGCACATAAAAGAAAACGTGGAGTTTTCCCATTAAAGCCGCACCACACAGCACAGAGTGACGTAGGAGTGAAGTGAGGCAGCCAAATACTGATAATTCATGTCTGCCACATGGCAGCCATCAAGATAAAAACGACTCGCCTACCGCGAGTTTCGATTAACCGATTATCTCTTCCCCTGCATTATTGTGGATAATCGACGTTCTATTATATTATCTTAATTCTTTCATGGTCGAACCATTGTTGAATGGTTAATTCCGGTCAATGCATACGAGTTCGGTAAAGGTTCAGTCTATTTGGAAAACCAAAGATCTGCTGCTGTGCAACATAACCTCAAAAAATTATGTGAAAGTGGACAAGCATTTTCAACAATTAACTGTTCGATTCTCGATTCTTTGATACCTGTAATAATCGAGGGTATTGAGGAATCGACTTTGACATCCCTACTATTAACATAGCCGGTCACGCGTCAACCACCACGAGCAAACATTGTAATAAATGTTTTTAATTTCTAACTCCATATGTTATATAAAATTTCTAGAGCACTGAACATAAATTCTTTCCAATTTTAATATTTCAACTTGCTAATCAGAGCCACAGAGACTTACAATACACAATTTGGACATTGCATAGATCACAGCACAGGCATTCAAATTCAAGGGCACAACTGCTACCTTGCCATTAACAATGCAGCAGACTGACGTGAACTATAGCTAAACTGCAAGACCGAAGATGTCCACATTTTCCTCCTTTTCTTTAAATTCTACCAACAAATCTCCTACCGTAGCAAAAATTGCTTCAACCCTATCAATATTCCCACTAACAGAATATTGGAAGACGCAAGCAGATGTTAAGGCCCAAAACTCAAAATCAAAATTGCACAATTTCCAACCCAGGACCACATCTCTATGAGGGCTCATTTATTGTCAAGAGGAGAGAGATATTATGATGGTATGGTCAGGCCTAAATCTGGCAGCTTGCCTGAATGCACCATCACCAATCACATATAAGATGGTAACCAGGCCAATGGGCGGCAGGTTGCATTAATAAGGATACTATTGCCCCTAACCGTTTGTTAATAGTAATCCCTCCACCAGATTGAGAACCACGCCCTGATTGTGTGATAACCTGGCAATATATGGCACTATACTGCAGCATGAGAGCTCTTTTCTCTGCAGATGCCGGCCGAGATAAGATGGACCGGAAGCCACAGAGGAACCTACTGTGCTGACTGCTATACCCCAAGTATTCTTAGTTGGTTTTTAGCATTAGTTTTAAGGTGGGACTCTTACAAAATTAGTACATAGAACACTAATTTACCTCCATGAACTTGATGCACCACGCGGCAGCATCCTTGGCTCCTAGTAGCCTGCACCTCCCCTGTTCTGTGCCAATACACGCCTTCACTAATGTGTCCCCCACATCCTATCTACACCTCAACCCTGGATGTGTGCTGCACCGTCTGCCAGATGACGGCCCGCAGAGCATCACCGCTTGTCACTTTGGTGGGTGGGTCACCCCTCTGCCCAAGGCTGTGCTAGGCTGGCAGGCATCAAATGTGCAGGCGGGTTTGTTACCCCCACTCTCTCGCTGCTCCATGCGCCCCTTCTCACTACAGCCTTCGTAGCAGTATATAGGCCGCCAAACCTGCTATTCTCGATGGAAGTTCACTGGGACACCACTCTCTACCCTGAGCTCTGTGGTACCAGTCTAGTTGTCAACCCTGCTTACCTCAGTAACTGCATTCTTGAGAGAGTTCAGTGGGAATAGGACCCCAGCTTGAGTGCCGCATATTTGCTGGCCAGCTATCTTTACAAAATGTAGTTTGTTAGAGCTCACCATGCGCCTGTGCTGTTAGACTGAATCATATGCCTTTAGTTGTGCTTGGTGCCTGCCCATCAAGCTTTTTTGCGCATAGGTCGGAAGTCGTATTCTTCCACATTTCGCCATTAAATAAAACTGCTCTCAAATCCGCCTTCTGCTTTCACAAATACCCCAACCTACTGCTTTCCTACATTAGACTAGTGCAAGGCTTCACCGCGACTCAAACCTCTATACATTAGGCCCTGAAGGAAGTTCCTTGTTCTTGCCAGAGTTGGGTGTTTGGTTGCCAGCTGGTAACGCTGCTCTTCTGGGCACTCCCTTGGCAAGGGCATAGAGAGTTCTTTTCGGCATTGAAGCCTTAACTTTGCCAGTATAAATAAAGTCGAAATAAATAAATAAATAAAGGAGGGAACGATTCAAGGCTTCAGCCATTGCGCCTGACTCAAGCAGTCGGTCGCCCCTCAGACGTGACTGAAGAATCGGAGGAGGAATTAGTGTCCTTCTCAAGGGAAGTCGGTGCCCTGAGCCTTACAGCGAGTCTCCAAGCGACTGTCGCTCCCTTAATGCTGGCTGACAGTGGACTAGTCTATTGAGAACGACACAACAGCACTCCCCTCTGAGATGGTGTGTAGTTACCAACCCCCAAACTGACAGTAAGACTACGAGCAATCCTGTTGTCCCCCTTATGGGAAGGTAAGCGAGACGAATCCTTACTGCACTGGCACCAGGGGCATTGCCAGCTCATTGGGGAAATACTGCCACGCCAGAGTTCCCTTCAATGACAGAGTATGAGACCTTGTACATTACCCAGTTGTGCCTAAGCCTACATACTTTAGACAGTTCCATTTGCACTGGCTGGACCTCCATGACTGGTCACCGTGCTGGAAGGAAGAAGGCAGTTAAGATCACACTTGAACAGGTAAAGTTTGCAGTCAAGCAGGGGAATGCCGCTAGAATATATTCCAACCAATGAGAGGAAGCCACTCAAACATGGGCCACAGTTGGCAGCCCATCCTTGTCATTGGCCCGAACCACTGAAGTGCACCACCACAATGATTCCGGCTATAGGACTGGGTGCTTCTCCGTACCACAGACTGTCACCTTTGCTGCCAACCCCACTTGAGAGACCAGCACCATAGTTTCGCCGACCAGTATATTCTCCGGATGTTCGTCGCCTCGAACTATATGCCCAGCCTTCTACCAATAGTGCCCATGGGGTCAGAACAGAGACCATCGGTCAAGCACCGACTTGGGTCACAACACACCCAACTTGCAGGCCTGTATCACCCAAAGATGACATAAAATTCATCAAGATTCCTGCTCACTTACAGAAACAGTGGTAAGGGGTCTTCCCGACCAAACCAAAACCCCGTTAATGGAAAGCACGGCTTCCTAGCTCCTAGAGGGAGATCTGATGAATACACTAAAAAAGTACCAAGTGGCGTCAAACTTTGAATTAGACAAAAATATAATGCAATACATATAAAGTTCCCACTATTAAATCCTTCATAATTGTTATAGCTTTATTGATAATGCTTGGTTATATTTTCTTATACAAATCTCTATATTCCATTTTAAATACTCCTGAGCTGCTCTACCAGTTAACCCACAACAAGCATGCTCCTAATCTCAACATGTAGGCCTATGATTCTAACTTAATCATAATCACCTAAACAAATATAAACCAAAATTACATCAAACCATACCATAAGTTACCTAATGTCTAGTCTGTTCAACAGTGCTTCAGTCAAGTATGATCTGGCATGACTAATAAGGCTTGCTGACCAGATAATAATCCAAAGTCATTCAAGGTAACTATGCACATCACAACAAATATTCATTAGTACACCCTAATTAAACTATACACACCAACAAAAGGTAAATAAGAAGAGTTCGAAAACCTTCTTACAAAAATTTTAAGGACCAAGATAAAAATGTTCATCAAAATAAAATAAAATACATATGCAACTGCTTAGTGACCCATATATAAAGTTTTTTGTAGCCATGTGTGAAAAGAAACCTCCAAAATCAGCTACAGAAAGTGAAGTGACATCTGAAAGCATCACATTGTAGGCAGTATGCCCACCAGAGGTGATGTTGGCAATCTACTCTTGAAACAAAACTTTTGCAGTGGGTACATATATTAGATATCCTGCAAAGATTATCCAGTAAAGATAATGAGTCAGATACATGGCAAAGCATAGCGATGAATACACAATAACACCAAATTATCTAAAAAGCTTACTCTAGACAGCAATGGTAGCATGACTAACTCAAACAATTAAAATGTTTTACCATGTTACCATATGAAACTGGAATGTTTGCAAGATAATGTTTTTTAGTACATTCTTTTACACTATCATGAGTCTAAGTTGGAGGATGAAAAGAAGGTAAAGTCCAAATTTGACAAAGATTCAAATTTTCTGTAAATACCATATACATTACTGAAAGTCTGTGGTGTATGCTTGATAGTTCATCCCATTTAGAATCTAAGGCAAACCATAAAAACAATATACTTTATTTGTAGCAAATGAATGCAAAATACCAACCAAAGGTAAGAATTTTCAAACAATTAAAAAACGTGCCCAAGTCTTGAAAACAGTTGTGTTTTCACCAATGTATAATTTGATAAGCTATAAACAGATATATTGCCTGTTTCAGGGTTGACCACTATCTACGAAATACCCTTTACATCATGTCATAGTATTTATACCGTAACTAAGTCTTTAGCTCCCAAAAATACCATCCTCTAAAACTCTAATCAAAACAAGAAGTTCAGTAATTCACACTCAGCACATATGTTTCATATACATGACAATTAGCAGTACACAAAAACTAAAATAATCAAGAAAACAAGTACAAAGAAATCACAAAGAGGGGTGATAATGGCAGTGTCACAACACACAGCATGAACACAAAACATACATGTAAAATCACGATTTAACTTTGTTATGATTTATAATTCAAAATATGGATTCAAAAGTTTCTACTGGAACACACTTTAAACACATTTCACTTATGAGCTTTTCTTTACCTTTTTCGCTATTTCCCTCATACAGCGAACCCCACTCTCGAAGTCTGGGAACACTATAGAGCCGTATTTCTTGCAGGTGGGTAATGGCCGTATCTTGATCATCACCTCTGTGATCACACCTAGTGTCCCTACGCAAGCAGAATTACAGATTGTCACTGAACCTTACATAATACGCAGTCATGGTTTTTGACATGGTTAGAAAATAAGATTTACTTGGATTTCATAGAAAATTTTAAAACGCACAAGCACTTTTACAGTCAAGTTAAGAGGTTAACAGTGACATCTTGAGCACCAGTGTGAATGAAACGAGATGGAGCAGTGACCAAATGCAAGGTCGAGAGAAAAGGGAGAGCCCACAGAAAACCGTAACGTCCACCATATTTCCCATATGTGAATATAAAGGTGACCCAGGTGCAAGGCAAGTCGACTGACCATTACACCACTGCATTCTTTATACTTTTAAAGCACTGCACAAACCAGGGCCTAAGAGCCAGGTACAACCTGCCAGAATGATATGTGCAAATATATGAGCTAAATTACTATGCCATCAAGTTGACGAATGATGCTTTTTCAGTAATGGAGATTCAACGACTTCCGCTCCATCTTTAGGTAATTTTGCTTCAGAGTTGGAAGTTTACATTTTCATTTGTCCCAACTTAAGGTGAAATTGTACTCTCTACCGTGTAGTTTGTCTTATTCACAGGCCCACCATAGCAATGCTTAGATGCAACGAGTTCTTTTATTCCCTGCTCAACAGCACTAGTAGGAGTATAGTTTGTCTTTGCTTTTCTTCCCTCATAGCCGGCCGGTGACATCACAGCCATCAGTCATGCATTCGCTACACCCCGCTCAGCGACTACCCCTCACATAGTGGCACCAGCCCAAATTAGTATAAAAGGAGAGAGAGACTGCGTCTCTTGACCAGTCTTCGTTCCCAGTGCCCACAGTTCCCAAAGTGACCAGTTTTATGCCAGTCATTATCAGTGCCCACCGCTCGGGAAGTGACCAGACTGACGCCAGTCTTCAGTTCTCCATCACGGAGTTCCGACCAGCCTCAACGCCACTCAGATTCTGACCAGATTGTTCATTCTATATTACCAGCGCTATTCGTTCGGGTTCTGGCAACTTGGCCTTCATTTACGATAGGGTCTTTGAGTGCTTGCCGCTCTGAAAGTTAAATTACATAGTTAGGGACTCTACCGAAGCTTCATTCCTCACTTACCCTTTCATCCCTGTAGTATACAGACGTATCTACAGGTTGACCTTTCATTAAGTACTTTTAATGACTAATCCTGAACATACCTTGCTTAATTTACCTAGCTTCGTGTCAGCCCAGAGCACGATGATGTTACACATGTACTACATGTCTTAACAATGCCCGAAAATATTGTTTAGAAATTCTACGTATCACACTCAGCATTGCCCCAGTCTATCACCGGTTGCCTCTACCGGCCTTTAGTTAACTGTATGCTAGCTTTCCGGCCAAGACTTGTGCCGTTGACCAGGAGCTATGGTGCATTCACCACGTGACTTCCTTTACAGAAAATAAACGTGGGTCAGCTTTTAACTTGAGTTCTTTTCCTGTAGAATTAGCACCTTTCTGTAGTTACTCTCACGTAACAATACTGCAGGTGATCTCGGGAAATTTATTTGAACAAGCCAAAACACAAGTTTTTACCACACGCACTGCTTGAACCAGCTTGTCAGATCAGTGCCCATTGGCCTCTACTGTGGGATATCACCAAGAGACAGAAACGTTCCCTGTATTGGGAAGACTCGGTCAAGCGCACACACGTGTGCAACCTTGGACAGGTGAGGCCTGAACCTCTGGCATGTACTTCGCCGTTGTGCCAGATGCAGGAATTAAGGTGTTCACCAGTCTCCGGCCTGCACGTGGTGTTTACATGTAAGCTGAGCACACGGATTCTGCCGTATTGTTGCAGTAGTAGTAGGGCAAGTCCAACTCCTGATTCCCTACTTCAAGCGGAGGGGACTCAATGAGAACATGAGGCAGATTATCATGGCTTCTGGCCGTCAGCACAAGTTGAAGCCTGGTCTGGTCACACATCTAGCTAGTTTAGAACCAAGAGCACAGGCCCATGCACTTCGACACCTGCAGGACCCAATTGAAGTTGAAATACTTAGAGATATGTTTGCCACACCAGAGAAGTAAGGACCGAATGAGTACCTTTGGTGGGTAGTACAGCACCTGAATGAGCATGAACAGCCTTCCACACCAGCGCCATTGCATATTTGGTTCCAGCCGTTCTACGACCTACACCTCATCCATCGCCATCGTACATGCCTTCTAACACTACTATACCTACCTCTACTGTACACAACAATAATTCAGCTCATATGACACGTCGCCCAGGGTTCAATGCAAAACTGGTAACACCTCGACGGAAAATCAGCTTAACTGTCTCGGACTTTGTGCCTTGCTACATAGCTACCAGGCCTGTCCTATATAATGGGAAGGCTCCCGTTACCTGTCAGGACTAAGTCCGCAGTTTATAGGATCATCTGGCTTAGCTCCTAGCCAAAGAGGTGGACATAGCTTTTTACTGAGACGAGTATATACAGTATTCAAGGTACGTCACGCGTCAAAGTTAAATTACTTTTCACAATATATAACATTGTAGTTCTAGATTGGAATAAAGAACCTGAGGGCTTGAAAGAGTGAAAACCAGTTACTTATTGCCAAAGTTGTAATTTAGTGATCTAGAGGGATAATAGAAAATAGAGAAATTGATAAAAAAGAGGCAGGGGAAGGAGTACAATTACTGTATGTTCACAGTTAACATTACCATTAAAAACATAATTTCTGACAAATATTAATAACTACTATTGATTTTTGATTACACATTGTATTTAACACTCAACTTAGATAATTATAGAAGAGGCTATTTTGCTTGTCTTCTTAATAAATGCCACTTGACTGTAAATTTGTATGTTTTGTTTTTTGGTTTATTATGTACATTTTGCTAAAGTTCATTCTTGGTGTTTTTTTTAAATATCATTTTTAGTTGTTTTGTACTTGTGATTTGTTATTTTATAGCTGTCTTATCAAATGCATTTTTAGGTGGTTTCTGTTTTCTTTTATGCATTTTGTTGGAGACTACGTATTCTTGGTTTGGTCTGGTGGCTTTCAATTTTTTTTGTTGGAGTTTATAATATCTTCTATAAAGCTGTTTTCTCTAGTTTAAGTGGATCCAAACTCATTTCAAATTTGTTAAAATACTTAAAAACTAATTAACCAAGCTTCTGCACAGGGGGAGGTTGGAGAAGCAAGCTCCTAGCACCCTTGCTAGTGGGTGTCCAAGTTTACCTCAATAACTTTCCTACAGCTATATATTACTACACTACTTACTGGTGTGTACAGTAACAGATAAAACAGCATTACATCTAGGTTAGAACAATACTGCCTTCCTTTGAAGAAAACCATTCCAAATATTTAGTACCAAAACAATTTGTGATCATATCAGCCTGGTAGATCTCATGAAATGTGCATACACGATTGTAAAAGCATAATAAATATCACTGCATTTGAAGAAAGAAATGTTCTACAGTATTCTTTAAACAAAATTGTAGTAAAATAACTATTGGTATGAACTTCTATCCAGCACAGCTTTACAAAACACACAAGTTCTTATTCAGACATATAGTCCATCATCCATTTACAAACTGTCTACTCTGTCCACACCTTCAGATCCCAGGATGATGTGGTTAAAATCTGGACCACAAGACACTCTTGGAGCACGGCAGCTCTTCTCGAGCACCCCGGTTGGCGTAACCATTCGCACATGTACCAACAGGTCCTCAATGTTGCCATACACATTTTTTTTCATTCCTGAAGCTCGAGTTGCCACCCATCCTCCTAGACTAAAAACACAACATGTAACTGTGTATGCACCAAATGTGTAAGTATCGAACACAGTCTCAAATTATTTATCATTATCAAAGTTTATGCAGACACATCCACTCGGCTGTTTACACTTGCCATTTCTGAAAATAGCTCAACACACAATTTAACCCATACTGGATGACAGCTGGAACTACACACATTTAGCTCTCCCTCTCTCTCTCTCTCTCTGCACCTTTATTTCACTTGATATTATACAGTTATAAGAAATACATGACACCGGTTCAAATAAATAAGCAAACAAACTGTTCAACAGAGAAAAATGATTTGACACATGCCCTGAAACAGACACGAAAGGCAGTCATAATCTCATTTGCATGCAGCAAAGGCAAAACTGCAACAATCCAGAATATCCAGCTCAAGGATGATCATAAAGGGCATTAAGAGGAAAAGAAAAACCATCCTATACTGGGGCACATGCGCAAAGCTGCTGCCTCCCTTAGTTGCTATCATGATCTTAATATAACACACAAGAATTTGGGAAACTAGACATGAGAAACTGAACAAGCATTTACCTGAAATGGGGAAATAAAAGACCATTTAGGAACCACCCCCCCCAGAAAGTTAGCTAGGATGGAACCCACTGCTCCTGAATGCGAGTCAGGTAATATACGTATTAATGCAATACCCAAAATGCTCGGTTTACTTTTTGTGCTAAAACTGACCGAGAGATTCCTACAAAGAGGGGAAAGTCGAGGTGATAAAAAAACTACTAAAACAATGCAAGTATGTATAAACATCTCATAAAATTTGTAATTCTATGCACTGACACGTGATGCCTCGGCTGACTGTGTCACTACATCAAGGAGGGTATGTTTTTTGTGGGCGCTAAGTCCGGTGCACCCTATTCGGGCAAATCGGGGTTAACTTCTAGTGTCTACGTGGAACTGGTACCTTTCCAGTGTAGAGGACTGGCCTGGTAGTTTGCAGCAGAGCACGAAGTCAGGTTCGGGCAAAACTATCTTGTGTTTCAGACTGATTGCTCTCTGTAGTATACCTGGGCGACGTGTAACCTCAACTGATGGCTTGGCCTTGGGAGTTTTGAGGGAGAGTACATGAGATACAGATTGACTTTTGCTCTGCTTACTTACGTGAGATTGTGATCTGGGGGTGAGCAACTGGTGCAATCCTAAGGTATGTAATAGGAGCTACTGCAGCCTGTTCCAGCTGGCTTAGGTATTCAGCGATCCAAGGATGAATGGCCTGGTTCAAAAGTGTATGAATTTCAAAGAGGCCTTGTCGAATCTCTGGCATGATGGGTACAAGAAGACGACGAAGGGCCTGTGCCTGTTCCCATGGAGCAAGCTGGTTGAGAGCAGCAATGAGGGAGGTGGTCATCTCTTGTATGCACCCAGAGGTAGTAGGCCCCTGTTTTGCCTTCCTGCGAATAGCACTGCTGTGGAAGTAAGACATTTAGGCTCAATACACATCTCACGACCATGAGAAGATTGCAGCACTTGTGTGGTCCTACAAGGTGTCGAACCACATGGAACGTCTGCCGACTGAACAGACACCCTATCACAGTGCTCAGTGCCTGAACGCGGTGAGCACTCAAGAGTCAGGCCTCATCGTAGGTAGTCCCTGCACGTGGGTGTAGGTCCCAAGTTCAGTCTTTCCAACTCCAGGAACAACCCCTCTGGCGCCTAAGCATGGTGGAGAGGGCAAGTACCGAATCTACAAGCTGTCCTATGAAACCGTATACCTGGTGGGGCTCTTCCCTTCTGCCTACTGGGGTATGCAGAAAGCCTGGCCATCACTAGAGTGTGCGGGTTAGCTAGAGTGTGTTGGCTCGTTGGAGTAATCTTTCCCAGCAACCAGCAATCCCCTGGTGGTGTAAGGTACACTGGGAGAGATTCTACACCTACAGGAATGGTGGTACTTGGGAATAAGGTTAAACTATGTTTATTCCATTTTACTGGAAATAAACAAGTGATGTCGCACTACCTCCTATGTAGACAAAAAGCTGCAGAAAGTTTATACCTATGTATGCCAGGCAGAGGTGACCTGGTCCTAAGCTACAATGGGTGGGATAGAGGAGCACTTTAAAAACAACTGTAACTGATCTAACACCCTACCCAATTGTTGCCCAGAAGGGGCCGCAGTTTCTATGTGTGTGTAGAGGACGTGTTGGCGCAATGGTCTTCGGGGAAAACTAAGCAGGTTAGATGGATGACTCCGGCGACTAGTGCAGTGGAGACGAAGGATGGGTGGTTTTCCTTTGGCACTAAAAGTGCGATGAAGGAAGAGTACGTTAAGCGGGGTGCTGGAAGGAGCAAGGTAAGCTGGGTGTGGACAGAGAGGGCCGAAGTGATGCAGACTGGTCAGGTATCCGGCAACTGGTGCGATAGATTGAAAACTGATATTAAGCAGGCATAGTGTTCCTCTATTTATACTGCTCTGAGCACTTCCTCTCAGTACATTCGCTGGCTTGCTCGTGGATGAGGGGATGGTCACTGGAGAGGGGAGGCGGCAACAGCATAGCTGCTTAGAGGCTCTGACGTCCCCGGCCGGCTTGAAGCTGGGAAAGCTGCGAATCATACTGGTGTAGCCATCTAGCGACGTGCAGTGGAACTCAGTGCTCTGTAGCATAGTCTCTGCGGTCCAGTGAATAATACAAATTCGCTGGTTGGAACCTCCGTTCTTGCCATGGTGGAGTAGTACAATCTTGGTATCTCGTGGCGGTCAACAATATAAACTCCGTTGAAATCAGACACACTGCTATGCTTACTGATGAGCTGAAGTCGGTATAAAACCATTGCTGCAAAGACGTCATGCGTCAGAACAAAGAATGAAACTGAAACAAGATACACTCTTAAGGCTGTTGCCTGGTTGAGGATTTGGTATAGAGAAATACATGTTAATGAGATTCAGTTTTTTGTGTTCCTATTAAAGATAGATAATATATACCACCAGGGACTTTTTGAGCAGAAAAATACATGCTTCTTTACCATCAAAGTCTTTGTAACATTAATGTATAATCTGTTTCCTGTAAAAATCAGAAAAATTAAATAAAAATTACTGAAAAAAAAAAAATTGTTATATTTGCTTCGATACAGAGCTTGAGATATAATTTCTCACACATAGGTCTTTGTTTCAAGTCTAAATCTTCAAAATTGGATTCAAAAAACCGAATTTCATTACCATGCATACCAAATTCTCAGCCAGGCAACAGCCTTAAAAAATGTATTTGTAAGTACATAATGTTCTAACGTTTAGCTCCGTGAGCAACAGTAATGGATGGAGGATGCATAATAAACACAAGCAAAGGATTTAATGGACCTGTATACAAACAGGGAAAGCTAAAACAGCACACAAACACGCTTGGGAAAATAAGTCTACACTTCAGAGAGATACAGCACACAAAGAAGGTTAGTGATGCAGAGCACAATACTATAATATGACATGAAGTACAACAAACTGACAGCACACTTATATTTAAACACACGTGCTCAGAAACCAAGCCACACTTGCACTTTCGGGGCATGCACCAACTGTTTAATAAAAACAAAAGTACAAAAATAAATGCACTTTCAGCTAATTAAATTTTCGCAAACTGAAATTTTACAGTATAAATGTTCTGCTACTCCTTCATACAAAACAATGCTGTAAAGTGTTACTTAGAAATACGTACAACACAGAAGAAGGCAGTCATTCTGTCACCCCATAATTGTTGTATAGAAGGTGAATGTAGGGTGTAAATTCACCAGCTTGATTACTGTGGATAACAAACCACAAACACTGGAAATGGACCAAAAATAGCTGCTGCCAACAGATATTTAAATAATACTAACAGATACTTTAATAATACTTAAAAGTAGGAAGCAGAAGAGTTAAGTCTGTAAGTTTCAAAATAAATGAGAAAATAATTGATAGATAAATCAAATAACAATAAATAAGCAAATACACATTCAAATAACTATATGATTACAAAAAACAACACAGACAAATACAGTGAAATGCTTTTGGGAACTGGTATGTGATTTCATCTTCAAGCAAAGTAGAAACTGGAAAAATAAGGAGTTTTACTTAATCATGCCCCCCTATCCTGTTACACCAATGACAATTGAGAATACTCTTGATTGGCTGGCACCCAAGAGTTGATGTTAAATGCAAGTGTTTTCCTGTGGTTATTGCTGTTTGTTTTGCAGATATTTTAATGTAAATTTCTTTTATTGTTGAAGATACTCAAATATTTTAATATAATACTTTGTGACTAAATACATTTCTATTACTTAGAATAAATGTTGATTTCTTAATTTTCCTTTAAATTTGGTGTGCTTTCAAAATTAATGAAGTTACATTTTCCCAGAGTATAATATAACTTTTGTCCCAGGCACATTTAGCAAGTTTAGAGTTGTTAAATTTTATCTTTCTTACTGTTACTGTTTGGTTCTGTGTGTGTATACACTTCTTTGTAAATATTACTGTGTCGAGATTTGAACTTTCCATCACTGCCATCTGTAGTGCGCTCGTGGTGCTCCTAGGAAACAACAAATGAAGAGAGACAATTTATTGCATATCATTCACGCAACGAGGCATATGTTGTGGCACACCCATTTTCATAAACTGATGTCGCCTTCACTGTCCCGCTTGGGAGGCAGCCCACTGCTTGTCTGTTTCTACACCTTGTGTTCGGGTCATCGTCACCGTTCGTGCAGGAACGGATCTTTGAACCATATCATGACCCGCTAGACCCCTTGTTCCAAGAGTAAACTCAGCTCAGTGTGTGTATAGTGCAATTATAATCTGTGCCTCTGAAAGCAGAGTTTAAAATTCACAAGGAAAAGTGTTGTCTCCCTTTTGCTCCCCTTAAGTGAGGCGTAAAAACCCAAGTGCGTTTCAGTTTAATATTGAACACGAGCTATTGACGACTCATAATTATTTGCATAATTTTCCAGTGCTAATGTCAAGGTTTGTTTATTTTTAAATGTTTATTTTGGAATGTAATAAATTATTAAGTAAAAGAAACTGGAATTTCCGGCATCTGGCATGCCACTGGTTTGAAACTAAAATTCTGGACTTCGTATTAAGTTATTTTCATAATTTAATAACCGGTTTTTGAGTGTCAGTGTAAATGTTAAATGCTATGTCAATTCTTCAAATAATTTCTATGTGCCTTGCCAGCCCATTCCGACTTGCTTTTCTAATTCCCTTTTTTGAGTGAATATACTTGGAAGAACTCTGGAATCAACAAACATTACTTATCGTAATTATTGCACAAATTCCTCCCTCCAGTGTTATTTATGTATTTTGAAGTGTTTTCTTATGTACATTTTGTCAAATGTATTTTTACTTAATTTCCCTCTCAATATTGGTGGGAGAATGCAGGCGAGGTAGCTGGATGTCTCAGCCACCATCTCCAGTCTGAAATGAAAGAATGAAAAGTTTGGCAAGAATAAATCTTAAAAATAAAGACACACTGTTTACCTGGAGAACTCGTATGAATCTGGTTCATGGCCAGTAGTAAAGCCTTGTGCCTGAAGCTCTTTCTCAAGGTCCTGACCGATGATGCCACATTCGCAACATGCCATCAAGTTCTCCCCGTCGAGCCACAGGATACGGTTCTGCCAATAGAAAGTTACACTGAGGTGCATCTGCTGCTAAGACAGCTACTCTATGAACATGCACCATCAGAGATAAGCTCTTATTGCAACAGCTGTCACCTTGACCGATCTAGGTGTGCTATTCCTGGCATCAAACAATGCCCTTAGTATACCAAATAGCATTTACAATAATATATTAAAGTTATCACCAACAGATTATTATAATAATTATTCTAATAATTATTTTAACTATCATCATTATCACCATCATTAATGGTTCATCTCAAATGTGTCCACATTACTGTGGGCTACACTCAAACTAAAGGAAAACAAGCCTTTTTTCCCCAAATTATTTTTATGCAAGACCTTCAAAACCTTCTATGCTGCACAAAAAGTTCTTACAGAAAAGTTTCAATGAAATAACACAATCCAAAATATGCACACCTCTCATGAACAAGATAAATAATACTGACAGTGCAGCAATCATACCATCTGTGATGTGTCTAGAGACAATATGGTTCTCCTTTCTCTTGATGGGCAGCTGACTGCCCCAGACACGCTTGTTCCACCACCGAAAGGAATCACAACCACACTGTGGTCATGAGCCAAATGCACCAATTTCACCACTTCATCATGGCTTTCTAACACATCAAAACAAACATAACGCTAGAACTTTTTACTCATTTAAAACATCTGAAAACAGAAAACTTTCTGTACTCTTTCATTTATTTACCAAGCAATCTTTAAACTCCCACTGATAAGGTTCTCCTTCACTTCTCATGCAGAAATATTTTGGTTTTCGTGTCATAATTTCAGCTTCAGAGTAATTATTAATAACTTATGACTATACAAAATGTACACATTACAAGTTGTTAAAATTTTTTTGTACTAAACTTTATTATGTGTTATTTGGTAGTTGTTAAAAGGCACTAAAGTACTGATATTTTAATGTTTATATTATGTTGTGGGTCACAAAATTTTACGTTGAAAGTTTGGATTTTATGACTACTTAAAGCTACACTTCTATAGTAGCATTTTTTTTTTTTTTAATTTTACTTGACGAAAACTGGAATCGGCAGGAAAAGAATGAATCCGATACAGTGGGTGATGCAGAACATTCAATGAGCCATTCAAGAAGAGAACTGCATGCAAAGGAGGTCTTCATAATGTGAATAAGCCCAAGTACTTGGAGGGGAGCAAGAATTTTCCACTCAGTAGCACGATATTGTTCTTATACCATCAAACTCTGAATGCAGATGCACCAGGCTGGTATGAAAATAATTGCCTGAAGTTGTCAAAAACATGGCAGGTGACCTCCGTGGCACAAGTCATTAATATGGTTGCTGACCAAGAGGTTCCCAGTTCAATTTTCAGGTAAGCACTTGATGTGTACGTCATTAAAAATACAAGTTTTGTTTAGTTAATTCTGTAAACCCCCTCCATTCCTTTCAGCCTTCCAGCACAAAAGCGAGGGTAGCATTGACCTTAACAAGATAAATAAATAAAAATTCAACTGTCTTTTACAGACGGAAATTCGAGCAACCCAACTGTACTCATTCTGAAAACATAAGAAGTAAGTTCAAACTAATATGAGTAAAAATGTAACATTAAAAATATTAATAAAGTTAAATTGTTAAACCTGAAAGCAGCCAAACCCAAACTAAATAAAATTGGTACTTTCATGTGACATTAGAGGCATATTTTGAATGGCTTTGAAACAAAGGTTTAGGATTCAACCTGTTTAATTAAGCTCTTTCACGAGAGAATTTAAATTGACTCACAATCATCTAGTTTGAAAACATCATTACTCATATTCAAACACATTTTTATTCTTGCCAAAATCACAGCTACAGTGACAGCAGCATGATGGTGCATATTATAATTTTAATATGTACTTCTGAAGATTTATTTACTAACACAATGTAAAGGATCACTGAACTAAATTGTCATGAACAACAACTAGTTTTCGGAAGTTATATTTTCAATGAAATCATGTTAACCAAAATTTCAAATGCAGTGATGATGTGCTTATGTTGTGGAATGACAGGGTTGCCACCTTTCCTTCATTGGAAAATTCCCTGACATTTCCCTGATTTCCAGACAAAAATAATCTTTTTCCCTGAAATTTTGCTAACTTTTTTCTGTAAATATTGACACCTTTGCTGCATTACAACACACTTTTATACCTAAATACTTCTCCGATCTTACAAAATTGCTCCCTAAACGAATTGCAAAGGAAAATGTGTAATAATTTTGTCCATAATCATCTAAACAACTTTGTATGATGCTAGTAATGGTGCAAGATTGAAGACAGAACTGCCAAATATAGTATGCCTTTCATAGAATTCCCTGACATTTAGTTAACTTGTTCAAAATTCCAGGACATTTCCCCGATTTCCCTTATAGTTTTCAAATTCTCTGACATTTCCCTTTTTTTTTTCCAGGTTTTACAGATAAGTGGCAACCATGAATGAAAAGGGTGAGAGAGAGAGAGAGTGAAGAGATTTGGACGGCTCTTAAGATCAAGGTCTTGAGAGCCAATGACGGTGATTGAGGCAAGTATGGAGCAGCACCGGAATGAAAGGGCAGGGGAAAGAGGAGATCCCCGAGAAAACCCGCCGACCAACGGCATCGTCCAGCACGATTCCCACATGCAAAAAATATCCAGAGTGACCTGCCGGGGATTGAACCCGGATCACCTTGGTGGGAGGCGAGCAGGCTAACCGCTCTGCCACTATATATATATAATATGCACATGCGCACACACTTTTCTTATGGGGAAATTTAATTGGAACTTAAAAAGTGGTTTGTTTTAAGTTGTGTTCTCATTGACTTTATAGCAGCACTTACTAACATGAGCTTGCCAAGTGTTGAAGTGTACACATATTGCACTGTAGTAAATAAAAGCACACTCACCTGGCCAAACAACAATATCAGGGATACGATCAAACTGACCACCTCTAAGTATAAAAATGTCGTGCAGCGTGTGGCCATGTGCACGAATCAAGCGGTCCACGCCTTCCACAGAGTGTGATATGTTGAGGTTACGCAGAGCTGTCACAAACTCTGCAAACACAAATAAAATAAGATTTTACCTGTGATAGTACATCAATAAATATAAGTACTGTAAATAACTTCTCCTTTGGTTCTGACGAAAGTTTTGGGTGGGATTACGTGGCAGAATTATATTGTATATTGGTTTTGGAACAGAAAAAAAGGGATGACCAATGAAAGTGAAAAAAGAATAGTTTACACCAGGCTAACACAGCAAAGTTTTCTTTCCATTATGTACACTTTTTTATGGAAATGAAACATTTTAGCACATTCATTTTGTGAGACTAAACAACCTGCAAGCTTATAGAATGAAGATGTACGCTAAAAGCATATACAACATGATGGCGAAAGTGCAAACACTAATTTGCATGAGCTATTTCGTAAGCATCTCACTTCAGAAGATGGTGGTGTGGTACGTGTATTCCCATCAGTACCTACATTATGCTACACAAAATTTTGTAACATATCTCATATTCATAAAACTTATACACTAAAGACAGACATATACAATATATAATATTTGGTCGCCATTCTCCCAATTCAAAATGCAATGTCACCCGAAACAAAATACGAGCCAGATGTGTTTTACAATAATTTCAAGCACTTTACGAGACTCAAACACACCTACTTACAACTCTCGCCACCAATAATAATACTACATAAATTATGGGAAAATTAATTTTTTTAATATTTGAATTATTAAATAAATATTTTAAGAGCCATAAGGCAGAAAGATAAAACATACTTGCACTAAATTTATTTTCCTTCACGCCCTCCACCCAAGCGAAATTATTCTCCTCTCTCTCTCTAACTCTTTTTTCATAGTCTCTTACTGTCTTTCCCCTTCCCTCTTTACTAAATGTTTCCCCCTTTGTTTCTCACTGTATTATTCTCACTCTCACCCGTAACCTCTTTTACTGTAATTTACTTGTACAAGTAATCTCACCCATATTATCTTCTGGATAAATTATTGTAAAAACTCCATTCCTATTTCAGAAGAATACAAAGGAAGACAATTAGATAATGAATTCTAGTGTTTTCTGAACATAGCTCACTGCAGAGTAAAAACATATAATTGACTGAAAATAATCATTATGTGAATTTAACCCTTTTTTTTAATACAGAATGTTCCAGTAAGAAGTACTGAATTTTAATAGTGCACCACTTAAGAATATGTGAGGCTTGGTGGGGAACAAGTCCAGTTTTACAGTTTAGTATTTCAATGTGCTGTAGTCAAGTCAACAAGGCCAATTTATAGATGGAGAATCACATCTCTACTGTGCTCCTTGTCCTCAAAATATGCTGAAACTGCAAACAAATGATAACCACACTCACCTACAGTTTTTTTTTAACGCAATGCTGTATATTCTCAATATTGATCACATTGTTCTAAAAAGACTATCCTGTCTGACGAAGCTCATTTTCACAACTGTTGTAACTGTAATGAAAGGCAACCTGAGTGGGTGTTTACCAAACCATTGTATAGTGGTGAGGTAACATTTTAGTATGGGCTGTCAACTTTCTGCATCATCTGAGACTATGTTTTTGAGGAGAACAATCAAACTGTGACACTAAAAGCAGCCCATTACCACCAGACACTTACACTACTGGAGTTTCATATGCAGACGAAGATGGTGAACTCTGGTTTCAGCAGGATAACGCAACTGCATAAACAGTTCGGGAGTCAATGGCAATACTGCGTTAACTTTTATTTCATTTTTAAAAAGTGACACTTGTAAACAAAATTATAAGTAGGCCTAAACAGCTCTCTATTATAATATTATTTTCATTTTCCATGCAAAATATTGTCTCACTACATAGGTTTGAGAACCATCACATTCTTCTGGGAGAGCATGTATATAAAAATACTACTCCAAAATGAATTTGTCACTGTTGTTTTCATTTTCTAGCTGGAAATGCCTTTTATCCATTTTTTCATTACATACTTCATTCCTTCCTCAGCCATTTTGTGTGTTCCTTGCTATACTAACTGGCTAAGCAGAAATACTAGAGAACCATGTGATGAAACCAGCTATGATGGTGTATTTTCTTAAGAAGTTTGATATGGGAAATAAAACACACTGGTATATGTACACCCATGCTGCTAGATAAAGAAAGGTTGAAATCCTGTTGAAAATGTACAGATTCAGTACTGGTGTACTTATTCCACTATAAATTTCAGGTCAAACATCAACCATAATGAGCAATCAAAGTAAAGTGTTAGAATAAAGTGACAAAAGGAGTAGTAGTCCCCTGAATCAAAGTTACGCTTTCTACAGGCTGTTCACGGTAAAGTGAGCACTTTTTAAGGCCCTTCTACATTTTAATTTTAATACAAATTCCACCTTCCTGCTGCTTCTTAATATAAATATTGCAATGTAACCAATAAATATGGTGTATACATTTCACCACCATCAAAATTAAATGACTGAGGATTTAATAACATGTATTTATTAGTGGTTAATGCCTATTGGGAGGGCCTTAAAAAGTGCTCACTTTATCGTGAACAGCCAATAATAGCACATCTTGTATTGTTACGATGAAAAAAATAAAATAAACTCAGGATTTTAGAGGACTTCCTACCCCAGAACACTACAGTATTTGACATACGTAAAAATAATTTTTTTTTTATATATCTATTACATAGATCTACCTTAGAAGTAGTTTGCATGCTCTTAAACGTCATAAAAGACTTTGTTTTTCGTTGTTCCATATTCACCAACTGAAAAACTATGAACTCTGTTCAATTTTAGTAGCTTGTTTTCTTACCTGGCAGGGAACAGAACCCATGTAATCTAATACAATCTGGACAGCTTAGTCAGTTCAGCTATTGGGCAAAATATTTCAGTAAGAGAACACGTCAGTAACCAGATACTAAATTTGAGCAGTCCGATGTTTCCTGTTTTGGACATTAAACAGTGCCAACATTTTTTTCATATTTTTTTTATACCTCGCAATCAAGTAAAGAGGAATATAACAATTATTTTCAAATAGTTCATATTTTTATATTTTTAACTAGTAAAGAGAAATGCAAAAATTAATTAAAATTATATTTTACATTTTATATCTTCCTGTTTTTACATTTATTAAACTCTCTACAGTAACCTACGGTTAGCGGAAACCACCTAATACTACTCAACGACAGATTGTAGGAACAACATTACTGTCGTAAATCATTCCGTGAATAAACTTTCACAGTTATTAAAAATCACGGACGTATTTAATAACATAAAATTCCTCATTATTTACTGCAAAGTAAAAATACATTTGTCATAAGATCCCTGAAATAAGGTAAAATATCACTCTCACACACACCTGGAAACAAGAGTTAATTCGAGCCAACAAAAATTTCTCTGCAGTAAAAGACAAAATGGTCACGTTTTAAAACCAACATGTTAAATGCAAAAAACAAATTTTTCAGTTCTAAATATTAAATTAAAACTAACAAAAGTCACCAGTTATGACTATAAATTACGTGTATGAAATTATCAACCACTTTAAAAAATTGTAATTTTGCTTGTTATGTCAGTAGATTGATAAAATGAAGTGAAGCACTACATGGCTAGATAAAATAAGAGTATTAATCATATTTCATTTTATTTAACTTGTGCACAATTTAAAATCATTCTTAGCAAATTTTATTTCTTGGTATTAGTAATGTTTACACTATTAATAATTATGTTGATGATGATACAATGGAAGATGATTGAATTGATTGATTACTGACAATAATAATAATAATAATAGCAATAATTATTATTTTTATTTATTTAAGCTTTACGTGCCATCCAAAAGTTAAAAACCAATTACAGGGTGGCACAACATATACGAGACAACATAAAACAAACACATAATACAATACAATAAAATAAAACGAAAACAGCACAAACACAAAAATACATAAAAAAAGACAAGAAAACCCCAAAATGACCCATCACCAGTAATAACATACTCAATAACTCTATAGAAGTTCACACAAAATAACTTAAAGTTAGACCTTGTTACAAATTTGTGTATAAATAAGGTATCATTAATTCTTTGTCGAATTAATAATGTTTGAGAATTATATCTTAGCAATTCAGTATCATAATTGAATTTTTGATTTATTGGAAAACTAAAATGAATAAGTTAAACAACTTTTTTTGAACATTTTCTATCCTACAGGAATCGGTGGCTGATAAAAAGTTCCAAATAACAGAACACGTTTTGATCTAACTACTGCATAAGACAGACATAGTAAAGAATCAAAGAAAGAGGCTGAATAAGTAATGATTTTAACTAAACATAATGTCGTACTTATGTTACTTAATAGATAATCAACATTATGATAAAAGAACAATTTTGCATCTAATATTACCCCAAGGTCACGTATAAAATCAACTTTGCTAATCAATAAATTATTTAAATACTACTTATGAATAATGGGATTTGTTGGAATTAGCTTATCAAAAATTTTTGAAAAACTGCATAAGAAAGATATTGGCCTATAATTATAGACTTCTTGATTGTTTCTCTTTTCATAAGTTGGAACTACAATGGCTTGTTTCCATAAACCAGGGTAGATATTACAAGATAGACTGTAGTTAAAAATATGTGTTAATAGAGGACTTAAAATATTTGCACAGCCTTTAATTACAAAATTTGGGATATTATCAATACCAGAAGCTTTGCTAGTCTTGAGCTTTTTCATAGCCCACAGTACCAGACTGTGTAATTTTGGGGCTGGTAGCTGCAGATAATCATTGGAGCTTTTACTTAGATTGTTATTACAATGTGTAATAAAAAATGTTTAACGAACAAGTTTGCAATTAATTCAGGTTCATGAACTACAGTACCATTGGATGATAAATTAATTTTTTTCTCTATAACCTTTTTTCATTACTTTTACGTAATTCCAAAAAGTGGTAGGATTCTATTTTAAATTGTTTATATTCTCTTGTCACTTAAATTTAACAATTCTAATTTTTTCTTTAACCAATCTTCTATATAGAGAAAATCAAAAATAATTTTCTTCTATTTTTATTTTTTATTATCTATAAAAATGTTTCTTTTTTTTTTTAGAAGTTTAATCAATGCCTTAGAAAACCACATGGGATATTTACTTTTGAAATGTTCTTTGTAGGTATATATTGATTTATTATTACTTGAGACTCGAGAGTTAAAAAAAATCAACCGTTTGATTAACATCATTAACGTGAAAAATCGGGCTCCAATCAAATGTATTAAAGGCAGTATACAATGCTCCATAATCTCCCTTCTTACAATTTTAAATTAAAAAATTATTTCTATCTATGGTAAAGTCAACATTTATGTTGTAATGACAATATAATGCAGCATAGTAATTTTCTTTATCAAAGTATCTGTTGCATATTCCAAATTTAAATACAAGTTTGAAAAAACCAAGTCTAATGATTTAGAGAAAGGTTTTGTAAAGTTTAATTGGTCAAGATTAAATAGACTCATTAACTGTAGAGTAATTGACCTTTTTGTTTTATATAAAAATAGTTAATATTATGGGTATGATTGGAATTCCAATCTATGCCTGGTAAATTGAAATCACCTACAATTAATATTTGATCAGAGTAGTTTACTAGTTTAGCCTGTAAAAATTTTAAATAATCCTTAAAACCACAACAGTTAAATAGGAGGGAAGATCTAGGTTAACTAAAAGAATTTTTTTTTTTTTTTTAACATTAGTGATTTCAACCCAGACTGCATCTATATTATTTTTTAAAAAATCATATTTTCGTATTGTACGTGGAAATCTTAAAGAATTAACAACTGTTAACACCCCATCACCTCTATTAAATTTAGTCAATTTAGTAACTCGATCTTTGTGAAAAATTGAATAGTTATTAGAAAAATAGCGAGAATTATCACTGTTACAATTGAACCTCATTTCTGTAAGGCATATTATAGGGTAATCTACACTGTTAATATTTTGAGAAAATCTTACAGATTTGGTTGTTAGACCTCTCACGGTTTGATAATAAACACTAAATAGATCTTTCCTACTGTTCATTCATTCACAAAGCAGCCACCTCCATTGCCCATTTAATCTTTATTTACATTTTCAGCTCCCCCGCTATCTCAGCAGTATTTAAAGATGGGTGTACATCAACGGTAATCTTATCTGCATTATGTGCACTATAAAGTTGTTCACTTTGAAGGTGACAAAAATGGACTGATAAGACACCCGGCAGGTCAAAAAACTGTATTGAAGATTCTCTCAAAGTCTGACTCCGCTACAGCCACGTTGAACGAAGAATAGGTATGATACTTAGTTTTTAACTTAGCAACTTTTTAAGTTTGACACCTTCAGTTCTTGATTTATATAACTAACAATTTCTTTTTCAACTTCGGGTGCGAATCGAGAAACTAACATAGCTTTCATATGGGGTTTTGCTTGTTTGGGCACAGCCGTAATATTTACGTTATTTCTAACTCCAAGTTGAATTTGTTTGTGAGCAGCTGCCTGCTTGGACGGCGGTGAACCGCTGACAGTAGGGGTTTTTATGCAAGTATGCAGACAGTGCCATTGTGCACTGTCTGCATACTTCTACAAAACCGTCTGTGTCAGCAGCCGGTTGTTTTGACAGTTTGCTGGTCCTGAAGTCTGTTCACTTGCTCGTGCTACACAACCTTGCCAGATACCTTAAGCACTGCTTTTGAACCTGAATTAATTTCCTCATTCTTCCCAAGTTAGCTGATGAGCGGGCTACCATGCTCGCTGAACACACTGCACAAATTTTGTTTCCATTATCTCTAGTGCTTTTCACACTTTCAACAAAGGTTCTTTAACACCGTATTATTTTCTTTGAGGTCATAGACCTTTCTTGTCAACATCAATTTTTTCACACCGCTAATTTGTCATTGGGACACTACTCCCTCAGCGTGGGAGAGGTACAGACCTAAGACCTTGTCCTCCCATGCAGTCATAATAAAGTCCAGGCCTGGCTGTCTTCAAAAGGCACAGATAAAATTTTACAGCAAGCTGCAAATTTTAATTCGCTCAGAGCTCCAGGGTAATGTCTGGAGCTATGCTGATATTCACTGGTTTCGTAGTAATCCCCCCTACCCCCTGCCTGAAGGGGTGGAAGGGGGGTTGGTGATGTTAAATTCGCGAGAATTTTGAAGATATTCAGGACCTTTAATATTTTTAATTGTTGTTGTAATTATTGCCAAAGTGATGCTAATTATCATTAAAGACAATTAAAATTGCAAGGCATGTCAGGAACGAGGCGAAAAGAAAATTGTATTTAACCTAGAGTAGAGATTATATTACATTTAGTGTATCTGTACATAGGTAGAGATTTAGTTTTGGTGTACGATAAATAATTGGAATTGATGGGCCTTAATTCAAAAATTTTTTCCAAGTCAATCTTAGGGCTGCCTAGCACACTTCAAGTAGAGCCAAGAACTGCCTACCACCCTCCAAGTCGAGCCTAAGACTCTCTAGCTCCCTCCAATTTGATCCTAGGACTGCCTAGCAACCTCCAAGTCGATCCTAGAACTGCCTAGGAGTGTGATTTATAAAAGTTAATGTAAATCAAACTTGTAGTGTGTATCTTCGAGTGTTACTTGGACGAGTGACAGCAGACAAATGGTTTGTACATACTGGGCACAAACTGCTAAACCGCCAAACAGTTAGGGGGCCTGCTCCCCTACCAAGATTCTTTTCATGGAAATGCAGATCATGTGTTCAGGTCCTTAGACCTCTACACTTACCAGGGATCATGTGATGAACAGGGGGGGATGAGTGAACATGGTTTTTGGGATCATGGGTGATTACGATAATGTGATGCATCGCCATCAGGGATTTTGCCCCCCCCCCCCCCCACGTGGCACCCTTGGAGATGCTGCAGCCGGGAGAATATGAGGTTGGCTTAGCCTGTGGTTTTTTCCCGGCCACTGTCACCAGCGCACTGTTGCCAGCGGCCAGGCTTTGTTTCCTGACAGGGAAATGTATCGCTTGCATCTCTGCTCCCATACCGAGCCTTGCTGCCATTTCCCCCTCTTTCGCAAGTGGCTGGACTGCCTGCAGGTAGCCTGATGTTCGGCTGTAGCCATTGGGCTATTGAGGGGCTTGTATTGACTTACGGGGTTGTTCCCCTCGCCAGAGGTCGTGGAAAGGCTTGCAGAGGTTTAGCTCTCACCAGAGGCCTTAATTAACAGCTTAGCTCGGTAGAAAGAGTGATATTTCGCTCGCATTTCCCCGGGCCTTCCTAGGATGTAGATGTGTCCGGGTGAGGTGGAATGATATAATAAAGATGATATTGTCGCTCGGTATTCTCATGGAGGTTCATAACAGGCACAGACACATTCCGTCGCCCCCAATGCGTCCCCCTCCTCCAGATATTTTATTTAAAGAACCACTTACAAGTCAATTAAATGTTGGGAGTATGGTTGATTCCCTTATTACAACCATAGTCTGTGATTTCGCACAAACAGATGGGTGGGTCACTGCGATCAACAGCCTGCAAGTTTTCTAATCCTGAGGTGGGTCCGAGATGGCTCTGATTGGTTGCTGCAGCCAACCAACGACGTGTGCTGTGTATCTGGCCCCTATGAGTTGTGTTTTTATCTTTGTTTCTTAAAAATTTCTGATTTTTTTTGTTATTTTAAATTTATATTTGATTTTTGGTTTTCTTATATATTCATTTGGAGAGAATGGTGTGTAAGATCTCATTATTGGAATATTTTTGGTTGGCTCCTGTGTCCAGGCCCGACCTGGCGAGTTTTCTAATCCCAGGTCAGGTCTAGGACGGGGTTTGTTAGATTTTTTTTTATGTTTTTGGTTTTAATAATTTAATGGTTAATTTATGTGTTAGTTATTGTAATTTAATATTATATACAAGGTTTTAATTGATAGCTTTAGTTATTTGGGTATATTTACAAGGATTCCTCTTCCCGAACCCCGCCTGGTGAGTTTTCTATCCCCAGACCAGGTCCGAGACAGGTATTTTTCTAATTTTAAATGTTTTTGGCATTTTTATATTGTTTTTGGTGTTAGTGGCATATATTACTGGCTATGGTTAGTTATTTTTTATATACAGATTTAATTGCTAGGTTATTAAATACAAAAATGTACAAACTTGTCGTGGCCCCTGCCTGGTGAGTATCCTAATCCCAGATCGGGTCTGTGATAATGAAAATAAGGGGGTCTGTTTAGTTTTAGATTGCATAATATTTATTTGACCTCGCCCTCATTGGCTCTCAAGGCCCGCTACAACGATTCCAGGGAGCTGTAGGGCTGCTTATTTGTAGCGATTGTGTTTGCTGTGGTTTGATATGGGTGTTGTTTGCTGTGTCTGGTGGCTTGTCAAGTTGTGGGTGGAAGAATGAGGGCTTTGGGTCTTGGTCGCCTCCACACCTGCCTCTCATCGTAGTTCGCCAACTCCCGTACCAGGGGGTTGTCTGTTGTCGGGATTTTGTTGTACAGCCCTGTGGCCAGCTTGTGTATGTGTTGTGTGATAGTGTCAACCTTTAAATCTTTGTGTAACTGTGCATTCCTGATGTACCCGAGTGCATTGGTGATGATGCAGAGTATTTTGTTTTGAAAGACTTGAAGTTTCTGGAGGTAACAGCGGGCTGCAGTCGCCCAGACAGATGAGGCGTAGGTGAGGATGGGGCGAATGAGAGAGCGATAGATGATTACACAGTTTCAGGTGCGGAGTGAGCTGTGACGATGCATGAGTGGAAACAGCTACCTTAGCCAAGAGTTGGCTTTGGCAAGCTGAGTGTGAATGTAGTATTTCCAGATGAGTCTGCAGTTCATGATTACACCCAGGTACTGGACTTTGCGACTACTCTATTTACTGGCCACAGAACTGTAGTTCTGTGGCCAGGTCCTGGATTTTGGTGTTGAATATTAGGGCTTCTGTTTTGGCTGCATTTGGTTTGATGTGCCATTTTGCCAGCCAGGACTCAATCTCGTTCAGGGCAGCTTGCACGAGGCCTATTGCCTGCATTGCAGCGGATACTTGCGCCATCCGTTGTAGGGATGTCGTTAATATATAAATTGAACAGGACCAGGCCAAGGATGCTGCCCTGGGGAAGTCCAGCTGTGATCTGGCAGACCTGGGATTGTTCGCCATCGAGACAGACATGAAATGATCAGGATGAAAGATATGAAGATATGAAATGGATGATGTAAGTCGGGAAATGATGTGTGTGGCACTTGTATAACAGGCCTGGGTGGTATATTCTGTCGAACGCCTTCTCTATGTCTAGAAGAGCGACGACAGTATGATAGCGGTATTCGATGGACTTCGTGGCTTCCAGAGTGAGCTGGGTGAGCTGATGAACTGTAGAATGCCGACACTAGAACCCAAAATGTTCGTCACAAAGTATGTGGTGGGATGAAATGGGTGCTACCACCCTATTATTAACCACCCTCTCCAGGAGTTTGGAGAGTGTGGAGAGCAGACTGATAGGGCAGTAGCTGGTGAGAAGTGAGTGTGGTTTGCCGGGTTTGCGAAATGTGACCTCCCTGGCCTGCTTCCATCTGTCAGGGAAATTATTATGTGTGATAATGTGCGTGAAATACTGGGCATGAGGCAGATGAAGTCATGTGGCATGTGTCGGAGGAGAATGTTCTGGATATTATCCTGGCCTGGTGCAGTGTTGTGGCGGAGTGTTTTCATGGCAGTCATCAGCTCGGCGGCAGTTATCTTGGGGTTTCCTAAGGGTTTTCTCCTTCCAAAATGTCTGCCAGAGCCTGTTGTAGGGTTCGTTCATGTTCCATGTCCCTGTTTCCTTCGTTAGGATGGACGGTGTCTTGTAGAGCTGTGGCTAGCACATTTGCCTTATCTATGGGGGTGTATGCTATCCCCCTGGTACATGTGAGTGGCGGCACAGTAGAGTAGCTCCCAGTAAGGTGCCGGGTCATCTTCCACAGCGAGTTGTCCGCTACCTGCAGACGATCCACTGTGGAATCCCATTGCTGCACCCTATACTCCCTCACCAGTGCTTCCAGTATCCTGGGCCTCGTACTATTCCCTGTGGTACAGGTTCCTGGTGCACTGCATGTTTGTGTGGTTTGGTGGAATGTGTTCTTTTGCTGCTGTAATGATTGTGTGTTTGATTATTGTGGCTGTGTTATTGTGTTCTGGTGTGTTGATAGTGTTAATTGGGTGTTGTTGTGTTTCAGTTTTCTGGGTGTGTCTTGGTAAGCATCCCAGTCAGTTTTTTAATAGTTAAATGTATGTGTTTGTGGTGCTGTTTGTGGGCTGGATGCGTAGTATATATTCATGAAAACTGGTATGTGGTGGCTGAAGAGGGCAGTGTCTGTGTACAGTCTGTACTGGAAATTGTTACCTTTGTTCAGGACGATATCCAGTACATCTGGTGTTTGATATGGGTGATCTGGAATGAATGTGGGGGTGGTTGGTGCATCTATTATGTATGGATGTGTGCTGGCATGTCTGTGGAGTGATCTTCCATGGGTTTTGGCACTTTTTGAGTGCCAGTTGGGATGTTTAGCGTTCAAGTCGTCTGCTATTAGCACTCGTGGTGAGACTTGCAATAGCATGTCAATGTCAGCTGTGTCTAGTGGCGATGTTGGTGGGATGTATGCGGCCATGATCGTGACCAGTTGTTTGTGAATGTAGATGTCTATGGCGATAGCTTCTGTGTGTTGTAGCTGTGATAGTGGGTGAGTGTGGTGTTTTATAGATCTGTGAATGAAAATGACCACGTCTCCTCCATGTTGGTTTTTGTCTTGTCTGTGTGTAGTGTAATCTGGTACTGTGTATTTTTTAGTGGGTTGTAAGTGTGTTTCTGTTATTATGACAATGGTTGTGTGTGTGTTGTGCATTTATGTTGTTAGTTCGTGTTTTTTGTAGTTCAAGCCCATTGCATTCCAGATTAGAATGCAGTGTGTGGTGTGTGTGTGTGCACGCGCATGCACATGTTGATGTGCTGCTGCCATTATTGTATGTTTGTGATTTGCTTGGTGTGTGGGAGCAGTGCGAGTATTTTGTGTAGGAATCATGTGGTGGCATGGAACTGCTCTGTTATTGTTTTTGTCTGATCTGCCCAATCTACTGCCTGATGTATGACTAGCAGGTATAACTTGTATATGTCGCTGTGTGTGTAGCCAGGTATCTCCTCCATTATAGCATTAAAATATTGAAATTATAGCAGTTCTTTTGCTTTACTCTTTGTTAGGGGACCTTGGCTTGTATGTGTGGGCTGTGTGTGTGTGTGTCGTGCTGTTGTATGTGTGTTTTGTGCATGTTCGTGGATTTTGTGGGCTTGGTGTGTGTGCATGTGTGAGCCGGCTCCTGTGGTGGTGGATGTTTATTTTTGCTGCTATAGTAGTTTTGTGTATGCTACAGTAGTTTTGTGTAGGTATGTATTCAAAGGTTGGTGTTTCTGACAGTGTGTCATTGCGCAGTGATTTTTGTCTTTCTTGTTGTGTTATTTGTGTATCCCCTCCCCGAGCGAACCTTGTGGGAGTGGTCGAGACGGGATTTTTATTTGTGTTGTTTTCGGGAGCTGAGGTTTTAAATGTAGGTGTTGTATTTTGTACGGATTTTCGGAGTGGAGAACTGCGTGTAGGAGAACTGGGATTGAACTTTGTTTGAGGTGAATGTTCTGACCTGGTCCCTGGATGAAGCAGGAATCCGCTTGTTTGATGTCGTTGTGGCATTGGACGTTTGTCGCTTCTGGACCAGGTCCTGGAACTTAGGGCAGGCTTTTGATATGATGGAGTGATTGCCTGAACAGTTTTTGCATTTAGATGGAGCAGCGGTTTGAACGCAGGCACCCGCAGGATGTGACTGGGCGCAGTGTGGGCAGGAGATAGACATGGCGCAAAAATTCCTGGTGTGCCCCAAGGCCAGGCAGTTTATGCACTGTGCCACATCCTGTGGTCTCTTTCTGTAGAGGTGGGGGTGAACTATAGTCATACTTATTTTGGTGACCTTGTGGAGTGAGGATAGATGAGTATTCTGCACGGCTGTCATGCAGAAAAATCGCTGCAGCTCCAGCGTAAACTGTTTGGGGTTGTTAGGGTGTGGGATATTTTTCTTAAAATGATAAATATGTAAAATCTGGTAGCCGGCGCTTGTGAGATCCAGCTAATATTTCATTGATATAGATGTTTCTTGGAGGTCGGAAACCACCTTCTGTGGGGCTTCGGAAATCTGGCTGTATGAGTAAAAATAAAACTATTTGCTGAGAGCATTTGTTGAGCTGTTTGTGGTGTTCAGGGTTTGTGGCGATGATGTGAATGCCTTGTCTGGTGTACAGAAGGGAGAAGCTGTCCCTTGCTTATGGCTCGCAGTTTCTGTGTTAGAAGGTGGTGTTTGGATGTGTGTGGAAAGACTGTACAGTATTGTTTTTGTTTCTGTGCATTTGTAGCGCCCGACTGTGTGAGGACGGGTGGCTATCTTGAAGAGCCATTTTGAATTACTTGAGGTTGTATAGCTGTTTTGAGCCGATTATTTGTTTTATCAACTGTACTTGTGGATTTTACAGTCTTTTTGGGAGAAAAAGAAAACGTATCAGGCGCATTACTACATTTACCACATGGATAATTTTCCAGTTCACAGTCCAATGTTACGTACTGCAGGTGAAAGTGAGTTGCACAAGTACCAGCACACTTTACAGCTTTTTACTTGACATAAAAAGGTTTCCCACATACACTACACACATCAGTACTTGGGGGCATATAGAAGCCCTTAAAATACAAAATTAAAGATTTTTCCGACACTTTAACCAGTAGAAATACAAAAGTTTCACTGGAGCAGAGGTCAAGCATATACTACATTCATGAGCGCAGACAAGCGCTAATAATAATAATAAATATTATTATTAATAATAATAATATTATAAACAATGCATTGTTCTTTATTAATGCATTTTTAGACTACTTATCCTGTCCAACAGTTAACAAAAAAGTGGTCTTAAAAATTCCCCTATATACCCACATACTTTTTCTGTTCTTGTATGTAAAAAGGATTTAGTAAATATATGTGTAGATAATTTTAACAAATATTTCTCTGATTTTGATCAATTTTTGGGGAAAAAAAAATTACATTTACAGAACTTTATAAACATTATAGTAGTTAGAACATTAGTTTATTACGTTAGCCATCTTGCTCTTTCAACCAACAGTTTGAGTCATTTGTTATTTTCATTATTTTCTCTATTCTATGTTGTAATTGCTGTGTTTGTCTTGCGTCTGTTTTTTGTTATCTATGTCTATTTTACAGTGATTGTCTTGTATGTTTTTTGTTCTTTATGTTGTATGTCAAGTGCCACCCTGTTAAAGGTTTGTACTGTTGGGTGGCACACTTATCTCAATAAATAAATAGATTAAAAAATAAATAATTTTAGATGTACACACAAGCATACATACACACATGTACATAAAAGCTACATATTTTACCATTTGATTTCCCTACTCTGAAATACACCCTTTTCTGCACTTCATGCTATCAAAGATTACACCTGTAAATAAAATACATTGCCACAAGTACACCATTACCTTGCAACAAAAATAAACACTAGTGCATAAACTGCTGATAACTTCTCAGCATGTTACCAAAAGTTACCTAGTGGGGAACAATGCTGTGATATAGCTTCTAATTTGTGTTTCCTATTTCAGATATTAACAAAACTAGAAACCATACATTTCAAACATATCTAAGAATGTTCTGTCCAGCTGATAATTTCCAGCTATAGCTTTCAGAGCAGTTACCTATTTAATCTTAAAGCAAAAAAAAAAAAAATTGGATAAATACTGAATATTTCCTGCAGAATGTTACTGACATCACAAAAGGATCACTTAATTTTAATAATACTTCACGGGGGAACCCTATGGGACTTCTTAGCTTTCTGCTTTTAATCCTCTATAGTGTCAGTCATTACCTGTCACTTTCTGCTGCTATTTACACTGCCGCTGCAAAATACACCACTAGCTTAAGAGTGCCATAAGAAATAACAATACTTGAGCATCACATGATTTTCCTAACTGCTTGAAGAACCTAGTAGCAAAGACCAGTCTATGACCACCTACATTTCCACAGTTACTTATCCTTAGTTATGCAACCAAGACCATTAATCTAGCATTTTTCATGCATGATAAGAGTCGAAAAACCTAATAAAGAGTGGCAGTACAAAAGGTATTTTAACCCACAAATTCCATGCCAAAACAAATAGCAGCAAAGGTAGATGCGTGTCCCTATGGAATATTTATTGTCACATCTAATCATGAGGCTGAACGTGTGGTGGCCATGGTTGAAATACCTACAGCTGAATTAGACATTGAAAGTTCTTGGCCAAAGAAAACAATGTAGTGCGAGATGACAGCTCTAATACTGCCCTGTCCAGATGGCAGTGGTTGGAAAGTAACTCCTATGATATCACAGATGTCCCAGCAGTTGATTTTCAGTTTCACAACTAATGGATGTGTGTCTAAAGATATCCAAGTGCTCCAATAAAGGGCCACAAGATTGGACAACTGAACTGACCTTCCCATAGGTGTGGCTAGAGATACCAGTGGTCTGGTAATTGGTGGTCCCAGTACAAGTAACAACGAGCCAAACCCTTAATTTAACAGAAACTATGGTTAAGGCTAGCATAGATGTATCTACAATGTTTCCTTCATGGACGTTTGATCCCATCTTCCTCTGGTGTCTACAATGAAATCAAAGAATAAAATTAAAAATACTGAGTGTCTCAGCATATTTATCTTGTGCTTTCTGGGGTAGTAATCCACAGAGCAGATTATTATAGGTTGTTCATGGTAAAATGAGCACTTTTGAAAGTCTTTCTTAAAATCTACTTGTATACATGCTGTGTATTCTTCCACCACATGAAAAATTAACATTTACATGGGCCTCATCACTTTATTCATGTGTCGGTCAATGAAACTATGTGAAATTATTAGAAAGGAAAATATTTTACAAATTTCATTGTTTTTACACTTTACCGATTAATAAAATACAGAAACCGAAAGAAATAATTTATGTTATCACCAATAGTTACCTAACACTTCTTATTCAACGTTAAGATATGGAACTACTTTCCATCCACCGTAATCAACTTTACTGGGTGCATATCAATCAGTGCACCCGTTAAAATTAAACACAGGAAGGCCAGTGACATTTTTCTAAGGTTGATTTCAAAAGTACTCACTTTATTGTAAATAGCCTTTAGTTAATTTTTAACACACACCCAGTCATGCCTAGGGACATTACCCATGGGTACCCGGCAAATTATGGCTCTTGCTGAGGGTAACAGAAAATCATATATCATATTAACTAGTGTAAATAATACTGAAAGCTAAAATTATCTTATAATTCTAATGTAGTATTTCAGTCAGCTGTGTATGACAAGAAGTACATGTTTAGTATTACAAATCTCTGGCTAGAACATTCACAATTTATTAACATTCAAAGGGAAATTTGTTGTTGGCAATGCAAATATAAAAATTAAACTATGTAATTTTATTAAATATGAGTATTTTGAGCAAACAGTATAGAAGCCTATAGGCCATTCATAATACATTGAGCACTTTTGAAAGCCTTGCTTTGTTTATATTTTTGGCCAATGTGTATATTTCCACTAAATATAAATGTGAAAATCCTAATGTTTTTACTTTTCAAACACAATGTATACATTTCACTGCTTAGAAAATTATAGCCTATTTTCTGTCTGCTCAATAAAGACAGAGTGATAACATGAACAAGACTATTTTTAATACTTGCAAATTATTATTCTTATATGAGTTTATGTACATTGGTTCTTTAGTTTTATGCACTGCAGTTCCTCTGTATTTTACCCTCCTGAAGGTACCCAAAAAATTAATGGGACAGTTTCGTGATTATACTATTAGCTGAAATAATCAAGCTGCATACTATCAGGATGAGCGTTTCTCTCATTGTAAGCATGCATCACCAATGAGTAAGCGTGGACTTAATTTTCTCCCATCATAGGAACAAGACACTGGTAAATAACATATTGAATTATTCTGCTATTTAGCATGTCAAAATGCTAACATCCTATTTTATCAGTGACGAAATTGTGGAAAACGCTTGAAAATTTGTAACATGTACAGAAATGTTTTATATGTGAATACTTTCAAAGCGATGTGAACTATAAAATTTCAGAATTAATACATTTCCCCACATCAGCTGAAATACAATAAATATCTGAACAAATATTCACAGAAAAATATAGTAATGTGCTAAATTACAGTATTCCAGTTTATATACGGCACATTTACCAAATTTTTGCACTTTTTCTTCAAAAATTAGTGGCATACAAGATTTATTATTTCAGGTAGATTATTGTCTACTTGTTCAAGGTACGTAAATAAAAATGTACTTTATGTGGACAGCAAAACAATACTGCCAATGTAACAAAACCTGACAACAGTTCTTTAATATCCAGTAATATTTTATTATTATTTAATGTAGTTAAACTGACTTGTATGTAGGCACAATAATAGTAGATATTGATATATTAACTTAAATATTTTCTTTGTCATGACCAAAAAGTGATTCAAAATACAAAGACAAGCAATTATAAAAAATAACAATACACTGCGAACCTATAATGTAAGACCCTTTGGTGGGGATTTTCATAAACTGTTTTAGTAGTTTGGTGTGCAAATGTTAAAACTTATGTTTAACTAGTGAGAGAACGTCCGCTCTGAAGTGGACAGCATATGCCATCTATCAGAGGAGAGCTGAATATCTAGGAAGGAGAGAAGGGGATTGGGAAAGATAAAGCAACAAACCATTGTACGTCGACTATGCATAAACCAGTTAAATTGTAAAATTGTTAGAAATCTAAACTTGTTAAATAATATACGGTTTACAAACTCAAAGAAACCTGCTTTATTTCCCTAATTCATTTACATTTTCAATAAAATGGTAATATATGGAGTCACTTTTAGTAATTCACTGCCAACATTACAAAGAGTGAGAGAACCAATCTTAATGCTGAAGTATACATGGTAACAGGATGTTGACTTTTTTTAAAGGTAGATTTCAAAAGAGCTCACTTCACCATGAACAGCCAACTACTGAAAGAATTTGCACTATAAGCTTATTGTATAACATAACAGACTCCTACATTTACCTGGGTCTATAACTGGCTCAGGGTATTGGTCTGGAGCAGGCAACGGCTGAGGAACGTTTCTCTTTGACAGATCGGCGTCAAATATTTCCATCACAAACTGAGTGAAATATGGTAAGGTTGAATCTCCAATGGGGTACCTGTTGAAAAGTAATTCTTTATCACCTTTGCAGCAGTAATGTGGCTAACTTTGTTAAGTCCACTGTCACAAGCCCTTGCTCACTTTCCCTTGGGTCCTCCGTTTCTCATAATCTCCAAAATTCCCTGACTGCTTTGAGAAGATTGCAGCTTCAAGTATAAAAATTATAGGCCATACTGATCTCAAAATATGTTGTATCTTACACATAAAGAAAACCATTATAAATCATAAAATTAATCAATATTTTATCAATTTAAACAAAAGAAGCACTTCAAAAAATACCTTTTATGTAGCGGGAGTTGATATTTTATAAACAAAAGTACCTTGTAAATGGAAGGCAGAAACAAGTTCTACATATGGGGAATCAACCAGGTAGGTAAAAGGATTTTTGGATCTCGATTTCGTCTTGAATTTGGGTTTAAATTTTAACAGCATAAAATTATTTATAATATGAACACAATGACAACTCTGGCAGACTTCTGAAGGGGGTCACAGTGAGCAGAGAACAACTGGTAAATGTACTAGTACACAGCTGCTGTCAGTTACCAAACTAGACTTGAGAACAGTGCTTGGTAATAAAATAATTTAATTATTACCACTTGAAAAAAAAAAAAAACTGAAGAGAATTATACAACACTGTTATTTCTCAAAAATACCAGAATGCAAATGGGACCCACCTAATTTTTTTCTTTCTGTCCATTATGAAACTTCAGCAGAGTGTAAACATTAACACTGCAATATACATAATGATTAGCATCCATGCATGAATCTGGTGACACTGGGAATCATTATTAACATAAGAATGTGTTATGTCAACCCTTACCCTGATGTTTACAAAACAACAAATAAACCAAGTTTAGTGACCACCAATTTAATTATTACACTTTTAATAAAAACACAATTTCTTCATATGTTCCACAAGTTTCTTCTTATGCCAACATTTCTATATATATTCCAGTAATTGTATAATATATACAAAATAAGTGTTATTATTTATGTAAGTTTTATGACAAAAAAAAAAAACTAGTCCTTTATTTGGTGGATGGCAGGGGCATTGTGTGGGTGGTGGACCAATCACTGAAATCTAGAGCGTTGGAAGTCTAAGCAAGATCCTCTTAAACGTTAGTCTCCTATCTCTGTGTGGTTCTTCTGTGTGTCTGTTATGGGTGGGGCTGGGTAAGTTGATTATAAGCCCTCGCATTAAAAATAACATTCAATAAATATATTTAATTTTAGCCTTAGACATAAACTTCTGAGTGTGGTGGAATATATGCACTGTGTTGATTACTTACACTGCAATATTTATTTTAAAAGGTGGTTAAAGGATAAGATATGACTGAAAGGAAAAAGTAACTAACGCCTCAAAAGTGCTCACTTTACCATCAACAGCATATAATTGCCTGATACAGCAGGTGTCTAAATTCCTATTACACACGCTGAGGGCTTGTAGGGGGGACTGAATAGACAACATTTTGCATATGAACCCATGTCCCAAAACATAGTTTCCCTACTACAAGCCAAACACCACCCCATGTGGACATAGCACGCGTTTTCAGCATCAATGAGTGGAGCGGAAGACGTCATTTGATGATGATCACCTGATGTCACATGTCTACAACCCATTCTGCATGCCATTCCCTGCTTGCATCGAGCTGTCAGTCTCATGGTAGCGTGACACTGCCTTGCTGTTGAACATGGTCGACTACACATTTGAAGAGCATGTTGATATGATGTTAGTGTATGGCAAAGTGAAGTATAATGGGAAGACTGTGCATCAGCTGTGTCTCAGGCACATTTTCCACACTGCCAGACACCATCCCATAACAACTTTGCCAGAGTTGATCACTGGCTCCGGGAAACCGGTACATTCACTGCCAGCAGGGCAGACTGTGGTGCACCAGGGCACTGCCACACCCCCGGTTTTGAAGAGGCAGTACTCCAAAGAGATGAAAAGGATATTTCGCTGAGTACCAGAAGGATCATACATGCCCTTGTTGTGGATCACAACGTCTGGCATGTGATTCATAAGCAGCTGCTACACTCATACCACCCCTAGAAGGTCAATACCATGGATCCAGCAGATTTTGTGCCATGACTTCGGTTCTGTACATGGTTCCTGCACTGTTGTATAGAGGAACCCTATTTCCCATGGTGCATTCTCTTCGCAGATAAAACCAAATTCCCCATGAAGGTGTGTTGTATTCATGTAACAGCCATTTGTGTGTGGTGGAAAACCTGCAAACTATGCACCCCTTGGCTTTCAGGAACGATATGCCATCAATGTGTGGGCAGAGTTTCTGGACAGCCATGTGATTAAGACATACCTTCTGCCAGCTCAGTTAACGGGTGGCTCGTACTTTATTTTCCTGTGGAGCATATTGCCCTAGCTCTTGGAAGGTGTGCCATTGAACATTTGGCGAGCCATGTGATTTCAACACAATGGCATGCCATCGCACTTTGCATGTGCGGTCCATGGTCATCTTGAAGAACAATTTGCATGAAGGTGGATCAGCCATGATAGCCCAATCGATTGCCCTGCACGTTTGCCAGATTTGTCGCAGCTGGATTATTTCCTGTCAGGCCCCATGAAGAGTCTGGTTTATGAGACCCTGTTGGCATTCCAGGAGGATCTTCTTGGGCAGATTATGACAGTGGCAGATGTGCTACTACCAGGTGTATGTGAGCAAGTGTACCGGAACGTGGTATGCAGGTACAATGTTTGTAATGAAGTAGGTGGTGTTCATGCTGAAGTTTTCTTAATGATATTTGTGATCAGAAACTAGCAAAAGACCACACTGGGCTGCAAATAGTTTCTATGTTTATTCTCCTTCCTCCCTCTGCTGTAGAGAGCCTTACTTTGAAACAAGAAAATATTTTGTTTGTGGGGAACAGCGAGAGACAAAAGACTTTCGAAAGTATTCCCACCTATCACGTGAGTTACTGTTCATGTAGTTCTAATGTGAAATTTTTAATAATAATAATAATTCTATGTGGTGATGTATGTGGTTTCAGTAATGGATAATATATATGACAAACAGGAATTGAGGACTGCTAGACTCCTTAATCTTGAGAGGCACAGAAGCTTTCCTAACAATGTGTAGCTGTATAAAAAAATTTTAGCCTTGCCAGGCATGAACATGTCAATGAATGATGAGTTAGGCAAAAAAAATAAAAATAAATAAATAAAATTATATATATATATATATATAATTATGTTTTGCACACTAATATAAGACTTTTATCCTCTAGAAATACTCACGTCTGGAGACATGTTGAGAACAGTAAAATTTGCGTACCAAACCAAATGTGAAATATACCCAACATTTGTACATCTCAACCCTACATAAATAAAATTAATTAAGCTTGGCTTTACACTGGATTTAATTACTGATGAAATTAATTTATAAAACACTAATTTGGCTAAATCAAGATTAAAATAAATAACAGAATATTAACTCGAGTATAAAATCTGGAAAATAAATTCCAGAAAATTTCTCATCCTTAAAATGTATGACACTAGGAAGTATATATTGTATTTCTCTAAAACAGGTGTTAGGTAAAAATTATTTAACTTTATTAGGTTACTCAGCAATCAATAATTAAGACTCGAAAGAAATTATCTCAGTTCTATGCAGATATAATGTCTAGGTTGGCAAACAAAATAAACTATTAAGCTTGACTGTAGAAATTCTGTCAGTGAAAAGCGGCATTGCGGTGCAAAAAAAAATTTAAATTTCTGTTGTGTAGCATAATTCTGCACGAGTCCCTGTTCCACACAATTCCAAAAAATTTGTGACAGTTCATCTGGAAAGAATTTTTACTGCTAATATCTTATTTTAAAAAAATAAAAATATGTTGCAAGATAATATTTGAAACAGCTTGCTACTGTCATTTTTTCCCCCCTTTTAAAAAAAAACTGTATCGTCCTAGTTACCATACAAAATTCTGCCAACTTTCCTTCTTCTAACAAACTTCTTAATTAAAATTTTGCTAAATTACTCTTACTTTCATTACGCATTTAAAGACAGTAAACGAAACAACTTTAATTTAGCCTTCAAACCAAAATTAGAACATGATAAAAAAAAATATTTAGGATTCAATAATGTAAACCAATACAGACACTTCTTATTATACAATCAAAATGAAACCTAGGCTTAAATAACACAGTCAGTAATCTGAACTGTATTGAGAAAGTATTAGAATAAATACGTCCATTCTTTCAAACCAACAGACAGTGCTGCTAAATTTTACTCCACTATTAATCTATAGCTTGTAGTAAAATGTCAATATTAAATGTAACGTCACATACTAAATATTTAAATACGATATTACTTGTAGTCACAATGATAATTTTAGCCTGTGGCTGTGATAAACAACAGTCAATGAATTATGAAAACAATACTTGTGAAGCATATAACTAATATTATTGACAAATAATTAGAAAACAACAGAGTATAATCCTGTGAACATTTGAGATGCAAACAATCAAAGTCAGCTGGGATATTTGAAGTTTCTGACGCGTCGCCTCCCATAGGTGCATGGTAACCTGTGTTCGTAATGAAACTGTATTGAGTCACAGCTGGTAAGTTCATTGCATAACTGCTATCATGTGTATGTGTTAAAACCAATCTAAAGTTCAGATCCGTTTGTGTGCCCAGTGCCTCTAACAGGACGTCAGTGCGCTAACGTACTTACCGCTATTCACTTCACTTCTCTGGAAACACTGACATTTTAGTCTAGTTTAAATTTGCCTACTCTTGCTAGTGTCGTTTCAAAATACTTCACTTTTAAAGACAAAAAAAAATTGCATTTCAAATTACATTCAATGATAGTATGACTTAAATATCACTGACAACATTAGAAAAAATGTCATTCAGAAGACTCTGACATGAAACCACTTTCAAAAATACATATCAGGGAAAAAAAAATGATGGACACACATTTACATTTATACATCATACTGAGTACCTCTGGGAAGTTGACATTTAAAAGAAGAAACCAACCACTAAAATGGATTAATATGGATTACTATGCACAAGACCCTAACAATCTGAATCACCATAGTTATTTGAATTTGTTCTCATTCTAAAAAGTAATGCCTAACTATAGTGTGTATTTGTTAGGTGGTAAGTACTGATGCTTTGTGAGAGAAAAAAAAAACATAGTGTGTGTTTTCAAAACGACTGGCTCGCTGTTACCATATCTACTGGATGTCAGGTGGTCGCTGTAACGGAGTGTCTGAAATTTTGTTAAATGGCATTGTTAGGATATATGAGACGTGATTACCTTCTACTTTATGTTCCCAAGATGAGTGCATGTAGGCAGTTTGGCTCAAAATAATAGGTAGGATTAGATCATCATCCAAATTCCTTAGATGCAATTTCATATTCGTTCGGTAGCTTAAACAACAGAGTAACTTTCGTCACCCCTTCATTTTGGCCACGTTCGAAAATTACTTTAAGAGCCATATTTTGAACTAATGCCGGTTCCCAATAAATAAATAATGTCAGGTGCAAGGCAAATTTTTCGTAGGTTCTTAGCAATGCTTACTGGCTAAACTTAAATTAACCAAAGTGTAGTATAAAATAAAATTCATGTGAGATTTTTCTTTACATAGTCACCAAAATAATAATATTCTCATAGCTTCCCAGGCTAAATTTTATTACACTCTTAGCCCAAAAATTTCCTCAACCAACTAACAAATAGTAAACCACCATTTCCAAAATGTACTAACCACCAAATGTGAACTTCAGCATTTCTCCTGTAGGCTGGCTTCAGTTGTCAAACTAAACTACCCTAGAAGGTGGAAAATAAATCCTCAAAACACTGATGTTGAACCGACCCACAATCATTCCAGTCTTGATGCATTCGAGTTCGTAACAATCTTTATGGATGATGCAATCCATGCGCAGAGGACCGAAATATAGTGGTAGGAGTTTCTTTATTATACCTTCCACATTTTACTCACTGTTAGCACTCGTGATAAAACCAACTGTCCAATTTTCAGTTCTTTAATTTTAGAAACTTTTGCTTATTTGTTTCAATGTTTGGCTGCCAAAATCAATCTGTTTTTGACGAAACTGGCAATTTATTCTTTAACCTTAGTTTCACTTACATTCAACTCTCTAGATATCTTAAGGGGCAATGATAGTTTATTAAGGTCAAATATTACTGATCGCTGACCAGCTAACACTTTTAAATGGCTTAGCTGCATAGATTCGTTATTCATGAATTCAATAAGTGGTAGTTTGTCCTGCTTGTTCTGGTGTACATCGTGGCAGTGTGTTCTAAACATGTTACCCAGCGTCTTCATGTGCCGCTCGACGGGGTTACTTTGTGGGTGCCTGATGGATATGGTAGTAGGCAAAATAATGAGTTTTCGTGCGCTGTCTTGCCAAACTTTGCCGGTGAACTGGGTACCTTTAGCTAACATCACTCAGGTTGGCTGGAACACTTCTTTTATGAAAAACTTTTAATTTATTCAGTACCATGAATGCATTGGCTTTTACTAACACGTACAGTTTTATATACTTCGAAAATCTATCTATCATGATAAACGCATACATCACCCTGATAGCAGAGAACCAAACAAATCTACGGACACAATATCCAGCTGCATCTTAGTATAATGGGCTGCACCTTACCCATAAAATTTTCCTGTGGATACTTGCATTTCTGGCACATATCACAGGATTTTATGGTGCTTATCACCACTTGCTGCATTTGTTTAAAGTAAAATTTCCAGGAGCACGTCATTTTGCCTAAACCATTTAGCCTTAAATTTGAGGAAAAATTTAATTTTACCAAAAATTATTTGACTTAAGTAATTTGGCCTAAAAGGCAAATGGTTTAAAAGGAATTTAGTCTAAAAGTTACAAACTAAAATTCGCCTGGCATAGAAGTTGCCTGGACTAAAAAATGGTTGGCCTAAAAGTCGCTTGGCCTAAAATTTGACAGCTGACGAGAGTGATTTAAGTGAATATGGAGCGGCATCAGAATGAAGGGGCGGGAGATCCCCGAGAAAACCAGCCCACCAACAGCATCGCCCAGTACATTTCTCACTTGCGAAAATCTGGTAACCCGGCTGGGTACTGAACCCGGTTCGCCTTGGTGGGAGGCAAACATGCTAATCATGTTGTGTTAAAAATTTTTTTTGTTAAATATATATTTATCTTGTAAAACATTTTCTTTCAAGTGTTTTGTGTGTAAATATGATGCATATATTTTTTCTTTCAATTGTTTTATAAGTATGATGTATGTATACATATTATTTTCTTTCATGGTTGTTTTGCAAGTATGGTGTATCTATATAGAATGTAAAATAAATATTTTTATGTTACAAGTATTTGTTTAATATTTTTTTATTCATACTGAAATAATTTAGAAAAATGAAGAAGTATCGTTGCTGCTGCGTGCGGGCGATACAGCGAGAGGCTGGTGTCGTCCTTGCATGCATGGCAGAATGAATGTCGCCACGTAAGTACTTCCTCTCCAACAGCATTTTTGCTCCACTTTCGTCTTCACACACTTTCGAGAGGTAGTTGGTACAGGTGAGTAACAGTTCTATCTTGCAGTGTGAATTTTTTTAAAGTCAATACCCTTTATTAAATGGCTGGTTGCTAATAATTCGCACAAGTTATTTGTAATAATAATAATAATAAAGAAAGGAGCTAAAAAAAAGTGCGTCAAATTTAAGTATGGTTAATATTGCAGGTAATAGGAACTGCTATAAAATAGATATTGCACGTACTTGTTTCTACCAAGGGAAAAGCAAGTGCAATATATACATATATATTGTAAAAAAAAAACTTTCCTGTTTTCTTTTATTGCAATTTTTTTAGGTTTTTGGGATAAAAGGTCACCAGGGTCAAGTCATATGGCTCTAAGAGTCAGACGGGTGACGTAACCACATGGCAGCTGGCCGGCTCTGGCTCAAACCAGAAGGCCATCAATCGGCTATTCTCTACTACTCGCAAGTAGTCAGAAGTAGTCACAGGTAGTCACAGGTAGTTGCAGGTTCTACAGGTAGTCGCGAGTAGTCACCAAGTTGTCGCAAGTAATCTCAGATAGTCACGGGTAGTCGCAAGTAGTTGCGACTAGCCACGGGTAGTCACAGGTAGTCAAGGGTAGTTGCATATATAAGTATGTATTTTAATAACTTCCTAAAACCTGAGTGAAGCTATGGCAGGCTGCTAGTTTACAATAAAATCTGTATTACGTGTCCACTCAGTCTCACCTCAGTTTAGTCTATGTCCCACCAGTCTACAATGTTCTCAAGTTCTCCAAGCACCCTCACGCATAGTAGGCTTTACTCGTCGGGTTACAACCTCTCGTTCATTCACACCACATACGCAGTCGTACAGCACACTACTTCGAGCCCACACTCAGATAGATGGCCTTCACCAAAGACTCCCGGCAGTCTCTCTGTGGCTTATCTTTATAAAGTTCTAGGCTGTCATCCAGAAATTTCGCTAATTCCTGAGTTGCGCCGGGTGTCCTAATTCCCAGAATATTCTTGCGCCTTCGCCACATTTGCCGGCATCTCCAGCAGAGACGAGGAGAGGCTGTCGAGTCAGCCAGGAGCCGAGCAACACGACAGCTTCACCACTGCTGTCAATCATCCACGGGCTTCCCAGAATAAGGGCATCAACAAGGCCGCGATCGTTTAAATCCAGGGGGTGGGGAGAGTCGAGGTGAGTCACCTTCCACAGTGCCAGAACATGTGTAACGGAAGTTCGCAGCTTGTGCAAGCTGCAGCGCATAACAGTAAGATGAACCTGCTCCTCATCGCATATAAATGTGTAAGAAGTGCCTTCTTCTGTTTGCCCGTACTAACAAGCTGTACCAACATTCGAAAATATGTAAAGGACTTGTTTTCTGCCAGAAAAACAAAAATATGTAGTGTTGCGGCCGCAAACCTGTGATGAACTAACAAGTACTGCTGTGCACAATGACGATGTAAACATGTCATCGCTATCTTGTACAGTATGTGATGATGCAATGGCGCTACCATCGGTAAGTGGGGATGTGCATGTGAACGGTATACACAATTCGTTGTCGATATCAGGTCGATCATGTTGCTACTGTGGTGAGACTTACAGTAAAAGTAGCAATGCGCATAGGCACGAGAAGAGTGGTAAATGCACAAAGAAGACAGAATGGCCTTATTTGACTCTTGACCGTCACAAGTGTGATCCTAAGTTCACATGTTATGAAGTAACAGGAGTTCCAGACAACATACAACTTGAAATACATAACCTTCAGAGAAAACTATGTTGAGTCGTATAACAACCATGTCAAACAGTGTAAAACTCATGCTCAAAAACCTGTCCATGTTCTTGGCAAATCTAATGTCAATGGATTTTTTCTGAAGCAATCTGCATTCAGGGGTATGCTGAAAGATTACGTTGCTCCAATCTGACAGCTTAGTCGAAAGATGTTTGCTTGTTCCTGTCAAGTACGAAACAAAATATAATAAACCAACTTACAGAAGAGATTGAAAGACAAGGGCTTCTATGGCTGGAATGTATCTACACAAAACCACAATCTAACCAGGACGAAAATTGCAGAATGACATTCAAGAGACAGAATGTACCACACTGTAACGCACGTGACATTGAAAAGAGTGTAGATAATAATATACAAAAGGTATATTGCAAGAAAGAAGAAATGATAATGAAGGACTTGAGCTGGACACTTGATTCGGTGGATCATCTGCAGCTGAAAACCAACCTCTTACGAAATAATGTGATGTCCTTTTCTTGCCTTCGAAAAATCATCGCAAAGAAATGTTTGTATGTAAAATTTCATCAACACAAAATATGTTGCATTTTTTTATTTTATAAAAACCCTTCTTTATATAAAAATTATTTTAAATAAAAATTTTAAATAAAAATACTTGCATTTAAGAATAAAACAATAAATATGACAGTTTATGTACTTTGCAGGAATGGTCAATGTCACCATTCAGTACAGGCCTATTAGGCAGTATAATCGAGAAATTAACACCACCAATGTGTTGCCAATAGAATCTCTAATACAGAGGATGCTGTCAGCACAACCTATACTTTAAAAAACATAAATAACTATGACTGCTGCCTGATGGGTGAATTAATACACTACCACCACCTAGGTGATGAAAGCTTATGAAATCAAAGATGGTAGTCGAACAAAAATGAGATATAAACTCTAAAACAAATGCCAACCGAAAAAAACCAAGATGGTAGCCTCCAGTAATGTACAAACAAATGAACAAAAAACAATATGGGGCATACAATAGAATGAGTATAGGTAGGGGAGTGGAGGTGAAGGTATGGAGGCCTGCCAAATAAACAACCAATAGCAAATGGCAACAGTCGTCTGCTAGGCGTGGTGCTGGGTGGACCTCCGGAATGTTCTTTTTTTAAAATAAGTTCTGTAATAACTTTTAACATTTTTAAAATAATTTTAAATAATACCATTTTCATAACTTTTTTTTTTAATTTTTGGGATTTTTACGGTATTTTCTTGGAATTTTTGAAAATATTTTTTAAGAATTTTTGTGTTCAAAGGTCATTGAAGGTCACAGTGTCAAGGTCACATGCACCCAATATGGTGATAGTAGTCAGTAATGTAATATGCTTGCTGACTTATATGGAGTTTTTCCGAGTTTTTTTTCAAGGTCATTCAAGGACAAGTCCATATGCATCCAATATGGTTGCTACGATGGTTGACAGGGTATGGACGATGGGGGTGGAGGCCTGCCGACTAATTGGTTTGGTGACGTGGGATGAGGGGGGGATCTCAAATACATTTTTTAAATGATTGTTTTCATAATTGCTTAATTTATAACACATTTTTAAATTTTTTTTGGCTTTTTAAATTTTTGGTTTAAAGGTCAAGGTCAAAGGTCATTGCTCTACTGACTGAGTCACTGATCCCGGTCACGTGCTCTGGGGAAAACGGAAATTTTTTTAGGGAAAAGGGAAATTTTTATGGAAAAAGTTGGTGGATGCGCGACATCACAACATGGCGGCCGGTAGGCTCCTGCGCACCTACGCCAGAAGCCGATGTCTCAAAGTCGGTATAATCCTATTACTTACGTGACATTATAGCTAAGTGTTAGGATAATCACAACCCAAATTACGAAGAGTACAGAATTAATAGTAATACTCTATAAATAAAACTGCTAGCTATAATAATACGAAACACTTTATAATTACGGAAAACATACAGGAAAAATATTGGGATATAAAGAATGTAATATAACTTAAGAGACCAATGTTAGTGTGATTCGCCATAAAAATACATTGCTCATAACCATCAGAGGGCCAAAATTTGCAATACATATATTGTTACACGAGTTGTGTACACAGTGATATATTAGGTGTCAGCAGACCACTCAAATCTTTACCTGACAGCTAACAGTAGTACACGTATTGTTTGTCTCAATGTACAGCATGTATAGGAAACACGTGTACAAACTCGGGCAGGTGATTCGTGACCGAAAAAGAGGAAGATTGATATAGGACACCCATGGTCCATCTCAAATAATAAGGGTTGTAGCAGCCCCTAAAGGCAGCGGGCGACAAGGGCATTACGTGGGCTATTAGGCAAAGTAATTGCGTTAGAAGAACATAAATTGGTATACGGAGCAAGTAAACCAAGATCTTGGCCAGGTATGGTATGCAACACATATACTGTGAGGTTAATTTGACTGTGGATACCATGGGATGAAGCAGGACGACGTAAGTTGCAAATAAGCCACCCTTGTTGTCACTCTCTAGGACCCACCGTTTCCAGTTCAATCACAAACGAAGCGTGCAGTGGTAGCAATAGCATGACGTAGTGAGTAGACAACCTTTCACGCACCCGGAAGAATTCAGCGGGAAGTCCCCATCGAATGCGTGGAGAGTGTGGCGGCACGTAACAGCGAGGTCTTGAGATCCGATGAGAGTGATTGAGGTAGGTATGGAGCTGCGTCGGAATGAAAGGGCGGGGCAAACGGGAGAACCCCGAGGCAAACCGGGTTCAATTCCCGGCCGGGTCACCCCCGGATGTTTGTATGTGGGTATCGTGTCGGACGATGCAACTGGTCGGCGGTTTTGAAAATAAGTGCCTCGCCTACTTAAAAAAATACCAGTTTACACCACCTTCTGCAGTGCAAATAGTTTGCCAAATTCCATACCAATCTGTCAAATGTTTCTCCCGATATATTACATAAAAACGTTATTTATTCATGTGGCATATATTACAAAATGATGGACTAAACATGCTTCGCGTAGATGCATTTGATAGTTGTAATGTACACTGCCAGCATACAAAATTAAGTTGATATTTATTACATAGATTCAACGATAAAGCATACTAAACTAAAATAGCTGTAAAGCCACCATTTTGAAAACACGTGTTTGCCCTTAAAATACACACATTTACATCATCTTTTGGAGTACTATTTGTTTGCTAAATTTGGTAGGAATCTGTCAACTGTTTCCCGAGATATTAAACAAAATCTTTATTTATTCGCGTGGAGCTATCTTACAAAATGGTTGACAAACGTGGCTACTTGTTGGCATATATTACACATATAATATGTACTTTCAGTATACCAATTTTTGTTGAAATTGGTTAAATGGTATGGCAGATTTACTTGTATGATATATTTACCAAATAAACCTAAAATATTTGGATTACCGTCATTTTAAAAATAAGTACTAAATAAACTTCAATTACATTTACCTGGCCTATCATACACTATCGACCAAAGAGTAATTGGGCACCTGTGAAGATAGATAATTCAGTATGTCAGTTGACTTGTGTGGCCGCCATACGCTGCAGGCCGGTGTAGAACCAGTTGACAAGGATATGGCGCGTGTTTCAGGGCTATCAGACTTCGATACGGGCGTGATTGTGGGCTGTCTAGCCGGGCGACTGCACGGAATGTAAACAGGTCCGAATCAATTTTCGTAGTCGTCTTGCGTAAGTGGAAGGTCGATAGGCATTGTGCCAATTCTGCACGTTCTTGGCGACCTCCAATCTTGACCCGACAGAAATCGCAGAACCCTGAAACGTGAAACTGTCAAAATTAGGGCACAACCCACGGCTACCATCCGACAGGAGTTTCGTGCAGCAACAGGAGTATCGGTTTCCAGTGGAACAAGCAGGACACCATATAGGAGAATATCAAGCAGGATTTCGGAAAGGAAGATCATGCACAGAACAGATCTTCAACTTGAAAACAATAATAAGGCCCAGAACACTCCAGTCACCTTCGTTGACTTAAAAAAAGCATATGACTCAACAGACAGACAACAGTATTCCTACCATTAAACGAATTAGGGATACACCAAAATACCAGAAGACTAATAGAACAGACACTCACAAATGCTACACCCAAAATAAAATTCTTAAGGGAAATCTCCGAAGCATTCAAAATCAAAACAGGAGTTCGACAAGGGGACGGACTCTCACCTATTCTCTTCAACATTGTACTAGACAAAATCAAGAAGAAATGGGAAATGGCCTTGGAAGAAAAAGGAGTAAAAGAGAGCGTATAGGACAAGGAAAATGAAGATTTGAGGTGAAATGTCTGGCATTTGACGACGACGTAGCATTAATAACACAAAACAGAACAGACGCACAAACCACGGTGGGGAAAAAAAAAAAAAAAAAAAAAAAAAAACCGGAATGGAAATCGTCTTTTAAAAATACGGAATTTATAGAATACAGGCACAACAGGGAAAGATGCATAAAAACAGAACATGGACAAATAAAGAGGGTCGATAAATTTAAATATCTAGGAGAATGGATCCAACCAAATGGGCTGGACAACACATAAACAAAGAAAGGGTCATAAAATTGGAATTGGCATACAGAATAACACAAAACCATTACAACAAGAAAGCAATATCAATCCAAGCCAAAATTAGACACTATAATACAGTCATCAAACCAGAAGCAATATATGGATCAGAATGCCTGACGATGGACAAGAAAGGACAACTGCGAGAACTGGAAGTAAGAGAGAGGAAAAAACTGAGAAAAATTTTGGGACCACTCAGACAACACCTGGATCAAGAGAAAAAATGAAGACCTATACACAAATACCGAAAAAATTACAGACACAATGAGAAAAAGAAGACTGGAATTTTATGGACACCTAAAAAGAATGAATGAGAATAGACGCACCAAGGAAATATTCAACTACATTGCAAAATTGAAATGCACAATAGGATGGATGGTAGAGACCAGGAAAGATGCAGAAAAAGTTGGGATATCAGAAGAATTGTTCAACGACAAAGAGAATATAAGGCGACTGATAGACAGCGCAAGATTTCCGGAAGACCGACCGAAACCAAGATCCAAGAGAGTGTAAACTGAAGAACAGAGACGAGCAGTTGGAACAAATGAGGAAGTTCTGGGAAAGAAGAAGATAAACCAGAAATCTTGAATTTGGCCATAGAAGGCCAAATTAATGTAAAAAAAATGGGGAAATAATTTAGTAACACATATGTTGAATCCTTTGATTCTCTTAAAGATGCTAGGCAAACTTTTTCGGTTTAACATTATTTTATACAGACAAATAGAGTTAAGGTTTTGGCTGAGTTTATGTCTACATCACCTGCAGTGTTAACACAGATCTTAATCATATTATATCCTTAATTTGGGAGTTTAATTCGTTTTCTGTACATATTTAAATATTAGTGTAATTTCTTTATTTCAAATTACCGCCAAGAACGTTTTCTCTGTCTGTTTTCACGTACATGCCTCTACCAGTTTTTCTTGTCTACATCTGATTGCAAGTAGATCTTAGCACCATAAGTAGAACTTCTATTAGTGCTGGCTAGCTGCGTTTTGCATTTCATTACGCCGGGCGATTCGGATTGAACATCCTCTCGGGTCATCGCGTCTTCTCGCGCTACGACATCATGCAACGCAGTGCAGCGATATGAACTTTATTATCGGGACACCCTCCTCTCTTAATCAATAGCCGTTGCTCGAGGTCGTTCACATGAACACGAAGTCTTTGGATATGTTTAAATCGTTGTTTCTTCTCTTTCTCTACATGTCAATAACAGTTTGCTTTAAATGCATTTGAATTCTTTTTATTGCATAATTATTACTTAACTTGGGTTCCGCTACCGAGTCGTATAATTAATGAAATATATAAAGTACAATACCGTAACCCCAATAAACACTTTTTTTTCGGTTTGCTGTTTTACTCTTTAATCTTTTTTACTTCATTTTCTAATTTTCTTTTGAGAGAAGAAACGATAGATGAAAAATTGAAAAAGCGGGGAACTCTGCTTACTCCAGAACTCCGATATTTCGGAGACTTGCCAAACTTGATTAAATAAGTAATAGCCACAGCATTTCGGGAAACTAGTGCAGGATTGTTGTCATCGGGCTGACCTTGAAGTTCCAAAACGGCTTCAGTTTACGGCCTACTGTTTACTATTACCCCAAATTTTCAATTAGTCCACCTGACCATATTCACACGTTACGTCAAGAGGAAAAAGAAATGATTACCAAGGGTTCGGGTTGGACCCTCTCTTCAGTACATCATCTAGAGCTGAGAACAAGTGGGCAGTATGCACTTAGTAGAAAGACACATAAGGAGTTCCTTCTACAGCAGTATAGAGACTTACAACATAACTTCGCTTTTGATTAACATGGTGATGATATAAATTACTGCAACAGCAGAAAATCACTAAGTTGTTAAACAGACACGTACGGTATTGGTAGTGCATGAAAGTATCGGTGAGGAGTCAGTGCACTGGTCGGGGTAGGATGTGTACTTAGTGTGTAATTACCATACAATTATTCTCGGTATGTAATTACTCTCGGCACATGTGCTTATTCATTATGCAATTACTCATTTGGCACTTACTTACCCCTAATTACATCTAATTACCTTCGATGGAGATCGAACACAGCAGCACCTCACCACGTTGCGTTTCGGCAGCTGATGGGTAAACATGTGTATTTACTCTCAGTGCATGTACTTAAGTCTCTCATTAGTCTCGGTACACATCATTGTAAATTACACAATTACTCATCATGCAATTACATCGGATTATGCCTAATTGCCCTCTACGGGTTTCGAACCAAGGACTGGCCGCCTCCTCGGCCCTGCTGGTCCAACCCCACACCCCCTTACCACACCCTTAGCTTCACGCTCTCTAGACGTCAGACTTCCTCGAAAAATTCCAAAGTCCCACAAATGCCCCTTGGGCACTTTGTCCATGGAAAGGGTACTCCTACAAACACCTCAGAAGGGGTGAAAGAACCCGTCAGCCAATCACAACACACTTCCCAGAGATGTAATGATCAGTTTCCCAGGTTAAAGGATGCCTCCTATTACGGTGCACCCTGGAAAACACACCTTTACAGGTTAATTAAATGACACTAAGGCCACTAATGACTTCCTAGCATACCAAAATGTAGTCACTCTCACTACGTGTGTGTTTAAATCTGTACTCATACCTTCGATGATTTTTTTATAACACATACATTTTAATTCTTTATTTATCTGATTTATATGTGTGAGGCACTAAACCAAACATTCTTTTCGGTTTTATAAAAATATATTTTTATAATCATGCGCATATATATATAATTAATACATGTATATTTCATGGAATTTGTTAAAAATAAAAACAACTTAGAATAAGAAATTTTAATTACCATGGATGATTATGAAAGCCATATATTATAGCTTTATTAATTATCTTCTAAACATACAAAATATTATTTTAATGGTCACTGCAATTGCTAACTAGAAAGAAATTTCTTAACACTTATGCCGTTGACATCGTGATAAAAGAAACCTACCTCAGTATCGCAAAGACATCTGTAATCTCGCTAGTTTTTCTGCAAGGCTGGAAAAGTTTGTTAGACCTCGCGCTCTCATATTCAAACGGCCACCTGTTGAACTATAAAACGGGGCAACGGGATAACAATGTTAGCCCAAAAGTACACTGCATCCAGTTAGTTGTTCGCATGTAGAGCCAGTAAAAATTTGTTGCTGAGTCTTACCTTTCCGAAAGGCGAAGTGGTTTCCTACTAAAAATTACAACACTACAAAGGGTTGGTGAAAGTAAACGGCCAACTAAGGTTATCGTATGATTCACTTGTGAATACTCTGAAGAATGTCTGTTCCATCAAGTTTTTATATAAAAACAGTCATTCTCTGAATGTTTTTCGATGAACTTTCACAAGAGGGCAACAAGAGAAAATCATTTTTAAAATCATTCCCTAATACATCTGAAGAAAAAATTAATAAATAAAATAATAACACGAGATATTTAATCCCTACACTCATATTTAAATCAATTATGCCTGTGTTTATAGCGGTACAAAGCGCGTGTAATAATTACTTAAATAAACATCTTGTCAAGTAAGCCGAATAGAAATATAAATGTTACTAACGTATCCATGACGGTATAAAATTGACGGATCCATTGTAACAGTTAATATGTATTAAAGATCTCAAAAACCGTAGTAAGGTCGAAGTAAAACATTGACATTTATGCTGCATGGTTGTGAAGGAAAGGTAGAGAAAACGAGACGTAATGATTATAGTGTGATCTGAAGAAAATGTTCCAACAATTAGCTAATAAAAATTTGAACATGCCATGGCTGGCCTCGATCTGTCATTTCAAACTGGTCGCAGATTATTTGGTGTCTTAATAATTACTAAAGGCTGTTCACGATAAAGTGAGCACTTATGAAATCAACTTTAGAAAAAGTCTGCCCATGCCTGCATATACTTCAACGAGCGCACTGAGTGACATGCGCCCGGTAAAGTTGGTAACGATAAATTAAAAGTAGTTCCGTATCTTAACGTTCAATCAACAGTGTTAGGTAACCATTTGTGATAATTTAAATTATTTATTTCGATTTCTGTTTTATTCTTTTTTGTAAAAATTAGCAGATTTATAAAATTATAATTTTCTAATAATTTCAGTTTCGCTTGACCGACGCATGAATAACGTGACGCGGCCCAAGGAAATGTTAATTTTACATAAGGAGGAAGAATACATAACATGCATTCAGGTATAGCTTTCAAAAGTGCTCATTTTACTGTGAATAGCCATACCACTCGGTAAAGAGTGTAGTACCATAAACTTCGGAAAAAAAAAAATTGTTATAGGCTGTTCAAGGTAAAAGGAGCACTTTTGAAAGCCCTGCTTAGGATCTACTTGTATGCACGTAATGTATTCTTCCGCCTTATGTAAAATTAGCATTGCCATGGGCCTCACCACTTTATAGATGCGTCGGTCACGTAAAGCTGTGAAATTTTTAGGAACGAAATATTATACAAATCTGCTCATTTTCACACCTCTATTCATAAAAAAAACAGGAAGCGAAATAAATAATTTAAGTTGTCACAAATGGTTACCTGACACTTTTAATTCAACGTTATGACATGGAACTATTTTCCATCTACCGTTACCAACTTTACTGGGCAAATATCACTAGTGCGCCCATTGCAATATATGCAGGTGGGGGCAGTGACCTTTTTTTTAAGATTAATTTCCAAAGTGCTTACTTTGTCGTAAGCAGCCTTTAATGACAGTTTGCATGGTACCCGATCTCAACATTTCCATACTTACAGTATAAAGAGAGGTATCGTAGCTTTCCAAGCCATATATAGTGGTAAAAAAAAAGTTTAATAAATTATTATGGAAGGGGAAGTTCCACCATTCCCCTTCCCACTGCTATTTAACAGACGACGATTTAAAAATTTTCCAATTCGGCAGTATTTTGCACATTGTGTGGAGGATTTAAGTGGGTAGCACGTTGTTGAATCAGTATATACGAAACTATTTTCTGTCTCGATAAGATACCTGACCACATCACCTTGTTAAGAAGATCATTTCCAAGCTCCGCAAATGTCGCTTGGGCGCTTTGTCCACCGGGCACCCCTAGAAGCAAAAGGACAATCGCAGAAGGGGTGGGAGAACCCGCCAGCCAACCACTACACACCTCCCAGTGGGTGTACAGTCTCTTGTCATATACTTATCAGGCCCGTCTGCTTCCATTGATTGCGTACTTCCTGAATTAATTATCGTTATAACGACACGTTTTAGACATATTAGTGTATAATTTAAAAAAAAAAGAAACGTCAATAATAATATTATTTTGTAACAAAAAAGAAGGTTAGCACTGATGAAAAAATTTATGAATATTTTTTTTGTTCCTGTCTTATTTGAATAACTGCGATAGTTAATAAGGTAAAACAAATTTGCTGTATGTACGTGTGTGTAATCGGAGGTAAAGGACACTACATCACAAATATATAACTTTGCAGGAATGCTCTTTGCCTCGATGCCATGATTACACACAGTGACCTTTTCTACTGGCTAAATCGTTCATTATTCCGCGTAGAATACAGTGCTTTACACCCCGGAAAAATGCGTAAAAATATAACCAGACTATGTCAAAACCTCTATGATATAATTGAGCAGATGTTTAAGTTATTACTCTTGTAAGAGTTCTTAATTTTTAAATGTGTGTATAAATTTGTTACCGCAAGAAATTATAAAACAAAATAATATTGTGCGGCTTGGTTCTGGCTTTAACTCATCTATGAAACACTGCCTAATGTAATTAATTTCTGCCTGATTTATGAAAATTTATAGTAATTTTATTGTGTGTCATAAGCCTTGTTCACAAAGAACAGTGCAGTCCGCAGTCAACTGTCGGCAGGCAGATGTATTCCACACCATGCTGTACATGCTCCGTATGCCATGTTTTATTAATATCTGTAAAAACTGTTACTATAGTGTTGAAAGTATAACATTGTAAAAAAAAAAAAATGCCAGAGATCTTCTAGCTATAGAACAGCAGCAATACCGACTCCAACTGACAAGTTGATTAGCATTAATAAAAGAAAATGTTATCGAAACTGAACCTTTTAGATACTGTACGCAATATGAAACGTTCATCTGTTTTCACAAGTCATCAAAATTGATATATTTGAAATAGTATCCTGTGGTATCAGTCTGGTTTTCTCTCACGTGTTCATGAGCAGTGTCTGGGTGGCTGGAATCTTCCTGCAGTCGGCAGTCGAGCAACCGAAGTTAAAGATGAACCATCTCCGCCTACTAGACTGTGGACTGCCGACTACACATTGTTAATACACTTATTTTGAGTTCAACAAATTTTCACCGATTGCCGCCTGCGGACTGCCGCCCACTGCCGACTGTTCATTGTGGCCGTCATTTCTGTCAGTATTTTCTTGCATGGGCCCTATGTAGTGGCTCCATTGCCATAGGACAGCGATCGGGCCCCTTAATCATTCACCGACCCCTAATAGTTTAATTTCCTGTCTTTTCCAGTTCCTAGCTGTAACTGCACTTTGGTTAGCCCAGCTATTATTGTCACGTGGTGCTAGTACGAATGGCGGTATTCTAGGGTCTAGACGTTCCCGTTTCGTGAAATAACCTCCATAAAGATGTACGGCGTAATCGTTACGTCTGTGATTGTGAGCATGGTAGGCATGAGGAGAACTTTCACGCGAATCCTACTGGCTGTGATGGTAGGACTCGGTTCCGAATATATTTACCCTAGGATTATTACGGTCAAAGCGTGGTGGACCTCTGAAATCTAGTGGCTGGGACATTTGTGGAGAGGTGGGGAGCGTTCAGAGTTTGCGGGCCTCTCATTGCCCCTGTTGTTTTGCTGCCTTTGCTGCAGTTCTACGCTGTCAAATCCCAGGACATTCTCCCTAAAAGTGGCTAAGCTGTTGTCATGCCTACCAGACCTGTTCAATGAGACTTATATTAAAATTGCAGTTGCCTCAAAATTATGGCAAAATTTTCATCAGTTACAAGAGTCTCTAAATGATGGGACTGCTGATACATTTCTGACAGCTGAGCTTCAAGGTGTTTTACTTTACCTGGCACGAAGCGTTCGCATGCAGTTGCACCTTAATATTTCCTTGAACTATCCTATTCCACAAATGGTAAATGGATTATATTTTGAAGTCAGTGTATGTGATGTGGGAACTGGGTACTTTTCCACCACTTTCCGGCTGTAGATCAGAGTTCCGGATTTAAACACCTCAGCATATCGCCATCCGATACATAAAATAAGCCTGCGTACTGTTGAAACTTTATTCAACACATTTACTGGATTTTTACCAATCTTGCCTTCAAACTTGGGTATTTGTTCAGCCCATAACTTACTAGGATGGTGCATCATTGCACTCATTGGCGGATGGGTGGGTGTGTGGCACACACTCTCCTACTTGGCCTGCGTTAATTGGGTTTGTCGGTTGTCGTTCTAGTACAACTAGTCTCTGTTCAATCTCGGCTACTTTAATAGTGCATTGTTCATTTACAAACTCCAGTTCACCTCGGGTGTTGGCTATTTCTTCTCGTAACTTAGCCGTAGCACTATGTAATTGTGTGTTGACAGTGGCCTCGATTTCCGCTCGCAAATGCTGCATTTGTGACTCAATGCTTTGACTCAGCTGGGTCAGTTGTGTAATGAATTGCTTTTGAAAGGACGCTTGTTGTTCAGTTAATGTACGCTGGGGGATTTGCGCTTGCTACACCATCTGTTGTCATAAGTTTCTCTAACCTCACTAGTCTGCTTTTCCGTAATGGCAGCTAGTCTGGATTGCAATCTCTCGACTGGTTCTGTACTGGTAGCTAGCCTGGACTTTAATCTCTCGACTTTTCTGGATTCTCTAGCCTGTTGTTAAATCAAGACTGCGATTGCTGCAGCAACGTTTGTGAGTTACTGTCAATATATGCATCTGATGTGCAGGGGAAAACATTTTGGTCTATTGTCTGTGTCAAGAGAACGGTGGTGTTTCCCCGCTGTAGTGTATCTGAAACTTCTGTGGCAAATGACAGTACCAACTCGTTGAGTTCGGCAATTTCATCTACAGTGTATTACACCTTTCTGTAGTTAATGGGTGTAGTGCGATCTAGGTAATAGGGTATTCTGCTCTCTTGACTCATTCATAGCTACTTGGCTAACCAACCCAACCTCGGGTTCCATTTGATGCGTCAAAATTTCTCTAGTGTGATATTTTTTAGTAACAATAATAATTTAACATGACGATGTATGTGGTTTCAGCAACATAACGAGTATTCCTGGATACTGTATATGACAACCACGAATTGAAGACTGCCGGATCTCTTAATGTCGAGAGGTACGGAAGCTTTCCTAACCGTGTGTAGTTGTATAAAAAAACTTTAGCCTTTCCTGGCATAAATGTGTCAATGAATGATGAGTTAGACAAACCATATATATATATATATATATATATATATATATACCCCTAGAAATACACCTGGAGACATGTTGAAAACCGTAAAATTCTCTTAATAAACCAAACGTGAAATACACCCACAGTCATGTGTCTCAACTCTATATGAATATAGTGAATTTATGAAACACTAACTTGGCTAAATCAAGATTTAAATAAATAACAGAATATTAACTCAAATATCAACTGGAAAAAAATTAAAAAAAAAAAAAAATGCCATCCTTAAAATGTACGACACTAGCAAGTACCGTATATATTGTATTTCTCTAAAACAGGTATTAGGCGAATATATTTTAACTTTATTAAGTTGCTCAGCAGTAGCTAATTAAGACTCAGAAGAAATTATCTCCAGTTCTACGCAGATATAATATCTAGGTTGGCAAACAAAATAAAATATTAAGCTTGACTGTAGAAATTCTGTCAGCAAAAGCTGCATTGCAGTGCAATAATGATTGAAACTTGTCTGTTGCATAGCGTAGTTCAGTATGAATCCCTGTTTCACGCAATTCCAAAAAACTTGTGACAGTTTATCTGGAAAGAATTCTTATTGCTGGTATCTACATTATTTTGAGATATCGTCCTAGTTAACACACAAAATTCTATCAACTTTCCATTGTTCTAACAAACTTGTTAATATAAACATTACTAAATTACTCTTACTTTCATACTGCATTTAAAGACAATAAATGAAAACTATAATTTAGCCTTTAAACAAAACTTGGAATATGATAAAACTACATCTTTGGGATTCCTAATAATATAAACAAATACACTTCCTATTATACAATGAAAATAAAACGTAGGCTTAAATAAAAGTCAGTGATCTGAACTGGATAAATAAAGTATTAAAATAAATATGTCCATTTTTCAAATGTTATATAGTTTACAAAGTTACTGGATATATGCTGGTAACTTGTGTCTTGGAGCACAATAGTTCAATAAATAATACACTACAATTCCTTCTTTCCTTCTCCTGAGACAGATTTCAAAGTTGGTTATTTACTATGCAACTTGTCATTTGACAAAGGGATTTTACAGATTACCCTCGAGGAGTTCTATGATTTGCAAATACTGTGTTTGTAATGTTCCAATTTAATTTTATTCCATTTGGAACCTCAGGTATGTTTCCACATCATTTAAAGTAAAAAGAGATCCATTAATTTTTATAACACTATCAGATCAAACCTGTATGTAGAATTGACACAAACAAAGTCTATACAGAGCTAAAGAATGTAATTTCAAACTGAAAAGATATCAGTCATCATCTTAAGCCTCTCATGTTACTTGTGCTGGTAATTTAATATTTGCTCAAGATAGTAAGTCAAAACAAAAACTTATGAAAGACTGTACTGGCAAGAGGAAAGAAATATTTCTTCCATTATCTTGGCCTGGTCAAATACAATGGTACACTTATTATTTCATGTAAGTGGGGGCAAATTTTGACAGTTCTAGAAAAGTAGCACGGTAACAATGTATCCTTCCACCACAGCTGTTATGTCGCTGAAGTAAAATACGTTTGTAAACAAATGTTTGAGTCCAATGCACACTTGCGTTTTCCTCTTTCCTCGTGTTTCCTGTCGTGACAGGCACTGAAAGACTAACGTTGGCCAACTTCCGTCCAATAATTAATGTAGGATATTACAGCTAGGTTGGCATTCCAACCTGTTATATTTTTTTAATTACCGAGTTAAATTTTTTGGGGTTCTATTCATTTTATTTGGAGGGGAAAAGGAAACAGTTAAGAGTAGGAAGAAGTCCGGGGGGAGGGGCCTTTAGTTTAACGTATTTCGTGAGAGGCATTATTCTGATGTTCTTACGAGTGTGTGGGGTTTTTGAGTTGCAAATTTGTTTGATGGAGCAGTGAAAAATTTTGCTCGTATGGAAATAACATTTAAATTATTTAACTTCGAAAATTTCAACTTTAATGAAAAAAAACAAAACGCGATACATACGTTGCTGTTCGTATTCGTACAAATGCAGCAATATCTATACCCCCCCCCCTTTTTTTACACACACTGACTAAAATATAGACAAATGAACAAATACTATTCACTCACTACAAAAGTGTGGAAAGTACGGCTTTTTCAGGCCACGTGCATTTCAATAATTATATTAACGGTTTACAAATAAGTTTGCGTTTTTCTATAACACTCCTTGCAAGTTTACTTCACTAAAATCACTTTGTTTCGTCATTAGCATTAATTTATTTATTTGCAGAATCATTCAGTAAAATATTCACTGCGCACGTTTCCTGAGAACCACCACCTGCACATTACATTTACAAATCATATTCGTGTCACTTCAATGTCAACGGCGGCATGGGAAATGACGGAGCGAAAAGTTATATTACGAAGCAGTAAACACGTGTCGATTAACATTACATTTCACTCAAGAAAACGCACTACAACGGTACCTACAACCAATTATGCTTGAAAGAAGCAAATAAAAAATAATTAACTACCGATTAAATATTCCGACAACACCAACAGGATATCTGTATAATACACACGATGAGAAAAAAGCACACGCACAACGACTTTCACCGGGCTGGAAATTGCAATCATAAACATTACTAGCCATTGGCTGGAAACGTTTACTGTTCGTGTGTGTGACATAATGTCATAAATGCTAAACATGTTTTTAAAGTCCAGTCACTAATAGCCAAGAAAATTTAATATTGCTTTAAGAACATAATTAAAACCACAAATGTTATAAGTATAATTAAAATTTTAAACTACAACTTTTAGTTCTGAGTACTATTTTCTTCCAAAGCCATCGTCAAAATCGCCAGTTTAACAACACGGATCCCGCAGCAGATGATACAATACTTTACGAACGAGAGCATTTACTGCTAATGCAATACTTTACGAGAGCATTTACTGTTTACATAGTGTGTAGGTTGGTCACATTGTCGAATTTTACACCACTTATATGAAATAGACTATAAAAATGTACTATAGGCCAATAAGACAAGCTGAAGATCCTACTGTTTGGATTTGTTCTTATGCCAAGCAAAATTTGAAATGTCATAGTAAATATGCAAGTTTCTCAATCAAGAAGTACATTTTTTAGTCTTTACGTGACAAACTCTGGGGCAGTGATAAAATAGCTGAGTCTGCTGACAAAAATGTTATGTGATCGGATTATATCACAAAAATATCAACATATTTTGCCATTTGGTATAAACACAGAACTGTAGACTCACGTTCTTTGATGTTGCAACGGAGGAAAGTTATTTCTCATTTAATTATTGCAGACTCACTCCCGTACTGAATTCAACATTCAAAATACACATTTAAGGCTCTGCCTCACATACGTATTGAATTACTGGTTACTAGCATAGTTCAGTTGTTTAGGGAGACTTATTTCAAAACTACAACTAAAGCTCTCTGGTAATAAACTGTTACAAGACACCCGATGGTTGTATCCGAGTTCGTGAAGGATGGAGGTAGTAGTAAAAATAAAAGGACTAAATTAGATTTTTTAATTTATTCACACAGCTAATATTTACAACATTAAATTATCTATCTCCCCTATTGATCTTTATCAGTGTGCGCTTCATCGTTAACACATGTTCAGTCTGCCTGTTGCCATCATTTGACGTTTATTTTACACTCGTGCATCCAGTTCAATAGTCCCGCCATCCAGTCGCACTCTTCGCTGCACCAATGCTCGCAGTAGTAGATCTTACTCTCGCGGGTCACTGCCGTTACCGCTCGTTGCTCTCCTGGCTCGTCGAATGTCACTTAAGGTCGCATAATCGCTCAGACTTCTGACTCTCGTAAAACTCTCAGCACGGAGGTCCGTTTTTTTTTTTTATATAATATATCCGGCTCTGATCTCGAAGGTTTGCCGCACCCCGAGTTACGCTGAGGGAATCTAGGTCATTAAACCAGAATATTCATTCAGATAAACGCAGAAATTCAATCTGTTGAAGGTCACAATCATGCAAGCTGCAAAAGGTTTATCACGGCGGCATGCAGGGAAAATGGGAGGCGCACATCTTAATAACTTAAAACCCTGATAGAATTATTGCTTGCCTATCATTAAAACACTACTCTCTGGCTTGGTGATCGCTATCATATCCACTACTCTGTCCTCTTTAACTCGCATGGGATGGGTCAAGGCAGCGATGCAAAGCAGTGGCCGCATATAACAATACATTACGCTGTAGAACAAACATAAATTTTTGAACTTTTGTATAGTTTTTATAAAGTAATTAGTGCAGAAACATATTTTAATTATCAATGGATTCTTACGGTTTCATGATCATCACATAATTCACGGGTAACATTTGATGAATGTATTTGAAGGCATTTGTGAAATGTAAACACGCTATTAGAAATATTCAGTTATTTATTTAAAAATTAAGTCATGGCATATAATTGTAAAATTTTACATGGCAAGTGAGACTGATCCTTCAGTACTTAGTAAGCGATCATTACAGATATTTTATGTTGCAAGAACCTGGAATAATTTGTTTACATTAATTATAATTACTATTTTCGTGGATATTAACAATGATGCACTTATAATTTTCTAGTAAATATTTTAAGCATTTCAGAAGTGATTATGATGCAAGTAATTTTCAGCACTAACATTCTTTACACATATCGTATTTAGATATTTTAGCTATGCATGTATTAGTATTACCATGTCACGAGAGCAAAACAAGCAACTATTGATAAACAAAAATGATAGTATGAAAAACCACAAAACCACTTTAAAAATAATAAAATAAAAAACCGGAAAAGGGAAGGGGGGGGGGGGGAGTGTTTAAAGACTACACATTTTCAAACTCTTGAGTTTATTTGTGGATTACGCTTCTTGAAAAAAAAAAAAAAAAAAAAAAATTCAAAAGGAACGTGCCTTTCAGTTCTGCACAACATGGAAAGAAAACGATTATAAAAATGCTAATAATCTCTTTTCTTCTCATTTTATACTCTTGTTCTGTATAAGAAAGTCTCAATTTAAAATTGATTGTAACGATTTTGAAGAAAATTACTGGTGCACAATTCTCTATCATATGTTGACATTTATAAAATATACAATGAGGGAAATATTCATTGGTCACAACACACTTAAGTTTATCAATTCCAGCTGGTTGAACTTCCTGTTTCTAAATGATGGTTCTGAAACTGCTTCATATTGTTACAACCCAAGACAACAAAATAATCATGATCAAGTGGGGCATCTAATTGTATTCTACTGCTTTACCACATTATAAACTTTTCTGTTAACAAATTTGTCACTTTTATCTTATCTGTGTGCCTTTATTAGTTGATAAAATAATAGGCATAATATACACGCCTAACCAAAAACCATCAATGTATTCATAAATGTGACATATAATCAATGTAATATAGATAGCAACAACTACAGTTTCATTTTGAGCATCTAAAATTAAAACTATGAAGCCATGCTGAGCAAATCCATATTGCACAGCATTTCCCTAACAGGTTGTCTGAATGCTAGTAGGACAGTCACTTATCTACAGACTTGGACTTTCTCATTATCACTTGTCAGTTTCTAAGTGGTCGGAAAGTGAAAACTGGTGGCACAAGCAAAGTGAAAATATGTTGCTCGTCCAAAAGTGTATTTTTGTGAACGAGCAACATGTTAAAGTTCATCATGCTTGAGTTTGCAGACAGCATACCTATTACTAAACTGCCGAAAATAAATATACGTCATTAATGCTAACTTACAAGCAAAAATAATAACTATATATTTAACTAATGCTAAAAATTAATTCATTCTGGTCATGGTTTTAAAGTTAAATACCATTTTTTTTTTTTTTTTTTTTTAAGTAATAGGCCTATTTACTCTTTCAGTGTGAACTTTTCACTGGGGGCCCTTAATTCATATATTCCACATACACTATTAGCATTCAATTTTAGGTTGACTGTCGAATTACAGTTTTCACACGGCGTGTTGAAAAAAAAAAGTGTGCTGTGTGAAGCAGGAAACTGCAAACCATTTATGGCCAAAATCACCGCATAGATATGAGAGAAGAAGGGCGAGTAGTTATTCCTAAGCTTGTTATGTCATTCGGATGTCTCATCCTTCGCCACATCTACATTTTACCTGTCCTGCCTTCTGTAGGAGACCAATGACAGTTTGGGGTGGGAGGAAATAATTTAGGTGGGCATAAATTCCTCTCCACCTTATGTGTTAACAAAAAAGGGCGATAGGACTAAAAATATCCTTCTGTCTAACATAATAGCTTATGCAAAGTAATTGTAATGTTTTGGAAGCTAAGGTAGAAATTATACAATTCTAAAAGGGAATAAAGAACATTTCAGTGCACAGAAAACAAAGTATGAATATGTAGTATGTAAAACTGCAACTAATAATCCTACTATCCCCTTTTAGAGATGAATTTCATATAACTATAGGCTGTTTACGGTAAAGTGAGCACTTATGAGGCCCTAGCTAATTTTTTATCCTTTAACTAATTTTTAAAATAAATACTGCCATGTACGTAATAAATGCAGTGTGTAAATTCCACCACACTCGGAAGTTAATTGTTTAGGCTAAAATAAAATATAATTATCGACTATTATTCTAAATGAGAGGGCTTCTAAAAGTTCTCACTTTACCGTGGATAGTCTATACGCTATACAAAGGTCATGAAAATTTAGTTAAAATAAAAATATGGCATTAGTTTAAATAATTAATTGGCCTATGTAATGTGTTATTCTTCTAGAGTATCAAAAACCTAACATTTTGCGGAATGAGACTTTTAATCTAATGAATATTATTTTCTACAAAACTACGATTAAATTAAAGACATCGGATTAATCTTTTTAATAATGATATTGGTGACATTTAAACAGGCTATACAAAAACTATTGGAGAAAACTTTGATGATTGTGTGTGTGTCTGTGTGTGTGTGTGTGTGGGGGGGGGGGGGGGGTTTGCCAGCAAGACAAGGAATTAGAAAAGGCCCTATGATAATATGTCCACAAATACTTCGTTTGCATGGTTTTTTGCAAACTATGATTTCCGATTTTGATAGCTTTTTTTAATGGTCTATAAATTATTTGAAACATTTTATAGAACAATCTATTTGGATGTAAATCACTAAGATTTAAAGTTTTCAGGTTTAAAATAAATAATTTATTCACAGAACTGAATAGATACATAGTGGCATTTAAAATACTGACGTTAGTACTTGTATCTCACGAATAGATAATGTTATAAGGCTGACTCCCCAGCAGTGTTATTTCCCCTTTCCAGTTAAACAACCTTTGTGAAACATTTATTCATTTGGAGCCCCGGTATGGAGTTATTGTGGGTGTATATATGTGTGTGTGTGTGTGTGTAATATATATATATATATATATATATATATATATATATATATATATATAATCATGGAGCGGTACATATGGCTAGAGTTGACAGAAATGCTGCAAGTGTACCCGGAACGATATCCAGACAGATGTGTGCCACGCCTCGTTTGAAACAATTACAAGACGACTGCTAAAAAAAAAAAAAAAAAAAGGAACGTTGCAGATAAGGACAGGGTATTGTGTGTTGTATGGGTGTGTTGCATGCAAACCCATACTCGGGCCGTCCATGCTCACTGCGCACGATACTGTTTGAGGAGGAACCGTCTACACACACACACACACACACACACACACACACACACACACACACACACATACACACACGAGCTGGTCAGCGACCACGTAATACGTGGAGAGTTTTGAGCGGCTCTTAACAGCGAGGCCTTGAGAGCCGATGAGGGTGATTGAAGTGAATATGGTGCGGCGCCAGAATAAAGGGACGGGGGAAACGGTATATCCCTGAGAAAACCCGCCAACCACGACAATTCCCACTTGCGAAAACCCGGTGACTGAACCCGGTTCGCCTTGGTGGGAGGCGAGCGTGATAATAGCTCGGCCTCCGTGGCCCCTCACATAAGTGTGTGGAAGGTTTGTAAGGAACAGCTGTTACACGTATTTTACTACCAGAAAGTAGAGGCGTTACATGAAGACGACTATCGCCATCGGACCCTATTTACGCAATGGTATATGGAACAGTGCAACAGTAATCCTGGATTTGCATCGCATATCCTGTACACTGATGGAAGCAATTTATACGCGAGACGGAAAGTACAATGTACTGATTGTAAAAGTGTGATGGGGTCTGGTTGGCGATATGTTACTTGGACCACACTTCCTACCACAACGGCTGACCAGAGACATGTAATGTACCTGGCATTTCCGCAAGAAACATTGCCTGAATCGATGGACGATGACGCCGCGCGGGTACACTTCGCAATCATAGTGTGCGGGTACTTGACAACAAAATCTGGTGAGCACTGAATTGGCCGCGGAGGCCCTGTGGCATGGCCTGCATGATCCTCGGATCCGACGCTACTGGATTTTTTTTTCGTGTGGGATCACATAAATCGCGTGTGTATGCGACACCTGTAGAATCAGAAGAGGATCTCGTTCCGAGAATAATCGGCGATGCTGACCGCATTCGAGCAATGAACGGTGTGTTCAGAAATGTACGTCAGTCAATGTCTCGGAGATGCAATGCCAGCATTGCAACTGGCGGTATGACGTTCAAACAGTTCCTACGATCTTGCAATTATTGTACCGTGTGTTACTTTCGCAGTGTTGGTCTCTAATGTGCCTCTGTAGTGCTACCCCAAATACACATCACGTGTGTGGAGTGCTGCCTATGTCAAAGACATAACACTTTCACTGTTTAGAACAGCAAACATCCATTTATTATAAACTGTGGGGTGTAGCGTAATAACACAAGGTAGCTATTTTTATCTCCCAATTACCCATACAGCTTAGTGAGCAGATATATCTTCACATATTCTGAAAGTTCACACTTTTTGATAAACAAATGGGATACCAAAACCTTATTTTCTCATGGATAGGGTTGATATCGGCAAAATAATTTATCATGAATTGCACATATCTTTTTGATAACACATTATACAGAAACTCTGACATTAAGCTCAAGCATTGCATGCTTCATTTGCAATAAAAATTTGTTTTACCTCCACTTTTAAGAGAGAGTACACCTCTAAGGAAAGACACTAAACTGTAGGTCGATTACGTATTTAACGGCTGATTTTTTTGTAAGGAATCCCCTCCGGGATTTATCGGTGATTTTTAGTAACACGTTATATTGGGAGCACCGAACAAGTAAGTGACATGTGAAGGGGAGCATCACCCCGCCCTAGAGAGGGAGAGGCAATCTTCCCGCGCCAAAGCGGAGGCCAGAGGTTTTGGTGGGCAGAAGGGGCACTTACCCATAGGCACAGAATCCGGTGGTCCAAGCCTCTACACTCTAAATCTGAATCAGTGAGAATTTCACTGTTTCAATCAGTCAAACGTATCTGGCTAATATAACACTAACTTAAGCGAATTTAACTGACGAACCAGTGAAAAAGTGCCATATGTGACATTTCCCACGGATTCGTCAGTCATTTTTTCCACTGTTTCTCAGTGGTTAATTTTTTGACTAGTGGACCAGTGAAACATCTGAGCAACTTGCTCCATCTCTAATTATGTTTGACTAATGAATCAGTGAAACTGCGGGTAATAATGGCCGTTAAACAACGTGTAGTAACAACGAATAAACGAATAAAACTAATACAAAACACATTCTGAAATGTGTTTCGTCTTTCAAAACGCCATTTTACGGGGTAATATGAGCACACGAAGAGAGTGCACTCATACATACTATTCGTTTTAACAATCCGAACGGTACCAATCAAACCAAACACGAAAAGAATGAGCATACAACTTCAAACTACAATCTGGCTGCGGAATTATAACACATGCAATTTCCTCCCATAATTTCAACTTGGTGTGATAGCTGCCCTGGTATGGTGGTCGAGGAGGGTCGTCGGTTCGCACCCCAGTTCCTCCGCGGCAGATTTTCCGTTCGCTTGTCACGTGCATGTGGACTGGGAATTTGTCAGCATGTAGGTCTAACTTAAGATCGTCAACGTCACAACTACAAACACGACGCTTACATAAAGAATTGCTCAGACGGTAAGGCAACGGCCTAGAGTTGAAGGGTGCGCGAATTCAATCCCGGACATCTGCGAATATTCTTTTTTTTTTTTACTTTTTAAAATTACGGTACATTGTACAATATAAATAGTAAACTATCGTAAATATGTTTATTCCACGTAATTAATTGCCTACAGTCAATAAAAACAATATTTAATTCGCCACTGCAGTCGGCCGTCACTAATTCAATCAGTGAATTTTTTTCACTGGAACAATCGGTGGTTTTCCACTGATTCTAAGTGGAGCCATTTTCACTAATTAGAGTAGTTGAATCTCACTGCGAATCAGTGGTTTCCCACTGATTCGAATTTAGAGTGTACGAAGAGCATGAGGGGTACTGTTATCACAGCTGGTGTTACGCTTTGTCTCAAATAATCGTCGCGATGATACGGTGGCCAGCAGCCTGAAACATCATCTCCGAGAAGCGAGTGGCTATGGCGAAAAACGGCCATAGGTAATTAGCAACTTACAATTTAAGATTTCAGAAACAAGTACATCAAGAACTCGCTCATATTTTCCTTAATATGTGAGTCCAGTGGTTTACTCTGCACCACCTTGCTTGGCTGTGTGTTGTTACAAGACACCAGGGGCATAGGCGCCGTGGTGGTGTAGTGGTTGTACTCGCATCCCACCAAGGCGAACCGGGATCGATTCCCGCCGGGGTCGCCCCCGGATTCTTGCATGTGGGAATCGTGCCGGAAGATACCGCTGGTCTGCGGGGTTTTTTCGTGGCTCTCCCGTTTCCCCGCCCCTTCATTCCGGCGCGGCACCATACTCACCGCCCTTCACGGCATCGGCTCTCAAGAACTCGCTGTTAAGGAATGTTATTTACAACATAAAACTACCTATCTCTACTATTACCTTTGTTATTCTCAATTATCGCAATATTTTATTTCTATCTAATATTTAATTAAAGTGATCACAACTGTCTCTATAATAACTACGGTCATTCAATTCACACTCATTTTACTCACGCGTTCAGTTCAATGGTCCCGCCCGTCAGTGTGCGCGTCCTAGGTCAAGAAGCGAGGGAGCGATACGGGCGACACCAACACGCACCGCCTAGCGCCTCATCGCTATGCGCAAGGCGTGCAGTGTTTCTGGTCGTGACGCTGTACTGTGCAAATTAAATTTGTAACAGTGGGGTTTTATAGCACGCGATGAAAGACCACAGATTAAACTACGTCCGTATCGTTGTACTTTTCTCTTGCCGCTTAAGGAGTCTGCATAGGCAAGATTTAAAAATTTCACAAATTTTTTTTTCTCCAAGAATACACTAAATATGGCAAACGTAAAACGATAGGGATATAGACAATAGTATTTTATTTTATCTTTTCTGTCAAAAAGTCGTATTTCGAAGACTTTTATTTACCGAGATACACCTTTGCGCGCAAAGGACGATTTCACAGAAAATGTTCCCGTACATAATCCCTTTAAGGCCACGTAACCCTCCCAACTTAAGATTGTCGGCTCGGAGGCCCAGCGCGGCTTAAATAGCCTAGCTGGCTCGATATAGAAGGTTCCCCGCACCCATAGTCTCACTGAGGGGCGAGGGCAATGACCAAAACATTCTTACAGCGATAACCCCAGAAACACAATCCTCTCAAGGACGGAAGTGCACGATTTCTGATGAGCGTATCGCGGCGGCGGCAGCACGCCTTTGTAAATATCCGCACACTACTCGGGTTACAAATCTGTCCTTGACACACTGTCTCGCTCGTTCGAGCTGGACGGGGAAAGATCAGCAACATGTAACAGTATTAAGTAATTTGGTGTAAAATAATCTTAAGTAAACAAATCCTCTGAAGTAAACGCTGTTAACGATAAAGAGAGCACTTTTGAAATCAACCACAGAAAAAAGTCACTGCTCTTAACTGCATATATTTTAATGGGCACGCTGTGTGACATGACCAGGAAAGTTGGTAACCATGGATGGGAAGTAGTTCCGTATCTTAACGTCGAATAAAATGTGTTAGGTAACCATTCGTGAAAACTTAAATTATCTATTTCGTTTACTATTTTTTTTTATACTGCATTGAAGTGTAAAAATAAGCAGATATGTTAAATATTTACTTTTCGAATCATTTCACAGTTTCACTTTACCGACGCATGAATAAAGATTAGACCCATGACAATGTTAATTTTACATAAGGCGGAAGAATACACGACGTGCATACAAGTAGATCTTAAGCAGTGCTTTCAAAAGTGGTAGTTTTACGGTGACATTTTACGTGTACAAGACGCGACAAATAAAAAGGTAAACAATAACTCGATGACGTAATGCACTTTAGCGCAGACGCGTAGTTCACAGTGTGTTGCTGTGGCTCATGAGCACGACTGCCGCGAACAAGCCCGCGCGTCTGAAAGCACATTAGCATTACACGCCCACCTTTTTTTTTTAGTTTCAGGATTTAAATATTTTATTCCTTCAAGTCTATATTCAAGGAGATTTAGGGTTGCTATAGGTTGTTTGCGGTCACTTACAACTTTCTGAAGCCCTGCTAAAGTTCTACTTCCAGAATATTTCTCTGCCTCATGCAAACGAAGCTTAACTTAAGTCTGGAAAATTACACCAAAGGGACAACGGACCGGACTCGTGCGCACTCAATGTAATATTGTTTTGCGTAAGAACACCTTCTTACTAGGCGTTACCAACACGCCCTGTTTTATAAATAAAACATTATAATTTATAGATGGAATATAGGGAAAAATTCAATAAAAATAATGTATTTTCTTTCCCAAACATGTATGAAACGCTTTTAACAGGTGCGTATTCTGGAAACAATCATAAAAGTAATATACGAGGTGATTTTTCAAAGGTTTGGTACAAAAAATGTAAAGAAACCGCGAATACACTATAGCAAGTTATCTTTACCCCAAGCTTACAGCTGCAGCCAACGTGTCCTAATGTTGTTCACAGCAAAACATGTCGGATATCGCCCTATATCCACTTTTCGTGCCAGTCAAACTGCCAGGTAAGATAAAGTGAACACGAGGATAGTTGGCTCATACTCGGCGTGGTATCTCACGTTATCTGCGGGAATGATTCTTGAAAAAATATCATAAGCCTTCAAGTTGTGTGTCGCTCGTCATACGAAGAAAAAAATCCAAAATCCGGGGTAGTTACATTTAAACTCATTTTTAACGAACAGAGACAAAATAGGTAATCTAAAAATAAAATATTACATAGCTAAAAATTATTAGAGGCAATTTTCTTACAAAATAACTATTCCTGTGTGATTATATATCTCAACAATTATTTGCGAACCTCTTTTAACCAATTACGGGAGATGGATTAAGTCTATTGGACTATCGTTCAGCATACACGTCACAAGAACGAACAGGCTTCTTCCGACATTCGCCATACACCATGAGCATGTCGGCATTTTCCGCATTAGTTTATACCATCTTCCAGTCCAGCATATGACGTTCTACGTCTAGGTAGTATGGACTAAAGGCCGTTCACGTTAAAGTGGGCACTCTAGAAATCAACCTTTGAAAAAAAAACCACCGCCCGCATCTGCGTATGTACAACCATGTGTGTCACCACACAGGCTGGGGATGAACACACCCAGTTATGTTGGCAGTGAAATGTGACAAGTAGTTCTACGAAATAACGCGGTATTAAAAGCGTAATGTTTAAATTAATGGCTATGTAAGCTGTTTGAAGTTTATTCTATACACTTTAAAGTAATTATTGGCGTAAAGATAGCGTATTTACTGTAACTAATAATTATATTGTGTCACGTGATCGGCGCAACGGTCAACACCAACGGTCCGTTGTTGTGGTTCCTTCATGCTTGTTGCTTTGCTTTGCTTGAGAGGCAAACTACAAATTTGGAAACTGGAAGTTGTATTTTAATATTTCTCATTTATTTTTCAGCTTATCTGCAATAAGCATTGTTTTACTATAGGTCGTATAGTGTTTAATTGCGTTGTAGTGGTTTTGTGTAAAGTTATGAGTTCCAGCAAACTACGTACAAATATTCAGCGTCAGGAGGACATTATAAATCTCACCCAAAGTATTTATTCCTTAATTCGCCGAGGAGAGATGAAGCCGTGCAAGGTGAGCGAACCAGTTGCAGAAATGATTAAAACTTCAACTGCAACTGTCCGGAGGTAAATATGTTTTTACGACGTGTTTTCGTCGCTTATACCCAGTAAAAAAAGTGAAAAAGAAAAATTATAAATTGACAGAAACGTGATATTATAAACGGAAAGTTAAATAACAATTATAAAGTAAATGAACGACACCAGAAACGCAACATTAACATATTCGTGTGAGTTTGCGAAGTACATGTTATATTCTAAGTTTGACAAATAATATTAAAAGTTATATGTACCTATCTACCTACGCTCATCTGTTTAACCTTTCTTTCAAATCTGTCATAACATGTGCAAATTTGGCAGTCAATAATTATACGTTAATTTTACACGTTTTTATATCACTGTGTAGATTTTGTAATGTAGGCCTTACCTCAAATACATGTGTACGTATCTATTTACGCCCAGCCATGTAACCTTATTTAAATATGCCTTGATAACCAGTGCAAATGTGCCTGTCAATAATTATACATTAATTTGACACGTTTTGAAATCACTGTTATTTTGTAATGTAGGCCTAACCTCAAAAATGTGTTCATGTAGTTATTCATCCAAAGTTACAGTGTTAAGTTTTACTATTGTTAACTTAACATAAACGTCGCAGTTTGATGCTACACCAAAGGTGTTCCAACATATAAACTATAAAATCGTGAAGCTGGTTTTGTTAACTATAGACCTATAGCTGTGCTCGTTGCCGACATTCTTTCGTGATGCAAGTGTAGGCCTAATTGTTTTATTTGGTAATGCTTGCCGTAATAAGAATTAGAAAGTATTCATAAATAATTGTCAACAGTTAGACCTATAGAACAATTCCATGTTTAAATTTCGAACTGGATGTTCGACAAGACAACTTGCTACCTTTTAAGAAATATCAACAAAGATAGTATGCGTTATTGAGTAGGCATAATTGTTTGTAATATCTGCCACTTTGGCCACAAAAATATTGTAGTTATTGAAATTCAATGTAACTGTAAATTACACGTCATAGTCAACATCCCAGACTCCCAGAGCTCTTGTTTACTTGCGAGTGCATGTTCTGTAAAGGTTAGATTTCATTACGCAGCGTATGTGTTAAATATTTCTAAAGCTGTATGAGCTAGCTTTCGGTAAGGGCAGGACTACAAATGACAAACACATTCACAGTTATGGCGATAAGCACATACAAAACACAAAAGCACAGTGGCCTGGCTACAATTGATATAACGATAATATTAGTTTGTTTACGTTGCTACATCTGTACCGAAGAAATTAAGGTTTGTACATACAGTTGGTAGTGAGTTTTTTCAAAAATAAATATTAGAATTGATCTGAGACATTTTTAAAATTGTAAATTATTTACATTTCAATTTTTACTTTAAACATTACCTAAAAGAGTTACAAAAATTTCGTGGTTGTGATTATCCATAAATAAACAAAAGAAAATATCTTCCAGGGAAATGAAGTCAAAATACACACTTTCTTGATTTGTAAATAAGTTTTCCAATTAATAACATAGTATAAGTGTCGGGGCTTCTGATTGGCTGTTTATGGCAACAAGGAAAGTTAGATCAAGTGCTTATCGCTATGCACAGTAACTTGCCTGTAAGTATTACTTTTATAATTTGTCCTTTACATTATCATTTTGCTATTATTTGTAGATATTTATTAGTTTTACATTAACAATAAGACAATAATTTCAGCTTTGTGCGTGCACGCATGAACCATTTTTGTAAGTATAGTAATTTTTTTTAAATACTTTTCTCGTTAAGTTTTCAGTTTTGCTGCAGTCATTGCAACGAACGAACCACAACAATGATGAGTGTCCATGCACTTTACCTGTAAAATTGGTTTCTTGAGGTCTGTGTGGGTTTGACAAAAATGAAATGTCGCACCCATTTGGGCCCCAAGAGAGACAGGAAATGTGGCCATCACCGGATCGTCATTTCACTTAGCTATAAATAATATACATTATTTTTATAATTATTTTGTACAAATGAAGGTGGTGGCAGTTGCAAGCCTGGTATAACCTTTTATCACTTCAATTCACAGTATAAATGTTCAGTTCTTTTTTGGCGAGTCTCAAAAGGGTACGAACACAGAGTAATGGTTTCAAAAAAACTATATGTACATATACACAATTGCGTTTGTTGATATGTTTATATTTTTAATGTAAATTATTTTAATTATATATATATATATACGTTATAGGCCTATGTTGAAATATATTTATCTCCATTTATAAAGGTGCATATAAAACTATCCTTAAAATGTACATATACATGCACATATTTTATATATTTTTCTTTTTTATATGTAACATATTTTTGTATACTGCCACGTTTGTGCTGTCACGTTAAGTTTATTAGCACCATCTACTTCTGTGCAGTGTTGCACTCTTTACTCGACTCAGATCCCCTCGTCTTTCCTTAGCTCCCTGCCTTCCCCTTTCCCCTCCGTGCGTCATTATTTTTTGATTTGTCATATTTTATTTAAGTCCTTGCACGGCCTCGCTCTGTCTGCCTTATACGCTTCAGACATCTGCTACGTTACGCCGCTACCTTATGCCTGCAGAATGTATGGTTTTCCTGATGGCTTAGTTGCACCTAACTACAGTCAGCTGAGGCCAAACACAGCTACCATGTTTTAGAGCTGACGTTTTACTTGTCACGCTACAGAGCGATGGGGCACTTAGAAAACGGCGAGTCATGGGAAACGTTAAGTTTGCGGTACAGTTTTTGAATGTTTGGTAATTTGTGTGATAAGTGGTGTTGTACCTTAAGTGTGCAGTCTGGATTTGGCTGTCCTTCCAAATTATTTTTCAGCTTAACTAATGCGTGTCCTTTTTTAACGTGTCGTGTTGGTCCTTGTTCACCACCAAAATTTAATGTTTGCTTTTTCAAAGTTTCCATGACTTCATTGCTAGGGCGTTCATTTTTCAATTATTTGTTGTGTTAAGTTTTTGTCTATCGGATATGTGAGATGACCCAAACAATTATATATTTTACGTACTTTATATATATTGTATATTTTACATGATATATGTACATATATATGCATGCATATATACATGTATATGCATATACACATACATTATATATATTATGTGTTATATACATCATATATGTTACATGTTTTATATATAATATACGTGTTATATTTAGCAGTCCAAAAAAGTAAACATTGAGTTTATTAACATGACAGTCACATGGCAATATTTGTTTACATGTGGTGGAAGAATACATAATGGGCAAGAAAGTAGAATTTTAGCAGGGCTTTCAAAAGTGCTCCCTTTATCGTGAACGGCCTATACCATAAAGTACAGACAAGGTCTTAATGCAATCGGTGTAACGGAAACAGAATCTAAACACGCATACGAACATCGTAGCGTAGCAACTAAGCAGTAAAATTGAGCAGACAAATGCCGATAATTGTAAGTTTCATATTACGATAGAACATAACTACTTGCACTAAAAAAAAAAAAACTGACATTACAATTTCCTCTATTGTGGAGTGCGCGAAGCAAGTGCACGTAATCGAAGGTAAGCTGCGACAGTGAAAACATGCAGTGTTAACGTGATCGCGGCCTGTACACAGGGGTGTCCGGAATACTCGGCGCGCGAGCGGAGAAATACATGCACGGATATGCAAAGGTTGACGAAATTATTAGTGTATATATCAAGTAGACAACTATGTAATATCACGACAGTATGGTACGACTAGAGTGGAGAGATTTGAGCGGGTCGTTACAGCATGGTCATGAGAGCCGAAGAGGGTGAAATGAGACGGGTATGGATCAGCGCCGGAATACTAGGACGGGGGGAAATGGGAGGTCCCGGGGAAAACCCGCATACCAGCGACATCGTCCGGTACGATACCCAGGAGAAGAGTAGTCTGACCACCAAACCACCGTGGCCCCACTGCATGGCAGGCGTACATGAACATCAACACGGTTAGTAATATCACACACTTTCGTGCTATTTATTTACGCAAACGGTAACACGTGAAACGACACGGAAACAAAAAAGGAACAAGAAACATACTGGTTATTCACGAACAGAACACCGACATTTATGGGGTACACAAACAAATTAATGACTTCAAATAAACTTTAATCGTCATTATGCATATCGCAAATGACAACACCAATTGCGTTCAATCAGATGAACTTGAACTTTCACCATTAAGATTTATTATGAAAGTATCCTCCTCGTCTATAATGTTATCCAATTTCCACATTTCACTTTCAACTTTTCGACCACATGGCATACACATTTGTTCCACACATCTGGAGTCACTGCTAGTATTGCTTCTTCCAGAAGTCCTTTAATGTCAGACAACTTACCCGCATCCCTAGCCATTTCATCAACTGCATACGCATTATATGCTAACTTGTGTTGGTAAACAATGTTGAGCAATTCCTTCTTTAACATGCCATCTTCGAAATCAATATTCCTTGCTGTTAGCCAGTCCTGTATATACTGCTTCCAAGTATTTGAATTGGGAATTCTTTCCTTCTTACGGGCGTGGTATGGCGCGTTATCAAGCACAATAACAGCATTATCTTCAAGTCGAGGAAGTATATCTTTGAACCACTTCTCAAAGGAATCAGCACACATCTGCTCATGATAATCTCCAGTCCTTTTGGACTCAAACACCCACAAACTTCCTTCCACAAAGCCTAACTTGCTCCCAATTTGCGTGATTATGAGGCGTTTTCCTTTGCCTGAAGGGTCTTTATTACCGGTTGATAGTCCAGACAGAAATGTCTGTTTGGATGATGTAATCGTGGCATCCACTCAGACGCTGTTTCGTGTATGTCCTGCATTTAACCACGTTTCATCGAGGTAGTAAATTGAGCGTCCTTCGCCCCTCAGTTGTTTAATGGTACACAAATAACGTCGCCTCCATACAATGATACCATCCCAGTTTATAAGCATGCTGTCTCGTCCACGTCTAACATATTTGAAGTGCAGTTCCTTTAATAAGTGGTAAAATGTGGTTCTCCAAAAAGCAGGCAAATTGGCGTCGTCATTTACAACAGCAAGAACTTTACCGACAGTTGGCAGTTCATTACGGAAGTAAAACCCGTGTACCTTTCTCCGTATCGCATTCCTGCCAACCCGTCAACACTTTCCGTAAACTTCCGGCGTTGTTTTTTCTTTCTTCGGCGACTTCAAGATGTGCGTGGATTTATACTCACTTATCAGATAATAAACTGTTGCTGGACTTAACTCCAGTAGAACGCGCTGCTTTTTTAACGACGTCATCTTTATGCATGCCTGGATTCGGTTCTATCTCGACTTTAGACACATTGAGAACTACGTGTTTTTCCGATGAACTGAGCGCCCTCCTATTCGGTCGCTTCCTGGCCGGACTTACCTGGACCTGTCGGTATCACTCGCCGTCTCCGTAGAGGACGCCATCGCTAATTCATACGTACGTCAATCTAGTGTAAAGCACAGATAATTATATTGTTATTACTTGGTACAGAACAGAGTATGGAACATCACGTCGTTCGGTGTAGAGGTACTTACGTTCGCACGTAACAGAACAACACATTTAAAGCCACAGCCACAGTCAGACTAACACAATATCACAACACAATACAGACAATCGCGTGCCCGGCCACCAATACAGCGTAGGGCACACTGCAGCGACGCCCGCTGGCTTGTGGCTTGTACATCCCTTGCTGCTCACTCTGGTATCGCGTGCTCGTGTGTACAAACACCAACTCTCGCTTCTTGACGAATGGACTATAGTTTTAATTTATTAAAGTGAATAGTCATTGTGCCACTTGAAAAAAAATGTAACTTTGTTCAAGAAATACACGTTCTAATACTTATTATAAACTGTGTCTGGGCTGCAATTTTACTACGAGACCCTATCTAAATTTGACTACTGTGAAACCAGCACATCAATAGCAATTTTCATTTCCGAAATATATGCGGTGCATGTTTTAGGTGACTCATTCTGTATATTGAAATGGTTAATGGTATCACCACATTTTCAAGGGGGAAAAAAGTAATGATATAGATGTACAGCTCTGAAAGTATTATACCCGCACAAGCTGCACGGTTTCCTGTCCAATTATAACATTAGCCGCCTTAAAACGGAGTTCAAATGTTTAATGTAAATAGTATAATACAACCATTGACGCGTTATACATTTAAAATATAAACGTTCCAGGTACAAGTAAGCGAAATAGGGAGTTGTTGCACCTGGCCGATAAGCTTTTACTGCGCAAGATAAGTTCTTTGGAAATTTTAAAAATAGATTCTACTAATATCCCAGTTTAACTAAGAGATTAGATTTGTGGGCTGGACGTTAAGGTTTGTGGAAATAATGCAGAACTAAAAACTGTTTAAACAGCTACTAGAAAATCAAAGAACTTACAATCTGTTGCACTTTTTTTGTTTAGCCAAGATATAGTTGCTGCATTAATAATTGATTCAAATATATAATGTTAAAAACAAAGTAAAGGTGCAACTGAGATACAATTTAGTTCTTGTATTATTGGCTGTGACAAGGCTTTTTTTCGGAAACGAAAAAAATGTTTCAGTATCACGGGGGGGAAATCCGTAACTAATTATTATGACGTAATTTATACATTTGAAAACTCTGTTTATAACCACGACGAAGGTACAAAAGGGAGGTGAAAATGTCATACTATATTTAGGGAAAGAAACTAATATCAATAAATACAGATTCATCTGTTTTAAAAATGCCACGAGACTTTCAAATAACGCCGTAACCCTTCCAAGTTTAACTTTCATCTGTTGCTTCCCGATAACACTTGCTTCCAAGTTTCCATCAAATACACTTAATAATATACACAATTAGAAATGTCTTAATGTGGCGGTACTGTTACTGAAGAGTGAGAGTAGTAGGGGCGCACGGGTCCTAAGCCACTTTTGATTAATTGAAAGGGTTAAATTGATATCAAAGGATTAATTAAATTGATAGAAAGGGTTAATCGAAAATAACTAAATTCAATGAAAGAGTTAAATTTTACTGAGGGTTGAACTTATTGAAAAGGTTATATTTATTGAAAGGGTTAGTTTTAATCAGATCAATTTTTCTTTCTTTTTGGGTGGGGGAGGGGGGTAGTAGGACCTCTGTCCGACATTGATGGTGTGGTGTACTGGAGGCGACTGACCAGACTGGTGGGTTGCAATATCTTATACACCATCTGGGAATAGTTCACATACAAACGAAATTGTATCTATTATTGAAGAGTTGACAGAAGTGGTTATATTACAAATGAAGTTTAGTAAGATTGCTCAAGAGCTTCATGCTTCTGGAAGGATAAGATATCCTAGAAGAAGTTATACTTAAGGTTTAAATGATCTTTTTCATGCCGATTTGTGTGAAATGACATTGCTTTCAAAATTCAACAAGGGATACAAGTATATTTTAACCGTAATCGATGTTTATTCTCAATATGGTTGGGGTATACCTTTGAAAAACAAAACTGGGAAACAGGTTACTGATGCACTGAAGATCACTTTGAAAGAGGGAAAGCCTAATTCACTCCAAATAGACAAGAGGAACTGAATTTTATTCTACGCCAATCTGGAAACTAGTGACAATATGGTATTAATCACTACGTAAAGTGTTCGGAGCTTAAAGCCAGTGTTGTGGAAGGTTACAACAAATCGATTAAGCAGTTAATGTATGAACATTTCACGTCGAGGGGGACTTACAAATGGGTTGACATGTTGCCTGAAATAGTTAGACTTTATAATTCCAAATATCATAGAACTATCAAGATGGCTCCTAAGGAAGTTATGGATAGTAGTTTAATGAAAACTATTTATAATAATGACAAAGTCATCGACGAAAGGAAACCAAAGTTCAAAGTTGGGGAATTTATAAATATCTCGAAGCAGAAAGGTGTCTTTGAGAAAATTTTTTATGGTGAATTGGTCTTTTGAAATATTTAAAATTATTTCAATTAGACAAACATATCCCAGAGTGTATTCCCTAGAAATATATGATGGAGAACCAATAAAAGGAGTGTTTTACGAACATGAATTGCAAAAACTTAATTCTCTAAACGAATATTTGGTTGATAAAATCATTAAAAGCAATGTCCTAGGTTCGATGGATTGGTTTCTCAAAAGCACACAATTAGTGGGTTAAGAATCAAGATCTTAAAAGATTGTAATACAATGTCTAAGATTATGATACTAACTAAAAGATTTTTTAATAACATTTGATAAGTTTTTTATTTAATAATCCTCCTGGATGGGGATTGTATGTACAATTTATTGTGTAATCAATCCCCTTGTTGATTGGATAAGCATTTGAGCAATAATCCAGGGTTATTACATCCTTTTAACTGTGACATCATTCACATTTAGGTGATAATTTGTTACATTTGACATGTAATTCAATTGGTATCTGTGATAGAATCGTTTAATTGGAAATTCGCATTTAGGTGTTAATTCGTTGTGTTTGGTACGTATTGTAATTTATTGTATTTAGGTGGTATTCCGTTGCATTTGATTCATTTTAAATGTGACGTAATTGATTGTTTTTTATGCTACATTTCTTGGAATCGGAATAAAATTTCGTGGAATTTGACAGCTTAAAGGTATTTGGGGCACAATTCCATTTTAATGTTGTTTAGAATGTATTTGCAATGTGATATATATATATATGAGAACATCATTATTAAATTTTTCTACTTTAAAATTTTATTAAAAAGTTTTAAGGTGGAAACGATTTTTGCAGTGTAAAATTCATAAATATTTTTACGCTGTAAACGATTTTTACGGAGTACACTCTACTTTGATGGTTTAAGGTTCAAAAACAAAAAAAAGTTCATTTAAGATATAATTTTTTTCTCACAAAAATTATGTTTAAATTGGTATTAAAATTCAATGCAATATTGTAAAAGCAGACCGCTTGCTGCAGTCAGGGCGACGCGCATCATGGAGTGAAGTTGTCGAGGACGCGGGGGCGGAGGGATGGTTGAAATTCTACAGCTGTCGCGTATGCTCGGAGGCAACCACCAGGCTCTGCATGTGAAAGGATGGCTGTCGGAAGGGGTGGGGGGAAGGGGAGTGAGTTTCGATTGTGGTACACTAGTGGCACTTATATAAATCATTCTTTCATACCCTCGCCTGCTCCGTGCACATCTCCCGTCCACTCGCAACCCAAACAAACTCCCAGTCCACACACTGTAAACTTTCGTTCATGGCGTATTCTGCTCCGACTCCGCACGCAGGTCACCCTCATTGGCTCTCGAGACCTAAGTTTGGATTACTTCCCAAACACATCAAATTTTCGGCTATCCATTACCTGGGATTGTTCACGAGGCTTTAGAAATACTCGTACCCGTACCTTTAATTAAAAAAACATGTTGCTGTTGAAAACTACTTGATGCTTTTTTTTTTTTGCATATTATTTGTTTACAATAAATTTGGAAGTAATTATTACTTAATATAGAATATTAAACTTAAGTGAGATTATGTTATATTTTCCTAAATTATAGTAATGTCTAAAAATTCTGAGCTAGGAAAATCTGCACATGAAATACATTTTTTGTCTGCTATACGAATAAATATATGTCTTGTTTCAATAGTTGTAAAAAAAAAACATTTTTTACAAGTGAATCAAAAAGTCTTGTATTTGTGTGATTTTATTTCCAAATCATAGTTTGGTTGATTCAAATATTCACTTGTTGAAATGTTAAATCTGGGGATTATCTTGGGGACTAAATAAACTTTATTTCAAAGATATAGAAATTTTATCGGCTGGAGTTGTGAAATTTTTAATTAGCTGAGAATATGCCACGCTCTTGCGTGACCTTGGATCGGCAGGCTGTGTGGACAGGCCATCTCTCAAGATATTCGGAAAAAAAAAAAAAAAATCCGGGCTGGGGATGCGTGATCTTGGAGAAGGAACTAACTTTTTGGGCAAAGACAGCTTCTGGAGTGAGGGGGAAGGGATGGTCTGAGTTCTTGACCTTGGGGCACGTCCCTCTCGTGAGGGGTGGAGAGTAGGGTACAGGCAAACGGGGGCGATGTGAAGCTCTCTAACCAGTCGTCGCCATCGTGGATCAGTGGCAAAAAAAATTGACAATCGAGGAAGACGAGGGAATGACTCCAGGACATGTTGCTCTGGCGAGGGGTGGAGGTGGGGATGTGGTGCAGGGAGCTCAGGAGCAATGTGGCCATATCTAGCCACTCATCGCCATCTTGCCTGTAGTGAAAAAATGACAATTGAGGGCACAGGGATGAGTAACTTCAAGGATACAGTAGCGCGCTCTGGCATGAGTAGGGATGGTTGGCTTTCGGCAGAGCGACACGGTGGTTTCTCGAGGGGTTCTGCCATCTTCAGTTGCTCATAGAATCTTGGACTATATGGATGTATACCTCAATAACTCCTGCCTCAATAACCTCATGCTGAGGGGTTCAGATCTTGTTCACAGTCTTTGTAAATTATAGTGTGAAATATTTTTAATTTATCGGGAAAAATATACATTTTCGTGTGATATTGCGTTTAGTATGTAAACCCAGTTTCTGTATTCGGTAGATGAAACTTGGTATGATTTTCACCTCGCGTTTGTGTTAACTAGTGCACTCTATTTACCACACTTTATGGAAAACATTTGTAGTACATATGTTATTTTTAAATAATTCACTTTTATACATTCACATACTTGTAGGACGAATCAAGTCGTTAAGAGCAGCTTGATAGGGAAATAGGTTCTATCAGTCGTAAATTTATACTGAAGTTGCCTTTACGATGCCAGCCATGCTACATGTATATAAGCAGGTGCACCTCATACGATCCACTCATTCGAGTGACCTCCGAGATGGACGGACGTCGGCAATGCTCCACATATTTAATCGTGCTTATAAGTCTCCGCAAATCATAAATTAACGTCATTCCTTCAGCAACCTCGCAGCCAGACATACATGTTTTGTGAGAGGTGCAATTTTATTATGCATGTTAATCTATTAATTTCTTTTCAATGTGGATTACATTTCTAAAGTTCCTCCTCGCCAGTCTCAAAGGCATATGGACATGTAAGGTATGTGCGAGAGGCATCATATATATCTTGTTCATTTAATTTAATGGGGCATTTTGTTGTAGATCATTAATTCCATACTCACATAATTGTGTTCATTCGTTATACTTCTCTCATGTAAATTATATTGCTAGCAAACTGCTCAGGGTAGTAAATCATGTCACATTTCATTCAATACTGGAGTGTCACATAATTGCACTTAATATTCATGTAGTTGAGATCGTTTGAAATTTGCAATTCGATGCATGTAATTTATTCATACGTAGAACGCCCTGAAGTTCTCTAACGTTTAATTGCATTTGGAAAACAGTCGTCTATTTAATAGTTTGTCATTACTAACATGTAAATCCCATCTTTCAAAGTCGCCTATCTACAAACACCATCTACAAGCAATATCAATACAAACACATCAAAATTAGAAATAAATTAAATTACCCTCAGCACATTCTTGCACTCAACTCAAAATCTATATCACATTGCAACCCACCTCTCTGGGCAGTCACCTCCAAGACACCACAGCATCAACATCGTACAGAGCTCCCCACAAAAGGAAAGACAGGAGTACAACAACAAAATAAACCTTTCAATACATTTAACCCTTTCAATAAATTTAATTCTTTCAATCAAATTTAACCCTTTCCATTTTTCATTGGATTAAGATCGGATTAAGCATTAACCATTTCAATTAAATGGACAATCCATCAATTAATCTCAATTAATTACAGGTGAAGTAGGACCCGTGCGCCCCTACTACTCGTACTCAATTATTAAAAGGGCAACATTCGGTGTGCAAGAATAGCGTGTAATCATCCGTTTTCTCCACTTGCATGACATGATACCTATCACCATACATAGTCAGTTGAGTGGAGCAAATTGTTTTTGAGGATCGGATATTAAGTGTGAAAGAGATCGCCACCACAGTTGGCATTTCCGTAGGAGCAATCCACACCATTCTGCATGATAACCTGAAAATGCGGGAAGTTTCTTTAAGGTGGGTGCCGCTAATGCTGGCCGACGAGAACACAATGTTGCACGAGTGGCAATGTGTCAGGCGATGATGACACGTAATAACTCCATGAATGTTGCTTTCTTTTCGTAAACTTTCACAATTTATGAGACGTGGTGCAGTTTTCAATCCTGAAGCGAAACGACAATCGGCGCAATGGAACCATACTGATTCACCGCCACCCAAGAAATTTCGTGTTACTGCCCGTTCTGTGAAAATGATGGCCGTGTTTTGGGACAGTGAAGAAGCAATCCTCACTCACAGCACTCCAAAGGGCACTACGATGATGACTGCATCCTACGAACATGCTCCGAGAACAAAACTGCTTCCAGCATCATAAGTAAAGCAATCGGAAAAGCCTGCACATTTGTTTTCCCATCAAAACAACGCCCATGCTCGAGGGTGTAGTTAAGTTTGTTAGAAAAAAATAGGAGACCTCAGAAACAAATTAACTTACAGCATATACTAGAGTGGTTCAACACTGCAGTAGGTTTCGGTTCACATGCTGTGGCTAAAAATAAAAATAATAACAAACAATTTTCATTTCCACGTTTACATAAATTATTGTACGGTAAAATGCTCCTTCCTCTACACTATCATCGAAATAACATTAGTATCAGCTGAGTAAATAACGTGTACTGAAATCTGTGCTTTTAAAGTTAAAACCAAATAGGCAGTCACCACGCAATGAACAAAAAAAATTAACTGCGCGAAGTTTTCTTACTTGCTTTTGAAAGATACATGCGTATTTAGACACACATGTCTACCTGGCGCCTTAATTATGTTGCAGAGGGTTTGGAATCCGAGGTTTTTGAAGTGAATACATACGTCTCCATATCTGCAACCATAGTGGGAGGCAATCGAGAACATCCGATGATAACAAAATCGGGGGATACAGTTTGGCATTGCAGCTCCGAATCTATCGTCTGCATTCAAAATTCAATTACACTACTCGATTGCCAAAGGATCAAAGAATATTTTGCTTTGAGCAAGGACTGCCAAACATCCCCGGGAGTTGTGGAGAAAGGGGGGAAGAATATTGAGTTTGTTTCGTCGCATCTCTTAACTTCCGCGTAGTACAACTTTTGACTAGGAGAAGCTACGACGCTCGTTTAAGTTTAGGATTTGAGGCGTGTAAAGCTGACCGTGTTAACGCAGACAAGCAACTTCAATGTATAATACACTAATTAGCGTAAAAATGTGCGCACCGAGACTGAACTGTTGGAATCAAAGGAAATTATTAATGTTATAGTACATACAAAAGAAAAAGTGAGATTACGATATCCTTAGATCAGGGTCCGCCCACCTGCGGCATGGGAAAGGGACCTTTATTGCCTATCGTCTGACCGTGTCGCGAGCCTGGATAAATTTGTCGATACAATCACGTATGGAATCAAACAACCGACTTGCTTTATCCTGCAGACATATCGGCCCACGTCTGTTATGAGTTCGGCTCCAAATCAAGAACAAATCGACAAGAAGGAAACTGATGCTACAGCTGGTCTGAAAAAATGTTAAATTGCCAACGAATCTGGTGACCACGGAAGTTGGGGAACCCCAAGCTTGTCTCGGCGAGCATTATCATGCTGGAAACTGGCTCCTCGGCGCTCAGCTAGGACAGGTAGCACACGGGGTCCGCAAAATTTACCAGGGGCTATAGGGGAGTAGCAAGTTATTGATATCTGTGTAATGAACACTATATAAAAGGTGCTTAGTTAACATTAATGTTGTACAATATTATTTTAATATAAATATGCTTGAATATGCACGGAGGGAGCTATACAAATGAACTGAAATAATAATTTATATTTAATTATAAAGATTTAACCAGCCCGCATTCTGAGTAAAGTATGATTGGAGAGTCCCCACCTTGTTCATGATTCTGGAGGCTGATTAAGATAGCGGAAGTCGACGCCCGGACCCATTTTCAGTGATCTTCTTGTTATAATAGCCCAACAACAAAAAGACACCGACCACAGGCTACACTGCCCTATATCGGCTGTGTTGTCCCCGTTAACTGGCCGATGGAGGGATTTTTTTGTGGTTTCCGATTTCATAACTAATTTCAGCAATCACGGCCCGTGTTTTGGATAAATATGTGAAGGCGTGATCAGGCAGGCTGCTCAGCTAAAGCCTGATCACAACTTGTAACAAGGGGCCATCAGGGGGCAATGTGCACAGGACATATCGCATACAACCAACAATTATTATTTATTTTATTCATAACATTTAAAGTATGAAACTTGTCCGTGAACAAATTAGTTTAGTATCCTAGAAAGTACACACTAAATCTGAAACAGTGAGGATGTCACTGTTTCAATCAGTTAAACATATCTGACTGATTCAACAGTCACTTCAGTGAATTTAAATAATGAATCAGTGGAAAAAATTCCATATTTCCTTCACTTACTGATTCAGTTACATTTTCCACTAATTCATCAGTCATTTTTTTTTTTCCACTGTTTATTCTGTGGTTTATTTTTGACTGATGGATCAGTTAAACAGCGTGTAAAAATGGCCGTCAAACCAGGTTTAAGAATGGCAGCTAAACAATGTGTATCAAGTGAAATAACAATGAATAAACTAATAAAACAAATACAAAATACTTTCTAAAATGTGTTTCGTATTTAAAAACACCATTTTACGAGGTAATATAAACATTTAACCTTTCATTCCGTTTTTACGTCTTTCCTTTCGTTTTCATGTATTAGTCGCAGAGCTCTCTTTGAAGTTTTAAACTGCATATTATGTGACGAAGAAGGTACACTCGAATATACTATTCGTTTTAACAATTCTAACGATACCAATTAAACCAAAAACTAAAAGTAAGAGCATACAATTTAAATCTTCATGATTTTGCGACAAACTATAAGACATGTGTTTCCCTCCTCTCATTATTTCAACTCGGTGTCGTAGCGCAGATTGTAAGGTAACTAACTGCCTGAAGTCGAAGGGTGTGCGAGTTGAATTCCGGCTGCCTCCGATATTTTTTTTTTTTTACTTTTCAAATTGCGGTGAATTGCACAATATGAATAGTAAACTATTGTAAATATGTTTATTTCATGTAATTATTTGGCTATCATTCAATAAAACAATATTTAATTCGCCACTGTGGACGTCCGTTACTTATTCTATCAGTGAAATAATTTCACGTCACTAAAATTCTATCCGTAAAATAATTTCACGTCACTAATTCTATAAGTGAAATAATTTCACGTCACTAATTCAATCAGTGAAATTTTTTTCTCTGAAACAATCATGGGGTTTCCACTGATTCGACTAGTTGAATTTCACTGTGAATCAGTGGTTACCCACTGATTCGAATTTGGAGTGAATAAAATATATAAAACATGTTTTTATAATAAATTTAACAATCATTCTTATTGCTTTTGCACTCCCTTCCATTGTGTCAATTATACAAAAGTGCAGATTGTGCACACAATGTTTTACGAGCATGAGGAAATCTTTTTTACTGTTTAGGTTGCTCAATATAAGTACAGGCGACGCTTCAAAAATTCTAACTGTGCACAACCTATGTGCCGTTTATGCGACGCGCATGCAATTGGAATTTACTGTGGCGAATATAGCACATGTCAACATTGCTGAAACGTTATGAGTACCAAGTGTGGCGAGGGGAGAGGGGCAGGGTGGTCGGGTCTACTGGAAATTGAAATGTAAACAAATAAGTTAATTACTGTTGACCTCGTGACTGACAGTTTTACTTACTGGGGATTGACGAGTCAAAGTCGGGGATATGCGTAGAAGATGAAAATCTGTCCACATCATATCTAGTTCATGACCCAGGCCAACATGCCAATAATATAAGACACATACCCCTACCAATATGGCAGAACTCACTTGCAGTCCTCCAAACATTGAAACCGTAGTAGTCAGCCATCCCCAAAGAAGAAAGTGATTAGTGCTATAGGCTGTTCACAATAAATTGAGAACTTTTTAAGGTTTGCCCATCAGGCATTTAATTATTGCAGCCTCAGGCATTAAATTTTGATGGTGGTGAAATGTATACACTGTGTTTTATTGGTCACATTGCAATATTTATATAAAAAAAACAGTAGGAATATGGAAATTGGATAAAAAGGAAAAATTTATAAGGGCCTTAAAAAGCGTTCACTTTATCGTGAACAGCCTATAATGACACATCACCAGTCCAACGTATATTCCGTTGTGTCTGCTGACATCATTGAAAACGTTAAGCTATTAATTGCAGAATATGAAATGAAGGAAAGGAGAGGTTTGAACTGCTCTTAACAAGGTCTTGAGAGCCAATGAGGGCAAAGCGGGATGGATGTGGAGCAGTGCCAGAACGCAAGAGCATGAGAAATGGGAGACCCTCGATAAAACCCACCGACCAGCTTACTCTGCCAAAACTTTGGTACACTATAATGCATTCTAGATTATTGTTGATGAACTAATCGAACCCCTGGCAGTACCACCCATAATGCAGTGGCCAGTATTCTGCCATCAAAAATATTTAATAGTTTTCAAACATTCTGAACACAATTACTTATTTTCTGCAAATGTCATAAATAGTTATCAATACCGTGCGATAAATAGCATTTTTTGCACATGGGTGACCTTGAAAACAGAACTTCGCACATACACTTGCACATGCAGATGCCCATGCACAAGCATTTTTTCACAAGCACTATTTGCAAATGCAGATGCCCATGCACAAGCATTTTTTCACAAGCACTATTTGCAAATACAGTTGCACATGCACTTCTTTCTAGTAAGTGTAACTGTTCTTGTTTTTTAATTAGGATTTGTTTATGTTTGATTTGAGTTGGAATTGGGGCATTTCCGGTTCGATTTCCGGTGAGGACATTTAATACTAAATATATTTTTGGATGGAAGGGGGAGGGGGTAATGCACTATAACACAAGGTAGGAGTAATGAAGTTGCAGTGAGTATGATGTAATCGTACATGCATAACCGTAATTGTGCAATGAACATAGAGCAAGTAAACACGTACCAAGTATCCATTACACAATCACCACATCGAGTTTGACTCCTGGACAGGGCAATTAGTATTTTTCTTTTAATTTTGGGAATTCCGGGTTTGATTGCCCGAAGATGATACGTAATAATTTTTCCATTTTGTAAACTTTTGGGATTATCCGGTTTGATTTCCGGAGAGCGCTTTTGGGAATTTTGATTAATGTGCAATCATACATATCGGGTGTTGTGAAATGTATAGGTGTGGAAGGGGAAATGCAATTTTATTTACTTACGTAATCACAGATGTTACCTCCTAGGTGTTGAACCACCGACTAACAGAGACTGACCTGTTGGTCCTTCTGCAGCTGCATCGAAACTGAGCTGGTGTGATCGTTTTTCAGGGAAAACTGGGAAATGCACTTGCACAAACACTTTTACCTATCCCCCTTCTCCTTTACCCTCGGGCTCTGACGACCGGTTATGGATTTATGAGTTTTATTACCAAACAAGGCAATTACATTTTTTTTATTTTTTCCTATCACTCTGACAATCGGTGGGCGGATTGGTATTGAGTTTGATTCCTGGATAAGACATTTAAAATCTTTATTATTTGTTTCCTAACTCTCAGGCTGAGATGACTGGTGGGCAGATTGGTACCGAGTTTGATTCCCGGACAGGATACTTAATTGTTTATAATTTTAGAATGCTACTGGATTTGATTTCTGGTTAGGACATTTAATTTATTTTATTTTTTGGATTGCTACCGGGTTTGATTCCCAGATACGTTACTCAATTTATTTTTTCCTAACCATAGGCCTCTGAAGGCAGGTGAGTGGATTGATACTAGGTTCATTTCCTATGTGGGATACTTGCAATTTTATTTCCATACTTGCGCAATGAGACTAATTACACATCATCCCCCTATGAAAACCAACTCTCAACTAAGCCCGTTGGAATATACCAAAAGGTATTTTTTCTCACCTACGTTTGACCAATGCATCACACGCACTCCACTACCATCAAGAGTTTCTCTCTTACCTTCATTCGCCCAATTACACACGTGCAATCCAATTACTCACTTTTGTTCAATCCAATGTGTTCCATTGGCTAATTACCCACATTCGTTTGACTGCTGGCAACCCTTCAACAGCTGTGTTCGACCAATAAGTCACATGCGCCCCATTTACTCATATGCATTCGACTGCCATATTGGATTACAATAGTATTACAAATGTAAAAAAATATATTTAATTAGATTAAATAATAGCGCACTTGCACTTACCTAATCATGCATAATGAATTAGTTAACAAATATTTACTCAATACATGCATAATATACAGAGAGAAAGTACATCCGCTTGTTTGGAAAATCAGCTCGCGAAGAAGTCCAAGTGTTAATATGAACACCTTTTACCCCAACAATTACTTGCGTTCGACTGACATATTGAATTGTGTTAACAAAATTAAGGATAGGAAGTTATATAAAAAATATACACCTACAGTTTGGAAATAACCAACAATGGTTCATGCACGCAACAAGCGTAGTTAGTGTCCATTACATAACCCACATACATAGCAATGTATTAAGCGAGATGCGAACAAGACTTCAGGTTAAAAAGTACAGCAAGCAAACCATTGCGACCAGGCAAATCAACAAATGACATGCTTCAACTTGCATACTCTGGAGCCAACTTTCTCAGTCAATAACATGACCTTCACACACATCAACACCACCACCACCACCACCACCACCAAGGTAGGCTGGGACAAACTGAGGTGGTCAACAGACAATTTCAGTCGTTTGAGGGAAAATGGGAATTGTAGTTGCATTATGCAATTAGATAATTATGTAAACACGCAAATGTGTGTGTGTAGAATTACCCATTATGCAATCCCCATCTCCATACGCACATACATCCTATCCTTAAGACAATCAACTCGCAAATAACCTGGGTGTGCACTGACGCCGGCTAAGCGCCACCAGAGTTGAGCCCATAATGGTGCTCACCACCCATATGACACATGGGAAGCACGAGCACAAAGAGGCCTTAAACTGGACTTTCCCATAACGGGAATATTATGTTTTCAAGTGTACAACATGTCTTTCTTTATTTCAGGGCTCTGTGTTATAAAATGTTTAGTATTTGTATGTTTGATAATATTACACCATGTTTGGTTATGAATTTGAAATGCGCACTGTGCGGAGATTAAGAACAATATTATTCCAGGGTGAACACCATAAAAAAAGACATTGAAAGAAGACAGAAAATTTCAGATTAAAATGTGCAATGTTAATCTATATTTAAATTTCTTAAGTGCCTTTTCATTTTGAATATAAAAAGTTTTACTCTGCGTGCATAGCACTTCCGCTTGTGTGAACCCCGTAGGCGGCCATGGTAGATCCGTGCGACGCTTGCCTTTGGGCAGTCCATCAAGGAGAGCTGGCGAGGTAAGACGCTGTCAGGTATGCACTACAACCTTTTAACACTGATGTAGGTTTCGATAGTTCATCTTAGTAAACCGATCAAACTTTGCTTTGCGTACGTTACCAAGACATTTCCCCAGCATTATGCTTCTGCTTAACTTAATTATTTGCGCCCTTGTGGCTTTTTGAATTTAATCTAGGAGAAGAGGAGAAAGATGTCGGGAGAGGACACGCGGCCCGTGCAATTTTGAATCAGGCGCCATCCGCCTATGCAAAAGGCGTTTCAGTGTAAATTCTTGTTTAATTGTCATGCGCAATATTAAGGGCTATATTTCTATGTATTTCTTTAAGGGTATTTTTCATGTTTTATTGTGTTGAGGCCACATCGCCCATGGCCACGCGGTCAGATATCGCTAAGTATGTATATGCGCCATCCATGCACTTTCAGGGTATATTTGTGTAATATCATATGAACTTTATTAAATGTCAGGGTTCTATGTATTTTTCATTCTGGGTTCTGTGTAATTTCACAAATTCATGCTTTGTATGTATGACCACGTGGTCACTTTCATGATTGATTTTCCCGCCATCAGGCGAACCACAAGTCTATCTGCTTAAATCATTACAGGAATATTTTTCGGAACACTGCTACCATTTTATATGGGAATAAATTGCAGTTTTACGGAGAAGTAGTGCAATTTCACCTGTACAACGTGGTCCGCTATGAACTTTATCCAATGGCATCCACGCCATCTAAGCTTGCTTTCACGCATCCACGTGTTTATTGTGACTACTCATATCGTGCCCCATTTTGTTTCACCTATATTTGTGTAATTGTGAAATTTTGTATGGTGATATTATTTCCGTCCTAGCCGACTATGTGTATAGGCTGTCACAACACTAACCACGTGCTGGGAGGCGTGCCCTGACGAGTCCGCGCAAATGATGCCAAATAATCACACGTGTTTATGTTCAGATTCATCTTTGTAATTCTCCGTGCCCTGTCTTCAGGAAACACCTACATTTCACCCTAGTGGCTATAAACCCCTTTCCTTCTGAAACACCATGGTAGAAGTCATCCATCTAGGAGTGCGCTAGAGTAATTGTGGGCTGGGGAGCACCCTAATAGAGTTAGCTAGACACGTCCGAGTTTTCTCACAAGTAAAATTCCTGTGACAATATTTGTACAAGTGATAAATTAACAGTAAGTCTCACAGTATCTTAAGCCTTCTCTTTGTAGTGAAAGTATCCTCGCCACACCTATTTTCAGTCTTAAAAAGTTTATTAAATATGTTTAGTATTGCAAAGTGTTTCGTAAGTACACTCGGGTGAGATGGACACACAGAACCCACAGCATCCCTGAGAACCCTGAGTCACACCAGTGCGGTGACTGGGAAGCACCGCTGGCGCCCATCAGTAAGTAATTTGTGTCTTCGTTCGTCTCGTGTCTCACCCGACGGCGTCAGCATATATCAAAGCTTTTTAACCCTGAGGTGATATAATGGATTCCAGTCAGATACACAATGACATCACATCAAGTAAGTCAATGCAAGTCTTAACAAGTCCCAACATGTTCCAAGACCCATATACATATATTTATTGGAGACAGTGTTGTGAACGGCTGACATGCTCTCGCACGCATCCGAAGAATTACGTGATTGTTATCTGCATATGCTAACCTTTTGATGGAGAAATCACCTAAACATTGTTTTGTGAAACCTCAAAATAAAAGTTATTGACTACGTAAGGCCAAGGGTTGCGGTATACACTTACATCAGGAGACTTGAGAACTCGCTTCATCAACCATCACGAGTAAATATATGCCATTGCATAACAAGTAATGATTACTTAGCGAGACTATTTACAAGTAATGAAATAACTACACAAAAGTAGTATAAATGTGTCTATTCAAGAACCATATAGGGTAATTAGATTTTTAAAATCACATATCAAGTAAATTATTGAGAGTATTGGCATAACGAATATACACATGCAAGTACTATGTGCATAGTCACCTACCCATCACCCGTTGAAACACCTCTAACAAAGTTGGAAGACAACTGTAGGATTGCGATTTACTCCTTGTTTCATATCCCATCAAAGATACTTTACCTAGTATTTACATACTGAACAATAAGTATGATTAAGGTCACCCAAAAACACATCTTACCATAACCAAAACTAACTTTCAACTAACACATGTTTCATATTATATATAAATTTATACCTACTGTGTTGTAATGCACTACACAACAAACATTTAAACAATTTAGCTCTCCAATACCCATTTCAATCTGTCTACAACTCCAATGTCAAGGCCATTATCTCTCTACGAAATTACCACAGGTTGTCAACCAACATAGAACTACCTATTCCCACCCAACCTCCCTACAACACACTGTATTCGTCTTTCAAAGCAAGAAAAATGTTCTCCACAATCCCGATAAGATACAGGTGAGGTCTTTGACTGGGAAGAATACATAAACACTTGCCTTTGCGGTTACGATATAATTAACCTACACATAAATGTAAATTTAGCATGCTAATATAGAGTGAAGGATCAAACTTAAAGTGTGACTGAACATTTTTTACTTCCGTTTGCTCAGGTCAACCCCAGTGGACGACCACCAACAGGGACGATAGTTTCATCATCCGACAGGCTGTAAGAACTCCACAGATATCACTACGCACCATCCAGGAACATGTCACGGCAGCTGGGGGTACATATGTGTTACCAGTACAACATCCAGTGACTAGCACAGCGGGATCTTGTCATTGTGGCGTCCCTTACGATGTTTACCATTACAACTTCAGCATTGCCCATCATGTACGACCTACCGGGAACAGGCAGCATGGTAGCTTGCGGACTGGTAATGAGTGGTGTTCAGCGACAAATCACATTCCTGCATGTATACAGATGACTGCCAAATTTGAGTCTGCAGACGTGCTGGCCAGCACCATGACCCATGTTTCATTGTAGCATCGTACACCACCTCAACGAGAGGTGTATGGTTTGGGGTGCCATTACCTACGATTCCCACACCCCAATTGTGGTGAATGAAGGAACCCAGATAGTGCAGCGATACATCCCAGACATTCTGCGACCATGTATGCTCCCCTTCCTGGGGCAGCTCGACAACCCCATTTTCCAGCAGCATAATGCCGTGCCTCACACAGCACAAGTATCTGGGTCCTGCCTTTGTAATGTCAACCATCCTTGGCCAGCAAGGTCACTAGACCTCTTGCTCATTGAGAACGTTTGGGACCAGATTGAACAGCAACTTCGGCAGATTTGGAGAGTAAATTGTGCTAGGTTTGCAATTAAGTGTATCTTATGTATATATTACACGTGTACACACAATATTTTGCACCTACATTTATAACAAATTAATAACTACTTCCTCAAGTCTACCCACAAACTGGCTTAGAATACCATTGCCCAGACGTAACTAAATTATCACATAGCAAAAATTAAAAATTGTAAAAATCTTTTTAAGTTTTGATATGCCAGCTCCAAAATGGCAAAATACTGTTTATATGCAACTGATATTTTAATAAGGTAAAAACACTGAGTCATATATTTAACTTTGTACAATGCAGTTAATGTATGTATGTGTCTTATTTTTCATTGGGTTGCCTTGAAAAATATAGAATCATTGTTTATTTGAAAAAAATATATACATACTTTAAGTTTACGGAGAGTCTTATTTACAACGTGAAGTGCAAACAATGCAAGAGCTTTGTATGCAAGTATGTTGTACAATTGCTTCCCTCCAGCTACTGTTTGTTAATATTTTGAAAGTCAAATGTTAACAGTGATGGTTGTCCAGAGTTTCCACATAATACAGTATAACACGGTTTTCACTAATATGTTAAGTATGCTATGTTATGTTCCCATGAATTGTATACGAACAACATTCAATGAGACAGCCATAAACATGACACTAACATTTGCACGACGTGTTGTGGCAGGGCACAAACAACTGGCATGAATGACCGCTAAAGTAAAGGTTTGAGCATTTTATACAAGAATGTTTCCAAATAATTTCCAGTACTGACAACATGAATTATACAACTTGGTGAAAATAAATTACTACACAACATTAAAGTTTCCACATGCCTTGTGCTTGAACTGCGTTGCAGTGTGTTTTATATCCTGGTATAGTATTTTAATGAAATTATTAAAAGTGGCCAGAGTATGTTTTGTTTACCTATGAAAAGACATTATAATCCAGATAAGGAAGGAATGGTACATTACAGTTACCAGCATGCTGTAAATATTATTTTGGAGCCCTCCAATACTGTTAAAAACTGCTTCTTCAGAAGGCCACATCATAATACATACTACTTAGCCGGACATGAGACAACTATGATAGGAAGCTGTGTTGAACTTTACTACAGACTTTTCATCAATAAAATGATAGGGCCACTGCTGCTAGTCCCATAGGTACACGCTGCACTATGAACTGAGTTGAGAGATTTGGGTGGCTCTTAATGAGGTCTCGATAAGGGTGAAATGAGGTAAGAATGGAGCAGTGCTGGAATAAAGGAACGGGGGAAACCGAATATCTAGAGAACCCAGCCAACCAGAGGCATCATCCGGCATGAATTCCACTTGCGAAAATCCTGCAGCAACCCAGCAGGGAATTAAACCTGATTTGCCTTGGTGGGAAGCAAGCAGTCTAACCACTCAGCCACCGTAGCCCCCGCAGCACTACGAGAACACAGCATGCCAGTTCAGAGCCTTGCACATAACGGTGATGGCACTCCTGTAAGATGTGCCAACATAACCCTTATAGCTCCTGCGCTTCTTGGCTAAAAAAAAAAAAGGAGAAAAATGATGAAGGAAGGAGGGGGGCCATTAACTTATCAATGCAACATCACTACAAATGAACCAGCAGCACAGATAGAGGTGAGTCTACAACAGGCCCCACCACAACCTTTATTCCCTCGTGGATACCTGAAAGAAGTTCTAAACCCTCCTTTTATATGGGAAATAAAAAGGCATAGGTGAGTAATTAATAACTGATAAACACCCATGAGTAACACACTTTTGTTATTTTCTAATGATGAGCAATGTTATCACCCGCCAAATTTTCAGATATCCAATATCAAATCAAAGTACACTGTTCACCAATTGACTGCTTCATCTCGTGCAGTTTCTAACATTTTGCAATAAATTAATTTTGGTGCCCAATTTTCAAGCATCTCTCTCTCCCATACTAATGGCCTTGAGTCATAGGTTGTATTATGTTTTTTACCCTGATATACAAAAATCACCTCACAAACTTTCTACCTAAAGTTCAGATAACACTGTATATAGACATCTGGAATAAATGTGATAAAGAACTCGTACATTTAGAGCCAGAATAATTTACGTAAATTACTTCAATCTTCTGTAAGATGAATTGCTACAAAAGTCATTTAAATCTCTCAGTAAAAAACAAACAACTGCAGACATGCTACCCAAAATAAAGCATGATAGTTACCAATATTAACTAGTTACAATGCACGTTTCACATCAGCAGAATTTACACCAGTACATATGCTCATTTCGCTGTACAAGATTCATAACACAGTAAGTATCATTTTCATATAACTGTACTCATTGTTTTAATAATGGTATATGTACTTATTCCTTATGCCAATTCTTTAGTCAATATTCTCCTTGTTGTAGAGAAACAACCTTGAAAATTTATTCTCACTTCAACACAAATGCTGTGTCCTTGCACTTTATGGCAGCAGGTTACTTAGCACTCGTATTCTAAGTTGAAAAGTAAACTTCATAACTAAACAAATCTTGCAGGGATCATAGAATTAGACACAGCCTTTCCTTTACATTTTAGTACTTTTGAAGACTGATGGTACCCTGTAATATTTAAAGTTAACACCAACTCAGCAGTTCCCAGCATTACAAAATATAAAACTAGCCTACATACCTTGCATTTCTGTGATGATGGTATAGTCTGTTCATTGTTTCTTCACATTTTTTTATTCAAACCTCTGAAAAATCACCCCATGTATGACGTGCTTGGTTGCTACCTAAATATACTACGTATCACCATCCTTTTATACTTGTGTTAACATAAAAGTATCATATGTTTGGTTAAATTAAACTTTTACTTATATTTTATCTATAAATAATATTTAATTTATAATTACATACTATGAATACAAACAGAGAGGAAATAGGTGTGTTGGTAATGCCTAGTAAAAAATAGTTCTTATGCAAAATGTTGTTATACTAACTGCACACAAATTCGGTGTTTTGTCCCTTTGGTGTAATTTTCTAGACTTGATTAAGCTTTGTTTACATGAGGTGGAGGAATATCTTGAAAAATAGAATGTTAGCAGGGCTCCAGAAAAATTGGAAGCAACCACGAATGGACTATATTTATAAAAATGGAGCAACTCCTACTGCATTAGAAAAATGACAATAATATGTTACAAATGATTTTTAGTGAAGTCTAAAAGAATTTCAATACAGAGTTCTCCAAAATACTTTCTACTTTATATTTAACACAAAGTACTTTATTCTGTTCGCTGTAAACTGAGCACTTTTGAAAGCCCTACTTAAGATCTTCTTTTATGCACTTTTTGTGCATGCTTCCACAATATTAATGTTAACATTATTAACTTTGCCATGGGCCTGCCACTATTCATGGATCCATGTCATGTGAAACTGTGATAGTATCAGAGATTTAAATCATTTACAGATTTACTAATTCTTACACTTATATGAATTAGAACAACAAAGTAAAAGAAATGAGATTTCAGTGTTCACAAAGGATTACTGATGCTTTTGATTCAATATTGACACATGGAACTACTTTACCTCCGTCACTGCTAATGTTACTGGTGCATAGCAGTCAGTGTGCCTATTGAAATATACACAGGTATGCGCAGTATCATTTTCCAAAGGTTTATTTCAAAAGAGCTCACTGGTTCTAGGTGAGATTCCTTCTTTCAGCACATGTAGCCACATACCTGCCATTTTTCACCAAAACCACACAAGAAGTAGCGAAATTCTCACCATCTCCCTCTACTCCGTAAAATTTACTATTTTGGCTAGGTGTTTTTTTTTATAACCAAATCTGCCGGAAAATATTTTACCCAAAAACTGTTGTATATTACATGGAATTTACTTCCCCTCACTTTGGCCATGTTTTTTTTGTTGTAAAAGTGGGCAAAACTTGGGCACTTTTTTCTGAGCAAAGTTTTTTCAAAACCCATCATGGGTGACTGACCACCAATAGAGGTCTTATGATTAAGAAGTGAATGATTTGTTTACTTTCAAATGTTCCTAAAACAATTAAAATAAAAAATTATTATCATTACACAAAATCTTTCTTACTTATGTATGTCATTGTTTCTTTCTTTTGTAACTAATTAAATAACTTCCAAATTCATTTAATCCAATTTTTCTTTCACCTTCTTCTTGCCAGGACTCATTATTCATCAGAGGAGTTCAACTATATGGCAGTGGCCTTCATTCATACAACAAAGATTATATATTTTGTTACCGGTTTATATTTTTTAAAGTTGCAAAACTCCAGTTGAGAAACACTTTTTAACCAGCTGGCCAGTCTTCCTTTCGCTCTCTCTTTCAATTTTTTATTCGGAGATTTTAACAAATAATTCATAATTGTCAAAGTTATTCCAGAACTATCAAAAGCTATTTGACCATATATATACATATATACATATATACATATATATATATATATATACACACACACACACATGCACGTGTACACATGTGCAAACACGCACACACACACACACACACTGAAAATTTTTAAAGGAAAAAATTTGTACCAACATCAATATTATCTGTTTCCGAATAATTTTCAATTTTATCTTGTTCGGTTAATCAAAACAGTTCATAAACATAAGCATTATTAGTGTGAGGAAATGGCCCTCCTCCCCTCTATGAGAACTGAAACCAGAACTCTCAGTGTCTGACCTCACTTAATGTGCGTAGAGAACTGTCTCATGTACAGTATTTGTATATTTTGAGTTTCAAGAATAAGGCTCTTGGTAACTAAAAGTGTTTCTTTCATAATGTTTTGTTAAAATAAAGCAAACTGAGAATTATTTTATTAAAATGTTAGTACAATTGACAACTTAAACAATTATGAAATATTCCCTTGTGTTATAATGAAATGTTATACAGCTGTCTGCTACTGAAACGGTAATCAATAAACAAAATTGACGTCAGCTTTCAACAATTTATTTTCTTGGTGTTAAATAAAAGTTGCATTTTTATTATTTAATAGCAGCAGTCTCTGTAGCTTGCTAGTAAATCAGTCAAAGAGCTCTTACAAAAAGTGGCAGACAATTAATTGTGAGTTGTGAGTCACGAGGAAATATGGCAGCTTCACAATTCGGCCAATCGTGGCCTGTAGACGTTGCAGCATCATCTTCAGGGTATGACCAGGGTGACATGTAGTGTTTACTACCACATGCGCTACTCTTGGTGAGTGTTTTACCGGCTGTCAATGAGGTGACATCGAGAAGGTATAAGGGTAGGTGGTCCATTGCCAAACTGGGCATCAATACACAGTGTTATTTTACTTCGATTTTATTAGTCAATAATATGTATCTAGATGGTTAATGGAACTAAGTTCCATGATGTAGGTGGATGGTGTTCAGAAATCTAAGAGTGAAGTATTCATGACAACTATTTCAAACAAAAAGTATTCAACATGAAATTTCCTAAGGAATGATGCTAGATTAAAATATTTTGCCAATTTTTTGGTTTAATATATTTTTATAAAATGTAAATATTGAAATTTACATATAACAAAAAAAAAGATAAACAAACTTTTTTTTTTCTAAAAAAATTTTATGTAGCAATATTCTTTGAGAAAATCGCATCAATGTGTTTTTTGTTTGAAATAGATATCTTTAAAATTGATGCAATGAGAAGGAATTTTGTTTAACATTGATTCCTCATTTGAAGTTCAGAACTTCCAGCTTGGTAGGCAGGCCCGTTAAAGGAAGAATAAAATTATTAATTTTGATATTCCAAGTAATCAACTCTGAGAAATGGATATCAACAATTTAAAAAAACTATTAAAAATAAAAAGTACAGCAACTAAAAGGAGTCTGGGTGGCTCAGTTCTGTCTCCCACCACCAGGGCTGCAGAGCGCAAGCCTGGTTACAATTCAGCTCCGCACTACTCATTTCATATCATCCTACATCAATTCACAAAAGTCTATCTCCACCAACTAACAACTTGCCCTACATTCTCCCGCCCTAATCTCGATAAAGGTATATACATTTTTATCCTCTGTGACTTCAAACAGATGTTCCCAGTGCCCTCTTCACTTTGCGCTGGTTTTCTGTGCCCTTCCATCTAGACCCTACCTCTTTTGGGGTGCAACCATGGCTACACTTACTCCCATGGCACCAGACAACCCTGCTATAGCCACAATGCATGCGATCCTTTTAAACATAATAATCCGACCCAAAGCGTCCAGGGCTTGCCCTTAGACGCATACCATTCTCCAACCATCTTAGCTACTAACATGCATGCCAGAGGGCTCACAGAACTGTGAAGGAGCTCATGCTGGTGTAGAAGGATCTGGGGGCTAGCCAGGAAAAAATTAACAACTGAAAGAAAGTTAAGGGTTATAACTACATTTTTGCCAACAATCAATAAAATTATGGGGGGAAGAAAAAAAAACTGGTTAAAACTGCTGGATTTTTACCACTTTTGATTCAAATTTTCTCGGTGCTTTGTCTGTGAAACAAGTGCAATTTACAAATCAGTTGAACAAACTAAAAAAAATACAAAAGAATTGAAAAAACACACAGACATTACATGGCCATAGAAAACCAATCAAGAAAGAGTTTTGTTAGTAAGAAAAAAAAAAAGGAAGACAAAAAATTTGCAACAAAATAGTCAGTTTGAAAAATGAAATCAAAAAATTAGAAATGTTGTAATAATTGATTAATTACCAAAGAATATAAATAAAAGTGAATGTGGAATTGTAAATCCAGATATTTCCTCGAGTTCTGGAACTCGATGGGTTTATTATTATAAAAAAATATTGTTTCTGATACTTTTGGTGAAAACCTTCCTGAAGAAGTAAAGAATTATTTTAAAAATTATGCATTCTTCAATGACAATTGAATCCAAGATTTTTATTATGTTTGCTGAGATTTGTGACTAATTTTCTTGGATTAAATTTTAAAAGGATCCTATTTTCTTGATATAATTTATTTGCTCTTAAAATAAAGTTTGTCCACAAAATTATTACTGTTGCCGGGATAAATATTTCAAAATTAGTGAGAAATTCAAAATATCTATTCCAAAAATAAATTTAATTGAATATGTTAAAAATTAAAAATAAATCTTACATTAAGACAATAAACTTTGAATTTATCACAGAAAGAGACAAATATAAAGAAGAAAATTTAATAGTGAACAAAAAATTAATTAATTCAAGCACAATGAAAGCATCCAAGCACCTTCTCAGTTAAGTAAACATGTTTTACATTCTAACTTTCTAAATTTAAAAAAAAAAGTTGCTTTATTACATTAAATAATTTAGTTAAAAACGAAAAGGTATATTTAAAAAAAAGTTTTCCACTGTAAAAAAATAAATAAAAAATAAAAATAATAAAATAAAATAAAAATTTGCAGAAAGAACTAAGACAGTTTGAAAATTTTGGATGATCATATCCTACCAATAATTATGGCAATGTTTACTCTACCACAATTTTCGTACAAAATATTATTATTTGAAGATTTTGAAGATGATGCTTTAAAACCTGAATTAAATAATAATTACACCAAATATTTATTTAAATCATTAAGAGAACACTATTAACAATTCCACTGAAACATTTACAAACTTAAACTGCAAAATATTGCTTTAAAATCGTATATAAGTAATTATCGTAAAATAAATATTGTATTAATTAATTTTCTTATAATGGCGAATAGCACTTAAATTCAGTCATTCTGAGAACTCTATATAAGATCACATACCTGCTGCCAGTGAAGTGTAGGACACCATCTTTCACGGCAAAGTGAGAATCCTTGTAACCCCATCCATTCCATTTTAAAAGGTCAGTTCTGAAATATTCAAAAGAAGTTACTGGATAGTATATAGTTGTGAGCAACTTCAGAAAGGCACACACACAACCATACTGCTTTTGTATGGAGCTGTGATGGTGTAATGGTTTGACCACTCGCAGCAGATGTGGGTTTTATTGGAGTACTCCAGCTTCCTCCATAATGGCATTCTGCCATTGCTTCATCTTCACCTCATTTCATAGGCACTAATGACCTTAGCTGCTGAACACCACACAGATACCACTCTCTTATTATTACTTTCTCATTCATGCTGCAAGCAGAACACACAACTGAATAAATCTGTGTTATATGCTATTCACGGTAAAGTGAGCACTTTTGAAAGCCCTCTCATTTAGAATAATACTCAATAAATACATTTTATTTTAACCTTAGACATTAACTTCGGAGTGCGGTGGAATATACACACTGTTTTTATTACTTACATGGCAATATTTAAATAGTTGGTTAAAGAATAAAAAACAGCTGAAAGGAAAAAGTAATTAGGGCCTCAAAAGTGCTCGCTTTACCATGCACAACCTATACAACACAGCCACACATTTTGTACTATACAAGGTGAGTTACCCGTGCCTATTTTTCTGTATCTATACAACCCGCACACAAGGCTACACATCTAAAAAAACATGAATCATAGCAGAACACTATGTGCGCATTGATTCATTGTCTCAGTACAGTAAGCAGTGAATGGATGGTGTTATGTCAGCAATGCATTGAGAAGCAGTCACATTTCAAAGAATGCATGTGTCTATTGAGATGAAACAGATTATTGCGATGTTTACCAAATATGTTGGTACGCGACGATTGCGTTCTTAGTAAAACACACCTGTCTCACTTCGAGTCGTGTTTCTTCATAGGACATAAACATACAGTCACCGCTCACTGTACTGATAAAAAGAAATCTACATGCATGTTTTGTAGAGTGTGTCTATTTTCGCGCCAATGACATACAGGCTGACAATGGCATCAAATGTTCAGATAACAGACAGGCGCTGTAACGTGTACATACACAGCATGAGACCCAGGCTTCTCAAGAGACAATTTATAGGTGCGGGCGACTCGCACGCAGTATAACTGTTACAGCAAGGGTTACCAGGTGTCCTCTTCTTCTATAAAAGTGAAGAAAGACAGCGAACTTCTGCTTTCTTGTATTTTTATAAGTCGTTAATCATTTAGTAACAGCGCCAATGAACTTCCAAAAGTGCAAACTCTTTGGAGAATATTATGTGATTCTTCTCTCATTATAATCTTATTATAGTTTTTCCTGGCTGTTTTTTTACATGTCCAAGTTGAGAAATGTAAAATGGTCTGAATTTGAGATTGGTATTCACAATTTTATTATTAATAAAATTTACAGTGCCAAAACCAAGATGTGTTTTCAATGAAAAGTTAAGGCAGAATTATGAGAGCAGCTTCAATACTGTAAGAAACAAACTAGAAGAAGAATGCTTTGTATGCCTTGTTGGGAGTATGTTTTAGTCACCAAAAAAGGTGAGGTGTTAAATTAAGATGTTTTTGCTATCCGTAGTTTTAATGGATGTTATAATGTCGCAAACGTCAAAATTTGCGACTAGAAAATCACAGCTTGGTTTTACTCACTCAGTAAAGACACGAAACTTACATAAAGGCACTATATTAAAAATAAAATTAAGAATTCAAATCCAGATTATTTCCACAGAATTTTTCTTTCAAGTTCAAAATAAACAATTCACATTCTTCCATTAATGCAGAGTCATGAACAGTCAGCTTAATGAGACAGACAAACAAAGAACAGCGCTGCATTGGTTCATGTCACTCAAAACTCGCAACGAAAGAGAAAACTACGAAGGTAAAACAGTTCTCTCCTGGGACCCTAGCAACCTCTCACACCGGTGGAACAAATTTAGCAGGATAAATTTTTTTTAGCAGAAAATAACTGAAGTTAAAAATTAAGAAGTAGAGGTCGCAGGTGCTTGCCAGTGTGGGCGATATTTGCCATGCTCAATGTGTCACCTCTTGAGCTGGTTGTCGACTGTTAGCAAGTGGAAGGCGCTCGGGGCTTAAATTACCATGTGCTCTAACCCTACTACTCGCACCAGGGTGTCAAAAACCTGACCAAATAAGGGCACAGCATAGTATGGAATCCCTTCGAAAACCTGTGTGACCCATGTCGTAACCACTTCCCCACACCATGCCGAGCTGCGTCATAGTAAAAATAATCAAATTTCTAGAACATTCTCAAAGTAAAAAATGCCTATGAAAGTGTGGCAAAAGTTTTTATCTCCGATTAATAACACACGTGACACCTTAAATCGTGATTTTAGAAAAACAAACGCATGGCAAATAAACATTCTGACATGGCAAAAACTTCAAATACTGATAAGCAATTACAATGAATTTCTTAAAAAAAGGAAAGAAAAATAACCAAATGTTCACAATTTAACTGTTATAAACTGCATCAGTACAACGTGTTGAACATTTGTTTCCACTCATGAATCATCAGTGCACGAAAGAATGAAACAGGTTTTGTATTGAATCTGTTAAAGGAATCTTTAGTGTGCAATACAAATTTTAAGCACCCAACTTGTTCAAAATTGTATGAATATTTGCTAGGAAACAGAACTACTGCAGCATACTATTTGCTTGCAAAATAATCTTTAGTGCCTACAAACTAAATGTAACTGACTTTCATATTAAGAACGGGCATGATTATTATTTCATCTGTTAGTAAAACAATATTTTGTATTCCTTAACAGCTACATGGAACCGATATTTTGATACAATTTCGCAATGTAATATATTTTTAACTGACATGCAACATAATAAACTATTTTGAATAATTCCATTGTAAAATTATGTGTCCTCTTTCTGCACGTAATTTTCTTGCTAGTATCATATTTTTTAAATGCTAGTTAGGCATGTCCTCTTTGTACCACGTATCTGGTAACCCTAGATACAGCCCATATTCCAACTAGATACACATGAAAACACTTAAATAATTTATAACAAACTTTGTTCTGCTTAGCTTTGAAATGCACTCATAACATTATAAAACTACTGTACGGTACAACTACACAGCAAATTCTGTAGGTAAGTAGTTTTATGAACTTTTAACCACTGTATTTACTTTATTTTAAATTGTGTTGTCAAATGATTGAAATCTTTAATTATTCCCAATTTAAGCTTGCAAACATTCTAATGATGTCTTGCCTACCCTCACAGGGCTACACTGCACATTCAAAATTTTGAGTGGCGTTTTCTCAAAAACTGTATTAGAGCGAGTTTGGACAAAATGAATATCAAAACTAGGATAATGAAACGATAAATAAAAACATCACTTGCCTTCTGTCGTCATCTTACCATAGTGACTAATAATTTGCCTCAATATTTTCATTACCGCCTAGTGTTCCAAAGTTACCTGCGAAAATCGGGTGACTACCCCTACTTAAACAATAAAAGGGGACAATTTGACCAACCACATTTTAAAAGATTTACAATCTCTATTTCATTAAACACGATTCCAAATTTTGTTGCTTTATCTCAAGTACTTCCACATATTTTCACATTCTTCATGCATTTCAAACTGTGATTTTCAATGCAGCGTTAACTCCCTTAATATTCATAACACTATAATGTTTGCATATTTAAAACCCCACATTATTTTTCATACAGAATTGCCTCCTTGAGTGTTTGGCACAATTCTGATCAATGTTACACACACACATGCAAGATGTTCCGCAACTCAACTGACATACTTTGATCGTGTGTTATACAGATAATTGGCAACAGAAAATGTAATGTACACAACTAGGCTACGCAGCCCCATTTCAGAGTTACAGGGGTGTAAATGCAATAAAAACACAAATTGCAATTATTGAATATCATCAATGCAATTGACTGCATTCATGTTGAACATCTCACATGAGCTGTTCGAAATGTTGCATCATCTGACCGTAAGTGGGCTGCGATACGTTGCACCATGCCGTGTTGCCACTGCAAGCCCGCAAGTTCATTTCTGAGTTGATTAGTGGCGTCGGTTATCGCCTGTAGTAACTGATCTCGTGTGTCTTGTCCGCTGTACACCCTACTCTTCAGGCAGCCCCAGAAGAAAAGCACCAACGGGGAGAGGTCCGGAAAAGCGTGCCTGCCACGAAACTGGCCCACCTCTTTCAATCCACCTGCACGGATACTCAACTGCTGCACCAGCCCATTTCCGTAACCGTATCCATAAACAAACACCATATCTACGTACTCTGTACATGTAAACTTTCCTGGCATTGTTCCACAACTACTCACTTCGACACACTAACAAAGACTGGCCATGCCAGCCACACTAGCAACCGGCTTACGGTCCAATTGTGTACATTTGGAACAGCTTGTATGGGATCTACAACACGAAATTGCATTACAGATATTCAGCAATTCCAATTCGTGTTTTTATTGCATTTACATCCTTGTAACTCTGAAATGGGGCCGAAGTACGTCGGTTGATTCACGGAACATTCTGTATCTATAAAACGTGGACCAGAATTCATGTGCTAAACTCCAGGAGGTGATTCCTTGTGGAAAATAAGGAGGGGTGACATTTTTAGTGCACATTCTTTCAGGTGACGTCTGTGAGACCACCAAAGTATTTAGGTTTAAAGAAACAAACTGTTATTTTTAACTGCCTGATCATTAATACACTAAAATTTTAATCTTATCTCTTCATATTTGTTACAAAAATTAGGATTCTATGAAAAGTGTATTGACTAAATTTGGGAGTAGGTCTAAACCAGTTGTCACCACTAATCACATTTCTATCTGTGTCTTGAATTTTTGTCGACATCCGCACGACAGCTTTTATTGGCTTAGAAAAATGCTGGTCTTCTGGAGAGAGAGATGAGACATCAGAGTTTTTGCCAACATATATATAACCATTGTGAAAATAATGTCTCTCTGCATCTTACAAGACACATGAATTTGATTCCATATTTAATAGGTTTACTGGGTATGTAAACTTTGACTTTGCAGCGCCCTCTAAAACTTACAAGCATTTCATCTACACAAGTACAAGATCCAAGGCTATATAGCAACTGGCAGCTTGTCACGAAATTGTCGAAAATTTCTCCAAGGGGGGCATCCAGACAGATATGTTTATGTTCAATTCTGTCAATCAGGGTTGATGAACTACAGGTTCACGAAAAGAATATCAAACCGACGTCTGGTTGTAACACTTAAAAATTTCTCTGCCCCTACCACTAGTTGCAAAAACATTTTTAGTGGATTCATGGTTAGATTTAAAAACTGCAGCTGAATAAAATACCAAACCAATAAATGCCTTCTGCTTTGAAATATCAAGATCACGCATGCCTGTCACATTTGCATCGTCTTTTGTGGCTCTATGTCTACCAGGTTTGACATTTGTCAAATTCAAAATTATTTGAATTACCCATTTCATCATTCATTATCAAATTTTATACAGTTTTAACTCTAATTCAATGCCAACACCTGCAAGACCTCGTAATACAGGGAGCTGTATTATTATGTTGTGCTACAGCGTTTGAGTCAGAGATGTAAATGAGTTAGCAGCCTATTGGTATAGACGATTCATGGTAATGTGAAGACTTTTGAAAGCCCTCTCATTTGGAATAATAGTCAATAACTATATTTTATTTTAGCCTTAGATGTTAACTTCCGAGTGCGGTGGAATATACACACTGTGTTTATTAATTACAAGAAAATACTTCTTTAAAAAAAAAGAGTAGGAATCAAATTTAGTTCTTTTATTTTCGTTTTTATCAAGACCTCCATCCCTCAGGCGTCCCGATGTAACAATACTATTTCCCGGCATTATCAACCTCTTTTCACGAAAGAACCTAAAGTGAAGTGATGAGATTTCGGCGACTCAACTTCGAGGTCTTCAGAGCCGATGAAGGTGGTTGAAGTGAATATGGTGCGGCGCCTAATGAAGGGGCGGGGGGAAACGGGAGATCACCGAGAAGACCCGTCGACCAACGGCATCGTCCGGCACGATTCCCACTTGCGAAAATCCGGTGACCCGGCCGGGAATTGAGCCCGGTTCGCCTAGGTGGGAGGCGAGCGTGCTAATCACTCAGCGACCGTGGCCCCCGAAAGAACCTAAAGTGACTTACCACTGCCATAAATATAAATGTTCTAAGTATAGACTACATTTTAAAAAGTCACAAAGTTAATGAACATTTCATCACCTGTTTTTCGGAACGACACTTCTCACGGGTTTTGGTTTACTCTGATGAAGATTAGCGAAAGCCGATCCAGTGGCGGTAGTATTCGTTTTAAATTTATTGCCATTCCACTTGATGCTTGATGTGCCTGGTTCTAGTGGGGTTCCACTTTCGTCTGAAAATGTTGACTTAACTTCTTTCTCATCTTCCCTATGCATAGTGACTAATAAGAAAACGAGCACTTACAATACCAAATTATACCCTTTACCACACACACCCACGGCCTCGCCCTATCTGGATCTGCCCCGGTCAACTGCTGTGGCGATATTGATTCCATTTAAACTTTTAAGGTTTAACAACAATAACGCCTAACCATAGAAAAATCTGTTTGCTTTCCGAGGCTTAAGTATTCAAACATACGTGCAGCTTTCTGTACAATCGATTCGCAGAAAATATGATCGAGCTAATTAAAAAAAAAAAAAAACAGTACGAACATGTACAGCACTATGACGATGGTCTTCAAAAACTAATAGTAATAAATTCCTAAGCGGATTTCGAAATGGCAAATTTTTCTGTCCAATTGCTTCCAAAAAGTTTTGTCTAATAAAATTGGAATGTTTAAAAATCAATGAAACGTCATAAACGCAGCGATTATTGTATGAGAGAATTGGATGGCTTAAGATTCCATCAAACATTTGAAAATTAGACAGGTAGCGGAAAATGACATTCCCTTAATTGAAGAGGGACCAGTTAGGTAGGGTACTTACCACACCAAGTCTGGTTCATAAAGCAGCATATTCAGGAAATGTTAAATGAAAGGATATTATAGCTAACAGACAGCCCGTATAATTCAGCCATTATGCTTGCGCCCAAAAAAAGATGAATCATGGTGGTTTTGTGTGGAATTTAAGCCCCTTAAGCAAGTCACACACTCAGTTCACTAGACCAGGCCAACATCTAAACTTCGCTAGATTAGAAAAGTGGCTATTGGCAAGTGCCGATAAAACTAAAAGACAGGAAAATGACCGCTGTTACTGTGCCCGATGGAAGGCATTTCCAATTTTGCACTATGTAATTTGGGTTAAAATGCGCACCTGCAACCTTCCAATCAATGATGGTGCGTATTTTAGATGGCGTAACAGAAGAGTACACATTGGCGTATTTCGATGATGTGATAGTTTGGTCACGTACTTGGGATGAACATCTACACCACCTTTTTGTAGTTTTGGGCTAATTTGCCATCAACAGCCTAACATGTGCAACAGAGAAGTGTCACATAGGGAAAACTAGCATTGATATTTTTGGCCATGTGGTAGTCGTAGAAAGGGAACAAGCCTAACCCAGACCAACTGCAGTTAATTGATACATACTCCCAGCCACAAACTACCAAGCAGCAAGAAAATTTTTCGGTTTGATCAACTGGTTGAGAGAACACACAGAGGGTTTTACAATAATTACAGCATAGCTCACCAAACTATTTTCGCCGAAACGGCGTTTCCAATGGAAAGCAGAAGCGGAAGACGTCTTTGTATCCATCAAGGAAAATTTCAGGTCGTATCCAACTCTCGCCAGATACGATGCGAGCCGACATCTCTATTTACAAGCCGACGCAAGCCAGATAGTGATAGGAAATGTGTTGTATAAAGTAGATGATAGCGGGGCTATACATGTAATTGACTTTGCTAGTGCCAAATGTCGGGCAGACTGAGCGGCGCTATGATGTAAATGAGCAGGAATGTTTAGCTGTAGTGTTGGCCATTAAAAAGTAACAAGCCTGCCTCGAGTATCAGAGGTTTATTCTAAGGACGGACAACCGGTGCCTAGTAGGGCTACACAATATGTGAGAGACGAGAAGTAAACTAACTAGATGGGCATACCATTTACAAACGAATGACTTCATTGTCGAGCATGCACCAGGCAAAGAGAACCAACTAGCGGATACGCTATCAAGCTTGCCCAGCATGGAGATAATTGCGCAGATCGATGCCAAATGGGAAGATATCCCCACCAAATGCACAGAATCCTGTTACACAAGTGTACGTGCAGCAAATTCATGTAACTGGTAGTAATGTCATAATTAATTAACTTTACAACCAGGTCATGCAGGTACAACAGGGTGCCAATTTAAGCAGCAAAAAGTGGATATGTGTACGCAACAGGAACTAGACAGATGGTGTGTTGTTAATGGGCATCTAGAAACATGTTCATTGTAGAAACCCAGGAATTGGAGGGTGTTTGTCTCCAAAAGTGTTCAGGATCATGTATTAACTTATTCGCGCATGACAATGGCAGATTATCACCCCAGGGCTGACTCCATGGAGTGCAGGAATCAGGAACTGAATATACAGTTGTGGCTCTGAGTGGGTAACTAGCACATCAGGTGGACAGAGCACCTGCCAACTATGTTGTACACACTCTGCTAGCATCCCAATGCCACCACCAGCAAGACACATTCCAAAGTACTGTTGGGATGAAATCTCCACCTGCCAGGCGAAGCCAAATGCCCGCAGGGGGGAGACAGCTCCTAGGCGCCCAGCAGTGAAACTCACCAGAAATTATGCCATCAGTGAGAGGAGGAAGTATGGCATCAGCACAAGTGCTAAATAGCAAAGTGGTTGGCTACAAGAACGAGGCCACCACAGGTGGCCAGCAAGAAGTAGAAGTAGGCCAGCAAGAATACGTCAGTACTCACCCCCAATTAGCTGTGCACAAAGCCTTTTGCATGTAGTTTGCTGCAAAGTGGAGTGGGCCACATCAGATAATTAAGAAACATGGACCAACGAACTTCACAGTCTGCATGTTAAGGAGAATGGCGAGGGTACATCTGGATGACATCCGGCTCACTCCAGGTGCCATCGACGATGAGGTCGTTCCTGATGACCCTTCACCCCTCAACAGCGATGGCGGCGACGAGCTTGCCAGGGCAGTAGGAGAAGAGGGAAGTGCAGCAGCACATACAGCGAGAGGACAAGCAACTGATCTGCCACAAACAAGTGATATGGAAATACTACCTGGAGGGACCCTCTACGGCCTCATCTCAATTGGTAATAATTTATTCAGATGAGTATTTATTCAATGTCGGAGAATTGCACCATGGTGATTCAGCCCAATGATCCAGAGATATTCAAGATTCAGCTCGATCATCACATCGACATTGCCCTGATAATGTCTAGCACCTACCAGGTAATACCAATTTTCCAAATTTTCCTAGCCTTAAATTTTACCAATCCTAAAAATTTCCCCTCATCCTGCTATCGCCACGCCACATGCCATCAACGTACTAATACTTCACTGAATACAATACCAAACGCAACAAGCCCCTAAACCGAAACAATGCACTAACATTCCATGTACAGTACCTACTTGCAAACAACTTCGAAGTGACCATCTAAATGTAACGCGAAAAAGAAAGTATACTACAATGTGTACCACGTGTCAGCGTCCCACGCCATTCACCGCGCCGCCAGCAAGTTTCAGTTTCCCACACTATTGACATAAGGATAGTTTGTTGATCTGAAAATCCATGTTGCTATTAGTTGCGGTGCGGATGCACGATGTGGCAGTAGTCTGGCATGGTAGTCACTTTTGTCTTCCGCTGGGCCATGTGGCCTTGCAGCTCGCAGCTGTCACCCTCACCGGACGACACTGGAGGGGTGGTCCTACCTGCATTGTGTTGCGAGGCTGAAGGGTGGTGGCAGGTGACGTACTCCCCTCAGCGATGATGGACTGTCCCAAAATGGCGGCGGTGGTTGACGTCATCAACCATGGCGATCAATGCTGTGAAGTGCAGGTCTAAGATGGCTGACTTTCTGAGCTGCAGGTGACAATGGTGATTTCTGGCACCAAAAATGTTCCTTTGTTGTGTTGTTGGTTTCTAGCTCTCAATTTCTTGATGCGAATATTTGATGATAGGAATTATACTTAGATTTCATCTGTAGCAAGTACATGGGAACCCAAAGTTCAAAGCAGCTTATTTTTGTGGGCATGCATTAACACACATGGGCACACAATACATGAATATGAAAAGTAGGAGTTTCAGAATTAGACACTTAAATGGATTACAAATATAGAACATTGGTTACCAGGATTGGAAATATGCTGGAAGGCGATTAGTGAAGTTGCAGGTGACTTGCGGACATCCTGCAACACAATTAGGTTATAGTCTGAAACAACACCAAAAGGTGGTGGAAAAATGATTGCATTTTTGGTGATTGTGTGTAGCCACATGGAAGGGCACCATTTTGGACCTTCGCATCATAGCACTGATTGCCACATTCGGAGACTTCAACCACTCCTGGCACTTTGGTACACTCCATCGCTGAGGGGAGCACACCACCTGCAACACCCTCTACCATCACAGCACCTTACCGGCAGGACCACATGGCCCGGTGCAAGACAACATTGACTACCACGCCAAACTACTGCCACATTGCACATCCATGCTGCAAGAAATAACAACATGGGTTTTAAGTACAACACAATCCCTAACATGTCAACAGTGTGGAAAGAGAAACTTGTGGGCAGCATGGTGAACGGCCTGGAAGGTTCACATGTGGTACATATCAACTACTTGAATTGAACATGGTTACTCAACAGCATGAGTGTCAGGGACTGAAATAACTTAAGCAACCATATGGCTTTGCCGAAAGGGAGGAGTATGAATGGCGATGGATAGACGGAAACAAGGGGGAAATAAGAATTGTCGGGCAGACAGCACTGCAGCAAATAGTGTGTAGTTCCAAAAGAATCACCGCAGACGTATCTAGGTTCACGTCGAGTGCTAACTGCGTGTCTACACCTGCAGATAGGTGGCATAGCAGCTTTGATGCTGGCGCTACCTAGCAGCTGATTGCTGAACTACTTGCAGCTTGTTCAGGACATTATTGGATAATGCTGTCTCCTCTTAACTTGCACTCTGCCTTAAAATTATTCCATTCTTTGGTACATCCATATGCAACACATGAATTCAACATTTTTCACTGCGAAAAAGCACTTTCTAGCTTCAAAACAATGATACTTGTGGGATTCTGGGAATGGGTTAGATGACGAATTTATTACATTAAAACTACATTCCCTTCGATGAGGGCACTTGACACTAAACACTCTTGGTTACTATAACCCGCCATGTGGCAACACTGTAAAACGCCTTGCGATAATTAATGTTTACATGAAAACTGAAGCTCTCCGGGGCAATGCTATTCCATCGGGGAGCGGAGGTGGCTCACCGGGCGGCTAGACAAAAGCAAAAGATTCCTGATGAATTCGAGTCTATCGCCTTTAATGCTCAGATATAAGAAGTTGATGGCCGCCTGGCATGCGTGAGAATGCGCTAGAGCTCAACAAACTCACTCCACCTCCATTGGTTGCTTTATGCTGACTAACTTCCCATGGGTTAGCCGTGGCTTGCCCTCATGCCAAAACGGGACTACTTTATGACCCGACTTGCATTATTGACCCTTGTAATATGTAAAAAAGTAAATAACCCTATTATAAATAACACAAATATTTCTGCAAAATAAACTTTGATGAAAAAATATGGACAAAACACTATACAGGTGATGAAATAAATAATGACATGTTAACGTGCAAATATAATAAATAAAACAGTACACACAGAAAAAACCTTAACATTTTAATAGCAACTAAAGAATAAAGTCTTCAGGTAAGCCTTAATTCTCCAGTTCAGCTAAATTGGCCTTTGCCATCTCCTTTTACGGCACCTCTGGTTCCCATGGCAACCACCAGCTGCGTTGTGCCGGCATGCCCTTGCACTTGCTCTGCACCTAGTCGCTCCAGCAACCGGGAGCAAACTCAACCCATCTGTAGAGTGCGCAGCCCCGCTGCAGTGACATTTCAGGTGATGTCCGGACAAATGGTCTTAGGGGTGGAGGCACGTGGCACATTTCAACCCCCATCCCCCATTCTAAGACTGTTTGTAGTCCGTCCAGTGTCATTGGCAGCAATTGTAGATGCGGACTGGCCAGCATGATCTCAGGTGTTACCGCCACTCCTGTGACCCTGCGCACAATGCAATGCCGGTTGTTACCCCTCCTTGCTAGGTGACTCCGGCTCCTTGCATTGTTGACATGGTGGGGGCGAGTGTGCCCACCCATGTGACCACCAAAGGCAATGCAAGCTCCCTAATTCTTGGCCGCCTTTCTCACTACTGCTAACCTCCTGCTGAATCCTCTGCCTCCAGGCGCGACCCGGCTGAAAAGCCCCTTCAAAAACACTTGCACTTACATGAATATTTTGCCCTTCCTCAACCTGCATATTCACTTGCTCCTCCTGCCGATTTGCTTGCTCCTGCTCCCCTTGCTTATCTACTTGCACTAGAGCATGTTCGCCTTGCTCCTCTTGCTCCTCCTGCACCAGCTCCTCCTGCACTTTCTCCGGAGGTATTTCCAGTTCCCTGCAGGGTGTTCCAACACTGGTTGACTCCTGTGTACTTTCCTCCCCTCTTCTTGCCACTCCCTGAATTGTGGATGCACCTTCCTGCTCCCTATGCTCATCTTGGAGCTCGTCAGTGGTATTTTCATTTCGCGGGACCTCTGGTGGCGCTTCCTTGTTGGCGCGCATGGGCGGATCCTCTACAGGATCTCTCCTTGAAGTGCTGCCACACATTGTATTTTCTTCTTGCTCCCCCTCGAGCTCAACATGGCCTGCACCGTCGTGGAGTCGGGACACATTGGGACCGACTTCTTTGTCGACGGTACCCGGGGTTAGCCGGGTGTCGTCCCAATGTACCCTCACCTTCCTTTTGTCCATGTGGATCATATACATGGTCGATCCGTGCTTTTGTACCACGTTATGTAGTCCACTCCGTCGTGCTATCAACCCTACACAAAAATCTTTTCTTCCCGTTGACTGTGGGTGCGTATGTCGATACACCACTTGCCCTTCATGCAGTTCCTGTGGTGGTCAGTTCGTATCCACTAGCCATCTTACCGTGTAACAATCTTACTGTTGTCTCACTTTGTGCAAGCATCTCTGCCGTTGCCTTTTGTGTGTCGGTACTTGGAAACTCACTAAACTCTTCTTGCTGCTGCATTTTCCTCCCCCGGAAGAATAGATAACTGCCGAAAAGTACCTCGGCAGGTGAGCTACCTGTGGCCACATTTACTCGTCTTCTCAACGTGTTGAGAATGGTGGAAATGTGGTCCACCCAAGTGGCATGGTGTTCGCATACACTTAGCTGTACCAGCGCTTTTATTTCCTTGTTTCTACGTTCCGTGGGGTTGGTCCTCTGGAGGCAGATAGCCGTTGTGATGTGGTGAACCCCCCATCTCGTACAAAATTCTCTCCATCTCTTGCCAGTAATTTGCATACCGTTAACAAGTTACACGGAAATCTCCAGCATGGGAAAAATTGTTCCTCCAAGACCTTGGCTATGTTTCCTACTCTCGCTTCGCTCGTGGGGTACACCTCTTTCCAGCATGAAAAGTTGTCGGTCACCTGCAACCAGAAATTGGTTGCCTCCCCTTGTTCTGGGGTATGGACCCATCAGTTCCAAACACACTGTCTCAAATGGTTTTCGGGGCATGCGGAAACGCTGTTGCTGCCTCCTGTATGCGCGAGCTGTTTTGTACAAGTTGCACTCCTTGCATTGTTACACATATCTCCTCGCGTCCCTGCTAAGACCTCACCAAAAAAAAATGGTCGTGTCGGTTCCTGACCGTCTTTTCAACGCCTGGGTGTAAAGCTACGCCGCCACAGTGTGAATAGGCGAACACATGATACTTCGCACACGTGGAGACATATACCCTCTATTTCCCTGGCTGTTGAACCAAACAGGTCTCCAACCCGCCATTTACGATGCACCATCCCTTTACTTCCTGCTGTGCACACTGTTGCATTTTCTCCTGCGCGAACCTGCAATTTCGTCGCGTCTCGACGACTTCCCTGTACACATCGCTAACTAAGCCCACATTGTTGGCAGTCTTGCTTTGTTCCACGTACATCTCTGTTACTGTATCACACGAATTTGGCGATGAAATATCCCCCCAACATGCTTTATCTCTGAGAATTACCCCATTTTAGAGCTTTGTGACAAAGCATCAGCCAATTCGTTTTCATTCGTGGGCACATGTTCCACTGTGAAATTGTAGGCCTTCAAATGTAATGCCTATCGCATCAACTTGCTCCGGGCTTCTCGCCTGCTGTTTAACCACACAAGGGACATGTTATCAGTCTTAGTGTGAACCGTTGGTATTCGAGATATGCGGGGTATTTCTTGACCGCCCTTATTACTGCCAAGCATTCTCTCTCATTCATGTCATAGCGTCTTTCAGCCTGCCCTAGTTTCGTGCTCGCAAAGTCAATAGCATGTTTCTTGCCACTGTTGTCAACCTGGTACAAAACTGCATCTACTCCCTTCGGGCTCACATCAGTCTGAAGGTACAAGTTCTTGCTAGCGTTGTAACATGACAGTGTCGGGCACATTCTGAATTCTCGCTTAATGTCCGAAAATAAACTTTCTGTCTCGCTCATCCACTGAAATCTTTTCTATCCCAACAAAAGTTCCGTAAAACGTGCTGTTATAGTTGCAAACCTCGGGATGTGTTCCTGTAGACAGTAAATCAATCTGCAAAACTTTTTCAGCTGCTTGCAGGTTTTGAGCTGTGGGTATCTGTCGATGAGTCTTAATTGCTTCGGAATTCGGCCAGTTTCCTTCCTGACCGACTATGTGGCCTAGAAATTGTTTACATTCGCCTAGTGCGTAGCGGGAACACATGGTATCTCGGCTTCGTTCTGCTCTCCTTCCCTACTCTGCTGCCATCCCCCCCACCCTTCTGCACAATGCCACTCCACATGACACACTGTTAGTGTCCCATGCTACTATTACCTGCAAAAGTTTGCTGTTCACATTCATTGCTACATCATTTTCCCACTGTCCTAACAAGTACAACACCTGATAACGGTGGGTGTCTGTGGTTCCATTTTGCGTGAGATTCACACCCTGGCTAACTTGGTTGACATCAGGTGACACACTATACAAGCAAATGTGAACCCTGCAACTAAATTCTGTTCTGTGCTGCTGAGGCATTCCTGATGATATTTTACATCACACTGTACACACTGGATTACAATAGTACCCTGACCATTGCACACAAAATTGTCACAATATTTTGGAAAAGTGTAATTTGGAAGCGTTCGTTTTCAGATTTCACTTTGGTTACAAAATTTTGACTGTCCTGCACTGTTCCACTTCTACTGTCTCTCTTTGTTCCGCGGTTGTCACCGGCATAGCTGTTTACTGGGCTGGGCTTATGACTGCATTAATAATAGGAATGGCTTGGGATTAGTGAATGTTCATTGGTTACCATAGGGTGTAAATACTGAAGTACCACAGTGTCGGCACCCTGTCAGTTGTCCTGCCAGCCATGCTTTGTTTGTCAACAAAGACATGTGCATGGTAGACGTGGATGAACCAACGTGGACGCATGGGGTTGGAGAAGAGGGATCACCCTCCCTCTCAAGATGTGGTTGGCCTGCTTACCCCATGCAGGGTTGTTGACCCGACGCTACTAATGATGTTTGACACACACGAGGGTTCAGCTTGCTTTCGGTGGCAGCACATGCTGGGGGATGGGTGAGGGGTAGCCTCCAACCTGTCACTTCTCCTTCACTGCTGCCTGCCATCCAAATGGTGTAGTGTGGCTTATGGTGAGGCATCGCCTGCTGATTGTTGACAGTGTTGACGAGCCTCCCTAGTGCGTATGTGGTGTCTCATATACATCCCGACTCTTCCATTGCCCTTACAGCTTTTTTGCTGTCATTCTCACGCCATTGTGGGCAGGAAAAAGATAGGAAAATTGATATTCCAGGAAAACTTAAGAATATTTGAGAAATTTTTCGGAAAATTTAGAGAAAATTTTGGCGGTAGTAGAATGGCCCCACTTGGGCCAGCCAATTTGATGCCAGTGTGACGCTGGGAATGGGTTATATGAGGTTTTAAGGGCAGTGATGCTGACGACTAGCAATAATTATAACTGGTAGCCGCCAGATGCCGTCGGGCGACGTCAATTTTGATGCTGCATCGCTTAACTTCGGGGTCGTGGGCCGTCTGTCCGGGACCAATCTCCTCGCCATTGAAGTTGAAGTGTTGACCTCTGCCCTGCTGATCACTGCTCCAGATGAATGTTGTTTAGTAAATGATAGCCCGTCGGTCGGCTATGCACCATTGCTGATCTTGAAGGGAAACTCCTAATTATCACACATGCATACATGGACTGACAAGGTGTCCCACGTGCCAATATAATACGAAACAAAACTCAGAATACTTGCTGATTGAATAAATTATGTAATTTGAATGAGCGGGTATTATAAGGGCCCATCCCCTGTCACACAAGATTCGATCCTAAATAAATGACATAGTATTAGTTCACACACGTATATTTTACATTGATACTACATTCCTTGATGAGAACACTTGACATTAAATACTCTTGGCTACTATAACCATCCATGTTGTAACACTGTAAAATGATTTGTGACAATTAATGTTTAAATGAAAGCTGTTTCTTCCCGGGGCAATGCTATTCCACCGGAAAGCGGAGGTGGCTTACCAGAAGGCTAAATGAAAGAAAAAGGTTCCTGATGAATTAGAGGCTATTGCTGCTAATGTCCAGATACAAGAAGTTGATCGCCGCCTGGCATGAGCAGGAAAATGCGGAGCTCAACACATGCACTCCACCTCCGTTGGTTTCTTTGCGCTAACTGACTTTCCGCTCGACCAGCGAGCTCTCCTTGGCTTGCCCTCACACTGAAACGGGACTTCTTTATGGTGTGATTTGCATTATTGACTCTTGCGACATGTGAACAAGTAAATAAACATATTAAAAATAACACAAATAATCCTGCCACATAAACCTTGTTGAAATGAGATGGGCATAACACCCTGCGAGGAATGAAATAAAAAATGACATATTACCTTCCAAATATAACAAATAAAACAGTATGCTCAGAAAAACAATAAACATTTTAATAGGAACTACAGAATAAATATTTATTCAAGTACTTACTCTCCAGTTCAGCTTAAATGGCCTTTGCCGTTTACTTCTGCAGTGTCTCTGGTTCCTATGGCAACCATCAGTTGCACTGCGTCGGCGTGCCCTTGCATGTGCTCTGAACCTGGTCGCTTCGGTGGTTGGGCGCACACTCGAGCTGTCGGTAAAGTGCGCAGCCCTGCTGTGGTGGCGTTGCAAGCGACGGCCTGACATATGGTCTTAGGGGTGGAGGCACGTGGCATACGACTACAAATATCAGTATCGGCCATCGTTCGCAGAGAAACATTTTGGAAGTGCACCCTGACGCTAAAGTACCGAAAGTCGTAAAGGAGACGAACAATGCCAAAGTGAAACGTGATGCATTTGCGCAACAATTATCTACTCCTATAGGCTATTCATGATAAAATGAGTACTTTTAAGAGCTCTGTTTAAGATCAAAATGGATGCACGTTGTGTATTCTTCTACCTTATGTAAGATTAACATTGTCATGGGTCTTATCACTTTATTTATGCGTTGGTCAAGTGTAACTATTAAGTTTTTAGAATAGTAAATATTTTTACAAATCTGCTTACTTTTACACTTCGATGCATTAAAAAAACAGAAAGCGAATTAAAAAATTTAACTTAACAGAATGGTTACCAAACACTTTCTATTCAGTGTTAAGATACGGAACTACTTCCTATTCTACGTTACCAACTTAACTGGGCGCATGTCACTCAAGGAGCCCGTTAAAATATATGCAGGTTAGAACAGTGACTTTTTTCTAAGGTTGATTTCAGAAGTGGTCACCTATAGTGAACAGCCTTTATTTGTGTTTATCTTTTCTTGAATTTATCCCATTAATGGCGACGAAAATGCAGTTTGAGAAATGTTTCAGTGGAAGATGGCGAAGACATGATGTCAGATGGATTATTTATTTTCTATAACCAACAATTTTTGGAAAAAGAATTTGTGTACATTTGTAAGAACTATACACGTCAATAATGAGCAAGTATATGTCTACTGCAAACCTCTCTGACAAGGAGTTGAAGGAACAAGGGAACAGACTCTATAGTTTAAGGAAATATGATGAAGCTGTGTGCTGCTATACGAAAGCTATCGTGAGTGCGTAATTATAGTTTTATTTTTAATTGTTGATACGATGTGTTCAAAAGGGCATTTTCTATGGCCCTTGAAATTTATGTTTTTCTCGTCCTAACCTATAAGTTGTTTACGGACGGTTTAAGTAGTTATATTTTTCAGTGCTGAAATAATTAATTAACCTGTAAATAACTAGAATTGAACGCGTGCCACATGCATCATTTCGGTTTAGCAGTAATGGTTTGATTAATTAGGTAACGTGTGCTTGCATTCTAAAGCCCCAGGCACAATAGGCGTTGGTGGTTGGTATAGACCGTTCACGGTAAATTGAGCACTTTTTTAAGCTCTTTAATCAGACATAATAATTAATAAATACATTTCATTATGGCCTCGGATTTTTAGTTTTGGGTATCATGAATGTATACACTGTGTTTATTACTCACATGGCAGGGTTTACATTAACAAGTGGTATAAGGATGTAAATTGGTTGAAAGGAAAATGTATTTAGGGATTCAAAAGTGCTCACTTTATCGTGAACGGCCTATAGCAGTAAAGGACAGTTCGGTATATGTGAGATGACACATAGGCGATTGGTTGTTGGTCCTAAAATCATTTCAATTCGTGGTCAGTTGTTGGTGTTTATGATTGGTTATGTAGAAGTTGTAAATATTGAACATTTCAGCACCAACCGACCAATCAGAGAGTGTTATATAGTTTGTTCATATGACTGCAAAATTATGCAAAAAGGTTGTAATGGAGGAGGGTAAAGGCGAATTTTGGTACAATGCAGTATCTTTCTGTCATATAACATTTTCAATTATCGCTCACCTCAGTACTACCGTTGATTTCAGAATCTCTTCAAATTAAAACCGTATGACTTGTTTACAGCTTTATAGCTACCTGGTGGTTCGATCATGAAACATTTTACATAAATGCTCCAACTGTCTATTGCGCCATGGAATACATCACACACCAACCACCAACACCTATTGAGCGAGGGGCTTAAGAAATTTGCCAATTAGGGAGTTCGAATGGACCATGTATAGGAGCGTGAAAATAAAGATTTTTGCACATTCCTTAAGAACACAATTTATGATTTCTAAATGCATAGGCCTATAGACGGTAACACACATTGATAATTGCTTATTTAAGCCCTTCATAATAAAATACTGTATGTAAGTACCATTTCCCTCATCTTTAAAAATGAAAGACTTTCTTAATTACACAAATACCTTACTGTGCATAAATTGTCATATATGCCACATTTATTTCCAATTTATAGTCAAAAGTTATTTAACCCAAAAAAATAGGCTATAACTGATTTTGGGTGAGTCACCATTGTTTCATTTTAACAACATGTTCATATTACAGAATTATGGTGAACTTGCAAAACTCAGCAAGGGACCTGCTAAAATGAGAGTGCTCTGCCGGTCATTGCCCCAGTCGTTGGCAGTTTGGTAACTAATAGGCTTGTTTGACAGTCATATCAGTCATCAGTCATTGCCACAATGTCGCTACAGCACCATCATGGTGGATATGATCGACTTTGTAATTCACAGCTAGACGACCTTCATAGGGCTAGAAGTTGGCTTGTGATTTGGTTTGTCAGACGGCCGGTTTTTGCATGTAATTGGCTGTCTTACCTGTGCCAAGAAAACCACAAGCCAATGAGATGCATGCTCACGCTCAGGCGTTGTATGGAAAGAATCGAAAACAAAAGTTATAAAGAGATATTTTTGTATATTCGAAGCCAGTTGTTCTCAAATATTAAAATAAGGAATTTTTAATAAGAATGTTTTGATCACCACATCAGTATAAATTAGATCAAGAAAACACAAATTGCTATTTGGGAACAAAATGTTTATGGTTCTGATCATGTACAAACAATGGGAAAAATACAAATAAATAAATTGTCTGAAAATTGATTTCAAAATTATTTCTAAATTGTGTAAGATGTTAAATAATAGTGTGGATATTAAAAACAAAGCACGTACCACTTTACTGTTTTCTAATTGTGTATGGTATTTCAAGATGAAAATAAGTGTATGAAATACTAAGATAATGAGGTTTATGAAGAAGAGGGTGAAAAGCAGTAACAGTTACAAATGGAGGAACATGAAATAGGGGAAGTAGTATACAACGTAATGATACTGCCAATATTGGAATATGCAGCAGCGGAATGATAACTGTACGTCGAAGTGGAGATGAGCTGTAGAATGTACAAAGAGGGCTGCTATATTTGTAAAGGTTAGGTGGAGGAGGCAGGGACAGAATGGTGATGATGAATGGAACTTTCGGTTGTCGGTAATGATGGAGGAAATTGGTTTGAGTTCTTTGAAGGATAGGAAATGTTTGGAGATTAGTGTAGAACCAGATATAGGCCTACCATATGTTTGCACACAGTTATGACATCATTAACATGGCACCAATGTCGCATGTTTTTTTTTCCTATTACCACAGCAATTTCCTCTCACATCTAATGGGTCATACATACAGGAATGTTCCGTGGTGGGGGGAAGGACACGTTTAAGCATTTATAGACGTATCGGGACATACACTTGAGTCCATCCGTGCAAGTGTACTATGCGATACTATATGTGGTATCAGCAAGTACAATTTAGCCCACCCATCCAAATATATACTAGCTGTAAAAAGAATCTTAATATATATGGGTCTCTACTACATAAATATGTTGGGTGTTGTGCCACACTTTAGTAAATTGTATTACAGTGTATGAAAGTTTATTTTGGGTGTGTTTGTGAAACTAATCTGAATTACCTAGACTAGAGACATCACGTATTTTCTCTTTGCTCGCTGTGGCTAGCTGTTGCATAGTGATGCCAATCAAATTGGATTCCCTTTGTGAAGTTAATAGCGTGAGAAAAATGCTTTTACCCTTGAAAATATAATGAAATAATGCAGGATATTTGTTTCAAAATTAATTAGGTAAGTGATCAAAAGAATTCTTAGCTACCTTAAAAACAATCCTTAGAGAAAATTCCAATTATGTTTAGAACATGCATGATATAGGCTATAGCACTTCAAAAATGTAGACAAGGACAAAGACAACATTTTTATACAATTTGTATGAAAAACATGCACAAAAGAAATACCCTTGAAGAAAGATAATTCAAACTACTTTCTAATACTACACATATGATTTTCATCTATGAAAAAGGAAGTTTTGCTAAGCAGAAGGAATTGCATGAAAATTGAAATTACTGATGAAATAATAATTAAATAGATCAGGAAAATCTAGGCATGTTATCAAATCACAAATACTGTTGTTAAAAGAAAAATTTCACTGTGTGATGTTTGTAATCTAAATCACCTCACTAAAACTACCAGATGAAATAGCAATTTCTGTGGGAAATAAATTTCTTTTACTGGCTCTACATTGATCTCTGCAAACTAATCTTGTTTGAAAGTTCTTAATGCTAGTCTGTAGAACATGGAAATATAATTTACTGGCTTCTGGTTAACATTCTTTTAATAAGCCACGCCCTTCATTAAAATTTCTGAGAAATTATGTCCAAATTTAACATGAAAAATTTCTGATTAAAAATTTAGTTGCCAAATTGTTTTATAAAATTAATACTTTGCATATGTACAACAGTTCGCTGTTGATGCTGAATCATACCCATAAGCAATGATACTTAAGGTGGTCTAGCAATGGAGATGGCAGCTCACTCTGTTTTGAAGCACTCAAAAATTAAAATCAATGCATTTTTGGGCTTCATCATAAACATATTTAATCACTAAGGTGCCTCTCAATACCGTTCTAGCTTATGATGGGTGGTTATAAGAAAAATCGATGACAATTTCACTGGAGAAAAAGTTATGTCAAATCGTTCTACATGGCATCTAAAGAGAGAGTGTCAAGGGTGTTTCTCACGACGATGCTAGTTAAAACTGGAAAATCCCAGATATGAGTCTCTTCCTCAGACGTAACGCACACTTACTAGTCTTTAATTAGGTTAGTTTCTCCATGGCAGAACTTGATTGATAACACCAGGTAGTGTACATAGAGAAAACTGCAATAAAGACATTAACACTTCCAAAGATAAGTGACACCAGTCAATGTAGAAAATAAACTAAAATAACAGGACTGTCGAAATGTGTGAAGCTGTGAACAAATAAAATTAATAATTTTGCTCGAGGTGATGTCCTAAAATACAATACTAGCTATTTCTTAGGGTAGGGGCTGTAAATCACTGGCAAAAATTAATAAGTATCGAGCTCAAAAGAAATAAACATAAACAAATAACCTTTAAAGGCTGGTTTTGCTACATCTGATGCCACAACTGCAAAAACTATTCGACAACTGCAAAAACTATTCGACTCTACAGAACCGTAACATAACATGACCTTCCTACAACACTGTTTATTCCACCCTTCAAAGTGTTTAATGATACCATTGTCTGCAATTATATAGTCATTTCAAAATTGTAAGCACTCGTTGCCACTACACGTGCCTATTATTATCTACCTACAAAATTTATTACATCCTTTCGAAACATTCTACACAACCATCCACTGCACTCTAATTTTTGTTTACAACTGGCAAACACTCAACATTGTAGATACTTAACATAACATTACCTACCTACAACACTGTTAATTACACCTGATACACAAATTCGTATTTAAGTAACTCCACACTTCCCTTTACCCAAAGTACCCATTTTCTGCCACCACATAATATCCTAGTTATTTGATGTTGAGCAAATAATCATATACACTGTTTATAATGTTTGATGAATTGCACAAAGTAACACGAAAATCACCCGATTGAAAATCATCACAAACACAATCTTTATTACACATCAGCCATCTTGTTGCAACACCACCACCAACGTTACAAAATAAAAAACAAACAAGAACAATACAGTTGCAGCCACCAGCAACCTACTAGGCACAAAATATCCCAAACATATCGCCCACAGGAAAATGGTACATTTTCCAACTGAGACCCACACTACAATAATTATAATTAACACACTAAGACATCAGGCAAGAAACAACTTTATAATAGCAAAAGTAAATGTGACTAACAAATTCTCAGTGACAACCAGGAACCATATCACAAACACAACAAAAAGGGTAATCAACAAAAACTATACATTTTTGCTAACAAGTCAATTGCCCTCGTCAGTAGGTAGAGGAGATATTTTTGTAACTGGTCTTACAAGTTCCCCATTCAGAGTTTTCATAGTCACCACTCTTACCACATCATCTTTACCCGGATGAAGCTTCACAATTCTGGCCATCTTCCACCTCAATGGGGGTAGGTTATTATCTTTCACTAGCACCAAAGCACCCGGTTTCAAGTTGGGTACTGCATCACTCCACTTAGTTCTCTGATGCAAAGTGTGGAGATATTCCAAACTCCGTTTCCAAATGCTTTACTTCGGCTTGGTCACCAGCTAACGACCCAGACGGTTGTCTACAACATGGCTCAAGTCTTGCTCAGGCAGCCCAACGAGGGATGCACCCACTAGAAAATGTCTGATGACAGAGGACACAAAGGTCTGGAGTTCAGCACTGCAGAGATTTAAGCAAAAAGGGTCATAATCTCTTCAAAAGTAAGTATTTGCTCTCCGATGACCCGCTTCATGTGAAGTTTGGCCGATTTCACAGCTGCCTCCCACAGGCCACCAAAATGAGGTGCAGCTGGCGGGTTGAAATGCCAAACAATATTGAACTCGTGTAAGTGGTTCTGCAAACTCTGCCATAAGTGTTCAGTGAAGAGTGCTCGAATGAACTTCCTTCAAATGTCTACTTGCCCCAATGAAGTTGGTGCCTTGGTTATACATTATGTCTGACAGGGTTCCCCTCACCGACACGAATCGCTTAAGGGCAGCCAAGAATTCTTTGGTACACAGTGATGATACAGCTTCCAGATGGACAGCCTTCGTCGACATGCACACAAAAATACAGAGGTAACTTTAGTCCACCGGAGTCTTCCGTGCCTTTGTCCACTTTATTGCGAATGGCCCTGCAAAATCGACACCAATTTTCAAAAAGGGACGCACTTGTGAGAATCTCACAGCAAGGAGATCGCCAATAAGAAGGGTGGAGGTTTTCGCTGACATTCTGAAACACCTAACACACCGGTGCACACAATGTCAAATGATGTGGCTAGCATTCAAGATCCAAAGTTGCCTCTGGATAAGGGAATGTACTGCTGGGAGTCTCACATGGAGGTACTCCTCATGGTAATGTTTCACACTTAACATGGATAGATGACATTTTCCTGGAAGGAGTATTGGATGTTTACTCTCTTCCGGCAACGCTGTGTGCTGCAAACGGCCGCCCACCCTGATACCCAGAGGATCAAGGAAAGGATGCAATTTCCTTAGCTTTCTGGAGCATCCTTTATTATGGAGCAACTTAAAGTACTTTGAAAGGTTGTGTTGTACCACTTGAACCCAAGACATCAATGCTGCCTTTAATTTTTCAGCACTCAACCACGTTGATTCACTGTGAGGTTTTATAAATGCGGTATGAGCAATAAGCAATCATGCTGTTACCCTCTTGAGACTTGAGAGGGATGAAAAACCTTCTAACAATGTCCACAGGGTACCATCACTTTCTTGGACTGCTAGAGCTTGTGCTCTCTGAGGTTTACATTCAGGCATATCTTTCAGATCGGACATCATGAACATTTACACCGGCCACATGTCTTCGGAATCCGTCAACCATTCAGGTCCATGGAACCACACAGGACTGTTCACCAGCTCGTCAGGAAACACATCATGCGTTGCGAGGTCTGCTGGTTTACAGCTTGACAGGATGTAACGCCATGACCAGGTAGCACAGTTTGCTGAATTTCAGCGACTCAATTAGTAACAAAGGTCGTGAACCTGTGTAAGCCATGACAGGACAATGGAAGAATCTTACCACATGTACACACTGAAGGGTTGAGCCCTTTCGCTGAACATTTTGCTCACCCATTGCAACAATCTTGAGAGAAGCAAAGCACCCTACAACTCAAGCCTCGGAAATGATAGTGTCTTCAGTGGCGCAACCTTTGATTTTGCTGTCATCAGGCAAGTTGAAACGACTCCAATGTTTTTGACAATGTGTCGTGGGATTCTCATGTTGGCCTGAGCACCCAGTGTCTTCTTGAAATGTAACCACTGCTGCGCAATATCTACAGGAACAGGTTGATCCCACTCTAACCCCATCATCCACAGTTTCTGCAACAGGATTTTTCCCCACACAACTGGGGCTACCCACCCACATGGGTCGTAAAGGCAGGCAATAATTGACAAGATACCCCATTTGGTTATTGACAATTGGGGTACATTGACATGCTATGTAAAATCATTAGTCTCTGGACACCAGTGTACACCAAGCACTTTGATAGCCGGACTGGTCTCTTCATTAAAGCTCTTCAAAACGTCTCGCTGTGATGTAGGCACATCATGTAGAGTGGTGCTGTTGGAGGACCACTTACAAAGCTCAAATCCTCCTTGTTGAAGCAGCGACACGAGTTTAGATTTCACTTTGATTGCTTCTTCCAACGAGTCAGTCCCCGTAACCACGTCATCAACAAACACGTCTTGCAAGAGTACCTTAACTGCCTGCGGAATGTTTTGAGCTTCATCAGTAGCTAACTGCTGTAATGTTCTCAGTGCTTGATGAGATGATGCCAATCCATACGTAACATTGTTGAGTCTATATAGCTGCACATCTTCTTCAGCTGAAGGTCACCACAGAATACACGTATATTTGCAGTCATCAGAATGTATCTGTATTTGTCTATATATCTTGCAGATGTCAGCAGTAAAGACAACACGTAGTGTTCGGAAGTTCACAATAATCTCACAGATGTCCTTCTGCAATTTCTGCCCAGTGTGGAGCACATTATTTAATGATTTAATGAGACACCATTTGAAGTTGTTGATGAGCCATCGAAAATGACTCGCACCTTAATGGTTGAACTAGCCTCTTTAATTATAGCATGGTGAAGAATAACATATGCTACCTCCGAGATCTCTGATGCACCCAAACAATTGTTACTTGGCGTGCCACTAGAGGGCTGAGCAACTGAGATATGTGTCACATGGCCCAGTTCTTCATATTCCTTGAGAAACTGGTGGTACGCGGTTACGAGCTTCGGTGACTTAGTGAATTTCTTCTCCAGGTGTTAATACCTTAAATGTACTTGTTGTAGCGACTCTCCTAACTCTGGCCGATTTTGTTTGAACGGCAGTCGCAACACATATCTACCATCCATGTCTTGTGTGTGTTTTGCTGTAGTGCTCTTCACATTTTTCCTCATCAGTGGACAACACCTTTGTTGTCGGCACCTCTTCGACCTCCCAGAATCGTTATAGTTGTACATCCAGACTATTGTCTCGTATCAAGAATGACACAGACGGACTCCTAGCTGATTCACATGCCACCCTGCCACTCACAATCCAGACAAACATGGTGTGAAAAGCATTGGGCTCACCTACAATTTTCCTGTCAGTCATAGCATCACTCACTATGTCGGCTGCCAACAAGATGTCAATAGGCCCAGGAACATTGAAGCTTGGATTCGCTAGCTTCAAATCCTTCAAATGACTTACGGTACTGTGAGGAACCCTTGACGCAGGCATGGGATGAGTGATCTTCAATATTGTAGCTCTAATTTCAAAATATATGTCCTGAGAGTCAATAGATTTAACACAACAGTAAAGAACTCCTCTTGACCCTGACACATGAGTTTGCCCAACCCCAGCTAAGTCAACTTGTTGACTGTGGCGTTGTAGGCCTAACCGCTGGATACACCTATCAGTTATGAAAGAGACTTGTGATGCACTATCCAGCAAGGCTCTTAATGTCTGAAAATGTCCACTACTATCTCTCACTTGGACCAGAGCTGTCGAGAGCAAAATTGTAGTTTGCATTTCAGTTTCATTAGACAAATGTAATGTTTGGACCTTGGTCATAGCACTCTTATGAGAAGAACCATCAGATTTTGCATTTTCTGTATCTACACTCTACACGATGAGCCATGAGAAAAGTGGAGCAACAAGTGGTGCCTCTTTTGACATTGCCTACAAGTGAATTTAGACATGCATTTTTGTGCACTGTGATTGGTTTCTAAACAATTGAAACACATAGACTGCTCTTTCACAAACTTGACTCTATCCTGAATAGATTTTGTCAAGAACTGCTCACATTTACTCAATGGATGTTTCTCCTTACATACTGGACATACTGTATCATTTTCTACTGCAACAAGCAAAGTGCTTCTACTATGACCTTGTTTTGAATTGCCCTTCATACTGGGTGCGGAAAACTTATTCTTTACAAATATAATACTGTTGCCTGAGGCATTAAGGTTGGTCACCAATTGAACATTCTCATTCGCCACAGCATATCGTTCTAGGAACATCACCAAATACAAGTTGGCAGGTCCTTGTCTACAGATAATTCAAACTCTTGGTGAAGAGAAGAATCTCACTTTTCTAGAAGAATGTTCAAGGAGCAAAAAACTCCATTCAGAAACTGGAAAGTTTTCAGCATGCAGAGCATTTAAGTTTTCACGCACTACATTAATAAAGCATGTCAAAGATTCTGGAGAATTGGTACACACTTTTGGAAGATGCAATATTTTTTGAACATGCAGTGTAGCTGTATCGCGAAAGTTTTTGTACTGCTTCTCTAGCAATGACCAGACAACACTGTAGTTCTCATTAGTGATAGGTAGATTACCTACAGTTTCCGTAGGTTCACACTTTAGACATCCAATCAGATAATGTAGTTTCTGAACATCAGGAAGCGATATATCTTTGATGCACCATGGATTTGAAGAGCTCTGCAAATGCTGCCCACTCGGTGCAGTTGCCCGAAAACACTGGAAGTGGTAGAGGCGGCAGCACTGCATGTACACCAATTACTGGACCCCGACAGGTTATGTTGGGTATCTTTACAGTACATCTATTATACTGTACGCTCAAAAGCCGGAAAACCTTTTCAAAGTTCACGAATGCTTCCTTAATCTCGTTTAGATGACTCAATTCAGGTTTTGACAGGACAGCACACAAGGCAAAATAGTTTGCTAATAACTCGTCCCGTTTTGCTGCTACTTCGTCAAAGCCACCACAAACTGAAGAGTTTCCCGAAATCTTGCACCACTGCATTTAACAACTAGTTTGGTCCTTCTATTTTAGCTATAAGGTAATCAAACACGATTAATTGTAGCTCAGTAGTTTGCTATGCCATGGCTAATTTTGATACGCACATACTCCAAACAGTTATGCAACAGTTTGATTTAGTTTCACTGTAAAAACACGAGTCTGGTTGCTAACATCTCAATCGAGCAACGGAGGCCCAAAAATGTTTATAATGTTTGATGGATTGTACAAAGTAACACGAAAAAACACCGGATTGAAAATCATCACAAACACAATTTTTATTACACGTCGGCCATCTTGTTACAACACCACCAACCTTACAAAATTAAAAACAGACACGAACAATATAGTTGCAACCATCAGCAACCTACTAGGCACAAAATATCCCAAACATACACTATGTATTTTATTAGACAAGGAACACGTCACCATTGTGCACAGCATATTTTTATATTAACTCTGTACACTATAGATCCTATTTTGTCCTCCAGTTCACTCACTATTTCCACTCATTTATTCTATAGGCCTAACACTTAATTTTGTACTATGCTTATATTTTATGACACACCACTAACAGACAATGGCCAACATAACAAAATAGCTTCGTTTCTGTCACTCAAGTCTCTCATTTTTCATCTCATTTGTTCATTTCTGACACACTTTGGGTTGATTCGGATACTTACCTCTGGTTCTCGTTTTTTTTTTTTTTTCACTAAGACCAACGTCCTAACATCATTAACTATGTCACACATAAACAAACCTTGTTATCATGGTGTACACTACACCTATTGAGGGGAGAGGCTGGTTAGGTTATTTATATAGGTGTGAAATGAAGATGGTAGGTTGCTGGCAGTATAAGAGGGTGTACAGACAGAGATAAAACAGTAGTCCAAAGATACAGAGGGTACTTATGGAAGAGAATAGAACAGGGTAAGCAGTCCATGCTTGTGAGATCAGAGAGTGGAATTTATTGCAAGAGAAGATAGTAACAATAAGAGTTGAGTTGAGATATTTGGATGGCTTTCAACAGTGAGGCCTTGAGAGCCAGTGAGGGTGAAATGAGGTGAGAATGGAGCAGCTCCGGAATGTAAGAACATGGGAAACTGGAGATCCCAGAGAAAACCAGCCGGCCAGCGGCATCATCCGGCACAATTCCCACTTGCTAAATACTGGGAGTGACCCGGCTGGTGATTGAAGCCGGTTTTACTTGGTGGGAGGTGAACAGTCTAAGGCAGTGCGTACACGTAACGATAAAATCTCTCTCTGCGACAACATTTATATCGGAGGTACTGGAATCCCGTGCAATATAATAGCCGGGCCGTACACTGGGCCGACATGACACAAATATCGGGATGACCGCCATCATGTCTGTGGACCCCTCGATAATACACAGATATCAGTGCATAGAACACATGCGCACTCATCCGGCTAGCATTGTTGTCGTAGGATCTTTCGAGAGGTTCTTGCATTTGAGAGTATAGGTGATTAGTGGTGGCATGCAGTGTTGCTATTGTTTGCGATTCTTATTCAGTGTGTGTTGCAGTTAACAAATAAAATGTCTAACAAGTTTCAGCATGACATTGTCACTTTGATTGAATTAGTAGAGACGAGAGAATGTTTGTGGGACAAAAATAGAGAAGATTTCAGGAACTGCGATATGTAAAACAAGTTATGGCTTGAAATGTACATTTGGAGTCAAACTTTTTGCATCTAAACAAAAAGGAGAAAATAAATGTTGGTAGGTACTATGCAACAATATTTATTATGTGTCAAATCATTTTACAAGCACAGTTTGAACCATGATGTATACATATTTTTCATACAGAAAATAATGCATCACGCTGTATTTTTGTGTTTTGCGATGGAGAGACAAAGTAATCTGAAAATGCATTTCGTATGGTCTTGGCTGCTCGTATGTTTCTACCTGGTCCACCTGCAAAAGGAGGTAACGCCATGAAACCTCCTCCCTCTATTAGATCGTTGTTATGTATGCCATCCATTTCTCTAACCAAGTTATGCAAAACTATGCATGCATTTTTCAATTAATTTTGCAAATGGTTTTGATACATTCATCAGAGGTCTATGAAATATGCGTCACTTGTTGCTAAAAGTGGCAAATGCACATTCAAACAAACTGCCTTGCCCTACATAACTTATAGTTGAAAATCTTTTGCTGGTCGCTCAAGAAATGCCCTTTAAAAGGCAGCCTCGGTAATTTATCTGTCAGAGAAAATGCTTGATCTCCTACCAAAACAAACTGTAGGTTTTCATTACTGTCTTCTTAAATATTGGCTGTCTTTGTTTGGTACATTTAAATGCCTCTCCGTTAAAAATTTGTCCTTAGGAATACAGAAGAGTCGCAGTCCTTGCCTTATGCCCCTATATCCACGTATACAAAGTGATAGTTAGAATTGACCACGGCCGTTAGCGCTACAGAAAAAAAGTGTTTATAGTTCAAGTTCATTGATTCACTCTGGAAAATTTAAAATCTCTGATATACTTCTTGTCCATTGATCCAGTGCAATTCGGAAAATGTCATAATACAGAGAAACCCTGTTATAAGTTCCCACTTAAGAAGTTTTCCTGCTTAATAAGTTGAATAATTGTGCATGTTGTCTATCTGCACATGTGTAATTTGACCCTTTTAAAAGGTTTTCCTGGTTAGTAAGCATTATTTTTTCTGTCCCTTCAGAAACGTCTTAAAGCTCGGCCTCATACACCCTGTTGAATTATTGGTTCTAGTTTATTTCAGTTGCATACAGACACTTATTATGAAACTGCTACTAAAAGATCATGACAATATACATTACGCTGAACTACAAACACAAATTCTGAAAATTCGTTAAGTAATCATGTTATATTTTTTTGAGAATTATGAACAGATTAATGCCATTTTACAATCACCATATCACATGTGGATGAATTTTGACGAACCTTAACAAAGTTTCCCTGTAATATTAATACATCTACATTCGGTGCCAGAATGAATAGTATAATACATCTCGAGTGTGTCTGGCCAGTTCCGGTGGGTGATTCCCCCAAGCATGTAACTCAACTTGCGCACCTCTGACTGGATGATGCTCCACTGTGCAGGAAGGCACAGCTTCTACAAAGGGGCCTACAGCCACTAGGATGGACTGTACGTTTTACCCAGAGACAGGACACTGAGAATGAAGTGAACACTAATGCCTACTCGTCCCCGAACCACGAATCGTCTGGCCATGGTCACACACATAGAGGGCTAGTGCAAAACAATCACGTCATAGAAGGAAACAAAATAACACTAGAAGAAATAAGGGGACGAAATGAGATGGAAAATAAACACCCAATAGGTGTGAATTCACTTTTAGATGGCGTGGATGCCCCTGGATAGGGCTAGTAGCGGACCACGAGTGCGGGTACAAAAGCACATCATTTACCCAGAAATCCGGTCAATAGTTATGTCAAATGATTGCATCTGCATTGTAAAATTATATTTGTCAGAAAATAACTTACAAAAACTTTTAGGCTACAAAATAGCGGAAAAAACCTTTAGGCTACAAAATAGCGGAAAAAAGTCAAGTGCACAAGCTGACCATGTGGTCAAGAACAAAGTGTGTTAAAACATTAAAAATACATGAACCCTTATTGAAAATTACATTAAACCCTGAGATAAATTATGGCACATAAGATGGAAATACAAATAGCTCTCGTAACGTGGTGATTGCGTGGATACGGACTTGGTGGTATCTGTCCGCGTGTCCCTGAGCTATGTGGCCGTAAAACATGATAGCAGTACAAATCCCTCAAATAATTACACAATAATATTGCCTTTAATATTGCATGTCACAATAAAGCAGAAATTACATTGAAAAACCCTGAACATGGGTGGATGGCACCTGATATACAAGTAACGCGGGCCTATTAGCCTTTCCGATACAACACTCTTCTCCCTCGTTTACATCCCAAAAACCTTAGAGGCTGTAAATGATTAGTTTAAGCGGATAGCAATATGCTGGGATGTCTGGCAAAATGTACGCAAGGCATAGGTTAATCAGTATACGTAAATGACCTATTGAAACCTGCATCAGTGCAAAAAGGTGAAGTGTGTACGTGACATCGTCTTACCTCGCCAGCTCTCCTAGGACGACTGCCCAGAGGTGGGGGTCACGTTGTAATACTCGCTATTGCAGACCTCGCTCAGTTTTATTACTTTGTGTTTAAATGAAGTTTTTATTTTTCCGATTGTCCGTTTGTTTAGACTTTAAAAACCCCAATGTTTGCGTTTTTTCGTAATATTGCTTATATTTATTCATTCAGTGACTAGATAATCATATTTTGTGTACAGACATTATTTTCACAGACTTTAAAAGAGTTGTGATAGTGATCCTTACAACTAAAAACGAACTGCGTATGAACATAACTTAAAACTTGGTAGAAATATATTTCAGTGTTGGAATAATTTTATTTTGCTGGAAGTTGTTCTGTGTATGATTGAGTGCAGTTGCTGAACACTGTTTTACACCTTCTATCACTAGAACAGTTTCACTTTACATGCTTTTATTGGACATTTATTTGAAATTGCCGAAAACAGCCAATTAACAGTGCTAGTTTTATACATTGTTTCAATATAGATTGTTGTCAGGAAGTGTGGGTGTAAGAAAAGCGATGCTCCTTCTTGTATGTTGTGACCAGCTGTGTGAACTAGAAGCTCTGTAAGGAGATCTCAAACTCCGGACTTTTCAAGGGACTGATGCGATGGGTCAGGCTGGTTATTTATGTTTTAACTATGTGAGTGGTTCATTAGGAGTTCTCAGTATCATTTAAGAAGCGATGCTACGCTAGGGGACAAGTGAATGCTGTGCCACATGGACCCGAGGATGCCGAGGCTGATTAGTTCAGTCCAGGACTCAAACCATTAACTCCAAGGTAAAACTAGGCCAACATCATTGTAAGCAATGAGATACTCTACCAGAGTTTCGGTGATGTTTGGTTGTGTTTAAGAAGTAGTAGTTAATTCTAAATTGACCTGACTCAGTATTAATTTTGAAAGTGCAGCCTTTCTCAATAAAATGCAAAAGACTGGCAAGTTATGATTTTGTACTTTCTGCCTCAGTAATCACAAGTGAAATGAAAAGATCTGATTTTGCCCAGTCATGGTTTTATCCAGTTTTGCTGCAGAGAGTTTGATTGCTAAAAGTTACAACTTAAATTATTGTAATTTCTTCTGCACATTCGTAAGATCACTACACAGTCAGACCAAACATGAATTTCATACATTTTGTTCAATCTTAATGACAAGGTGATATCTTCTGAGGTTTAAGAGTAAACAATGGTTGTTTGTATTTGATTAGGGTATTCTGTTTTTCATATATCTAGTGCTTGAGTGTGACAAGGGTATAATTTATTTGGTTTTATGTTGTATTATTATGAGTGTCGCCTAGTTTGATTTTTAAGTAAATCCTGCTAAAATATGGAACCTGATTTGTGTGTGTTTAATTGGCTTAATCGTCTTTGCATGCCAATGTTGAACCAAAATCCAGGGCACTGTTATCTACAGTTTTCCTCTGATTTAAAGTATTGCTGGTGTGTTAAACACTCCTCAGTTTGATGATACAGAGGTTGTGACATACTGACGCCACTTGATTTTAGTCTATATTGCACACTGCTAAGCGCCTGGCTCTTACCCATTGAGCTGAAAGGTCTATATTTTTCTGCATGTGTATAGTTTTATATTTTCTGTGCCAACCCAGCAAGGCTGCTTTGTTTTGTATTTTATTTAATGTTGCAGAGAGTACTGTGGTATTGGGAGTGTAAAATATTCCACCCAAACAAACCCCACAAGGCCCCGAGATATTTCAAAGGAATATTTTCTCACTGATGTGTAGAAGTAGGCTATGTTTTCCAAAGATAACACCTACACCTTGCATTGAACTAGCCTCATTAGGAGTTAATGTCTCGCCCAGTAAACTGGAAGAAAAGTAAACTATTTTTGTTTACTCAGTCATTCAACTCTCATTTCAATATTAAAGTGTCTACCGATCCTGGCTGCCTACGGGGTTCTCACAAGCAGAAGTGCTATGCACACTGAGTACATTTTAATATGGCAAATTGAAAAGGCACCAAAAGAATTACTAGACAGTTTTGCGTGCAGAATTTAAATTGCAATTTTCTGTTAAAATTATAATTGTCTTTGGAAGGCATTCTCGCCTGAAATCATTGTCTCATTTTTAGCGCCACGCTCACGTTGAATTTCAAATGCAATTACACACAAAAGCTCAACAATACATACATATATCACTTTCATAAACAATTTACCCTTGGAAACAGATACATTTTACACTGAAACAACTGATATTACATTTCTAGATAGTCCGTGGCCTGTAGTGGTACTTAGCCATGTGTTGACCACCACGTGTACCTTTAGCGGCGAGTGCCGTCATGTGGCTGGACCTTGGTTGGCGTCATGTCCTTGTGCTTTTTTTTTTTGCGGTACAAAGTCAAATCTACCATCCTGAAAATCCTAAAGTTCTCATCTCTATAAATTCCTACATAAAGGGGTATGCCGCAAGCATCAGCTATTTGTGTTCTACCCGTATAGAAATTCTCAACTGGAAGTGGATGGTCACATTACCATAGGACAGATACACTTCTGGACATATTTATCGAAGTATACTAGGAATGATATCTTTTATTTGGACTCATTTCGAGTGACTAAAGCAAATAGAACCACTAGGAATGAGTTGCAATGGTTATGAACCTCATAGTAAAAAAAAAGAAGAAGTTTTCCCTGGTAGTTATCTTTAACAGAGTTTTTATATTGTTAGAGTAGTGTGGACAACAGGTATTACATTTTTATCCAATTTTTCTCCCATTTTGAATACTTAAATCTGCCTATGTAAAAAGTATTTTTTTCGAAAAGATAATGTACCCACCTTGTATTATGTCACAATTTATTTTCTCAGATCAAGAATCCGGATGTTGCAACTTACTTTACGAATCGGGCACTGTGTCACCTGAAGATGAAGTCATGGGATGCAACGTGCCTGGATTGCCGACGTTCTCTTGACATGGACCCAAACCTTGTGAAAGGTCATTTCTTCCTTGGACAGGCACTGTTTGAAATGGATAACTATGATGAAGCCATAAAACATTTACAAAGAGGTTGGAAAATTTCATTAGTTGCATTGAGAATATGCATTTTATTCTTGTCTGATTTTTTTTTTCCCATTCAGAAATTGTCAAGTTATGGGAAAAAAATATTTATTAACGTGATTGCATGAAGTGTATTTAGTATACCTAGGTATGCATTTGTATGACTGCAAGTATTTATTACATGGGCCTGAAAATGCATGCATCCATCTGGCCAACGGTTATGGATGTATAGGCTGTTCACGGTAAAGTGAGCACTTTTTAAGGCCCTTCTAAAATTTTCCTTTCTTCCAATGTCCATCTTCCTGCTGCTTTTTAATATAAACGTTGCAATGTGACCAATAAACACAGTTTATACATTTCACAACCCTTGAAATATAATGCCTAGGGCTGCAATAAGATATATTTATTAGTGGTTAATGCCTGTTGGGAGGGCTTTAGAAAGTGCTCTCTTTATCGTGAACAGCCTATAGTATGTTATTCTGCCCCCCTCCAAATAATTTTTCGTGTATATGTAGTTAAATACATTTTTGCTGGTATCGTATTCTAAAAAATTAATGATCTGCAAGCATTTTTATATATTTTGCTAATGTATGTGAAATATTTTTGTGAATGTCTTTTTCATAATACAGTAGAACTAAATTATCCACAGTAATGCTAGGCGACAGAGAGCCTGATAGTAAAATATTGAGGCTGGTAGGATTCAAAAGTTTTTTTTTTTGTTAAATAGTGATTCCTTACAGATGACAAAGCAAATTGTAGCAAAATTGGTATGTATGTGTTAATATTTTCAGTAGTATAAATTATTTGTGGGAAAATAATTGCTGGTTGTGATAGTCAACTTGTTTGCTATTAGTAAACCAAGGAATTTTGATGGGAAACTGAAACTCTTTAGGCTTATTTTAAATGATGTGCCATGGTTTATGACTTATAAAACTCTTTTTACGAGTTTCTTTTCTCTTGTTTCAAACCGAAGATTGTCATTTGTGGCTATTGTTTAATGCACTTAGGTTTGCTTTGTCTTTGCATGTCTGTATTAGATTTCTTGGTTGTGTAGTTAAATTGAGTTGGTTATGTAAGCGTAATGCAGGAAGTTATTTCTATACATGACTGCTGTTGGCCAGAATTAAAGTAATGATAAGCAAATATTTGCACCAGAGTCATCTAAAACTGCAGGATATATGTGGTTAATTCAAAAATTGGATGGTTGAATCATGGATAATCTGGGTTTTACTGGATCTAATTTTAACCATGCAGGTTAAACTTTTTAAATTTGTATGTTTGGTTTCTTGGTATTTATTTTTGTCATATAAAAAGTAAAAATACCCAACATATTAATGAGTGAAAACTTCAAATTTAAATGTTTTGTAGTTTCAGAGTTGATGCATTAATTTCTTGTCAATCCTAATTTTTGAACATTGACATTATATGAGGATACTATTCTTTTAAATTAGAAAGTAAAATTTCTGTTCATTGTCGAGTTTTGCATCTAGTTGTAACATTTAAATTTTGGTAAATCTGCATGTTAACATATCTAAAATTTTATTTCACATTTAGTATCCTACAATTATTTTACACTTGCAATTGTACAAAAAAGTGTAAATTAATGTCATTGAGGGTACAAGAAAATGTAAAGTTCATAAAACATGCAGGAATGAATGTTTGTGTAAATATATGTAGGTGTGGTTAATTATGAAAAGGTGAGAGCCTGATTTTGCTGTAACCTCTGAAAAATACATTAAATTACAGTGTGTTTCGTTGTAGTGGTAATTAAATAGAATGTATTTTTTGAAGGTAACATATTAAGCATATAAAATGGATGTACTGTATTTGGGTTTTGCATTGCTTATCTGGTTGATATTTAAGATGGCTTCATAGTACATCGAGTAGAGATGGAAGAAAAATGTGTTATAAATAAATAATACTATGCGTTCTCTCGCTTTGTTTACGTATGTCACCTTGTTGTATTGTCCTACATTGCTCTAGGATAGCAAACAAATGTGAATCAATAGTTGACTGTCTGCTGTGAGCATGTGGATGTTACCATTCATTACTTAACGGTCAGATGCGTGGAGTAAAGAAGGAATCAGAGACGCAACTCCCAACCGAAGAGCGGAATCTTAATTTTGTAAACAAACTTCTTGTGAGGCAACATTTACAAGCAACGTAACAATGCTAAAATTGACGTGTATGGTAACAAAAATTAGCTTCCAGTTTGTGGCAATACTGATTTCCAACTCGCTGTGCAAAACCGGCATAAAGTAAATGTTTGCTTTTATTTTGTAGACATTTCCAGGCAACCAAGATATATTGTTTTCTATTTTGTAGTTATCACCAAAATGTAATTATAGCTTCAATCTACCTTGCATTAAATTTAATTACGGAGGTATTATTCACAATATATTTACCAAACATTAACTTTTTAACTGCGATGTTTGACTATTCTCGGATGCAGAGAATTATCGCTTACTTGCGGCATGCAACTTAGTCTAATTGGGTGGTTTCGTAAGTTGCGATATGTGTTCGGCATGGAATTGTTTTCTAACAAGTGCTGCTACCTATAATATTGACACCTCGATGTTCTGCAACAAACTTTGACTGCAAAATCACAGTATATACATACTGCGAGTGTGTCATCTTTGGGGTTATTCTTGTCAACAATAACAATGACATCGGGTTGTAGGAAAGGATTGTCGCAAAAAGATTGTTACGATATTTTGATTTCTGATTCAAATTCAGATTTAGAAGTAAGTGAATTTGAAAACGAAGTTGGTTTTCACAATACGGATGATGAGAAAACTTATAGTGCAGTGTCAGAAAATTCTAATGGTAGTGATAGTGACAGTGACACATTGAGTAATGATCCTGCGCAACAGTTTTTGAAAGGTAAGAAAACGGAAACTGTGTGTGTAAATAGTAATGACTGGTTGAATACGGGCAGTGACAATACAAATATTTTATTTGACTGGTGTAACAGATCTCCATTACATTCATCACTAAAAAATATAACCTGATATGACACAGCAGTAGACAGTTTACACAAATTTTTTCACAGGTTTTATTTTTGCTACAGTACCAGACCAATCAATTGTATATGCATCCCAGTTTTATGAAAATATGACAACAGAGAAATTATCACCTTGTTCAAGGTACCATTAGTGGATTGAGTGTACTCCTGAGGACATACAAGCAATGACAGCTGTAGAAATTGGTATGGGTTTGTATCGCAAAACATCAGTAGAACAGTATTTTTATGAATCATTCTCGATAAATGCTACCCCAAATTATTCAAACATCATGTCTCGTTACATCAAATTCTCAGGTCATTTCTGTATTTCGCTGACAACAAAAAGCAACTTCCAAAAATGCATCAGGATTATGATCCTCTCTTCAAAATTTGAAGAATCATAGACATAGTGAAAGACACTTGCATGAATTTGAACCAGGTCAAAGCTTATCTATTGATGAAACCATGTTTTGTTTCAAAGGACATCTTATGTTTCAAACAATACATGCCATCAAAATCTTCTACAAAGGGGGGTGTGAAGCTATGGTCATTGTGTGACAGTGAAACAGGTTTCTTGTTGAGGTTTGATGTTTGTCGGAAAAGGCTGTTTGTCCGACCAGATTTAACTCAAAAACCTCTGAACGTATTGACATCAAATTTACACAGTCTATAGATAATAATCCCAGTACCAACTTAGTATTTGTTTCATCGAGATATCTCAAATGGTTTTGAAAATATGATCAGGGATGTACATAGGTACTGGATTAAGCTTTTCTTAGGATTACTGCATAAAAAAAAGCATTGTTAAAAAAAAAAAGTTTCAACATTCCTCCTTTCTTTTTGTCTATGGGTTATCCTCCTCTATTTCCCAAGAGCCGTAGTGGCCCAGTGGCAAGATCAATTCCAATTGGGGCCTCAGTGACTCAGTGGATAGAGTGATTCAAATACCTAAATGTCATGCGAACGAAGTAGCACCAGTCAGCTCTATACTATATGAAAAAATAATTAAAAGTGGAAGATTCGAAAATCATACAGATACACTTCTATTTTATTTAGGTGTATATATTAATATGCACTGAATATACATAGCAAGAGTAAGAAAAAATGTATGGAGTGAAGTGTAGCTATTTGATGTGAATGTTGTTTTAAGTGAGGATGATTGTCATTTTAATGTTCTAGGTCCACTGTTGGGTAATTGGGTTTGTTTGCATGTCTCACTAAACTTAGCTCGTAAATGTTGAAAGTATTAAAAAATATAAGTGTTTCTTGAGGTAAACTTAAGCTGTTGGTGACAGCCAGTTCATAATTACATCATGATGAATCTTGGATTGTAGGAGGGTGAACAGCCATAATTGTTGATCACCTTTCTGTATTTTCTTGCATGTTGTAAATTTTCTGTCTTTTTTTTCTTCTAAATTATTGCTTATTAAGTGGTGTTACTCATCTGTCAGGAGGCAGCGTTTACACAATTTCATACTTATTTTCTATAGTGGAAACAAGTCCTAGGGCAAGAGGTAAACATTTATGTTTTATTTGGAATTTGAAAATGTATGGTATTTTTTGTGAAATTGGTGAATTATGATCAAATTAAGGGTTAAAAGGGTTATGAAATTTGGACATGGGTGTTTTAGTGTGATTGCCGTCAAGTGAGGCTTCTTATTTGTAGTTACGTACAAGTACAAGCAGATCATTGTTTAAGAATTTCTGCTGGAGGTCATATTCTCTAGTCAGCATCAACTCTTCAGGCATTCTGTGCATATGCAACAAGGCTGACTTGTAGGGTTGTGCAAGCTGTTTCATTCATTTTGTTTCATGTTATCTTCCAGATGACCAATGTGAGGTTGTGTTATCTTCTATGAAAATTGAACATCTTCAGCTGCATAATAAGAAGTTGAAACTCTAGTTAAGAGTCTTGTACTTTTGGTCATTTGGTGATCCTTCATTTAACGTTCATAGGTTTGTGTAGCTAGCTATTTTATTTGTATTTTATGATCGTTGTAATTCATAGTATTTTATTTTTGTTTTTTAAACATTTTTTACTCAAGGTTGTGTTGGATTGGGATTTGATCAGAAAATTAACCATTGGCGACGTTTGATTTCTTGGAATCATTAAAGGTAATTTTTTTTTAGTATAGTGGAGATTGTCACATGGCCTTCCAATTTTTTTTTTTTTTGTGTAAAATCGTGATAGAAGCTGAACAACTCAAACAACCCTCTCCCTCCAGTGTCTTGATTTAACAGCTGACCTTTGATCATTTTAAGATTTGAAATGTAGCAGATTGTGTTTGTTACTCTTGACCATTATCTGACCCATTAAACCACCAGGCCCTATTTGCTTGTATGTTGAAATTTTTAGTATTTGAGTGGTGTGTTGCTGTAACTGCATTCCCAAGATAACAATTTGATATACTATATAAGCACTAAGATTTTCTCCAGTGTCAGTTTCTCAGGCTTTCTCTTATGTTCTTGTCTGCAATTCACCAACCTTTAGACATGATTATGGAAAAGCAATTTCACTCATTCACCTGTAATTTCCGTAACATTCAACATGATGAGCATCACTGTTGCCAGAACCACATGCCAACATTATATAACCTTGAAGTTCAAAATATATGCCAGTACAGGTCATTTACACATGTTCAGGAAACAAATTTTCTTTTAATTAATCACACTATAGTATAAAGGCAATTTTCCCATTAACATGTTTCCTTAAAATGGTTACGTGACCACTTTTATTGACAAACTTTTTGACTTATTTTTGTGTTTTGCATTTTGTCAACTTCAACGCTAATGAATAACTATATGTGATGCATTCTCAGAAAAGGTACCTTAGGGTGAAAACGTAAGTTTTTCAGGAAGCCCAAAATAAGGTTGAAAATGTGAAAATTATTGTTTGCGAGATATGAACGGAACAAGCTGAGAGTATAAATGCTACAAGAGTGCGACTTGTTTCATTACTTTCCTCCTAGAATTGTCTACAAAAAGCCCAAAACCCGAAACTGATTTTTCACCCTAAGGTTCTTTTTCTGAGAATGCATCACATATTAAAATTACAAAATCACCTCCATGTTTGTTTTGCTTGCTATAAATGGTCAATGCATAAAAAGAATTAAGTTTTTATAATAAATGTGTACCAGTGTTGAAGTAATGTAAAAATTAACTATTATATTTTCAATATGTATCTTGATGTTACAGCAACATAATTTTATCTAATAATGAAGAAATGCTAAAGTAGTGTAAACAGTTTTATATTGAAAATTTACTTATTTTAAGAACAGCTGGATATTTAATTTTATAATTAAGACATTTTAGTTTTAGTGTTCACACTATAGGCCTACTGCAGTGCAAGGAGCAGACAAGTGACTATTGAAGTATTCCAATTGGAAGCTTACAGAACTACCTGAGTACGAAGTTTGTCACATAAACGCATCTTGATCAATGTCCTATTTATTCCTTTATTATAGTAGGGGCTTTAGTTTGATGAAGGCACATTTTCTTTGAAATTTTCAAATTTGAAAAAGGGAAATTACAACATGCAAAAACCAACTATTGTAACATGGTCTAAGACTTCAATTTGTGATAAATTTGTGTTCACAACCTACATAACTATTTATGCTGCTTAAACAGAATAAAATATTTAGAATTTTTATGGTTAATCTCGAAAGTATTTTAGTTGGGGATGTAAAAATATCAATTTATCTCGATTATGATTCTCGATTCCAATTGCAAAACCTATCGCTCGAGTCCACCTCGATTCCGATACCATAATTTAGGATATAGTGATTATCAACATATGCCTACAGTCAATGTATCCTTTTGAAATTTTGTTTTATAGGTCAAATTAGACAGACAAAAATATGAAGACAATTACAGGAAAGACTTTCTGGTCTGCGTAAAATTCAGACTTATCTAATTAGGCCTAACAAGTTAATATCAGCACTATTTTTGAAAAAATCTAAGATTTATTTGAAATGAATATAGATACAGTATTATACAAACTAGTTGAACAAAAGTTCTCAACTTCTCAATGCAATATTTTAGGTCAACTTATGAAGCTAACCAATATGCACACAAATATTTATCCAATTCACTAATGAAACTGAAATACAAGTAACCTTTCATTTAGCATTGCTAAATGAAAATACTCCTACCCAACATTTTAGGCTGCAGGGACACTGGATGCTTGCTTCACGCATCTTTGCCCAAAAGATCTTCTGAAACATAATTATTGGAAATTTTCTTGTACTTGTCATGTTTATTTAAGTGTTTTTTCAATTTACTAGTTGTGCGACTAACCCCACTATGTAAAATTTTTGCCAGACACAAACTGCAGGTTGCGTAATTTGCATCATTTATGTCAACTGAAAAGTAATTCAACACATCGCTAGACATTTTCTTCACATCTAAGTAAATAAAATCCTCAGTACATTGAAAACTTTTAACACTACCCACTTTTAGAAAAAAGAGATGGTAATATTTGGTAAAGGTAAACACGAAAAATATTGTTTTCAATCTCGACTACCTCAAAAAACGAAAATGTTACAAACAGGAAATATGTATGGTACAGAAAATGTACGTGTTATTTATCTAATATACCGTTAAATAATAAGTAAACATTATCAAAAATCCAAAAAATAATACCAGGAATGGTGGTATTATTAAGGATCCTGGTCCAGGATCCTTATGCTCCCACTACTAATAACTATCGCGTAACAGACTAAAAGTTAATGGATGTTCCACATCAGCGTTCGGGAACTCAAGGGGCTTGCAGCTAACAAGGGTTCTTATCTACAAACCACATCGGGTTGCAGACCGACTCCAAGCCGACTTCCAGCATGCTGCATATCAACTAACACTGATCAAAACACTTACGAGCAACAAAGGCTGTGTTCCATTCCCTGCACTGATGCTACCAACTGCATAGCCACCAATTGTTGTTCTGTTACTCCATGCCTGGGAAAGGAACAACTTCCATGCTATATTTTCGGCGCGTAATTTGAGAGTTTTGTTTATGAATGACAAGATGTTTACATGTACGGTGATGGTAATCCCGTGATACTGTGTACAATTTGACAGGATAACTTGTTTACAATTCTCTTATATGTAAACAGTGCATAATATAATTAATCAAATTATAAATATTTAACAGCCACCACACGTACATATTAACCTCATAGTCTTACACACACCAGATTAACATGTCACAGGTTGGCATTCCAACCTGCTTTATTTTCGTCTAGTTACGTTTGCTTGTGTTCTGTTTACTTTATTTCAATGTAGGAAAGGGGGAGGGGATCTTTAGATTAATGTCTTTCGTGAGACGGATTTGTTTTGATGGAGAAGTAGAAAATTTTGCTCATAATGAAATATTCAAATTATTATAACTTTGAAAATTTTAACTTCAGTGAAAACACAAAATGCGATATATACGTCATTTGTATTTGTCCAGATGCAGCAATACACATACACACGCTTTGGTAGAAGTTAACCTTACACTCGTAGAATTCACGATACAGGCAAAGAAACAAATATTATTTACACACTACAAAAGTGCCATTTTTTTTGGCCACGTGTATTTCAATAATTATATTAATAGTTTAAAAATTTATTATTTACAAAACACGCAAACTTACTGTTAGTTAAATTCGCAATCTCTTAAAAATGTGTTTTCCTATGGAAATTCTTTCAAGTTTACTTCACAAAAACACGTCTGTTCATCATTAGCATTATATAATTTAGTTGCACAATCAATCAGTACAATAAACACTGCGCACAATTCATAAAACCAGCAAACTTGCCCTTGGTCTCCGCCGATGCTAACCTTCAAATATGCACGTTTCTGGCATTTTCTAGCCACTGTGACGTCAGCGTATGAAGCATTTGTGCTTTTGCCTCGTGCAGGTTATGCATGAGATTGGCCGGAAGTAGAATGACGTAGTAGGTGTGACGATGCGCCTGTGCGAAGCGATCGGAACTACTTCGCTGCGCATATTTCGCATTGTGCAGGTAATGGAACACTGCCAAAGTGCTATCTCCAACAGTATCCGCGTGTGGGGCGGTGGCCTTTTATCCTTGACTGCCAGTTTGTTTTAGTGTTTGGTCTGCACGGACATTTAGATGTTTAGATGTTGTACTGTAGATTTCCACGTGCATTTGTAGCATTCTTGTAACAGTATTCACGTAGTACTGAATCATGTCAAAAAGTGCACACAAAAAACGAGTGCAGTTTTCCCATTAAAGCAGCACCACACAGCACATAGTGTGACATCGGAGTGAAATGAGGGAGCCAAATACTGATAATAGCCATCTGCCACATGGCAGCCATCAAGATAAAAACAACTCTTTTAACCATGAGGTTTGATTATACGACTATTTCTTCGCCTGTATTATCATGGATAATCGAGGTTCTACTTTATTATCTTAATTATTTCATAGTCGAACCATCATTGAATGATTAATTCCGGTCAACGCCTGCGAGTTTGGTACAGGTTCATCCTATTTGGAAAACCAAAGACCTATTGCTGTGCAACATAAGCTCAAAAAATCATGTGAAGGTGAATGAGGATTTATAACAATTAACCATTTGATTCTTGATCCTTCGGTACCTGTAATAATTGAGGTATCGAGGAATCGACTTTGACATCCGTAGTAAAAAGTAAAATATTTTGACTCATGATTGCAAACTAGGCATGTTGACATGGCTGTAGTCCTTTGCAGTTTTCACTTGATGTTTTACTTACTCTTCAATAACTCTGTAGGCAGAAGTATTGCACGTACAATTACAAGCGATTTATAGGCTATTCATGGTAAAGTGAGCACCTTTGAGGCTGTAGTTACTTTTTCCTTTCAGATATTTTTTATCCTTTAACTACCTTTTTAAATAAATATTGCCATGTAAGTAATTGACGCATGACACCGGGAGGCTGATAAGGTCGTCACTATGTTAAGGAGGCTGGTTTTGTTGGGTGCTAGGTTAGGCACGCCCTTCTGGTGGGTTTCAGTATCCTATCAGTCCCTATGTGTTACTGGTGCATGTTCAGTGTAGAGGACTGGCCTGGTAGCTTTGCGGCAGGGCACAAAATCAGGTTCGACTAGGGTAATCTTCCGCTTCAAATTATTGACTTTCAGCAGGGTACCGGGGCAATGCTAAACCTTAGACGATGGCTTGGCCTGATTCCTCTCTGTTGGGCGTACGTGAGCTACAGATGGGTTAGTGGTCCGGTACTTGAAGCTTGTGTGGGCTGTTGGAGTTGGAGCTGCTGATGCTGATGCATGTCTGAAGCTGGAGCTTGGGACTTCAAAGGGCTGATCTGTTTGGCATAAAAAAGGCTGCGATCAAGGAGTGTGTCTCCCTGTTCATAAGTATAGGTGCCTCGAATAAGTCCTTGGGAACTTCTGGGGATTTGTAAACAGTGCAGTGCCTGATCTTTGTCCTTTGGCGATAGCTGATTGAGCATAGTGATGAGGGAGGGGGAACCTCTTGCAAGCACCCAGAGACGGCTAGCACCTGTTTAACCTTTTCTCGGATACCACTCCGACGGGAGAAAGGCATCTGGTTTAGAACACACGCTCACGTCCGTGAAGCAATAGCAGGCAGCGTGTAGACCTACCTGGTGTAAATCCACATGAAATGTCTGCCAACTCAATGGACACCCTATGACAGTGCTCAGTGTCTTAACGAGGGGAGAACTGAGATTCAGGCCTCGTCGTTGACAGTCCCTGTACGTGGGTGTATGCCTCAGAAGCCACAGTCTTCCCAACTCTGGGAACAATCTCCTTGGTGCCAAAATGTCGTGGAGAGGGCGAGCACCGAGCTGACAAGCGGGCCCTGAGAGTGTACTTAGGTGTAGGCTCTACAATTCTGCGTACAATGGTATTGTCCATTTCATATAAGTGGGGTAAAATCTGACAGACAACGTGACCAATCTACACACTATGTAAATGGTAAATGCTCTCGTTCGCACAGTATTGTATCAACTGATGAACTGCTGCGGGATCCATGTTGTTAATTTGGCTATTTTTGATGGCTTTGGAAGAAAATAGTACCATGAACTAAAAGTTGTAATTTTAAATTGTAGTTACGCTTACAACATTTATGGTATACATTATGTTTTTTTAAGTAATATTATATTTTCTTGGCTATTAGTGACTGGACTTTAAAAACATGTTTAGCATTTATGACAGAGTATGTCAACACATACGAACTGTAAACGTTTCCAGTCAATGGCTAGCCGTGTTTATGTTTCCAGTTTCCAGTTTGGTGAACGGCCGTTGTGCATGTGCTTTTTTGTCATTGTGTTTATTATACGAATATCTTGTTGGTGTTGTCAGAATATTTAATCGGTAGTTAATTATTATTTTATTTGCTTTTTTGAAGCATAGTTGGTTGTATGTAGGTACCTTTGTGCATTTTCTTGAGCAAAGTATAATGCTGGGATCACAATAACGCGATGGGTGCGGTATGAATAAAAGCCAATCAGCATTGAGAAAGCTGTGGCCTTAATGCCTCAAAAAATGGCGGACTGAACATTTCTAATTTCATCGCGTCACGGGCGCGACAAACTGGAAAACCATGTAAGAATTTGTTGCTCGGATGATGGTGGTACTTGTGAGTTGGTAACACTATTGTTGTGTTTATTTATTTAATTAAAATGTTTCATTTTCGGTCATAAGTATTTATGTTGTGTAGTTCACTTTATAGCGACTATATATTTATATTTTGTGCAAAATCTAAGCATGGAAATAAATTGTTGTCCAACAACACCTTTTAAACAAATGTAAACATTACTGGCTGTTGGACAAGAGACTAGCAGCTAGTGGCAAGAAACTACTTACGTATACTATTTATATATTTTTTGTCGCGAGGCAATATAACTAGTGTTCACAAAAATGTGAATTTTCTTTTTGCACTATTGAGATTCCAGGATTATATTAATCGGCTCATTTACCTCGTCCCTTCCACCATTTTCCTTACCGTCTTTCACAATCAAGTGACGTGGATATAATTTATGCATCTAAGTTCAAGTTTTTTTTGTATCAGAAAAAGAGTGCAGAGTTGATTTTTCTGAATGATTCTGCGAATAAATTATTTAGTGCTAGTGACGAACAAACATGGTTTTAGTAAAGTAAACTGTGCAAGGTTTGCCATAGAAAAACATGGGTTCAAGTGGTTGTGAATTTTACAAATAGTAAGTTTACGTGTATTTAAAATGTTTTTGTAAATTGTTAACACATTTATTGAAAAAGTGGCACTTTCCAAACTTTTGTAGTGAGTGAATAATATTTATTTCAGGGGCGAATATTCCATGGAACCAAGGGAACCATTTGTTCCCTACTCTGATAGACCAAACAAATATTGTAAGGGTCTTAGTAAATAATGGTACCATTAAATGTATATTGTGATTGTACTTCTATGAATTTTCTCTCTGCGGCTTCGCTGCTTGGCGTTGGTTTATATCCTTTCTCGCTTGCTCTGTGCCGTTTCCTGCCACTGCCTCCCCTCTCCCCCACCTACACGCAATCCATTCAGGCAAATGGTGCCTCCTCTCCCCTTCGGTCTTGTGAGGCCCTCAATAAACTTCGGCCCACCACCCTGTCTGCCTTTGGGTATTTCCGCGCGCATTCGGGGCAGCGAAGCTAGGGAACCAAGCCAGTTGTGCGATTCCCTTGATAGTATGGAAATAAATGTTTGTGCAAGTTTTCACATGAAATTATGAGTCTGTTTTATAAAGTTAGTTTAGTAAAGTGATTATTTGTAGCCGGTGTTTAGCCCTGCTTCAAGCCTTTTGGTGACAGAAGACAAAGGTAAATTATTGTAAAGTGTAGACAGGCAAGCTGTACATTATTGGCTGGCCAAGGGAACCAAGAGAGACTTCTGCGGGCGTTGTGGGCAGACGCGATGGAGGGGACCTCAGGAGGGGCGCGGTATGAAGGGGATACAACGAGAAGCTCGTTGGGGAAAGGAGAAATGCTAACACACAAAGACAGAGAATCACACGTGTGTAACTGCGCTGTAGAAGAATTGCTCACTTCTTTCAGTGGTGAGGCTTTTGAATGAAAGCGAAATTTAATCTTATATGGTAGGCCGATTCCATACATGTGTATTGCGACAAACACGAAATCAAGTGGTGTGCAGTACAAAATACATTTTAAATCAAAATTTTTACAGCTCCCACAAATGGATTATGGGATGTAAACAAAAATTAAAATTATTGTTTTGGCAATGTTTAATGTTCATATCAGAGAAAGGGGTGTGGAATAAAAGTGGTTTTAGTGGCATGAATAATTTTCATAAAGCTGCTCACAATACAAACTCTCTCAAACGCATTCGTCAGTTGTATGTGAACTTAAGATGTTTAGGTTCAGGCGAGTTGATTTGGACTTAAAACGAGCAGCTCAGTGCTGATGTTCAAAAACACAATGAAACTGTAGACAGAAGCCAGGAAGTTTTGAAACGTCTTATAGATGTGACAGTTTTTCTTGGGCAACAAGAACTTGCGTTCCGGGGCCACAATGAAAGAAAGAGGTCTTCCAACCGGGGTAGTTATGTGGAATTTGTGAATCGGGTGAGTAGCTACGATTCAGTGCTGTCCTCTCATTAGGAAACCTCCAAAGTTTTTTACAGGTTTGTCCAGTAATATACAAAATTACATTATAGAAAGTGTTGCCAAGTTGATCGTGAGAGAAATTTAAGCACAAATTAGGTTGACTCCTTTCGTGGGGTTAATCATAGATGAAACTACAGATATTGTTGACTCCTTTCGTGGCATTAATCATATATGAAACCACAGATATTGCGAATATGTCACAACTTTCTTCTGTGCTACGGTATGTGGCAAGTGAAGGAAGCATTGAAGAAAGGTTTCTCAGTTTTACTGACAAGTACCGACAGATTGGCAGTCATTGGCAGATCATGTTTTCAAATTAGTAGGCGAGTATGTCTGCGGCGACAAACTGGTGTCCCAGACATATGATGGAGCTGCTGTTATGTCTGATTATCTAAATGGGCTACAGAATAGAGTAAGAGAAAAGTACAGCAGTGCTATATTCATACACTGCTGCGTGCATAGACTTAATCTTGTACTTTCGCGATCACTCAACAATATAAGAGATTGCAAGATATTTTTTAAGACATTAAGTGGATTTGCCTCATTTTTTTCCCACCCTACGAAGCGCACTCATGCGTTAGACAAATTTTTTGAGTAAACGTTTTCCTAATGTTTGCCGACAAGGTGGAATTACAGTTCCCGTTTGGTTCACACAGTTTTCAGAAACAAAAAAGCTTTAATCGATCTTTTTGACAGCATAACAGAAAATCCTGATGAATGGGACAATGAAACATACATTACAGCACGTGGTTTCCTAGCTGCACCGAAAGAGTTCAATTTTAATTTCCTGTTGTATGTTTTTTCTGATACATTTTCAATTACAGATTCATTATTTCAGATCATTCAAACAAAGACTTTCGACACTAGCTATTGCATCCAAAAATTGAAGGAGGCAGAAAGTATTATTGCAAATAAGAGAGACACATTTCATATAATTTGGTCTGTTTTTCAGGAAGAACATCCTACTAAAAAACAAATAAAATCTGAGGAAATTAATCCAGAATGTAGCTACAGAAAGTTGTATTTTGAAATAATTGACAACATTTTGATGCAGCTTCGTACTAGATTCAGTTCACTCTAAAACTTTAAAGTTTCTTGCTCTTATGGACCCAAACAAAAATGAAGAAAACGCTAAAACTTTCCCAGAGGAGGCTTTTACATCATTAAAATCTTCTTACGGCAATTACTTCGATGTACCTCGTCTAGGAGTGAACTAGTTGCAAAATTTAATTTGTTGGAGTTCAGGTGAAAATCAGTTTTCGAGATAATGGAAATGCAGAAACAATCAAATTTGAGTGTAAATGGCTTTCCTGAGTTATACAAATTGTACTCTTTAAAAGCTACCATCCTGGTAACAAGTGCATCTGTTGAGCGCTCTTTTTCTTCACTGAAGAGAATCAAGACTTACATTAGAAACTCCCAGAAACAAGACAGGCTATCAAATCTTGGATTACTTTCAATCGAAAAAAATTCTTCTTACTTTGAAACAAAAGAAGACCTACAGTGATGTAATTGACATTTTTGTATGTAAGACAAGGCAATTAGAACTGACGTACAAGTAATCATGTCAACAAACTGAAGAAGGCTGGCGAGTCATTATTTATTTACTTTGATTGAAAAAAATTTTCATGTCTATTGTTAAGATTTTTACTGTGTGTGTAGTGAGACTTATTCTCTTTTTGTATGTTCTAAATCAAATAAACAAAGAGATATAAGAATTCTGTATAATTACGTAGTGTTAATATTTGATTCTTTTTCTTGGTTAAATTTTATGCATTATGAACGGATACGAAAATCTTCTGATAAATGAATAACATTATGGCGTCGATATTAGAGGTTGTATATGCTTATGCTTCAGTCGACTATATCCATTGCAAATAATATATGATTGGAGTGTCTGTAAACCCAGTCATAAAATTTTTGTTGCACGGAACCTGCCAATCGTTTTTGGCAGTGCCACCATTTTTAATTATGTGACTATCATGTTTGGTAATTTTATAGCTCTTCGCTATTATAATGTAAAGACTACCAAAATAAATTTGTAATTAAGCAATTAAATTTTTTTTCATGTAATACAAATAATATTAAAGTCAAGATAAAATAGCATATCTGCCAAAAAAAGACAAAGAATTAACAAGTTGAGATTTTGAATGATGTTAACTCGCAGATTTTTTTCTCTTACTAACTTTGTTCCTCTATTTTGGAATCCACCCTTCACCACTGGTTTGTTTGTCTATGTCGTAAATTCAACGAGTGTAATGTTAACTTCGGTGAAAGTGTGTGCGTGTATATATTGTTGTATCCGTACGAATATGAACAGCGACATATGTATAAAAAAATTTTTTTTAAGTAGAAATTTTCGAAGTTAAATAATTTAAATGTTATTTCCATACGACCAAAATTTTCCATTGCTCTATCCAAACAATATGCAACTCAAAATGCCACACACTTGTAAGAACATCAAAATAATGCAGTCTGTCTGTCTCACGAAAGATGTAAAACTAAAGCCCCCCTCTTATTGTTTTCTTTTTCCCTCAAAACAAATAAACAGAACCCCAACAACTTTAACCCGGTAGTTAAAAAATAAAACAAGTTGAAATGCCAACCTAGCTATAATATCCTACATTAATTACTGGACGGAAGTTAGCTTCCGTCAGATTTTCAGTGCCTGCCATTACATGGAACACGAGGAAGGAGGAAAAGACAAGTGTGCATTGGACTCAAAAACATTTGTTTACAAACGTAATTTTCTTCAGTGACAAAACAGCTGCGGTGGAAGGATACATTGTGGCCATGCTACTTTTCTAGAACTGTCAAAATTTACCCCACTTACATGAAATGGACAATGTGCAGAAAGGCTGGCCAGTACTACTGCGTGTGGGTATTCTGACAGTGTATTGGCTCATTCAAGTAAATTTCCCGGTTACCTGCTATCCCTTGCTTGGTGTGAGGTACAGTGGGAGAGGTTCTATGTCTATGGGAAAGGATACCCTAGAGTCAGTAAACAACTGTTTATTCAGTTTAACGGGAAGTAAACAGTGTGATTCTGCACTACCTTCCTAATGCAGACAAGAGCTTAAGGAAGTTTAACCCTACGTTATCCATGTAGAGGTGACCTGGTTCTAGGCTAACAATGGTGGGGTATATGAGTGCTATTAAAATAACTTAAATTGGTATATGTTGCCCTGAAGAGGCTGCAGTGTCTAGGTGTGTAGATGCCGTTTACAAATGCGGTGAAGAGTAAGCACGTTGAGAATATTGGCTCTGGCGACGAGGTGCAGTGGAGACCAAGGAGAGGTTTTCCTTTGGCTCTAATGCGATGAAGGAAGGGCAGGTAGAGCTTGGAGCGAAGTGAGCAGGGTAGTTCTGTGGCAAGGCTGCGGTGGAGAGAGAGCGGGTGGTGTGGCTCATATACGAGCCGATAAATAAGTTACTGCCTAAGGCTGTGATAAAATATATTTATTTACTATTATTCCAAATGAGAGGACATTCAAAAGTATTTACTATGCCATGAATAGCCTATAATTGTATTTTTTTAACCCCATATCATTATTGAAATTTTCTCTATCGGGGTTGAAAGGTTCACATCCACATTCCTCATTGATGCCATATTTTGTGTGGAGTCTGTGCTGAGTTTGTTTCTATAATGTGTTTTACGATTCCAGAAACTAAATATTTGTTCCACACTAGCATATGAAAAATGGAAGGATTAACATGGTTTTATAGGCTATTCACGATAGAGTGAGCACTTTTGGGGCCCTAGTTATTTTTTTCCTATCAGTCATTTTTTATCCTTACACCACTTTTTAAAATAAATATTGCCATGTGAGTAATAAACACAGTGTATATATTTCAGAGGACTCGAAAGTTAACATATATGGCTACAATGAAATATATTTATTGACTATTATTCCAAATGAGAAAGCTTCAAAAAGTGCTCACATTACTGTGAATAGACTATAATTATTTTTGCGATCTTAGGCTTACCTGCTGTATTATTAATTGAAAACATTTCCCCAGTATTTGTCTACCAGCTTGGAGGTATTCAAGTTATGAGTAGAGGCACCGAAATAACATGAAATACACACAAATGTGCAATTTCTCACGAAATTATCTTTCTCCATAAGAAATGAACTCTTCTCCCCGTGTTATATACACAAATTTACTTCAGTGCTGTAAAAAATCTAGACACATGTGAATCTCGCCAATGTATCGAGAAATACTCTAAATGAAAAAATTTTTGATTTTGTGTCAAGACAATTTTTAAAATCTCAGAAATCATAGTTCTTCATGCAACACACACACGTAAATATGTTAAGCATTTCTTTCTTGCATAACAAAATGTGAACAAACACATTCCAAAGATTACACAAGCAGTAAAATATGCACTTTGAAACATGGAGGCAGGAATCTTCGAAATAAACCTCAGTAGTTTGACAATAAACCACCTGCAAGCGCTAGTAGTAATGGTTTAAAGTGAACACTCACAACTTGAATGTGTGCTTTAATCTATGGCCGCAGTGCCACATTTTTTTTTTAAATTTACAGTTTTGCAGAAATTCCGTGAAACAAAAGTGTGATGTGTAAATTGATACATTAAACAGACTGTTGTCATAAAATAGCTAGTCTCATAAATTATGGTAGATGCTGCAGCTGATGTAAAGACATTAAAGTGTCTATCATTTGGACATTTTATGTAAAAAGAAAGAGCAAAGGCAAGTGTTAAGTGTGCAAGAAATGAATACAAATGCAGACCTGAACCTGTCTGAGAAGACTTTTTTTAATTTAAAAGAGTGTAGATGATATTGATAATACATACATTGATATGGCTTGTCTAGTTGATGTGTATATATCATAATTCCTTTGCATTAAAATTGTTTAGTGTTAATCATAATTTTTTTTAAAACTTCTTTGAGTTTCCAAAAAAATTGTTTATGAATTTTCCAAAATTATGTTTTAAAATTTGAGCCTTTTAAATAAGTACTGCTTAAAAAAATGTTAACTGTGATTACTTAAAACCACACAACATAATTTAAATCCAGAATGCACATAATTTGTGTTGAAGAGAAATAAAACCAATTACACTGTGAAATATTCTTAAAAATAAATCCAATGATTTTGCCTCTAGTCATGATTTGTAATTTTGTAGCAATGAATATTTACGCCATTATTTATGTGCTGGATCAACAATAGTGATCATACTGAAAAGGGGAACAGTAACTATAAACTTGAACTGCTGGTGTATCTCGTTTGTTAATTCCATGTAGAAATGTAGGCAGGATTGAAAGAAATATGTTAAATTTTTCTTTGGTATATTGGAGTTTCTTTCCACCCCCTCTATTCTCTCTTGCTTGAATGCTCAAGTAAATAGTTTCCAGTCCACAAAATACCTTCTGACACATTTAACATCCTCAACATTAGTTTTTTTTCCACATAGTCAATATGAAATTGTTATTATATATGTTTTTCGACAACCTTTTTGATTCTGGTTTTGGCATATGAAGTGAAGGGGCTTCAGATTGAAATGTGTTGAAAAGACGACCTGGTACGTAAGACATAAATTCAAGGTATAGCTCAGTAAAGAGATTGTTCATAGTGAGAAATATTTCTTCCTGGGTTTTGGATGGATCATGGAAAGTTGCTTCCCTTAGGTAGAATTTTAGAGCGGAATATTGCTCCAAAACTCAGTCAAGAAAGGCTTGAAGCAATAACCGACCAGTAGTTGCTGGAGACAAAATTTTGTCTGTTTCCACAGGAAAGGAACCAAATTTTTGTTGTGTAGAATAACTGTTGCTGAAATGATTGTCTAAATTTATAACTGGACTAAACAGAACGAGGAAGCCTTAAACAGGCATGAGATGCTGCAAGGTGAATCATAAATGACAGGAACACATAATGTATACATCAGGAATATCCTGTTAAGAAGAGTTAACATTGCTTGCATCATAAGAGAACCCTATAAACTTTGATAAAGGAATACCGTTTTTTAAGTAAACTTTGTGTTAGGCATCTATAAAGATTGTCAGCAGTGCCAAAATGTGCTGTGACCATATAAAAAAAAAAAACTTTTTTCCAGTATTGTCATTTTCATCATAATATATAAGAGTAAAAGCACATTACTTAGTTGAAGCCTGGTCTGTATTTCATCCTCTGTCATGAAGATTATACTAGCTGGAACACAAAATGTGTCACACAAATGCATCTTGAAACAATGTCCCATTGATTTCTTTGTTATAAAAGTTACTTTAGTTTGGTGAAAGGACATTTTCTTTGCAATTTCCATCTTTGAAAAATTTTGGGGCACAAAGGTTGGCTCTAGTTTCATCAGGTAGACAGTAATTTAATTTTCCATTTTACATATACAGTAGGAACAAATCATGTAAGTAAATTTTGTTCTTTTCTCAGCACATGATTTGGCGAAAGAACAAAAACTTAATTTTGGAGATGAAATTGCTTGCCAGCTTCGAGCTTGTCGAAAGAAACGTTGGAATGTACAAGAAGAAAAAAGGATTGCTCAAGAAATCGAACTACAGGTGTGTGTAGTGTTAATTAACTGTAGATAATGTTTTTAGGTTGCAGCTTCATGCTAATGGTACCTTGGCCTCTTTCAGCAAGTTAGCTGAAACTTATTTATGCAAGACATATCTGAATTTTGTGTTCGTATCAAAATGAACTAGACCAGTTATGAGCATTTTTCTTTTTATGCTAAGATTATGTTCAGTACTGTCATTTTTTTTATCCAACAACTACTTTACAGTTATTTGGCTCAACACAAACTGTTATATATCTATTTTGTTTTATTTATATACAAATTCATGTACTACTTTAATTGTGTTCTGTAAGCCTGCACCATGTTTTTCTGTACTTCATAGAGAGTTACTTTTGTGTGCTCTTTATTACAGCATATAGGTCTGTGTTGTGAAATTATTTATAAAACTACACAGTAAGTGCATTATAGGCTGTTCACAAGTACGGAATACTTTAGAAATCAACGTTCGAAGAATGGCACTGTCCCTACCTGCATATATTTTTAATAGGCAAACTGGCTGGCATGTGCCCAGTAAAGTTGGTAATGGTGCAGGGAAAGTGGTGCCATGTCTTGACATCAAATTAAAAGTGTTATGTAAAAAGTTGTGAATAGTAAAATTATTTATTTTGAAATTTTGAAATTATATAAGTTGGAATATGGTACATTTAAAAAAAAATTTTACTGTTGTATTCTAATAATTTTACAGTTTTTCTTCGCCGATGCATGAATAAATTGATCAGGTCCATGGGATTGTTAATTTTACACTTTCCAGAAGAATACACAGTGTGTATACAAGTAGATCTTAAGCAGTACTTTCAGAAGTGCTCATTTTACAATGAACAGTCTATACTATAGTAGAGTGAAGTACGAGGATTTTGTTATATTGTGAAAGCTACTTCTGCGCAATTTTTACAGCATTCAGAATCTGACGCATTGGAATGTCTGTTACACTATCCACAGTCTATGCACCTCATGTTACTGTGGGTTCCTTTTTTGCGACCGGGGTATAACCGCAGGTCATACTTGAGTTGGCCCAAATGCTGTTTCTCTTGGTGTTCTCTCTTAACCACAGTGCAACTGATCTTGGGATTGCTTTTGTTGAACTACTATCCACTGAAATGCATATAGAGATTACTGTTCATTAAATTTGTGGCTGTAGTCTTCCTGAGCAGTGGAACAGATTGATATGGTTTCAATGTTTTTCTAACTCAGGCCTTATAACGCAAAGATGTGGCCAATCCTACATGGGAAACATACTTTAAAGGTATAGGATGAATGGTTGACTCCCTTCAGAACACAATGTCTTGTGAACAAGTTAATTTTTAAGCGAAATGCTGAACAGATATTGCTCCAACCTCCTCCTTGCTTAAGTACTCTTAGCAGAGTGACTTAGGTGGTGATGGAGGATGAGAAGTCCAACAGGCAAGGGATAGTGGGCCAAAATTTGTCAACACGTCAAACAAATGAGTTATTGGCCTTTCTTTTTTCGTTCATGCTGCACCATCCTCTTCTTGCTTGATACTGTACTGTTGTGGGGTCAGTTGTACTGCAAGTGTATCTGTTGGCTGCAACAGTGGGCTGCCAACAGGAAGGGGCACGAACTGCACAAATGTATGTGGGTTAAGCTTGATGCACTCCGGCCCTCTCGCAGGGGATATACATAAAATATTTTGGCCGCTTCCCTTTTCTACGGCTTTCGTTCCAAGGTTGGACAGAACTGGTATGAGTGCTGATTTTCCTCTGGGGTATAATGGTTTGGCCCGTTGGCGTAAAATAGTTTCGGAGGGGGGGGGGGGGGGGGTTTCGCCTGGCCGGTCGGGGATTTGCCCACGTTAGGGAATCTAATGGGATAGTGCCTGGTAGGGATATGATTGGTTGGAGGGAATCAAACCCCAGGGTGAGCTTGATCATAAATATCTCCCTCCCAGAGAGTTTGACCTGCTCACCGTAAAGGCAGTCAAAATACAGGATGCCAGCTGTCAACAATAATTAAATGAATTTAAATGAATTAGGGAAAATGGGGATGAAAATGATAATGAAATGGGGAGTGTATGATATGTTGTCCTGGATAGTGCCCTGTTCAGCGCCTCACTTCGCTTCCAGGGCGCCTATATGGGGCAGGCCTTGTGGGCTTACGAGTGGGTACGAAATCAAGGGTAGGGGATGCTACCCTGGGTTTACGCACTGGTTTAGGACGGATGATGATGTCTAGCACTTTCTCGGCAGCAGTACGAATTCTACTCCTGGTAGGAGAAGTAGTGGTATTAGGTTGTAGAGGTGGGGATGGTTTTACTACATGTTCAGGTGCTGGAGGGTTTAAGTAACTTACGTGTTCGTAACTTGACCACTGCCATCAAAACCCTAACAGTGGAACCAAATACGGGTCATGGTTTTTGCTGATTAAGGGATTTCCCTGCATGGTGCTGAGGATCTTACCTCAGGCAGGGGTTGATGTGGTGTGGGTTTACTAGCAGGTTCGATGGGATGTATACTCTCTGACTGGAATAGCTGTCGCTGCAGGGTTTGTCGGGCTAGGCGATGATACGGCTATTCTGACCACCTACCTTAGACATATGAACTCTTTATGGACAAAAAATATAAAAATTGAGAGAGAAAAATAAATTAAATAATTTCTGCTCAAATAGGCTCTTTCCATGTACTAGCTGATTGGATTAGCTTGCTTGTGTTCTAGCAGTCGGGGTTCAACACTCCTGTAGAGTGTCTTGTACAGTCACTCCGAGGTGATGAACGTGAGATGTGACTTGCTAGTATCGGAGCATTTCTGCAGATATGCTCGGGTGCACCGGGTACACCTCAGGAGTCCCGGTCTTATTCAGACTGAAGTCTTATGCAGGCTCCAGGAAACTTTAGGGGTTCGGCCCACTCACACGTAGTCTGCAGAGTTCACTTAGTGGTTTGAGCCATTTTTTACTTATAAATTCCCCACTTTAAAATTTATTAAATTTTAAATGAATAAGAAGTGAGAAAATTACTACCTCACCAAAGGATTAGATTTTATTTAGTGTAACTTCAAAAATAAAACTCCCAAACAGCTAGTTCACAATTTACTGCGAAATATTAAAGGGTGGTTTATGTCCAGAAAGGAAGGACATACTGTGGAAGTCAAAGGAATGACTCGGGTAAGGCGGTGCAGGTGTGAGGACGTTGGGTTACCTTCGGATTTTTCACCAAGGGGTTTTCTCCGCGGGCTGCAGGGTGGATACTGGTGCTGTGGGAAGAACCGGCAGCTGGAAGTAGAGAGCCTTTACATGCTGTAGAGGATGGTGGCCTTCTTCAGACCCAGGAGAGCCCTCCAACCTGTGCGGTTGGTGGGCCGACGAACTCTGGCAAGAGCGAGCGTTTTTGGTGCTCCTTATATATCCAAAATCTCAGCTTGGCGGCTGTCACAGGGGTGCGGGGGTTGCTAGCCTTCCATCGAGGGGTTGGTTATTACTGGGCAGTGGGCTGCGCCACACATTTCTTATCACCCTGGATGGAGGCTGATGACATATTTAACGTCTCCTCTCGAGGCGCGGCGGCGCGGTTAACTTTCTTATCTGCTCTGCCAGGTAAAACAATCTTCGGTTTTGGGGGGTGCCGACCGAATACCAAATTCCGAGCAGGGTGTATAATTTCAATAATTAATCGCGTTAATTATTTATGTGTCTGTAGTTGTCTAATGTGAGGAACCAACCCTGTAGCCACAGGATTAATTGGCTGCTGCTTTTGACCCAAATGCTCTCAGTGCTTAGTGATAGGGCAAAGTCGTCAAATAGAGTACGCGGATGCACTGTGCAGCAGAGTGGCTTGCGTCAAGCTGAATCTCTGAACATAGATTCATTATATCTATTTAAATCAATGTGAAAATTCACTTATCAGAATGAACTTAAAATTATGTTAATATATATGCACTTCTACTGTATAAACTTGTGTTATATTTCTTTTATCTTGTACATTGATGCAAATGCATTGAAGAAAACCTAGTAAACATTGTCCAATTCAAACAAGTTTTACAATACAAACTGTTTGTTTTTAAAGGGCACTCTGATTGTAGGTGGAAGGGTACCACATGCTTGCACCAGTCTGCAGCCATTAGACCAAGTGTCTTATTGCAGGTTGTCTGACATAAGTACAGTTGATTGTGTGATTCCATTGCATATGTATCACAGTGTGTGTGTTTGCAATGCCTGAAAGACTGGGAGCACCAGTGGAGCAGTTAAGAGACTGAGCGTTGCCGTATAGTGGGACTTTGAGAGGGTGGGTGGACTTTCTGTAGAATTGCTAGTCACTTGGGATCTGATGTGTCAGTGGTCCATCAGTGGTGGAGAAGATGGGTAACAGAGGGTTCTCACAGCTTCCTAGCCTCACCAGGGTCTCCTCACTTCACTGCATTGATGAGCTTCTAGACCAGGGGTTCCCAAACTTTAGTTTACTTTAGTTTATCACATCCCTCCTCTGAAAAAAAAAAAAAAAAAACTACATGCCCTGTGTCATAACTTCATTATTATAAGGGTAAAACCAAAATGAATAAAAGCCTCAAAGCCTCATTTAATCAAATTTTAATGTATATTGAACACAAATGGTGATAATCAAATAAATCAATGAGATGGATGAGCTTGCATATTTTTTTTATCAAGATTCCCAATTCTTGGTTGAATAGAAGAAATTGCACTATGTAAATCACCGGCAATATGGAATTTGCTTACATACTTTGGCGCCCACACATTCCTTAGCCTGTCATCACGCCTCCCTTGGGGCTGTCCTAATTGACAGAACAGTGACCGCATGTGCAATCAGAGCTACTGTGGCATTCTGTGTGTGCATGAACAATAAACAGTCATTTGTAGGTAGGTTAAGTTCCTGTTTTCCTCTGGCACATTTACCTCTGACACCTGCTCATCTTTGTCAACATCTCTGGTTGTGTTGGAAGAGAGTGAGCTAGAGAGCAGGGGTGTTCAGTGATGAGAGTCGTTTCTGTCTTGGACAAAATAATGGCAGTGGTTTGTGTTCATAGACTTGTAGGTGAGCTGAACAATCCATCATATATTCACATTTGCCATACTGGACCTGTACCTGAGATTATGGTATAAGGACCCATAAGCTACACATCTGGATTGCATCTGGTATTCATTCAGAGGAGCATGATAAGTGTGCCATGCATCTGGGACATCAATCCTGTCTTCCAACCATATCTCGACACACTGCAGGAACCAATCTTTGAGCATGATAACATGCTTCCCCATGTTGCTAAGGCAACACAGTGTGTTCTACAAGGTGTAAGCATGGACCACAAATCTCTAAGACCTCAGCCCATCAAGCATGTGTAGGACATGGTGGTATGGCGCCTGAAGTCCAGCCTAGCCCCAGTAACGACCATTGTCTAGCTACACCTAGAAGTATAAAGAGCATGGGATACCTTACCCCAGAGAGACATTCAGCATGTTTACAACTGTTTACATGCCAGAATTGCTGTGTGTGTTATATTTAATGTTCTGGGTGTCCCACAGATTTTATATTTTGATCAGTCCCACGTACTATCTCCTTCTTATGTACGAACTTTGGAGCAGATGTGTGTATTCATGTGTGGTGTTCTTAAATGCCTTTGCACTAGTGGTATGGTTAGAATGCATATTTTGTATATTTAATGTCCTGGGTAGGAAAAATATATTAGATGTAGTTTTGGATGTTATTGTAACTGTACTTGGAGTGCAATTTCTTTAGTTGGAATTAGCAATGCTGGCTCATGTTGTGTGTTGCTTATCATAATTGTAAGTATCTGATTGTTTAGAAATAAATGGCTCGTTTTTGTACCTTGCACAACTACTGGGTTAAGAAGTGGAGTAAACATTTCTGTATTATTCAAAATAGTCTCCATCTGCAGTAACAAGTCTCTGCCATTGATGTTGCTATTATAATGCAAATGCAGAAAATGTGAGTGTAGAACACTTTCTCATTGGTTTGGTGTTATTGCAACTGGTTCTGACATACAGTAAATTGTAGGGTGTTAGCGCTAAGTTATCTTCAGAAAGGAATTGTATACCATTTTGTGTAAGCAGTATGTGAAAATCTGAGTTGATATGGTTAAGATACTTGTTTATTTTAACACCAATAGTTTTGAATTAAAATGAAAAGGCAGTAAATTACAAAGGTATTAAGTTCCGACTCAGTTTCATGTTCTTAAAACTCTTCAAATGAAGATAGAATGCAGGAAAAGGATGTGGGTCTGCAGGTGTTCCAGCTGGATATGCTGGAACTCTATGCGTTCCCTCAGTTGGAAGATCTGCAGCCCAACATCATTTTCCAATAGGACATTGCTCCACCTTACTGGTCACTCATGGTGTGGCAAGCTCCAGATGCTTTTCCAGGCTGGTGGAAAGGAATAGATAGCCTGACTGGCAAATTTCCCTGCACCTTCCCTAGATATCATGCAGTTGAATTTATATTTGTGGGGCCACATTGACACAGCTCATGCCACAAAAGTGTGAGACCTTAAAGAGCTCCATGCTAGGATTGTGAAAGCAATCTGTACTGTTACTCTGAGCATGTTGCAGCAGTACAGACTAGACGTCCTGTGCGTCAC